>JALPQD010000290.1:1200000-1932500 GCA_023101885.1 Typhlomys cinereus | reverse complement strand
AAAGACATTACCCAACATAAATATATATGTGTCCATGTATGTCGGTGTGTTTATTACAAAAACAATATAAACATAAGAGCATCCAACCAAGGCAAAAGATCTAAGTTTGGGAAGGGGATCTCGGGCTACCATGTGATAACAGGCGAGTGTCTCTTCCTGCATTTCATGGTTCTGGGCTGTGATTAAATGAGTAGTGCCTACCCAGAAGGGAGCCCAGGAGACAAAGGGTGCATCTTTCAATCAGAACCCATCTATGGGCAGTGATAGAGTAGAAGACAGTAATTAAGGCTTTAGGAAAAAGCAATGCACTGTGAGCTGTCCAAAAAGAAAAGGAGAAAAATAAATGAGAAGCTTAAGAAAAGGACACCATACAAGAACAAAAGTTTCTCCCTGGGAGCTGGTTTTAAGAAGTGTATCTCTCTAGAAATATCCATCCGAGATACTACAGCTTTAAACATGCCACTGAACACGGAAGGCAAAAGAGTTCACCTCCAAAGCGAATGTGTATTCGGGGAAAGGCAGAAATGGATGGCTTGGATAACAAGAGCAGATGGTTCTGCCAGGGCAACCTCGTCTCTCCTTCCCACCCACACCAAAATGCTCCGTGTACAGTCAAGGGACAAAGAGGAAAGAGGTAAAACAACCATGTGGGCAGCACACCAGCGTGACTGAAAACAGCTCTTCAGGCAGCTTCAAGAAAAGTAGGTTAATTCTCATTCCTCATCTTGTCTACTGAAAGACCCACTTCCTCCTGTCTATTTTCTTTCTAGACTGTGAGCAGTTAAAAAAAAGGGAGGGAGGGAGGATTTCCTAAAAATTTTTTGAGGAGACAACTGATTCCTGCAAGTTGTCTTCTGACCTGTACACATGCACCATGTCTCTCTCTCTCTCTCTCTCTCTCTCTCTCTCTCTCTCTCTGACACACACACACTCATTCACTCATACATATATGCACACACACAAATAAGTAAATATAAAAGCCATTTTAGAAAGAAGTCTTCCCTCTTCATTCCCGTTTCTATTGATCATGTTTCTCTTTACATATTATATAACAACAGCAAGGTGCCCGTTGCTGTCCAGCTGATTTCTGTGATTACTCATTGCTGCTCCCACTCCAGCCCCCTACTCCCCATGGACGCTAACTGTCCCTTCTGGTTTCTGTCAGTGTGGCAATCCTCTTGTTATACAGTCAATTAGCCTGACCCCCAATTCCTGTTTCAAATGTCTTTTTAGAGGCGATTTAATTATGATAAATATCTTTTTGTGACTTTTTGTGATTCCTTACTCAGTTATGCCTGTCAAAAATCATAAATCAATTTACTTTATTCCCTCTGGATATAAGGAGGCCTTTCCAATTATGACCAAGTTTTAACAATGTGAAAAGTTCAGTAGACATCAGTTGACTATACCTTTCTTTATTTAGTGAGAAATCTTTTCTACAAGACCTTTGTGCAGGTCCCAAAACAAGCCTTACAGATACCATTTAAAGAAGCTTTCTATAATCACAGCAGAAAGCTGCCTTTGGACAATAGCAAAATCCAGATTGTAAGCATATTCTACCTCAGGTGAGCAATGTGTTCCCGGAAAGCTGCAATAAATCAAAAAACTTAAATCAAATATTCTAAATAAATTCATAGAAGTGGCTATTAATAGATATAATACTGGTTGCAAATCCTTCTATGAGGTACCGGATCCATTTCTAATGAAAATACAGACCTTTCAATTTAGTGGTTTTAAGTCTGGATTTGGGCACTCCGTTTTTCGAAAGCAATGCATACATATATGGATTTTTTTTAAGTACTTGGGATAGCTGTCCCTCCTAAGCAAAAACTTTTCATGGCTCAAAATGAATCTTCAAATCCCTGTTTGAATTTCGGTCCTTCCTTTGTCATGACACCTGTTCGTGGGTCCTGCTGCAGGCACAGCAAGCTCAGGGGCTCAACAACTATTCCCTTATAGCTACCTCACAACACTTTTACACAATGAGTCACGAAAGATGGGTGCATGTTCTTGTAATATCACAGTGGAACACTGTCAAGTGACTCTCTCCTTGCATTATTTAATTTTCTAGGAAAATACATCTCTGTTTAATTTTCTACATTATTGGTTGCAAGCCCTGTTCTGCGATTTACATGTGCACTTAGGTATTTTCATCTAGTCTCAGTGCCAATGATTTTGTCTATTTGAAAAGATCATACCAAAGGCAATGGTTTTACTGTCCTGCTGGACATTAACCACTTTGTCTCTAACCTAAGCAAGCTTATTTCAGCAAACTCTTCCTCAGATTCTTCTTTGAGACATTTTTACCTATCTTGCTAATTAGTTCAGTAATAAATATTTACATATTCTTATTCCCTATATTACAATCATTTTTAGAGGTGTGTGTGTGTGTGTGTGTGTGTGTGTGTGTGTGTGTGTGTGTCAGAGGGCACCATGTTGGCCTGTAGAGATCTGAATGTGAGTTTGGAACGCACCCTGGATTGTGCTAATCTCTTTGCTTTGCTCTAGAGTTTCCCAGGCTCTGCCTTCCAGAATCGGAAGTGTGGGCTGCTGCCATTTCCACCTGGCATTTTTATGTGGGACCTGGGATCTGAACTCTGCTTGTGAGACAGAACCTGAGCCATCTCTCCAGCCATCACAGAGCTTCTTTACAGCCTGTTTTATCTGGTGTTTGTTAGCCTTGGCATCCACGATGAATACAAGTGTGGTGTTGTCTTCCATCTTCCTCATGACTGACTCAGTGGTCAAGGGGAACTTGATGGTGACATAGTGGTCAAGCTTGTTTCTCTTGGGGGTGCTCTGGGAGGGTCTTTGTGCTGCCTCCTCAACCACAGGGTTTGGGGCAGCAGGAAGATGGGTGATGTGCAAATCTTCTTTTTGTGGCTATGGACGCTTTTCAACATTGCTTTCTTGACTTTCAAAGCCTTAGCTTTGGCTTCAGCTTTGGGAGAGGTAGGAGCTTCCTTCTTCACTTTCAGCACCATCTTGGCAAAAAAGGCTTAACATTCTTTTCTGACTAATTTGTTGGCACTATTTCCAGAGTTGAGGCAACTAATCTTGCATCCAAGACCAAAAATAAAAAGACTAGGAAATCTTCACAGATGCCAGCCTGACATGACACCAAGCCCATCAACTTTTAATCTTCTTTTCACTGTGAGCCCCTGAGTTTTAATAGAGTTCCTTATATGAATATGAGTGTGGAGTTATTTACTGGAGTGTGAGCATCTTATCAGTAGCTATATCACTGAAGAAAAATGACTTCCCTTTCTCAATCCTATCCCCATCAGTGGCTATTAACTGCCAGTACTTTCTGGGCTAGGGTAGGGCCTCATGAGCCCCTCCCCCATCTGTGATAGACTGTTGACAGACCCTATCTTGGGCAGGACTTATGCAGGTACCCACAGCAACTGTAAGTTCTTAAGTCTAACAGCCATGTCATGTCCTAAGAACAGTGTTTCACAGAAACCCATTCCATCCCCGATGGATTTGATGCTCCCTGAGTCTTGAAAGGTATGATGTAGACATCCTATTTAGGGTCTAGCACTCCACAACAGCCATTTATACCCAGTTATGAAAACTTGCATTCATTGCTGCCCATTTCAAAAAGAAGCTTCTCTAACACTAATCTATAGGTATAAACAAAAATATTTAGAAAAAGTTTGACCTCATGGTCATTCAACAAAACAACAGTAAGTTTCCACCTAGGCTTGTAACTATCCCAACCATGAACTTTTGAACAGATTTACAATAGCAAACATAAATTCCTCTTAAGGAGCAGGTCTCAAATCCAGCCACAGATTGGTTACCCCACACACATCCATGCCACTATTGCACAAGTAGACATTCTTGCCATGCAGATTAACAATGTAGCACGCAGGGTCATCCATCAGGTAAGACTATTGATGACTTCTTTCCCCTAGCCGCTTGCAAATCACCTTCATGCATTATGAAGACAGGCCAGCAGGAAAGAAGCTTACAGCTCAGGTCTAGCTTGATTGCTCTATGTCCTGCAACCAAAGTGTGTGACGTCATCAGCAATGAGGTCTTACCATCTAGTTCTGACGGGCAGTCAAGAGCAAATGCAATAGACTGTACTGTTTTGGGGGGGCTCTGGAACTTCCATGACTAACAACTTATAGAGAGGCACCCTATGCCTAACAACCTTTAAACTTCTCATGTGAAAAAAAAAAAAGAATAAACTACAATTTCTTCAAGCTACTATCCACTGGAGCATTTCCTTGCTGCTAAGCAGTGTTTCAGCTGGTACAGTCTTTCAAGAGTCTCCTTCCATGTTTTCAGTGTCTAAGTTTCAGGTTTTCAAACAAACGCAGGAGTTCCTTCTGCTCAGCCTAAAATCTACAGTGCAGAAGAACATGCTTTTCAATAAGATCACAGAGCAAGCTTCATAGCGATTCTCGACAGTTTCCAAAAACAAATTGACTTTTTTTCATGAGTGAATGAAAACAGGAAGTTTTCATTGAGTATTCATCTTCTCCTCTAAAGTACCAAAGTTGGTATACTACAAGCTGAAGAGTCTTCCTTTGCCCTTTATAAGGTCAAAGCCCATCAGAGACCCCTGGTATGAGAGCATTAAGTGGGAGTAGCCCAGGGTCTGTCCCCTCAATCCACCCACCCTGCAAAGCTGATATGGACTAAGACCTGGCCTGGTGTTTTTCCTCTTCATGTTATCAGAGATCACAGCCACAGGGGAATTGAGAAGTAAAGATAACAAGATCCTGGGGATCACTGACACAACTAAACTTAGCAGACCTGTTGGCCCAAGCTCTGCTTCGTTCTCCCTCTTAGATCACCAGTCATCCTTTGCCACAGCTCTAGTGGTTCACAGAAGGCTTCTTTCTGGCTATTCATCCCCCGTATCACTTCTAAACAAGGAATGCTGGTTTCATATGCAGTCCATGAAAAGGTTACTTGATCTACACTGCGAATGAGATCTGAACCAGTCTGCTCTCTACCGAGAGCTGAGAGACCCGCTATTTATCAGATCTGTGATACTTTTAAGTACTATAAGTGTCTTATCTCAAATCTCCACAGCGTCCTGCGCATGGTGGGTAGTTTATTATTAGCTCCGACCTCCCTTTTTTTTTAAACAGGGTCTCATGTAGCCCAACCTCTGGCCTCAATCACCAAGTGATGGGGTTGCAGGCATGCGCCCCCATGTCCCAATGACTGGTCCCATTTTATATGTGATGGAATTGAGACACAGAGATTAATGCAGAAAATAAAAGCAGAACAAGGATTTGTGCCTGGGCCTGCTTTGCCTGATGCCTTCTGACACTGCCTGGTGGTCTTTGGTTTCTTCTCTACCTCCAGCTCTACACATACATACCACATTCTGAACACACACCTCCATCTCCTTCCTCTTTTAGTAAAGTCATCCTCACCCTAAGGGGTAAAAATGCTAACCTCATATAAAAATTCATTCAAAAATGAATGTTCCACATCTGTGCACGGGACTGAGGATCACGGAGGCTGCGGGCGTGGCGTTGTGCAGGCTCTGTAGGTACCTGCCGCCTTCTGCACCCATCGTCTCTGATTGCAGCAGTGCCCAGAGCCCGGCTGCTGCTGGCTGCTGGGGAGTGGGGCGGTGCAGGCGACAAGCTCCAAGAGCGCCGGCTGGACTGAGGCGCTGGTGGCCATCCCCACAGACACGCTGTGAGGAGGGTTACATTGAGGGGCTCAACAAAGACCTGAACCCTTTTACGCTTCCTGACCATGCCTTCATGCAGGACCCCAAATGTTTGGAGGACCTTTGGCTCTCACCCGTGCCAACCTCAGCTCACAGGCCAGTTCTCTTAATGTGGAAGCTTTGCCCCCTGGTCAGTGATGGAAGACCAGCTGGGGATAGCCAGAGCGCTGAGTGTCTCCTTGGCTCCACTGTGGTTGACTTATCTGTACCTGGAAAGTTGGGCATTATTAGTCCAGGCTGTGCCCTGGAAAAAATTACAGCCATCCTGCAATAGAAGTATGGGCTGCTTCCTTCACAGGGGTCCTGCCAATGATTCTTGGGAAGAGAGAGGACCCAAGAATCATGCTGGATACTATGTGTCTAATCCGAGGCTGATTGGCAAGGTCTTGTTTGCAGAGGTCACTGGAGCCTATCAGTTACCTGACATTTCAGGCAACATGTCTTTCTGTAAACGAGAAGTGGCTAATTTACCTTCACACTTTCGAGGAAGGTTATATTTATTCTGTCGTTTGGTATATCAAACAAAAGGTGAATGGAGAGATAAGGACATTCTCAATGTGGCCTTGTTCTGAAGAGTTTCTTCTCCTTTCTCTGCTTCTTAAATCTAAAGTAATTTGAGTAACAGATGTAGAATCTACTAGAAATACCTTCTCTGGTGGACATAGGCATTCCGTGTCCAAATCAAAGAGAAGGGTTAGTGTGGTTTAAAAGTCTCAGGACCAAGGCAAGAGCTCAAACATTTTCCCAGGAACCCAAGAGTGGTTCTTTTGGTCTAATGTTGGAAAATTAGTAGTAAACAGAGGTACAAATTAAATACTCTTAGAAAATAAAATCTCGACTACATTTTTACAGCCATTGAAACTTATTCATAAGTTAAACTATATATATAGTTACATATCTGGATACCTTTATTTTAACTTCAGTGTTTACTCAACAGCCTTGTATCTTTTATTCATATGTATACTGGTATTATACATAATTATTGTTGGGCATTTGAACTTTGTTTTCTTTAAAAAAAAATGCTGCCATTAAACATATTTGTAAAAATAAAAATATAGGCTGAAGAAATGGCTTAGGGGCTAAGATTCTGCCTTGCAAGCAGAAGAACCTGAATTTGATACCAGTTCCCACTAAAAACTCAGAAAGTCACTGGTGGGCGGAGCCTGAGAAATCCCAGAGCAAAACAAGAAGGAGGTAGAAGCAATCTAGGATGATCACCCTTGTCCCTCCACAGGGATACACAGTGCCCTCTGAGACACACACACACACACACACATACATACATACACACAAAATAAATTTTAAAAATGACCTGTGAAAGTTGCCAGTTTCAGACATTCCCCAATAGAATCTGCAGATCCACAACAATCCCTCAGAGGCAGCTCCTTGATGGCTCTGTTGAGATAGGACGCAAGTCTACAGCATTATATCACGTGGACTCTTGAGGTCTTTTGCTTCTCAAAATGTTGGTGGGTATTTCTCCTTTCTTTTTCTTTTCTCCTTGTCCTTCTTTTTGACTCAGAGATGTGTGTAATTGTGGCGATTTTCTTACCCTTCCAATACCACCTCTCCCTTCTTGCTATTTTAACTTCTTCCTGAAATCAGTGGGAAAAAAAGTAGGAGAAAGAGAGTGGGTGGATGGGAGCAAATGGGAAAAGAAAACAGCAGAAAAGCAATAATGTAATTACGTGATTATTACCTGGTGAGGCTTCGAACCTTCGGCACATTCTGACCCACCTGTAGATTGAAAGCCAGTGCACTCTCAGCCTGTCTAACTAGCAGCTACGCCTGGACAGCCCACACTGATGGCCATGATTGTGCATGTGGGCAGTGACAGACATGTTGCTCCTGTCTTTCCTAGTAAAGCTTTATCTCTCCTGGGACTAGGGCTCCTAAGTCATACAGGTTACTCACTTATCGTCTTCTGGTCTAGATAACTAAACCCCTGAATGGGCTTAAACAGGGTTTTCCATTATATTGCTAGCAAAAAGCTGAAAAACAGCCTTGAAACCAAAGCCACCAATCCTCTGGTCCAGGCAAAACAAGAGTAGAGAGACAGACTTTTCCTGATGAAGTGACTTCTGTCTGCTCTGAATGGAGGTAATGGGCTACATACTGTCTCATGTCATTTCTTCATTGTGATTGGCAATGGCGTGGGGACTTTGTTTATATGGGGAATGCTTTCCGTTTTGTCTGATTAAATAAAGTCATTAATCTAAAAGTAGCTTCAAAGGTTTAGAGAGCGGCTGAAATCAAGCAATGTATATGAAGATTGTGCTTGTGGAAATTCTGCAAAGAGGCTCAAGAACGGTGTTTTGTGCTGTGGAGTTGAAGCCTAGAGAGCAGTTAAAATGTGAGGATATTAGATGTGAGATGTTAGAGATGTCAGAGCCAATGTGAGACATCTGCCAAGGACAGCTGTATACCGGAGGAGCCAGCCCAAGAAAATAATGTTCTGTGGACAGTTGCACTGAAAGGGTGGAAACAAAACTCTTTAAAATAGAGATGATTCTAACAGAAAGTTTATATGCTGGATTTGGAGCTACAGGATTTGGAGTTTCCGTGTGTGTGTGTGTGTGTGTGTGTGTGTGTGTGTGTGTGTGTGTGTCCGTCTGTCTGTGTCTGTATCTGTTCATGTGTATCACAGGGCACTGTGTATGCCTATGGAAGCCCAAGGATGACGTTAGGAATCACCCTGGATTGATTGCTTCTCCTTCCTCTACTTTGCTCTGGAGTTTCCCAGGCTCCACCTTCCAGGGCCAGAAGTACAGACTACTATCATTTCCGCTTCGCATTTTTGCATGGGATCTGGGATCTGAACTCTGGACCTACTGCTTGTAAGGCAGAAGCTAAATCCCTGAGCCATCAGGCCAGCCCCTCTGGTCTTGTTATAGAATGATCTTTACTGGATATGTCCCCATTCCTCCCTTTTGGAATGGGAATGTTTACTTTGTGTCATGTATGTTGGAAGTATGTAATTTTTTTTTGC
Source organism: Typhlomys cinereus (assembly GCA_023101885.1). NCBI lineage: Eukaryota > Metazoa > Chordata > Mammalia > Rodentia > Platacanthomyidae > Typhlomys > Typhlomys cinereus. Next base: position 1,923,804 of record JALPQD010000290.1, on the reverse strand, counting down.
TTTTTTATTTTACAGGAGACTTTGAACTTTGGACTGTTAAACTATTTTGGTACTGCTAATGTAGTCCATGGGGCTTTCAAAGTTGTACTGAACACGTTTGCATCATGAGGTGGCCATGAACCTATGGGGAACTAGGGGCGGAGCGCCATAGCTTGAATGTAAGTTGTCCCCCACGGGCTCATGTGTTTTCTTCTTAGCTGTTGGAAATGTTTGGGAAGGTCTTAGCACCCTTAGAAGGCAGAGCCTTGCTGGAAGAAGGGATTTCAAGGGGGGAATATCTTGAGATTGTTCAGCCCCGCCCTGTTTCTGCTAGTAGCTTGTCTGCTCCAACAGTCGGTCTGAAGCTTGTTCTCTCAATCTCCATGATAGATGTGATTTAACTGCCTCCAGCTGCTGACACCCACCATGTCTTTTCCACCATAATAGTCTGATCTCCCTCTGGAACCATAAGCCAAATAAATCTTCTTTCATTCATTCACAGATAGATAGATAGATAGATAGATAGATAGATAGATAGATAGATAGATAGATGATAGATAAATAGATAGATAGACAGACAGACAGGCAGACAGACAGATAGATAGAGCTACAAAATGCATCCATGTGCTAACTAGATCTGCAGTGGGGGCTCGCTGCCATCTTAGATGACCCCACACACATACCTCTATTAAGTAAGTAAGTGAAGTCCAGGCTGCTTCTAAAGGTGACCCAAGCACTAACTCTCTCACAGATTCTAGTTGTTTCAGGAACCTGTGGGCTTTCAGGCAAATGAATCCTATTTAAGCAAAACACAAAACCCTTTTTCAAGGCTAATTATCTTGTCTGACTCTTGTTTCGCAGAAGTCTTTCTCAGAAGTGACATTTCTCTGAGCCAGGCAAAGTCTCCGCTCAATGTCAAGTGCAGTGAAGCCTTCTATTCTCCTTAAGGCAAAAAGGTTTCAAATACATTTTACCATACTGACAGCAGTGACGAATGGGACTTTAACTCAGATGGATTACAGATGGGCTTTCTGAACCACACAGCACTCCATGCAAATAAGGAATCACCAACATTTTTTTTTTTTTTGAAATGTCAGAAATACTCATAGGGAGGCTTTTTGACATTTGTTTTTTAAAAAACAATTACTGGCTCCCCTTTTTCAGTGTATTTTTCATTTATTATCCGCAGTAGGGTACTGCAAGAAGCTTGGCTAGGAGGAGCCAATGGGGCAGCCAGAGTCAAGAAAACAGAAGGTTCTCTGACCGGGATTCAGGCACCAAGCTTAAGAATGGTCTGCAGACCACCACCAATGCCCTGTTGCTGATCCGAGGGATGGTTCAGCAGAGGTCAGTGAACTCTTTCAGCAAATCAGCCAGACACTAAATAATTGAGACTCTCCGGCCAATGGGATCTCAGATGCCACTCAGCTCTGCCTCTGTGATAGGAATGTAATCATACAGAGAACACTACACAACCATACTGCATTCAAACAAAATGTTTTGGTAAAATTACAAAAGGGATCAAATTGTCCTGTAGACTCCTGGATTATGGTGGTGGCATTTAAATAACGATGTTCAGCAAGGAAAGGCAGGGTCACAAAATCACCCCCAAAGGGGAAGGAGTGTAGCCAGAAAAGGTCGTTGCATTCATGAACACACAGCAGCTAGATATATTTCCCATAACCTGCTCGGTATTACCTCTATCAACATGTCACCAGGAAAGAATAGAGAACTCAAGTGGCCCCACACCTGCTTGAGAGACTGAGGAGGGTCAACGCTGATGAGACAGATGTGCTTTCCTTGGTGGTCTGCCCACTGATGTATGATCCGTGCTCCAGCAAGCGCCCAGGCACATTCCATCAGAGCAACCTAAATGAAACCCAGCGGCCACTTATTAAAAAAAAAAAAAGATAATAGGAGGGAGATAGCTGGGAGGAAGAAGGGCTGTGGTGGGAAGGACAGGAAAGATAGGACTGGGGATTAAGGCATGAAATTATCATAAGTTCACTGTATTCATGTATGAAACAGTAAAAGAATTATTTTATTATTTTAAAGAGACTGTGTGTGTGTGTGTGTGTGTGTGTGTGTGTGTGTATGAAGGCACTGTATGTTCTCTGTAGAGACCCAAGGGTATCTTTGAGAATCACCCTGAATTGGTTCTACCTCCTATTTGCTTTCCTCTGGAGTTTCCCAGGTCCCACCATCCAGGATCAGAAGTACAGGCCATTTCTGCCTGGCACTTTTACATGGGATCCGAACTCAGGACCTTCTGCTTGTGAGGCAGAGGCTTAACTTTGAATCATCTCTCCAGTCCAAAAAAGAATAATTTTAAAAATCACCCCCAAGGCTTCTGGTGACAGAGTTGGAAGCAAGTGGGAACTTTCTGAGTGACCAGCATTAACCTCCTCGTGGGGGCTTCTGGGAAAAGGACCAGTGGCAGTAAGCAGCCACCATCTCCAAACTGTGAAAATCCATCAACATTTTAACAACTGGCAAAACCATGCTTATGGCCTGATACAGACTGGATTCCTGACTGGAAGTACCACCCCAGTGAAGACAATGAGAGTATTTCAGTCTTTCAGAGATGTGAGGTTTCTTTTTCTACCATCATCCCAAGAAGGCTCCCAAAGAAAACGGACTCATTTACAAGCAAAAATAAATAACAAATAAATGCCACAAGAAGACAATACAATTAGTAACTTTAATGGCCACTTTAAAGTATGAACAGAGGCAGGCTGAATGAAATGTTCCCCTCTGGGTCGCTCTCTCCCTCTCTTTCTCTCTCTCTAATTACTCCACTGCATCACTCAGTAGTATAGCTGAACCTCAAGCAGACAATGGCTTGTGAGTCTCCAGTGAGGAGCAGAGAAGAAAACTGCTGGGAAGAAAGGATCTTTGGAGTATCCACCGCTACCCCCAACACAGGTGTAGGATTCTCCTCTACTGCCCCACCCCATTCCTACACACATTCTAGTCTACCTAGAGATTATACTACCTAGAGTTCCTCTCTCCCTGTGAGCCCTCAGCCAGCTACTATTAGGAACTTATTAGCTAAACTAATTCAGGCTGAAGTATTCATGAATACCAATAGCTACCTGTCTTTTACTTCTCAGAAGTGCAAGAATGTTTAAAAGGGGACCCTGGAGTAAGCAATTCCTTTTACCCACATGAAAGATCCTACAAGTGGGAGAGAATAAACAGATCTTTTCAGATACTTAGTTGAGGAGGAGCTCCTCTATTGGGGAGGTCTGTGCTCGGAGCATAACAGCCGTTACCATCTTAATCAGAACAGTGTGATGACCCCCAAGAGACCCTCAAGGTCCATCAGCCCTGTTGACTATTCCTTCACAGATGGAGAAGTGGGGAGGGTCCTGAGACCCTCACCTGCTGTTCCAACATCTCCCCTTGCCCCTCCCTACAGCATATGTCAGTCTGTTCCTACTGTAGGAGGTCTCCCTGTCTCAGGAGGTGCTATGCTCTGTACTATACTGCATACTCTACTTTTATGGAAGGTAGACGGTTAACTGAAGTAAGGCGCCTATCTGTGTCAAGGTGAGTCTTCCTGATGACACGTGCCTGTTTTAGAGCCATCTGTGCACTCCTCACCCATATTCCTAGAAGCAAGGCAAATAAACTCTGATTTATATGGTAATTGGCTGCAAATGCTAATTTGACAAGTGAAGGCTGAGCTATGGGCATATCTGTAAAGAGTTATTCAATTAAGGCAAGCACTGAGCACGCCTGTGGGAAAACCCAGCCCATGGTAGGTGGAAGCATTCCCTAGGCAGATACAGAAGGCCAGTTCAGTACTTTGACATACATACTGGCAAGTGGGAAAGTATGGCCCCCTCTCAGCTCTGTGGATAGGGCATAGCCATTCCCTCTGATCCTGATGTTGGAATGAACGCCCATGCCGTGCTAATGAACTGTCGTAGACAACAGTAAGTTGCTCCCCTAAGTTGTTTTGGTCATTTGCTTGTATCAGCAACAGAAGAAAAACTAGAATATTTCATTAAGCTAGACTCCTACTTGGTGCCCCATCTGGGGTGAGTTTTTTCACAAGTCCCCAGCAAAAGTACACGCAGTACCCCTCTTCTCAAAACACAGTGCCATGATTGCAGAGTAGGCACATGAAAACAGACAATCTCACTTATTTCAAACCCAAGGTCTTGTCCTGACATCCCAAGCATCAGGAACTCTTGAATAAAATAAAATAAAAAAGATTTAAATAGTCAATGCAGTTTAAAAAAAAAAAAAAGGAACTCTTGAATAAATTGCATCCTGCCCCCACATCCCATCAACCCCTATTTTGTTTTTTTTTTAACATTTTATTATTATTATTATTTCTGCTCATACAAACTTAACAGGTACACCGGTCCCCTCCCTCCCTTCACCTTCCCCCACCCCCCTGTTCCCTCCCTCCCCATCCCCCAGTACCCCCCTCCAATCCCCAGAGCATCCTTTAATGTGCATACCAAACTCTCCTCTAGGTCCTCCTCTCCGATGAAGTGCAAGGACCCAGGGGCATTTCCCAGAACCCTTTCCTGTGTTCCCTTTAAGCTTAGGAACACTATTGTGACTGTCAGTCCCTAGCCTCCAAGGATCCTAGTGCCTTTAGTCCATGCTAGACTTTGTGGGGTCAATAATGTGTTGCACATAGCAGGTCATGCAAAGTCCTATTATGATTGCTTCGGCCCTAACTTGTGTGGAGTATCTTGTACATCATTACTCCTCCCATCCTTGTGCTCTTACAATCTTACCGCCCCCTCTTCCGCAAATTTCCCTGAGCTTCAGGATGGGGAGAGATTAGGCTGGCCCAGTTCCAGGTGATCAACCCCTATTTTGAAAGGACCACGTCAGATATCACAGCCTGGATGAGCTTATTACCCACGAAACATGGAGATTTGCTGCAGGGTAGGCTGTGCAGCCTGGAGGGACACAAAAGGGAAAGGAAAGATCTTCCATCCATGCCTGGGTTTCCATAGGCCTGTCAGTCTCTCTACCACGGTGCAGAAGAAGTTAAGCCTCTATTAAGGAGCTGGTTTGGACCAAGGAGCAGCCAGGTAAGTTTCCTCTGCAATGATCTGTATACAGTCTTCAAAAAAGTAAAATAAAATCCAAAGCGCCTGTCACAGATGCAGGAATGAGGCCCGTGACTTCCTGTTCCCAGGCTCCACCGACCTTGCTCTTTAAACAAACAGGCTTCATCTTGGAACTGTTGTGCCTGCACCTAACAGCAGCTAATCAGAAGGAGTTGTGATCCCGGGCACTTCCCACAGCTGCGACCTCCCAGACACCCAGGAAGAAAGCGCTTTGAGGGCCTTATCTGCTGGCAGATGCCATAAAAGCATTTGGGCTAATAAAATCCTAACTCAAAAGTCTCTCCCTGACCTCACCCGAAGCACCTCGGAGTAGTTTTAAAGCCTGTGCAAAGCCTTTCTCACAATCATTTACTTTAGCCGAAGGGATGGAGGTGAGCAGAAAGGTACTTTTCCTTTTCAAACCGAGGGAGAGCAGTAAGGAAGCCTCAACTTCAATGGGGCTCTAAGGACTGGCTTCTCCAGCAAAGCACTAAAAACGGGGAGCAGACTGAGGTCAGGACCGCGCGACCCTTGATAAAGGATGAAAATCGCCACCATAGGCAAGAGATCTTTTTTTCCAATTAAACTCTCCCTTGCTTCCCAGGAGGTCTTGCCCAGACAAGAGCCCCAGGACCAAATGAGTCGCAGAGCTGTCCGAGAGAGAGAAACTGCAAAAGAAAAAATAACCTAGCGGACCGCAGCTTTGGCTGGCCGCAGGAACTCACATGTGAAACCACTCCAGTGGGGAGGTGGGCGGGCGGTGCAGAGAGTATCATTGCAGACAAGCAGCCGCACCCAGAGGCGCCTCTGAAGGCACAGAGCTGCGGTGCACAGCTGGAGCAACCCTGATCCTGCTGTCCGAATCAGAAATCCAAGTAGGCAAAGGCATGGGGAAGTGCTAAGGAATACTCCTGCTGCCGGAATCCAAGCAAGGGACCAGCATAAATCCCAGTGTGATTGACACAGACCGTGGTGCAAAGCCAGAAGGCTGAGTTCCATATAGGTATCGGAGTACTTAACCAGCCCTGACCCAGAACCTAGTCAAGCACCCCCAAATAAGCATAGAGTGGGGTAGATACCATCTGTCTTTGACCCCTGACTGTCTCCTTGCTGGATTGATTGGCTTCGGCGTCAGCCCCAGACCCTCAGTACGTCCCACTTCCTCTCAGGTTTCTTCTGAACTTGACTTCCTCCTGAGATCTCTGCAGCCTGAAGATTTTCTCTTCTCTATCTCCATTTCCTCCCGGGAACTGTGTTTTTCCATAGCTTTGTTCTCTGACAGCAAGTTTTTCTAACTAACCTCTGCTAACTGGGTGATAATGAAGATAACTTCCTGAAGTCTGAGATTTGCATATTGGCAGAGTCTCCAGATCCACATCTTCCCCAACCCCTTGGCTCCAATGCTCAGCCTTTCAACTACCTACTCAGAAGAGACAACATTGGCACCATTGCCCATAGTGACCAGAATCCATAGGTTGGATATGAGCTCAGGTCATACCTTTAGATCCCCTGAATATTTATTGATCCCCCCATAGGAGAAAAACAAAAAACAGAAACATATGGAATCTTATAATGAACCACCATGTGCTGATGCAGAGGAGGGGTGGTGGTGGTGAGAAGCAGTGGTCAGAGATGAAACTTCCCCATTCACTGCGATCCAAGCCCCATCTGCTAGCCACATTTCTACTTAGAAAGAATAGAATTCCCCAGCGAGGAGCGCAACTCTAGCTCAGGCTGTAGAGAGGGAAGGTGGGACTTCAGGTCTTCTAACCTAGGAATTTGACCGGTGGGTTCCAATCCTATTATAACTTTATATACTGTGAAATTACTCTTTACAATACACATCTATATCTTCTTTTTCTTTGTCGTTCTGGAAAGATGCATGTCTGTCTCTTGGTGGTTAACCTGGCAAGGAAGGGACAGACCCCTAGTAATGCTGATTCAGAAGCCAGAGAGTAAAATTAAAAAGAGAAAATTGGAAACATATCTTTGATTCAATAAGATGTCACATGGATCAGTGGCTAAATAAGGTCCAATGGAAAACAGGAAAACAGATTGAGGGAACTGGGTAGATGACAAATAACTGAGGCTAGAAAGATCCTTAGCATTCTGAGAAAACTACGCGAGATGTGAAGAAAGGATAAGGAGACAAGCAGAATGACTCCTTGTCGTCAAGACAAATTCCTTGTGAATACCAAAATTGTCTGTAGCTGAAAGATCCTCTGAATTCTGAAACTAAATGAGATGCTAGCAGGACATCACTGTCAAAGAAACTGAGGGCCGAGGGTGCAGCTCAGGGTGCAGCCCTGGTCCCCACCACCACATGCATGAGTACACACATGCACAATGGAGAACTAGTTTGATCGATAAGGTAGTGCCAGTTACTCTCCTTTGCAGTTGAGACAACACTCAAAGTCAAGCCACGTGAGGGGAGAAAGGGAGATTTATTTGGCTCTGGTTCCAGAGGGAAAATACAGTCCATTATGTCAGAAAAGGCAATAGAGGAAGGCAAAAGCTAGAGGCGGCTTAAATCACTACAGACATCATGGAGGCCAAGAGATCTAACTGCAAACCTCAGGAGCTAACTTATCATGGAAACAGGGTGTTGCTAACCAATATCAAGGCCCACTCCTTCTGACATGATTTCCCCCAACAAGGCTCCACCTCCTAAAGGTGCCATGCCCTTCCCAAATATCAACTAAAGATTCAAACACATGAGACTGTGGGGGACAACTTATATTCAAATCATGACATAAGGTCTCTCTCTACTAGTTTCACATGCTTAGAATACAGAACAATTTCTGCATGAGCATTAATAAAAATTAAAGTCTGTTCCTTAGGATTCTAGAAGACAACACCTGAGACAGGTGCGGGAGGTAGCAGCATGCACAGAAAGAGTAACGTGCAAGACAAAAAGAAAGTAGAAATGAGCACATTGCTAATCTTCCCAGAGATCATGGCGTTCCCTGAATCCATGCACAATACACAACTCTAGTCCTTATTTACCAACTGAGCTATCTCCCCATTCCTGATGGAAAAAAAAAATAGGTTAAACATGTATGTACACATGCTGAGCGTAAAATATCCAAAATAGGATCAATGGCTACCCACTTCCTCCAAAGTGCTTGATGATTTCTTTTGCTCTAGGCCCCATTAAGCTCTCCATTTCTAGGGGTTTCGAGATTGCTTCTTGGAATGCCTCTTTTTGAGTATCTGAATAAATCATTTCTTCTCCATTTCTCATGCTTGGCAGGGTGAACATCTCTACTAAATGAGAGTATCAGCTTGGTGACTGTGCTCTACCACCAAACCTGTAGTGTGTTATTTTGGGTGGCAAGGCCTGAGTTTGTCTTACCAGAGCACCGCCTAGTGTCTGCATGTGGAATTCCACCACCTTCAAAGAGTTTAGGACACGTGTCAAGGTCATGGAGAAGGACCTTGCTCCATGAAATGCTAACATATCATTTGTAAATCTTTTGAAATAAAATATATTCACATTGACTTGCGTTACTCTTTTAAATGTGCATACACACTGAAGTGATCTTTGAGACACTATAAAACTCACATTTAAAATTTCAGACAACCAGTTAAAATTATAAATTTAATAGAAAAAAAAATTTCTAAGTTGGGTGTGGTGACTCATGCCTGTAATCTCAAGAGCTCAGGGACAGGAGAAGTACATCACATTCAAGGACAGCATGGGCTATGCAGTGAGTTCAGACTAACTTGAACTACAAGAATGAGACCCCCATCTCAAACAGTCAATACACACAGACACAAGCAGAGAGAAGACAGAGAGAGAGAGAGAGAGAGAGAGAGAGACAAAATGCTGACAGAATTAAAGAATTTTCTATCGTTACCGATCATGCTGTGCTTTTAACTATAAGAAGCAACAGTGGATACCAAAGATCAGTCTCAGTTATCTAGAGAAATATTTATCTGTCTCCTACTTTATCCCCTCCCCCCAAAAAAGCAGAACTCATAGGAATAAAGCTAATAATGAAACCACAAAAATCTAGTTCATTTCCTATTTACCTTGAAACCTTGGGCAAGTGCCTTTATTTCTAAGCCCTAGTTCTCTTGCTTATAAAAATCAGTAAAAATGAATCAGAGACTCTATATCAACCACCTGGAGCCAGGCCAGCCTAATCTCTCCCCATCCTAAAGCTCAGGGAAATTTGCGGAAGAGGGGACGGTAAGATTGTAAGAGCCTAAAGATGGGGAGGAGCAACGATATGCAAAATACCCCATACAAGTTAGGGCCAAAGTAATCATAATAGGACTTTGCATGACCTGCTTGCTCAATTACAAACATATCATTGACCCCCCAAAGTCTAGCATGGATCACAGGCACTAGGATCCTTACAGGCAAGGGATTAAAAGCCACAATAGTGTTCCTATACTAAAGTGGAACACAAGAAAAGGCTCTAGGCAATGCCACTGAGTCCTTACACCTCATCAGAGAGGAGGACCCAGAGGGAAGTTTGACATGCACACCTAAGGATGCTCTAGGGATGGGGGGGAGCACTGGGAGAAAAGGAGGGACGGGGAAAAGAAAGGGAAAAGGGGGAAGGGAGCAAGGGGATCCAGGGAGGGGTGGAGGGAAGGAGAGGAATGGGGTACTTATCAACTTTGTATGAGTGGAAGAAAAGAAAGAAAGAAAGAAAGAAAGAAAGAAAGAAAGAAAGAAAGAAAGAAAGAAAGAAAGAAAGAAAGAAAGAAAGAAAGAAAGAAAGAAAGAAAGAAAGAAAGAAAGAAAGAAAGAAAGAAAGAGAATCAGTAAAAATGACACGTTATAGGATATGTAGCACAGAACTAGCCCGACACAGACAGCCTGCTGTCTGGTGTACAACAGGGACTCAGCGAGTGCTATGGAATGTGCCGTAGTTATTATTAAAATGAGGTAGCCTCCAGGTTAAGTATTAAGATACAGTACCTGACCTTCAGGAGCTTAGCCTAATGGGGCATGTAGACAAGTCAAAAGTCAATTGCAGAATTTTTTAAATCCAATTACACGTGGTAATTGCCCATTGTGTTATGCAAACACCTAGACGGGCTACCAAGCCTGGTCTCCACACTGGAAGCCACGCAGTGGGCTTCGGGTCTATTTGTGTGGGTGACTGTGCCCGTCCCCTCGGTCACTGCAGCTTCAGAGAATGACTTGCAGCAACAGAGGTACTCAGCAATGGGCTTTCAGAAAACAGTGAACTCAAAGATGTCTGAAAGACCAGAGAGACCCAATAGAAAACACTGGTTGCAATTAAATTGTCTTACCCTGCACTTAGTATTCCCAAATAGACGTGTGCCTAAGCACTGAAGCCGAGTTTCAATGACTGATTTATCTTTCAGAGCTCGCTACCTCAGAACGAAAACTCAACAGAGATGTTGTAGTGCTCAGTGGTAGGCAGAAGTTTGGAATGGAAGGGAGGAGGAGGAAGAAAGACATGGTCATAAAAGGGTAAGAGCCCAACATGAACGCTTACGATGCTGATTTCCCCTAGTCACCAGATGAGCCCCAAGTATGCTAAAATTTCATAGGACTAGAACTGGGCAGTGGCAATACTTGCAAAACACTACAGAGTGCTCAAAACCACTGGACTTGACCTTTAACCTTAAAATGGTTAAAAGGGGCCTGGAGAGATGACTCAGGGATTAAGACTGTCTAGCAAACTGAAAGGTCCTGATTTCCGATGCCAGGTCCCATGTAAAAGGCCACCAGGAGGCCTGCATGTCTGGCCCAGATGGAAGGAGCCTGGGAAATCCCAGAGTGGCGCAAGAAGGAGGTAGAAGCAATCCAGGATGATTCCTGAAGTCACCCTTGTCCCTACACCGGGACACAGAGTGCCCTCTGACACACACGCGCGCGCGCACACACACACACACACACACACACACACATAAATAAATAAATAAATAAATAAATAAATAAATAAATAAATAAATAAATAATAAATGAATAAATAAAAAACTTTTAAAAAGTCTGGAAAGTATCCAAGAATAAAAAAAGTCTTTCCTCCATGGCAAGCATGTACCCATATTCACACACACGCATGTATACACTAAAGTTTTTTAAAAACAAATGCTTTTGTCTCGTTAGACAGAAATATTCCTTATGTGTCAAGTTTTCCCTCTCAGGTTCAAAGATTTCACGAAATCCTAAGTAATCAGCATTTCTCCACTATGTATCTATAAAGCCAGGGAGTTTCCAGAGGACCAAACCTGACAAAGCTGACCTCATTCTTTTTTTTTTTCAATTCAAATTTTACGCGTGAGATTCATTTCTCCAAGATATCTAGAAATAAGACAAATAACATTTATTAAAGTGCTTCTTTCAATCAGTTTCCCTATGGGGCAAAATAACTCCTTTCGTTCAAGTTTCTTAGCCATTTTGACACAATTCAAACAGAGACATCACATACATGCACAAATTTACAGCTTCCATAATGAACCATCGCTACGCGGAGACTCTCCATCGATCGTTTAAGAGTAACTATTTCTCTGCCCAGTACTCTCTTGAGTAGCTCCTCCCCCAGAGCACAGTTCATCATAATCAAAGGCAGTAACCCTTCCATCCCTGGACCCTGTGCTGCTCCCAGCACCTCTGATTTATGCGACGCTGCCCCTGGGCCTCTTCATTCAACATAGAATTTGTTCTTTCTTTAGCAAACACATAACCTTCAAAGCAGCCCCCTTGTGTGACTACATGCTGCTCTAACAATGGTACCTATTGATGCACAAAACACTTTGGCAATTCTTTCTTTCAAACTGCCTCCAAAGCTTGTCCTAGGCTCTTTTGTTCACCCTAAGTAGTCTGATGGGCTCTTTTCCTATAAAGAATTTCATGACTGAGAATAGTTAGACAATGCCCAGTCAAAGAGGATAAATAATGAGAACAACGGAGTTTATTAAAACTACTTTTTATCCAAAAGAGCATAAAACCATGAGACTGGATTGTTAAATATGCGCAGTTCATGCTAGTTCTGAAGGCAGGCTGAGAATTCCTATTATGTTTAGGCAACAGAAAGGTAGAAAAAATAAATGTGTGCTATCCTTTCCATTGGGGATCTCTTTATAAGACAAGCATTCTGATAATTTCCAGCAAATGCATACCATCAGGGCATAAAAAGAGGAAACCAGGACCACAGCTTGTGTCTCCAGCCCACTGGGGCACATAACTTTTAAAACTGCAAAAAATACAATAGAATTTTCAAACAATGGGAAAATAAATCCGTAAATCGAGAAATAATATATAGAACAATATAAGTTTTTATGTGATACGGAAAATTGGAACAAGGGTCATAAGCATCATGAGCGCCATCTTGAGGTAAAAAGCACCACTTACAGTCACTTCAGTATCAGCTACAACTAGCTGAGTAGAAAATTTGCAAAATAAATAAATTAAATAAATAATATAAAATTTATAAAATCAAGCTGGGGAGATGGCTCAGGGGTTAAAGTCAGTCTTGGTCTCATAAGCAAAACGACCTGAGTTTGGATCCTCAGGTCCCATGTGGGTATGTGGCAGCCTACACTTCTAGCCCTGGAGGGCAGAACCTGTGAAATCTCAGAGCAAAGCAATAAGGAGGTAGAGCAATGCATTGTCACTCTTGGGCCTCCACAGGCACATACACTCATGTACTCTCTTGTACACATGCCCACACATGCACAGAAAATAAAGCATCAGGTGATGACCTAGCGGGCAAATCATCTGCTTGAGAGGACCAGCGTTAAGATCTCAACAGCAGGATCATCCCTACTTGTGGGTTTACCCATACAAGGACCACTTAGGCTGCCTCAGAGACCTGGTCTCCTACCACGATGGCAGGAGACCCGCACCAACACGAGAAGCAGAGGGAACAGGCCACACCAGATCCACATAGCCACAGGCTCACTGGGAAAGTGACAATCCTTACTTGTCAGACCAGCATGTCTGACCAAGTATACCAAAGGATGCCAACTTCTTTCACCAGTTCCCTCCATCTTATACCAGCCCAGGGCCTAGTCCCACCCACCATGGGCTGGGCCCTCCTCATCAATCAAACAGTCTCCTTCAGGCTTACCCAGGCTTACTTCAACTACCAATTCTTCACAACTGTGCCCAGGTGTCAATTGCCAAGTTGATACCTGCATCTATCTAACTTTGACAATGGGGCACCACGCCCAGCTGTTATTTAAATGGGTTCTCTGAATCCAACCTTTTAGCCTTCAGGTTTGTACACCAAGTGCTTTAACCACTAGGCAATCTCTTCAACCCCCCACAAAAGGAGATATTTATTAACTATGTTTTTTGTTGATATATTGTTGGCCATTAACTGCCACTGTAGTTCGTTTGGAAAAGGTACACAGAAGAGAAAATGTTCAATACCAATAGCCAAATTGATTAATTCTAAATTAAATGCTAATTGGATACAAGATCGTAGCTTCCTCTAGGTCCCTGGTGGCTCCAAGTTGGGATCTAACCATAGGTTGAACCCTGTTCTGAAAGTCAAACTGTCTTGCTTGCTAGGTACCAGAAACCTAATTAAAGAAACCCCAGGAGAGCAAAGCCAATAGTCCTTGTTAAATTGCATCATTTCCCCCAAAGCCTTATCAATAGCAAACAGCATTGGAAAATCCAAGGGATTAAGATGGGGAGGTCATGTTCCCAGAGGCTTTCAGGAAGACAAAACTGGCCAGAAGGAGGACTCCAAGCCCCGTGTCAAGCCTCCCCCAGTATCTCCTACAGAACAGCACTGAACTGTTACAGCGAAAGTCATGAGCTCTCCCTGGCCTTGGTCCTCCCTGTGACCTCCAGGTTGCAAGGACTTGGGGCACTAGAACCTTGGGGGAGGGATGTTTCACTCCACGGTGGAACAGTAAGGACTTCACAGTTAGGATGAGCTTTCTGAGCCACTCTAAGTCAGTGCTTTACTGTCCCCAAGTCTAGAAAAAAAAAAAGTCAAGTTGTTGCAGTTCGCCTACATGGTTGCTGATAAATGACCATCAAATAGCTTAAGGAAATAAGGGGTTTATTGTCTCTTATGATTGATTATCTGGTTACAGTCCTCAGTCCAGCTTGACGGGAGAGCATGCACCAACACCAGGGCCGAGGGAACTGGCCACACCATCTCTACGTAATGACTGAGAAAGAGACGATCCTTACTTGCCAGACCAGCATATCTGGCCAAGTGGACATGAGGATGCCAACTCTCTCAACCAGCTCTCTGTATTTTATTCACCTGTTTAGGGCCCATTCCCACCCACCATGGACTGGGCCTTCCCCATCAGCTAGACAATCTCTTGCAAGTTTGTTCTGGGCTTAACTCAACCACTAATTCTCTACAAATGTGCCCAGAGCCCAAACCCTAACACCTGTGCCTAACTATGACACAAGTTCTGAGTTGGAGGGAGAACACAATGCAAGATATGTCCAGGGATTTATTTCTATGGTAATTCTAAATCCTGTCAGGTTGACATTATTAGCCAACACAGAGACACAGTGACACTCCACATACACTTCTCAGTGTGCCTCTAAAAGCTGAGCCAATTAACCAAAATCATCTGTTCTGCAATTTGTCACTAACTGTGGCTTTGTTAAACAAAGAGACCTCTGGCAACATGAAGACCAATCTTGAGTTCTCCTTACCATGGACAAGGGAGGCTGAAATAAAAGTTCTTACAAAAGGGGGGCTGGAGAGGTGGCTCAGGGGTTAAGCCTCTGCCTTGCAGGCGGAAGGTCTTGAGTTCTGTTCCCAGATCCCACGTATAGACGCCAGGCGGAAGCGGGGGCGGCCTGCGCTTCTGGTCCTGGTAGGCCTGCGCTTCTGGTCCTGTGAATCCCGGGGCAGAAGGAGGTGGAGGCGTCCATGGTGGTTCCTAATTTGTCCGTGGTTCTACACAGACACAGACACACACACACACACACACACACACACACACACATGCGCGCACATACACACGCACATGCGCACAGTTGAATAAATGATAATAATAATAATAAAAAAGCTCTTACAAAAGGTATCGAATCCATTATTTTGCTTCCCCATTCCAAAATATTAGTACAGGAATATAGGTAAGAGAAACTCTGATTATTTCATGTTTTACTTGGAAAAACATGTATATTAATCAGCACTCTAGAGAAACTGTAAGAAGCAATGGGATACAGACAGAACAAAATTTATTAGAAAGTATTAAGGTATTAGCTCATGATTAGGAAAGCTGAGAAGTCTCACAATCTACCCTCTGCAAGCTAGGGAACCAGAGGTGGAGTTCCAAAGGCCTGAGAACCATGAAGCCAATGTGGAAAGCCCTAGTCCAGGTTAAGGCTTGAGAATCAATAGCACAGGAAAAGCAGAGAGATGGATTCACCCTTCCTGACCTGGCCCCAGTGGGTTGGATGGTGTAAGGGCATCTTCTCTGTTCAGTCTATCTATTCAAAGGACAAGCTCTTCCAGGAACATGCTCACAGACACACTTGTTCACAGCATTTTTCCCAGCTATCAAGGCATCCCCTAGCCAGTCAAGTCCACCCACAAAATTAACCATTGAACCTGCATTATGAGTTGAATTGTGTTTCTTCCAAAGATGTTCTGTTGTCCTAACTACCAAGTACCTGAGATTGTGAACATAGAATCTTTACAAAAGTAAATAAGTCAAAATGAGATCATTGAGATCTGGTCCTGATCCAATATGAATAGTATTAGGAAAGAAAGGAATAAAGGGAGAGACAGAGAGAGAGAGGAAGAGGAGGAGGAGGAGGAGGAGGAGAGAAGGAAGGGAGGAGAGAAGGAAGGAAGGAAGGAAGGAAGGAAGGAAGGAAGGAGGGAAGGAGGGAGAGAGGGAGGAAGGGAAGGAAGGGAAGGAAGGGGGAGGGGGAGGGGAGGAGGAGAAGCGGAAAGGGGAGAAGGGGGAGGGGAGGAAAGTTTAAAACAGAAGCAGTTCCACACAGAGGGAAGATTGCACAAACAGACCCAGGTAGATTGCTGTGTGAAAAGAGAGGATTCTAGAATATCCGAGAGCCATGGACAGTCAGGCAGTGACTAACGATGCACTGAAACAGTCTCCTCTATAGGTTTCAGAAGACAGTGGCTCTACTGGCATCTCAGCGTGGAACCTCTAAGTCTAACAACAAATGTCTGCTGCTTTTGTAGTCTCCCCATCTTTCTGTGCCACAGCTCTCAGAAGCTTTATCCACACTTCTTCCCTAAATAGGAAGTACATGGTGAGCATTTTCAGACATACCCAGCTGATCCCCATTCTGTCAGCCAGCAATTCCCACCCTACCAAGCACATTCAGGTTCTACTCTCCATAATTCAAGAAGAGAATGGCTCCCATGTATTGATCGTCTCAAAGTATACTATCAAGAACTTTCCAGCTCTTTTTTAAAAGGAAAACAACTTTGACTTGTCGACAAGTGAAAAAGATGTTTCCCCACATGTTTTTCCTTTGACAAAATATTTACAACACTGCATTCTTGCTGTGTGACAGGCCCACCTTCAAACCTGGTGCCAGGAGGAAATAATTAGCTCTCTGTTCCCAAAGACAAGCTGACAACAAGGCTCCAGGTGACGCTGTCTAACTCCCAGGCGCACGTGGTGGAGCTTTAAATTCCATTTTATATTCAATGGAAAACCATTGCCCAAAACAAGGAATCCACAAAAACCTACTTGGGATATTTTAAATGTCTGCATAATGGTTCCAAAAGTGATTGCATTAAAGACTTGGAAGCAAAAGAAGTGATAAGGTTGGAGAGGTGGCTCAGGGGTTAAGCCTCAGCCTTGCAGGCGGAAGGTCCTGAGTTCGGATTCTAGACTCCACATATAGACGCCGAGCAGAAGCCGGGGCAGCCTGCGTTTCTGGTCCTGGTAGGGCGGAGCCTGTGAATCCCGGTGCAGAGTAAACAAGGAGGAGGTGGAGGCGTCCATGGTGGTTCCTGAATTCGTCCGTGGTTCTACACACACACATACATACACACACATACATATACACGCGCACACATGCATACATACACAATTGAATAAATAATAAAAATTAAAAAAAGAAGTGATAAATAAGAAAATTTTGTTATGGACTGGAGGGATAAGGATGGATTGGGAAAGGGAGGAAAAGATGGGAGAGGAAGGAAGAGGGTGGGAGAGGGCAGAGACACAAACTGACTTTGCTTGTAAGAAGTTTTTAAAAAGCTCTTAATAAAGAAAAAATAAAATTTAAAGAAAAAATATTTTGTTGTGGAAGCAAACCTTAGTCACTGGCATAGGTACAATTGTGAAGATCAAAGATAAGACCTCTTCAGATAACTCATTCGCTTCCACTTGTCCTTTGTCCTCAGGCCCTTGAGATAGTTTCAATATTAGGTTTCTTCTCAAGACTGACTGGACTCATGGACCTTCAAGACTTGGGGAGTGATTGTAGGCCTGCTGCTAACCTTCGTGCTTGGGGCCTCATTCTCTCACCAAAACAGCCAGCAGGATTCAAAGCTCTGAGAACCACAGGCTTGTGCTCCAGCTAGGACTGCCAGCCTCTCGACGCCAGGCCTGCCCGCTGACCTTTCAAATGATGCTTCTATTTTTCTTTCTGGCTTGGCTGGAGCTATTTGTGGCTTCTTTTTGCAGAGTGGACCTTTGATTTCTCCACACTTTCTAGCATACAAAGTAATGAGTGGCATTTTTGCACATATGACACTTTGCTCTAACTTATCCTTTCCAAACTTCCCTCCCCTGTGCCTCTAGCCTTCCTCTGGTGTTTCCTGTCTTTCCTTTCTACTTTCACGTCAAATGTAGACAGAGGCATAGCGTGTGTGTGCATACACACGTATGTTCTGCGCGTGGGCGATTGTACATATGTGTGCAAGCATGTGTACAAGAGGCTACCGAATGTGTGCGCTTGTAGAAGTACATGAGTAACATCAGAATTCACGCTCTTCTGCCTTATTGTTTTGCTCTGGGGATTCCCAGGTCAGAATTACAAGATGTTGCCTGGTATTTTTGACATTAGATCTGAACTCAGGTCCTTTTGTTTGCAAGGCAATTGCTTTAGCCACTGAACCATCTGTTCAGCCCAAGCCAAGGCACTGTTAAGGTTGGCATTGAATGTGCTGAGGAACAGAGGGAGCTGATTTTTTCCCAGCAAAAACAAAAGACTCTATTTGACCAAAAAAACAATAAAATAATACTCATTGAGACAAGAAATAATTGTGACTGGGACTATAGCCCAGTGGAACTTGCCTAGCATGCGTAAGGCCCTAGGTGCCATTTCTTGTGCAACCACTAAAAGGACAACAAAAGTTATTCTCAACCTTGGCACTCAATGATGGTACTCTCATCATTGAGAAGAGTCATAAAGTCATAGACAGGGACCGGAGGCAGATGGAGGTCAGCATACAGAGAATGTGACACCAATCCTACAGAGGAGACTCTCAAGGCTCCCCACCTACAGGCCTCCAGACACCAGTCTTTCTGTAAGCAAGGCAAGCATGCGGTGCTATCCATCTATCAGATGTGGATGATCCTTTATAGACATCGGTAAACTTTCAAATCTGGTTCCCCAGAACCGTCAGTACAGTGAATAAAACCGTGAAGTACTACATCATTTTCTGTGTTACTTTTTCACAGCTCCTACTGACATCTGTTCAGCCCAGGGTTATTTAAGGCCTAATGTTCATGGCACTGTGATATATGGTGAAATAATGGGTTTTCAACTAATTAAATGCTGATGTAAAACTGAGATATTTGAAAAATCTCAAAATCCATCCATTGGCCTGTCCCAAAGCCAAGAGCTGCTGCTGTTATATGACACAGTAAAAGAGATGCTATGTAAAGTACATTCTTAATATTTTATTGAACATAAATAATTATAATATCTAGCCATTTTCTACAGCAGAAACAGCTAACAGATAACATGCAGAAAGCATTGCAGATGTTCACAAACTGCAGAAATGTCAGTTTGCTTTCATGGTACTTGCAAGTCATTTTTTTACTCTAAAGAAGTGAACATTTATAACCATGAATAAATCGTTTGTGGTTTAGGCAAATGTTTAGGAACATTCAATAAAGTGTTCATATAAATATTCAGCTATGGAGATAATTTGATTTAAAAAGATGGTACTCTCAATAAATAAACATTGTTCGACATGAATAAACATTTTAAACAACCAGCAAGCATCAAAACTCAGCTGATGTTTCATGCAAATCTTTTGGAAGCATTTTACTTAGCAGCTCTTACATACACCGCACATTGGCAATGATTCTTTCATACTCTTTATTAAAAGGAGCATTTGTATGAAAGTACAAAGGTTTCTTTTTTTAATATCTTTTATTATTTTGTGTGTGTGTGTGTATGCGCACACACACACACATCAGAGGGCATTGTGTATCCCTGTGGAAGAACCAAGGGTGACTTTGGGAATCACCTCCTCCATCCTTCCCTCTGGGATTTCCCAGGCTCTGTCCAGCAAGGTCAGAAGTGCAGGCCACCATTTCCACCTGGCACTTTTACATGGGACCTGGGATAAGAACTTAGGACCTTCTGCTTTCAAGACAGAGTCTTAACCTTTCAGCCATCTCTCCAGCCCCAACAGTGAGGTTTCTCAAGAATGAATACCTCCCATGGCACCATGGGCTCATTACACTCCTTCAGTCTTTGTAACCTGTTTCTATGAGACATCATGGAACCAAGTACCACCAAAGGGATCAGACTGCCTAGCTTCCACCTATCTCCACCTTTTCCGTCTCTGGGACCTCAGGCAATCTACCTTTGTTTACATTCAATGACATCATTTCTGAAATGGAAATCATAACATTCTCTTCATAGAAATGAAGGTTAATTAAGATCATGTGCTAGAGTATTTAGAAATATTCCATAAAAGTATCTGTCACTATTCTGTGCAATTTTGGTAGAAATTGAATGTTCCATCTGAATCCTTTCACCAGACTTTGAGCATCCACTGTTCTAGCCTGTAACTGCTTTTCGTACATTGTGAATGGGATATAGATGGATGTAACATTCTTGGAAAGCAATTGGCCATAGCTATCAAAACTGGAAGTGCACATTACCTCTCATCCAGCAACTGTGCCATGGGGAACTTACCTATCAATCACTAGCTTGTTGGCAAATGGGTCACTAGATCAGTGTCCCAAGGTGTTCATTGCTGTCTTTGTATAATGTCCAAATAAAGCAGCAACTCGGATGTTCATCAATAAATGATAAAGTGAATTAAAAAATTACAATAAACTCCCTCTTATCACTTGTCATGATAGAAATTTGCCTTTATATGTTTGATTACTGGATTATTTTCTTTCATGGTGATAAGAAAATACTTGCTTCCCTCATCCCTCCTCCCCTGCCAAGTGTCCCTCTGACTGTTGGCCAACTTTTCCTTGCCTCTTTATGCAAGCAGTCCTAGGAAGGTAGAGCCCTGGTGTGTTTGGTGGATAAAAACTGACAAGACATGCAAGTCCTTTTTACTCCATGACAGAGAGCAGTCCCCAGGTAACAGCAGAACTTCTCCTCCCAATGCCTTCACCAATTCTCCTCCCAATGGGAAATCCAGCCTGGTCAGCCTCACAGAGTGAGTATGACTGCCCAACTCTGGACATGGGTAGTCAGTGTATACCATCCTGTTTGTTCCAACATTAATGACAGAGGTGATAGATGATGGTCTCCTTGTCTTTTCTGTTATATTTCAATTTGATCGGATCTTGGACAAGATCAAGGGAGGATTTTGAAGGGCCTCATAAAGACTACCATGTGCCCACAAACAAAAACTCCATAGATAGGAAGATCTATCTCACTCACAACTGGATAGCTTGAACAGAGCATAAACCCCCTAAAATAAATAGATGAATCATAGAACAGCGATATTTAAAAATCACATAACGAAGCCAGGGGTGGTGCTATACGCCTATGATCCCAGCACTCAAGAAGGGCTGGAGAGATTATTGCTCAGAGGTTAAAGCCTCTGCCTTGCAAGCAGAAGCACCGGGCTTCCTCGCCCCTCTTGGGACTCCATGTCTGGAGTCTGGGAGCGCTTCCCTGACTTTTCTATCACCTTACGGGTGCCATGCTTGGAGTCCATGCGTTCTCCAGAGTTCTCTTGCCCCTCATGGATTCACGACTGTGAATTCCATTCTTTCTCTCCTCTAATAAACTCTATCTGTTAATCCTTCTGGAGTGTTCTCGCTTCAATCTTCAGGACATACAAAAACTTCCCCTTCAGTCATATCATTTGGGAAGCAGGACGTATCACAGTCAGAACCTATCAAAAACCTGGTATCACTTGGCCAGCCATAGCCAGGAAATCAGCCGCACAATCTGAAACACACTTAGGGACCACACCAGGAGGCAGGCAGGAGAGGTAGGTTCCACCAGCTAAGATTAATATACATAAAACTTCAGATGTGGGGACATCTGGACCATCCCAGCATCTCCTCGATGAGGACCATTGATTGCTCATAATTCCTTGGCCCCAATTCAGCAGGAAGTAGTTAAGATCCCCTGAACAGTCATATCCTCATTAAGATTAAGGGAGATTAAGCAATTTTAGAGCAGCCATACTGGGACTGTCTCTGAAGGTCTTCGAAGATCATCTCCCACTATTGGGACCTAAAGACCACATCAATTTTAATCCTCCACAGAGATAAAATCACCAACTTCCCCCCAACTCTCTGCTAGTGAAAGGATATACAGATTAGTTCTGCAGTGTAGCTGAGCCTTACCGTGAGGGATCCCCAATATGAACAGACCAATGAGATATGGAGGACCAAAAGCTCTAGGCAGGTTTGCAGAAACTGGAGCTAACCAATAAGGAAAAGCCACTTTTCCTGTGCCCAACTAAAGATATAAATATTCTGGACCCTGACAGCCATCTTTGGCGCCTGCCCCTCATGGGACTTCATGTCTGGAGTCAGTGATTTCCTACCTGGCTTTTCTCTCACCCCCTCATGGAGTCCATGCCTGGAATCCTTAAGTTCTCCAGGGGTCTCTTAGCCCTCACAGATTTACATCCATGAGTTCTGTTCTATCCTCTAATAAACTCTGCCTTAATCCTCAAAAAAAAAAAAAACAGAAGCATCTGAATTCTGATCTCACTGGACAGAAATGGCAACAGCCTGCACTTCTGAACCTGAAAGGCAGAACTTGGAAAACCCCAGAGCAAAGCAAAGTAGTAGGTAGAACAATTCAGGATGATTCCCAAAGTCACCCTTGGGCCCACACAGACACACACAGACACAGACACACACTAAATTTAATTAATTAAAATTAAGAAGCTGAGGCAGAAAACTAGCAAAGTTGAAGCCAACTCGATCTACATAGCAAGTTTCTATCTCAAAAACACAAATAAAAAGTTACTAAAAGCATATGTCTCCGTATGGTGCTATAAATGTGGTTTCTTGAAAGAAGGGGTAGGAGAGACGTGGTCTTTCAGTGAATACCTACTGACACTGTTTGGATTTTTTAACTATATGTATAGATAGTATTAGTATTTGATAGAAATTGATCAGAAATATATTAGAATAAGTATAAACAATTTTATTGGAAGAAAGGGAAGGAGGTCGGAGGGAAGGAGAGAGAGAAGGAGGAAACCCATAGCAAATTTTTGTAGAATGAATAATTACACTTATATGTAAGTTTTCTTGCTTTAAAAACAAAACAAAAAAAACTCTAACCACATTAAACAGAAAAGACAGCCTGTTAAGGCCTCAAATCACTAACGAAGTAGATGGGGAGGCTGGAAATTAATTAGACTCTAAAACATCAGGACACCATAGAGCTTGGGATGAGTGTTGCCACAGGCTCGTTGATGCTCCCATGTCTTCGCCTCACAACCTCCAAGTCCAAAGTTCAGATTAGAAGCAACCAATTAGACAAGGTGAGACTCTTGCCATAGGGTCACAGACACCTCGCTCCAGTATTCACAGCAACAAGAAGATAGGTAAATAGTTTGGGTAAGACATAGGCAGGAAGGTGAGAGATGAAGGTATCTCTAATAGCTTGCTTCTGTTTTATCAGACCATTATCAACATCGCACAAAAGGCTGAGAGGGAAGCGAGCAGGTAGTATTTGAGATCTGAGAAAAGATGAGGTATGCAATAGCACTTTACACGAAGGTTTTCTAGAGCTGGAGAGATGGTTGAGGGGTTAAAGCCATTGCCTCACAAAGAAAAGGGCTTGAGTTCAGTCAGCCAGATCCCACATTATAAAGGCTGGCAGAAATGGCCAAAGGTCTGCACTTCCAGTCCTGGAAAGCAGAGCCTGGAAAAATTCAGGACAAACTATAACAACATAGAGCAATCCAGGATTATTTCAAAGTTATCCTTGGACCTCCACAGACACACACACTCAAGTACCCTCTGACACACACGCGCGCACGCACACACATACACACACACACATGTGCATGTAAAAAAATAAAAAAAGAAAGAAGGAAAGATGATATTCTAGCTACCCCTACTGCTACTTAGCAAACTAGTCCAAAACAATGACTTACAAAAGAAACAAGCTGTGGAGATCGCTCACTGGGTAAGGTGCCAGCTCACACACCTCAGGATCAGTTAATTCCCTACATATTAGAAGGAAATAAACGACTTCTCTCTGACATGTCCTCTGAAATGCTTGTGAATTCTCTCTCTCACTCTCTGTCTCTCCATTTAC
The DNA here is from genome assembly GCA_023101885.1 of Typhlomys cinereus. Lineage (NCBI taxonomy): Eukaryota > Metazoa > Chordata > Mammalia > Rodentia > Platacanthomyidae > Typhlomys > Typhlomys cinereus. The sequence continues at coordinate 1,900,116 of JALPQD010000290.1, read as the reverse complement.
ATATGCATATGCATATGCATCTATTTCTGCATGTATGCAAATACAATCTACACACACTGATGGAAACTTGACACTTAGGAGGCAAGCCTCCAGGCACCCATGCAGGGCTATCTAAACTAAAATCAACCTCTGAGGATGTCCGTGAGAGGTTATCTTGATTGCATCCACTGAGGTGGGAAGAACCACCCCGATGGAGGACACCATTCCTGGCGAATGGAGAAAGAGAATGTGCAGCAGCACACATCCATTCTTCTCTGCTTTTTTAAATAATTTGTTTATTCTCTGACGATTTCATATGTGTGTAAAATATAGCCTAATGAGGGACTGACAAGCGGGGCAACCTGAGTTCATTCTCAGAGATCCATATTGTGGAATCTCTTCTCTGCTTCTTGATCATGGATCTTGATCAAGTGACCAACTGCTTCAAATTCCTGCTGCCTTGACTTCCATACCATGACAGACTGTATCTTGAATGTGAACAAATACACCCTTCCTTCCTTACTTACATTGCTTTCATCATAGTATTATGTGTGTGTGTATTTCTATGTGTGTCTGGTGTATTTGCATATCATAGGGTATTGTATATGCTTGTGGAAGCCCAAGGGTGACTTCCGGAATCATCTTGGATTGCTCTATCTCCTTATTTCTTTGTTCTGGGATTTCCCAGGCTCTGTCTTCAAGGGCCAAAATTAAAGACTACCACCATATCTGTCTGCATTTTTACATGGAACCTTGGGTTCAAACTCAAGTCCTTTTGTTTCCAAGATAAAAGCTTTAATTTCTCAGCCATATATATCCCAACCCTTCATCATAGTGTTTTATCACAGCAACAGAAAAATAAGAGACTTGTATATATACATTTATGTGTGTATACATACATAGCCATAACATTTACTTAACTAACTATATTTTTCACATAGCTGAAGGCTTACAATGCCCTAAGGGGGAAAAAAACAATAGAATCTTTGTGACCTTTTCAAATCTGGCCTAGGAAGTCACCCAATGTCCATTCTGCTATGCTCCCATCATAGAAGAGCAAATAGTTTGGCTCTAGGTCGTAAATTCCTATCCAGATTCAAGAGAAAGGGATGTAGATGCTCTCTTAACGGGAGAAACATCAAAGAATTTGTAGATATATGTCCTAACTACTCTAAGTAGAAAAACAAAAATAGGGAAGGATAATTGTCATAGTGAGGCACAGATGTCAACTTGATAGTTGATGGTTTGAGCTCTGGGCACAATTATGGAGAATTAGTGGTTGGGTTGGGCCCAGAGCAAACCTGCAGGAGATTGTCTAGCTGATTGTCCAGGTGGGTGGAATGAGGCCCTGAACAGATGAATAAAATACTGAGAGCCGGTTGAAGAAGTTGGCATCTGTGCGTACACTTGGCCAGACATGCTGGTCTGACAATTAAGGATCGTCCCTCTTTCAGACGTTCTTGGTGATGGTGTGGCCATTTCCCTTGTCCTGGTGTTGATGCGTGCTCTCCTGTCAAGCTGGACTATGAATTGCAACAATCATAAGAAAATAAACCCCTTGTTCCCTTAAGCCACTTGATGTCATTTATCAGCAACCAAGCAAGCGAACTACAACAATAATAAAAGGGCTATCTTGAGCATTCATTTGGGGCAAGTGGTGGTGAATTACAGCATCTAATTAGGAATCCTTGCTTTTTTACGTTGAACTGGGGCTGGCTGGTACAGATCCCAGAGGGAGGACAGTTGGTCTACCATGGATTCATCAACTTCTATCATCTCCATAAGAGTGTAGGTACCATGAGGGCAGGGCCTTCATCTGACTTATGTCTTTATCTCAGAGGTGAAAACTTACTAAAGGTCCCTCAGTGAATCTCTGCTGTGGGTGCTCCAGGCTCTTTCTCAAATCTTTCTGCAAGCTGCTTTTCCCAGTGGGACTCCTCCTTGCCTGCTGTCTCCAGCTATATTGTATGACTTGCACAGCTCGCTTGACTGCTTGGCGCTTTAGGCTTTGAGCCTATAAAATAAAGATTATATGATTTGAAGGTCCCTTTCAGGGATAAGCACCACGTCTTGCGATCTCATCCCACTTGTCTGATACTCCCAACACCAATGCAAGAGCACATCCATTCAGATGAAGGCGCCCACACAGGTGCCCTCAGGTTTTTTACCTTACAACTGATCCACTTAAGACGCAGCCTCGGGACACACATTGAATCTAAAAAAGCAAAGCTGCCTACATTCAATAAATCCTTGTTGGATTTCAACATGAGAACACAGAGAGAAAAGTATTGATGCAGGTGCTGTAAAGCACCTAAAAGGAAGACCGATCTAGACCTTTCTTTATCCTCTGGGGAGGGGGAGAGGACATTTCACATCCTTTCTCAGCTATCACCCAGTCCAGTTAGATAAATAAATATCTCTCTTTTTATCTTTCCACATATATCAGTCCTTTCCTTTTCCAAATCATTTTTGTTAATTTTCTCTGAATCTTTTTGTTCTGTGCCTGCCTTAATATAAGGGCCAGCCATAAATAGGCTTTGAGGACTTGAAGTTAGGCCTACTGCTCAAAAGTGGCCCGGCTCTGTCCTTAACTAAATGATTATAAAGCTTTGGAAAAATTGTTTCTTAACCTTTGGATTCTATGTCTCAGTTTCTTCCTTTTTTTATTATTTATTCAATTGTGCGTGTGTGTGTGTGTGTGTGTGTGTGTGTGTGTGTGTGTGTGTGTGTAGAACCATGGGTGAATTCAGGAACCACCACAGACTGTCTCCAGCTCCTCCTTGTTTACTCTGTCCGGGGATTCACAGGCTCCGCCCTACTAGGACCAGAAACGCAGGCCACCCCTGCTTCAGCCTGGCGTCTATGCATGGAGTCTAGGATCCGAACTCAGTACCTTCTGCCTGCAAGGCAGAGGCTTAACCCCTGAGCCACCTCTCCAGCCCCTCTTCCTTTATTTTTTAAATGGTGACTTTTTTAAAATTTTTATTTATTTATTTTGTGTATGTCTGTGTGTATGTTTTGTGTGTGTGTCTGACCATCCGTCTGTCCGTCTATGTGTGTCTGTGTATATCAGAAGGCATTTTGTGTATCCATGGTCCCGGAATCATCCTGGATTGCTTCTACCTCTTTTTGCCTCACTCTGGATTTCCCAGACTCTGCCTTCTAGAACTAGAAGCACTGGCTATCGCCATTTCCACTTGGCTTTTTTTTTTTTTTTTTTTTTTTTTACATGGGATTGGGAATCTGAACTTAGTTCTTTCTACTTGCAAGGCAGAGTCTTAACTCTTGAGCCTTCTCTCCAGCCCAATTTCCTCCTTTAAAATATGAGGATGCTAGCACATGAGACTGTTGGAGCAGATGAAATAATATACACGGAGCTATTGGAGACCTATCTGGAACATAGTGAACTTCAATAAATACAAGAACATCATCGATTATTTTTCCACAGTACCTGAGATTTCACCATTGACAACTTACTCACAAAGTGGGGGAACCAGTCCAACTGCCAGGTCTGCTTGATCCATATTCCTGAGTTAAGAAGTCATTGCTGGGGGCTGGAGAGGTGGCTCAGGGGTTACGCCTCTGCCTTGCAGGCGGAAGGTCCTGAGTTCGGATCCCAGATCCCACGTATAGACCCCGGGCGGAAGCGGGGGCGGCCTGCGCTTCTGGTCCTGGTAGGGCGGAGCCTGTGAATCCCGGGGCAGAAGGAGGTGGAGGCGTCCATGGTGGTTCCCGAATTCGTCCGTGGTTCTACACACACACACACACACACACACACACACACACACACACACGCGGGCACATACATATGCACACACGCACAATTGAAAAAAAAAAAAAAAAAAAAAAAAAGAAGTCATTGCTGCTGCCTGGTTCTGAGACGCATGTGACTCCTATCCCGAGATGTAGCTGAATCCTGAAAACCTGCACAATGCCTCGTTCCTCTACCACCAACTGCATCCCTTCAGTTTCTTTCTTCAGGAACCGGACTAAAACTCGGAGCAATGGATGGAGGTCTGCCCTGTATCAAGTAAGTATTCAGTAACTATGAATAAGTTAGTGTCTTTCTACTGTTTTCCATGATGCTGGCCTGGAATGATGTCCCTTGGGCAGCCTCCTCCATGTTTTCCCCTTCTCTACGTGGTTACATTTCTCTTCCCGCATCTGAGTTCTCCAGTCACTCTCCATGAATGGACACATACAAAGTATTAGCCAGACCACTACTTTTTCCATTTTCTTAGCTGACTAAGTGAGGTCATTAAATCTCTTATACTTATCTCCAGAATACCCAATCTATAATTCTCCTGCTGTGAAACTCCATATAGGGACAGACAAGGATTCATTGGCTACATAGTGACGTAGACTCAGAATCTGCACCACATGCTCAGAAGTAAGTTCCAGCAAGAGCCCGCCTCACTCTGACGGAGTGTCCAGAGGAGAGTGGGGACCACGGTAAAGGAAGTCAGGCTGCCTAGACCAAAGGAAAAGGAGAAACGTAAAATAAAACTAGAAACAACAATGTGACACCGGATCGACAAAGCTTTGGGAGGAAAAAGGCGAGTTTGGGCTGCAGAGCGTCATGAGGAGGATGGAGCTTCAGGAGGGGTCTTTTTTTTTTTTAACATTTTTTATTATTATTTCCGCTCATACAAACTTAATAGGTAGACCAGTTCCCTTCCCCCCTCTCTTCCCCCCCCCAACCCCCTGCTTCCCCTCCCTCCCTCCCCATCTCCCAGTGCCTCCCCCCCAATTCCCAGAGAGTCCTTTATTGTGTATGCCTAACTCTCCTCTTGGTCCTTTCAGGAGGGGTCTTCATGTCGGGATGGAAAATTTAGAGTTGAGAAAGTCAGTGAGCCTTTTGAATGTCAGAAAAATGGTTGGCCTTTTATCCAGAAAAACAAAATCTGAGCAGTTAGATTTCAGGAAGTTGACAGACCTTTTGAACTATCCATAGGCTTCTCTAGGACAGCTCTGAACTCTAAGTTGAACCTTAAACTAATCAGCACATGAGCCAGAGGTGATTCAGCCTGTAAAGGCACCTACCACCAAATCTGGAGACCTGAGTTCCATCCCTAGAGCACACACGCTGGAAGGGGAGAGCCAACTCCAGATAACATATGTGTGCCTCTAGGATCCTTAGAAGCAAGGGATTAACAGCCACAATAGTGTTCCTATAGAGGAACACAAGAAAGAGTTCTAGGAAATGCCACTGAGTCCTTACACCTCATCAGAAAGGAGGACCCAGAGGAAAGTTTGATATACACATTAAAAGATGCTTCAGAGATGGGGGAGGAGGCACTGGGAGAAAGGGAGGGAGGGGGGAAAGAAAGGAGAAAAGGGGGAGGGAGCAGGAAGGTACAGGGAAGGGTGGAGGGAGGGGACAGAAGTACCTATTATATTTGTATGAGCAGAAAAATAAATAAATTAAAAAAAAAAGAGGGGCTGGAGAGGTGGCTCAGGGGTTAAGCCTCCGCCTTGCAGGCGGAAGGTCTCGAGTTCGGATCCCAGATCCCACGTATAGACGCCAGGCGGAAGCGGGGGCGGCCTGCGCTTCTGGTCCTGGTAGGGCGGAGCCTGTGAATCCCGGGCAGAGTAAACAAGGAGGTTCCATGGTGATTCGCGAATTCGTCCGTGGTTCTACACACACACACACACACACATACACACACACACACATACACACACACACACACACACACACACGCGCGCGCGCGTACCGCACATACATATGCACATGCGCACAGTTGAATAAATACTAAAAAAAAATAAATAAAAAATAAAAAATAAAAAAATAAAGAAAATCATGTGTGCCTGCTCTGTCTACCTCCGATTAGATCGATCGATAGATAGATAGATAGATAGATAGATAGATAGATAGATAGACAGATAGACAAAACTAATCATACTTGGCATACAGTGTTCATTCAAGTTGTTATGAAGTTGTGACTCCCCAAAATCCATGTGTAAGATAAAAGCCAAATTCACTGAAACAGTTACTCTTAACTATCGCTGTGAGAAAACACCCAAAGTCAAATAACTTAAAAGAGAAAAGGAAATTTATTCACCTTAGGGTTCCAGAGGAGATACAGTCTTTCATGGTTACTCTTAACTATTTCCGTGAGAGAACACCCAAAGTCAAATAACTTAGGGGGGGAAAGGAAACTTACTCACCTTAAAGTTCCAGAGGGGAGATACAGTCTTTCACAGGGGAGGTGACATGGCTGGTGGCTGAAGTTGGCAGGCTAAGTCACTCCTATCCACGTGGCTGGAGGATTCCTGGACAGTCTCTCTTCTTCTCAGCCTTCTGTTCTGTGGTTCCTTTTATCTGGTCCACTACTGGGACGACCAATGAGATCTAGGGAGATCTTTGTGGTGTAAATGTGTTGGTCTGGATAATCTCTTCAGGTGGTCTCAGCTGATCCTTGTTAATGCCAGATGTGGTCAAGTTGAGGCCCAGGATTAACTCTCACATACACCATGCCACAGACAAGGGATGAAAAGTTTATTGATTATTACATGGTGACATGGGTTAATTCTCAAGGAGAAATAAAGCAATGTCTGAGAGTGATGTGGAGTTTTTTTTGTTTTTTTGTTTTTTTGTTTTTGTCCTTAGGCTTGTGGCCAGCATGAAGGATAGAAGAGAGCGAGTTATCAGCACCTGTCCCCATGAATTATGTGACTAAAGATCATTTCATGTCCGCTTGGGCTTTTCAGCCCCAGCTGGCCATGGGGAGGGGGACAGTGACCAGCAAGCAGAGCCTCTGCTTTGAATATGGGGCTTGGAAAAAAAGGAATCTATCGCCGCCACATTAGTGTCCTTGGCTATGATATGATGGAATCTGGAGGTGATTAGGTTGAGGTGAGGTCACAAGTGTAGAATAATGGAAGTCTTATAGGAAGAGAAAGAGTTGGGATCACCGTAAAGAAAATCAGGCTGCCCAGACCAAAGAAAATTAACTGACTGTAAAATAAGGCTAACACGGAGCCAGATCATCAAGGCTTTAGAAGAAAAAAGGCAAGTCTGGATTACAGACTGGCATGAGAAGGCTGGAGCTGCATCATGGGAGGACACAGCAAGAAAGAGACAATCGCAAGGGGGAAAGAGGGCCCCCACCAAGTATAAAACAGCACCTTCACCTTAGAGTGCAGTCTCTGAAACCATGAAAACTAAATATTTGTTATTTAATCCACCAAGATGGTGGTACTTTGTTATAGCAACCTTAATGAATTAAGGTGGTAATTCAAGCCAAGAATGGTGGTATGTATCTGTAATCCTATCACTCAAGAGTTAGAAGTGCAAGAATCACAAGTTCAAAGCCAGCCTGGGATATATAATGGTATACTGTGGAAAGAGTAACAGAGACTACTCAATTTCTGGCAAGAGAAACAGAATCTGGAGAAGTGTAATATTATACCCAATAGCCTATAGGTTCCAGGTCATTCAAGAAAGAAGGAAAAAGAGCTTTAGGTGCTTTTAAGGTTGGAAAAATAAGGAAAGTTTAAATATTTCTAATCAGGTAGCCAGAAAGGTGTTGATAATCCCGATGAGAAAGGATATCTGTCTGGTTTTATTTGTTTATGCTTTACATTACTAATGAGTAGGGTTGCAAAGTGTGACTTGTTCTTTAGACAGGTGTGATAACTGTCTGGGACATGCCTAAGCCTAGGGGTATCTGGGTCAGCATCATAGCCTTGACCTGCGTTACTTGTGCTGCCATGGGAAAAAAACCCAAGCAAAGAATGATGTGAATCGAGTGGTTGCTGGAGGAAAAGAGAAGTTGCACAATGTTGGAGATTGCTAGAGTGTAGAGCGCCAACTAGTGGAAAGAGGTGTTTGGGGCACCACATGCTAGAGAAAGGAAATCTCTTTCCTTGCTTAAAAAGCATGGAAGGATGAGTGGAGTTAATAATATTATAAGCTTTCCATGGAAAACAGAAATACAAAAACTCACCAGTCCTTTCTGGAGCCCCTCAAGAAATAAGGCCATGGTCCAGAACCTTAGGGATTTCTGTTTACAGAAATACAAAAACTCACCAGTCCTTTCTGGAGCCCCTCAAGAAATAAAGCCATGGTCCAGAACCTTAGGGATTTCTGTTTACAGAAAGTGTCTCATGTATACAGACTGTCTCCTTCTGGCCCAAGCTAAGGATCAAGAATGTTAATTCTCTGACTCTCAGGCTGGCCATCTAAACACCCAAGGGAAAATAGAAGAGCTCCCCCATATCCCTCCCTATCACTCAAGAGTTAGAAGTGCAAGAATCACAAGTTCAAAGCCAGCCTGGGATATATAATGGTATACTGTATATCCCTCCCATATTTCTCCTTCCAATTAATCAGAAGAACCACACTCGAATTTGCAGACAAATTCCTAGCCCCCTGAAAATAAATAAAGTCTAGCAAGACTGGCCAGGGTGGGGCCAGGGTCGGGAGAGGTGAGGGGGGGAGAAAAGAAGGGGGGATTGTTTCTCACCATTCTCTCTGGGAAGCGGTGGATTTCCCCACTTATTTCAGCCCAACTCCTTGCTATATTTGTTTGTGTTCTTTTTTTCCCCACTTTTCATATTTCTCAGCCCTGAAACAGCTTCATAGGTCACCATGCTTAGACATGGTATCTCAGAACATTTAAGATGGGATAATGGCTGGTAGAGAGCCGCCCTGAAAAAACCCTTAAAGTAGAGGGGCCATAGAGGAGGCCCGTGAGCCAAAGAAGGAAGATGAGCCTTTGCCTCAGGCCATGAGGTCCATGTTGCAGAACTTGAACAGGAAGAACAAGACTTTCTCTGGTTAAATACAGGAAAGAATACGCTGAGAACAGAGAGAAGGATGGGAAGAAGAATAATGTTTGACTTTAAAAAAAAAAAAAAGCAAGGAAGTTATATTCATGAGTCTAAATTCTAAGCCGCTTCCCCCATCAAGATAGAAGAAAACAACATAATGCAAAAATTTAAGCAGCACAATCTGGCTCCAGTTGGGTCCACTCTTGGGGCAGCCCTATAGTAAGATCACCCTGCTGGGACCTTAAGAAACCTTAGCCTTTGAACTGGGTTTTAATAGCAGGAGAGCCAGGATTTTTCTGCATTCAGCAGTTTGCATTGGTCTCTTTGATCTCTGAATAAGTCAAGTAAGGGCTTTTCCTCCAGTTGAAAGATTCCCCCCTTCTGGTTTCTTGAGAGCCCTGAACACTGCTTTGGCAAAGTGTCTGGCACCCTAACAGGGAACCCTTAAGCTTTGAGAAGATCCCACCCCTGCAGAGAGACAGGTCCGATGGCTCTAGAAACCTTCTTTTAAAGCAGAGCAAGGTGAAGTGGGAGGATCTAAATTCTAGAGGACAGGCAACCCACATGGAGAGGAAGTAATTAAGTAGCCTATACAGTTTCTAGAAAATAGAATAGAAAGGGTGGAGGGAGGTCTAGTTGCAAGTGCACCAGGAAAGTGAAGGAGCAACTGAGAATGAGGCCTAGACTTCTTTTCACCTGTGGACGCAGGCTTCCATCACGTGCCTGTTTCAGTTTCATGCTGAATCACTGCTGTGATAAATAACTGTCATAGTTAAGCACAAGTGTCAACTGGACTGTTGAGGGTTTGAGCTCTTAACTCTGATGGTTGAGTTAAGCCCAGAGCAAACCTGAAGGAAATTGTCTAGCTGCTGGGGAAGACCCAGCCTATGGTGGGTGGGATTGGGCCCTGGATAAATCACAGAGAGCTGGTTGAGAGAGTTGGCATCCTTCTGTTCACTTGGCCAGACATGCTTGTCTGGCAAATAAGGATTGTCCATCTCTCAGCCCTTATGCAGTGATGGTGTGGCCAGTCCCCTTGGCCCTGGTGTTGGTGCGTGCTCTCCCATCAAGTTGGACTGAGAACTGTAACCGGACTATCATAAGAAAATAAACCCCTTGTTCCCTTAAGCCGTTTGATGGTCATTTATCAGCAATGTTGCAGGCTGACTGCAACAATAACTAAACCAAACAATTTAGGGGAGCAATTCCAGCTCTCAATTCCAGATTATAGTCCATCATGAGGGGAGGGTTATTGGCAGGAGCTAAAGGTTACACACGCCACATCCAAACTCAAGAGCATGGGGGAGAAAACTATGCCTCTATCCTTCTTAATAAAGGCCTCATCTTTATCCACATCACCTGCCCAGCGTCTGGTGCCACCCACCATGGGCAGGTCTTCCCACTCTAATTAGCAATTAAGACAATCTCCTACAGGCTTGCTCAGAATTCTGCCTCAACAAAAGAATTCTCAAGGGTGTGTCCTGAACCAACCTCCCAGTGTCAAGTTGAAAGCTGAGACTAACCATCCACTCACTAAAATAAGGAATGGTAAAAATTCTAAGACGATGAAGTGGAGATGGGGGTTACCAGAAGGAGATATGGGTTCAGGTCGATTTTAAGTGTTCAACTTTGGAACATACAACTATGTTAAATGCGCAAGCCTGGAGGACAATACTGGTCAACTGGCTGGGAAAAACAACATGTAAGTGGCCAGTGAAGTCAGAAGAAAGGATGAGACTACACAGATGCAGCCTTCTACTCATCCAGGATTGCTAACCAGCTGCAAAAGACATGCCAGACCGCCATTGCTTTAATCTTTAAAACACGAGAGACAGGGACTGGAGCGATGGCTCAGGGGTTAAGACTCTGCCTCGAAAGCAGAAGATACTGAGTTCAGATCCCAGGTCCCATGAAAAACACCAGGTGGAAATGGTTGCGGCCTGCACTTCCAACCCTGGTGGGCAGAGCCTGGGAAATCCCTCCCAAATCACCCTTGGCCCTCCACAGGGACATGGTGTCTTACACACACACACACACACACACACACACACACACACACACAGTGAATGAAAAGAGAGAGAGAGGAAGAGAGAAAGGAAGAAAGAAAGGAAGAAAGAACTTGAGCCAACAAGAGAGCTTAACAGGTAAGGTACCTGCTCATAATTCTGGTGAGCCAAGTTTGAGCCCCAGATTGAAGATGATTAAGGGGAGAGCTGACTCTGAAGAGGTGAACTCTGACCTCCGTCCATGGATTTACACCTTCTCTGACTCTATCTACTTCCTCCCTCCTTCCCTCCCTCTCTCCTTCCCTCTTGCCTCTCAAATAAACTAAATAGATAAAAGGAAAAAAAAGTACTTTTATTGGGCTGGGAAGATAGTCCAATGGTAAAAGCCTTTGCCTAGCAAGCAAGGAACTGAGTTCAAATCCCACACAAAAATGAATAATAAATAATGCTAGATGGGTGTGGTGGCCTACTTGTAAGTACAGGCCTGGAAAGCAGATCCTGGGAATTCCCAGAGCAAGCTGGCTAGCCAGACTAGCTCTAAGCTAGTACTCTGGGTTAGAGAGCCAGACTCACAATAGAGTGGAAGCTCCATTGAGGATTCCTGATATCACCCTAGGGCCTCCACGGGCACACACATTCAAGAGCACTTGTGCACATAAAACCACACACCATGGACACCCATCTTCATGCAAACAGACACATAAATTCACCCCATGCACACATACATGAAAAAAATACTTTTCTGTATTTATATCTCTATTAAATGTAAAAAAAGACAAAGAGTGTAGAAATTTTCCTTTAAAAAGTGGAAGAGAAAATTTTCCCTATAAAAAGGAAGAGTATTCCTACATGTTTTAATGTGCACACAAAACATTTCTGTATCAAAAAGTGTAGACCATTTTTCTGTCCCTAGCTCACATCACTCACTTACATTACCTTCCTAGAACTCTGTAAACATTCATTTTAGGTTCTGGACCTATGCAGACTGGAGAGCAGGAAAAACATTCGAAGTTTACAAAACCTCCTTGGTATTCTTTATACATAAATGTATCTCTGCACTACTTCTTCTTTGCCCTCAAAGCCCTCTGAGTAAACTAGGGCATCAAGATCTCAAAACTTTCACAACATTTTAGATGAGGACATTTTCCTAACCCCGAGCTCTCTCTCCAGCCCTGGTGAGGACATTTTCTAGACAGGTAGAAAAATGCTACTAAAGACAAGGATGTGTGATGGATGAAGGAATGGGGGTAGATGAATTCATCCAGATAAAGGAGGATGGGGAGAAGAAAAGAATAAAAGGCAAGATCAAGTCTCTGAGAGACGTGTGATTGAAAATTGAAAGGAAGTGAGCTAGTGAGATAGCTCAGCGGGTAAGGTGAATGCTACAACCCACGACCCGAGTCTGATCCCTGGAAGCCCACATGGTAGAGGCAAAATTGTCCACCCAATATACCATAACATGCATTCTCTCGCTCTCTCTGTCTCTGTCTCTCTCTCTCTGTCTCTGTCTCTCTCTCTGTTTCTCTCTCTCTGTCTCTTTCTCTCTGTCTCTCTCTGTCTCTGTCTCTGTCTCTTTCTCTCTTAAATTGAATTTTAAAAATTGTGAGGAAGTCAATGTACTCAGTGATACATGATTTATTCTCCAGCAAGTACTAAGTCACATGCTATCAAAAGCAACACGGATGAAATCCAGGGGACCACACATGCAGAAATACAGAAAAAAAAAGGAGGGAAGGAAGCTGGCAGGAATAAAGAAGGGTTGTAATGGGAAGAGGAGGGGGGATGGGATTGGGGATTAAAGTATAAAAACATCTTAAATTCACTATAAACATATATGAACAGTAAAAGAATAAAAATTAAATTTAAAACAACTGAGGACACTACTCAAATAGGAGTAGTTTAACACAGGGAATTAATTTCCCAACTGATGGAAAAGCTGAGAAGCGAATTAGACAACAAAGCAACTCAAAGGTTAGCAACACTGGGGTTTGGGCCACAATTAATGGCTGTCACAAGAAAGCAAATGCCAAAGCCCAGAGCCAAACTTACTGGAGGAAACTGGAAAAAGTATTGAGGCTAGCATCAAAAGGACAAAGGTGGGGACCTGCAGGAAGAGGGCAGAACATGGTTTCTAAGGCCAGAATCAGAGTGTAGACTGAGTCCCTGTCGAAGAAACAGGCTCTGACATTGCCAGCTAGAACCCATCCAGAGAAAGAGCACTGCTCTTAAAGCAGTGGGCAAATGACCAGTAGAAAGCAGATTTAGGGATCTGGGAATAAGAAACAGCAGCGGCGAATGTAGACCACACATTTGTGTAGCCTGGGTTGCTTCACTATGCTCGTGCACACATAGATTGTTCGCATTCTTACAGTCTCCAAACCTTCAAAAATCCAATTCTAAAAGTCTATTGTTAGAGAGCTCCGTTTCCAGTTATTGTTCTCCAGATGGAATAGCTTTCTCCCAAGGTTCATATTCATTCTTTGCTGTTGAAATTCATAACCTCTTCATTAACTTACAATCCCTCTCTTCCAGAATATTAATAGAAGTAATAAATAATTGTCTGTCTCATTCTCCTCCTAAACAACCTGAGTGTCTCCATGTGAAAGTTCTCCTTATAGAATTCTTAGCTCTCCTACAATAGGAATTCAATGGCAAGATGCTGTGACTGTTCCTTTGCAGTTATAAGACAGCAAAGTCTGTTGCCTAGCAAGAAAGCCAATTAGTGTTTTAAAGTACATCTGAACAAAAATCTACAGTCATTCCCATTAGCTACATATGGCTTCCCCATCTCAATCATGCGAACTTCTTCGATTATTAGATAGATACCCTATGTTTCTCAAATGATATGTTCCTGAACTAGATAGCCACTATTGTAATCTTACATCAGAGGGTCGATGAATCTGCTTCTGGGTGATTTGAGAGAGAAAGACACTATAGAGAGGCAAAAGAAAATCAAGACCTAGGGAAAAAAAAACTCTATCTTAACTTCAATTTACTCGACTGAAAAATTTTTTAAAAAATGATTGTGCCCCAACTACCTCAAAGAACTTTTACAAGATCAAATGAAATAAGTGGTTGAAAGTTGCTTTTAAAATGCAATATAAGAAGGGCCAGTGAGATAGCTCAGTAGGTAAGGCATCTGTTGGTAAACTTAAGGACCTGAGTTTGTGAGTTCAAGTCCCCAGAAGCCCAAATGGTTGAAGGAAAGAATTGACTTCTGAAAGTTATCCTCTGACCTCCATCTGTGCACCATGGCATACAAATATACCTCTCCTACCCCTCTCTCTCTCTCTCTCTATCATACACACACATGCATATATCAACAAAATATTTTAACTTTGTTTATTTTTGCACACTTGCGTGTGTGTGTGTGTGTGTGTGTGTGTGTGTGTGTGTGTGTAAGAGGCCACTATGTGTCCCTTTGGAGGACCAAGGATGACAACAGGAACCATCCTGGATATCTTCTACCTCCTTTTGGCTTCGCTCTGGGATTTCTCGGGCTCTGCCCACCAGGGTCAGAAGTGCAGATGACACCATTTTCACCTGGCTTTTTTTTTTAACATTTTTTATTATTTCCGCTCATACAAACTTAATAGGTACACCTGTTCCCTCCCTCCCTCCTCCTCCCCCCGACCCCCCTGCTCCCCCCATCCCTCCCTCCTCACCCCCCAGTGCCTCCCCTCCCCCAATCCCCAGAGAATCCTTTAATGTGCATGCCAAACTCTCCTCTGGATCCTCCTCTCCGATGACGTACAAGGACCCAGCGGCATTTCCCTGAACCCTTTCCTTTGTTCCCCTTAAGCATAGGAACACTATTTTTGGCTGTCAATCCCTTCCCTCACCTGGCGTTTTTATGTGGGACCTGGGATTCGAGTTCAGGACCTGCTGTTTGGGGGGCAGAGTCTTAACCCCTGAGCCATCTCTCCGGCCCCAACAAAATATTTTAAATGAATATAAAATGATAACTACAGATCTAGACTGCCTGGAGTCCCAAACCCAATTCCAACACTAACTGGTCAAATGACCTCAAGTACAGTCTGTGCCCGAATGTTCTATTTGTTAAAGGAAAAGAGTAGAAAGCCCCTCATAGGCTTTACAGCTAACGTAGCAAGGCTACTGTCACAATTAAGCACAGGTGTCAACTGGACTGTTGAGGGTTTGAGCTCTGAGCACATTTGTAGAGAATTATTGGTTGAGTTTAGCCCAGAGCAAACCTGCAGGAGATTGTCTAGCTGATGGGGAGGCCCAGCCCATGGTAAGTGGGATTAAGCCCTGGAATAAATCATGGAGAGCTGGTTGAGAGAATCGGCATCCTTGTGTGTCTTGGCTAGACATGCTGGTCTGGCAAGTAAGGATTGTCCCTCTCTATTGTCCCTCTCTCAGTTGTTATGTGGTGATGGTGTGGCCAGTTCCCTCGGTCCTGGTATTGGTGCATGCTCTCCCATCAAGCTGGACTATGAACTGTAACCAGGACTCGTAAGAGAGAATAAACCCCTTTTCCCTTAAGCCATTTGATGGTCATTTATCAGCAACTAAGCAGGTGAACTGTAACAGCTACAAAAATCCTGCCCTTTTCCTTAATGATGAAACTTGGTGCAGTCACACAAAAGACACAATTATAGGCTGAGACTATACCTTAGATCTCATCCTAGTCTAGAAGTCTCTCCTTATTCTGTTTCCCTTTCTCCCTTGTGAGAGGAGTATTCTTTAAATAAACCTCACGTATAAAACATATGGGTACCACCCTTGCTTCTAGGTAATTTACTGGTGTGTAGTGCTCTCAAGGAATTCTTAGTGATACAGGCAGAGTACTTAGGACTAACCCTGGCGCCGTAATTGCTCTGTAAGTTTGAGCAGAAAGTGGGCCACAAAGAATAGGAGAAGGTGAGGCGATGATGATGTTACTAGACTCCTGCTGGAGGTAAGTCACATGGAAGTCACCACTCCATCCTAACAAGTAAAAAGCTGAAAAATTGAAAAATCAACAGTTTGTCTTAGATCTGCCAGGGAAACAAAATCACAGAACAAAAATTGGAGAGATGGATGGGCAAATAGAATCACAACTTATCACAGTAGAAACCTCTGCAGGGACAAACATGGGGCAGGAAAATTCCCCAGTGGTACAAGGCCCAAGTATGGACAAGCCTGAGAATTTAGAACTTCAGGGGACCTGATCACAGGAAGTGTCCCACATTTTTGTTGAGTTTTACTTCCAGAGGCCCTTCAAGATTTTCATGACCAATAAGAGAAAGATTCTCTCCTGTCCTGGACAAGAGAGGGGAAATGAACCTTTTGAGTCATATCAGAGTGAGACAGAAAAAAATTTAAGCTGTTAAGTTACTGCTAAGAATAAGTTGAGATGGAAAATTACTGGAATTCCAAAGATAGTCAAGTGAGGGCATTTCAAAGACACCACCACCCTATCCACTCCCATGTCTGCACCTGCTCTGGTAAGAGTCAGTGTTACCCACCCTCTACAGTTAGCCTGCCCTGCTAACATTGAGCAACCTTTGAGCTTGATTCTGGAAAGTCCCACTTCGCTTTTCCACCTCTGCCCTGTTTTAGTATAAAATGAAAGTAAAAGTTAAACTAGGGGGTTGGAGTCCTTGAAAGTGATCTCTGCTCCAGACTACTAGTGAATAAAGCTCCTCTCTTCCACCCTAGTTGGTGTCTGAGGAATTATTCAGAGAAATTCTGCAACATCTCCTATTTAAAGAGCCCACTGTCACCAGAGACTAAGCTGCTGGATACCATCAGAGCCCCTGTGTCCCCAAGGAAGAGAAATACCTACTTCAGCATACTCAGCCACCCTGTCCAGGGTACTGAGATATGTCAGTGAGATTCACAGCTCAAGGGCAAGACTCATCAAAAGGCTAAGATCTAATCTTAGTGTCCTAGAACAATCTGTCTCCTTCTATATTGTATTACTTTTGCATCACCATGACCAGAATACCAGACAAAAGCTACATGAAGGAGCAAAGAAATCTTTTAACTTATGGTTTCAGAGAGATCTTAGTCCGTTAATAAAGGCAAGGATGGCAGCAAGAGACTATGCCCAAGCTCTTTCCACAGCAGGAGATAGGAAGCAGAGAGATAGGAACAGAATATGAAGCCAGTAGGCC
This sequence comes from Typhlomys cinereus, assembly GCA_023101885.1. NCBI lineage: Eukaryota > Metazoa > Chordata > Mammalia > Rodentia > Platacanthomyidae > Typhlomys > Typhlomys cinereus. Next base: position 1,883,231 of record JALPQD010000290.1, on the reverse strand, counting down.
ATTCAAAAGATTACCCACTATACTGGTTACTCTTTTCTGTTGCTGTGAGAGAAGCATCCAAAATCAAACAATTTAAGGAAGAAAGGGAGATTTATCTAACTTACCGTTCCAGAGGGGGATACAGTCTTTCATGGTGGAGGCAGCATGACTGGCTGGCCAGCCAAAACTGGAGGCAGACTACATCACTGCAAACATCTTGAAGACTGAGAACTGCAAATCTTGCTGTAAAGCAGACTTCTCCAGGAGTTAAGGTGGGACTAATCTACCTCAAGCCTCACCCCCATGACTGCTTCCTCCAGCAAGACTCTACCTCTCAAAGATGCCATGACCTTCCTAAACACATGGGACTGTGGGGGATACATTTCAAACCTTAACACCCACAGTGACCCATTTCTACCAGTTAGCCCCCACCACCTAAAGTATCCTTCAAAACAGCACCACCAATTGAGGGCTAGGCATCCAAAACATGAGCCTATGTGAGATATTTGAGATTCAAAACATAACAAACACTTACAGCCACACCACTAAGACCTATTGATTATACTTTGTTTTACACATGTTAAATAAAACTGTAAGAAAACAACATATATTATTTATATTATATTATTATATTAATATATAATTTATAGTAATATAATAAGTTAATAATATAATAATATATTATATTATGGTAAAATTATATATATTGTTTTTAACTAAATTTCCATACTAATCCCAATAAGCCAAACTGAAATTTAAATTAGAGTTATTCATGCTAAAGGCCTATATCATCAAGCATAAACTGCGCTATTATATGGACTTCCTATAAATAAAGAAAAAGACAAAACCGGATTTCCCAAACAAACTTTTTCGGGCAGTGTGATAATTAAGGCTTGTGGGCTTTAGTCCTAGGAAAAAGGTACCCTGAAATAGCTCAATATCAACCAATCAGTTATTTTCCTATTCTTCTTCCCCTCTGTTCCTCCTTGCAAGAAAAGTAACTTAGAAATGACTAATTTTCCCTTTGCTTGTTTCTGCCTTTTTCAGCCCTTTTTTCCTATAAAGCCAACCTCTTCTACTCAGATAATTGGAACACTTATTTCATTTTATGAAGTAGAGTGTTGCTTGATTCTGGAATCACAAACATAGTCAATATATCATATCCAGCTTTCAACAACAACAACAACAAAAATCATACTAAAATGCAAAACTCATAATCTACAAGCAGAATGAGCATTCGAACAACACTCAGATGAGTGGAACAACTCCAGATGCTGGAATTATTAAAATGATGATAACTGATAATATTAAGGTTTCAGTGAATAAAACAGACAGTATGCAAAAACTCATAGGCAATATAAGCAGAGAAAGGAAATCCAAAGGAAGAAGCAAAAAAAACATAAAAATTATGAATGTCTTTGAAAGGTTTGTCTGCTGATTGGATAGGCTAAGGAAAGTGTTTATGAATCAATCAAAACTTCAAAAACTGAAGCAAAGAAAACATACAGAGAGAGAGAATCGCAAAAAAGTCATAGGGAAACCTACTATGTTGAAAGCTAATTTTAAATATAGTTTTTTTTTAAAGAGAGTTTGAAGGGAGGTATCCTGCACAAATAGATAATGCTGCTCCAGAAACCATGGATTATTAAACAAAAACCCTATGAGCTATCGGTCAGGGAGACCCCAGAGGCCTCCAAGACAGTACAAGCTATTGCAATTGCTCCTGGCTGCTCACTATAGCTCGATGGTAAGACCTAATGGCTGGAAGCACCACTCCTTTTGAATGCAAGACACAAGAGAATGAAGCTGGAAGCAAGACGGAATCTTCTTCCTTGATAACTAGTTTTTATAGTTCCAGAAGGTAATATGCAGTCTGTGTTCAACCATCTTACCCAGTTCTAGACCCCGCATGCCATAGTACCAACCTGCAAGATGTTCGCAGTGGCACAATAGTGTCATGGCAGTTGTGTGAATAACCAACCACTTTCTGACTGGATTTAAGAACCATTCCTCAAGAAGGAATGTATGTCTAGTAATATAAACTTGGCCAAAATCCCATGGTTGGAAAAGCACAGGCCCTAGGGTTGGGGAAAGTTTCTACTTTTATTCCTATAATTGAACATGCTGTCAAACTGCCTTCTAAATACTTACATTTATACTTACAGATTAGTGCTGCACTCAGCCTTGGTCGGAAAGTTCCCTTTATAGTGGGTAAGCGGTTAATGCAGAGACTCATAAATGGCCAAAAATGCAGAGAATAGGTGTACTATCAAACGCTACATGGAACATTTATATCACTCCCTCCAAGGTTCAGAGATCCTGTGGAAAGGGGGCAGAAAGAATGTAGGAAACAGAGGACAGGAAAAGTGCTAGGAAAAACTATGTCTTCTGAACAAGCTATAACTGTTATTACCCACACAAGACGGCGGGCTCTTTTTCTTTCTCCAGTGATAACACTCTCACAAATATAATGGCATTCCTCAGGCCAGACATTCTTCAAGAAACACGGCAAGCTCCAACCCCATCATGTGACACAGTACAGGGAGGACAAGAATCCCTGTGCATCAAGGGAAAGCAGTATATGATAGTGGGCATACCAAGCATATTTTCTAGAAAAAAAAAGACTAAAGTGATGAAAAAAACCTTGCTGTGGCTTGAGTGTGTTGAGCCCAACTGGAGATCAGAGAGGATGCTGCTGTTGAAAGATGCAAGCTTTTGAAGTGGGAGGGGACAAGAAGAGAAAGGGCCAAACCATCCAGTTGTAAGCAGATACTGTTATGAAGACAGTAAAATCTGAGCTTATACACACACACGCACACATACACACACACAAAGACTGGTTCCATCCATGTCCCATCATAACTGGGGGAGGGGCTAAGAATCAACTCTCCTTTTTTTATTATTTATTCAATTGTGCGTGTGTGTATGTATGTGTGCGCGTGTGTGTAGAATCACGGGAAAATTCGGGAACCACCATGGACCGCCTCCACCTTTTCCTTGTTTACTGTGCCCCGGGATCCATAGGCTCCGCCTTACTAGGACCAGAAATGCAGGCCGCCCCCGCTTCCGCCCGGCGTCTATAAGTGGGGTCTAGGATCGGAACTCAGGACCTTCCGCCTGCAAGGCAGAGGCTTAACCCCTGAGCCACCTCTCCAGCCCCAGAATCAACTCTCCTTGAAAAGCCATAGGCAGTTATTATTGAAGGATGAGGGAAGTTGCCCTTTATCAAGTAAATAACACCCAACACATGTGCATGCAAGCAACACTAGTTGAATGCTCTGGGACACACAAAAAAAATAGTGGGGAGATATCATCAAAGTACATTATATATAATACATATAATTATATATAATATGTATATGAAATACTGAAAGAATATAATTTTTTTAAAAAGTAAAAGCTATATGGAACAACTACAAAGCTCCTGCCTTTCTTACAACCTCAAATAGATTTCTAGTCTTCAATGTTTATTTATGAAAGAGAGAGAGAGAGACCACATGAGCCATGGTGCATAGGCAGAGGTCAGAGGACAATTTGCAAAAGTCAGTTGTCTCCTTCAACCATGTGGGCCTCTGGGATCAAACTCAGGTCACCAAATTTGCAAGCAGGTGCCTTACCCACAGAACTACCTCCCCTTCCCTAGATTCTTAACTTTTTGGTTAATTTTTTATTCTTTTGCAATTTCATATATATACACAATGAATTTTAGTTATTTTCCATCCCATTTCACCATCACCCCTTCTTCTGCCTCTGAAAACTTTCTTCTTCCCAACCAAGAATCTCAGTTCCCTGTAGACTCTGAACTCCAAAGGGAATGAAAGGTCTCAGCTACTCATCTATCATCTGCCATTAGACAGGATTAGAAGAGGGGTGAGCCTCTCAGTCAGGCCTTGGTGGAATATTCCTGGACAAAAAATCAAAAGAAATATAAGGAAGAAAATGACATAAACTCTACACTCAGATGTTCCTGGCTGTGAACTGAAGATCTCTAAAGAAACTACACCTCTTCTGAAGAGCCCATATGCAATTGTGTTGCTGTCAGATTGGGGAAACTTGTTATGCAGCAATGACTAGCTAAGAATGTGGAAAGACAAGAAAATCCCAGATATCAGCAGTTTGCTTGAAAACCAAGGGAGAAATAGAAAGGCTGTGAATGGAGTATGTATGGAGTATATGAAGGGCATTAGGAGAAGAAGCAAGAGAAAGAAAATGTCAGCATGCAGACAGGGGAAAAAAATAACAATGACCAACTCAGTCTTAGAACTGGATTTCTAAGCTTCCTGAGGTGGTCCTGCTACTATAGGGACCGCTACCCAGAGAAACTCGGGCTTATTAAGTGAATGCAGAGTATTGTTAATAGAAAAACAGAAAGACTTTTCCTTAGGGAGACACAGAAAAAGAGAGTGATTAGGCTTTTTGTTTTAATCAAAAATTAATCTTTACTCTTTTGTAAGCAGAACAAGAAGTACCAGATAATTTGAACTCTTTGTACTTGGAGTTGTTCTGTCTGGTCAGCTGACAATGGATTAATAAGATGTTAGTATGAGTGGAGTCCTTGGTGTGTATGCACACACAACACCTTTGTGTGGGCACATGTGGGTGAGGGCCTACATACAAGAAGGCACGAGTGGGTGTGCCTGTGGAGGCCCAAGGCTGACACTGAAAATCATCCTGAATCGCTCTTCCATCTCATTGCTTTGCTCTGGGGTTTCCCAGGCTCCACTGTCCAGCCCTGGAATTACAGACCACTGCCATACCCAACCCATTATTTTTACGTGGATCTCGGGATCTAAACTCAGATCCTTTTGCTTGTGTGGCAAGGCTTCACCCCCTGAGCTATCTTCCCAGCCCTGTAAGTGGAGTCTTAACAAGAAAAATTTCAAAAGGGCCCATGAGATGACTCAGCAGTCAAGGTCACTGCCACTCAACCCTAATGACCTGAGTTTGATTCCTGGGACCAAAACTCACATGAAAGTAAATGGAGAGACCTGACTCCACAAAGTTGTCCTCTGACCTCTACCACAAGCTGTTTCACACCCAGACCAGTATTCACACACATATGTCCTAAATACACACACATTAATAATAATAATAATAATAATAATAAACAATTTTAAAGATAATAACTTCAATAAACTTTTTTATTTACTTATTTGTTTGTGTGTTTCAATGGGCACTGTGTATGTCTATAGATGCTCAAGGGTGACTTCAGGAAGTACAGGCTGCTGCCATTTCTGCCTGGCATTTTTACATGGGATCCAAAATCCGAACTCAGAACCTTCTGCTTGCAAGGCAGAGGTTTAACCCCTGAGCTATCTCTCTGGCCCTCAATAAACTTTTCAAGGTCATTATACATGACAGATTCCACAGAAACCTTCCAGGACCTTCTGCTTTGTGAAAGTTACTTCCTTATTTCACAAGCATGGCTGACCTCGCTGTCTTTCACAGCAACCATGTGAGAACACATAACAGAGGAAAAAGCCTTGGCCAAACTGCCAAGCTCAGTGCAAGCAGAGCAGAGGGCTTCCTCTCAGCAGCCATGTTTCCATGTTTCTCTGGAGGCCGAGGCCAGCCCTCGGGCATTTTAAGTCTGTTATTAGCAGGAAATCTGCTTCCCTCATGGAGAATAACAATCACTAGAATCCTGTGCCTTCTTCATTAGCAAATGTTTTTGCCCTGCAGGTAACCATTCTGTTTTCATTTACCAAAAAGGGTGAGGGAAAGAGAGAGAGACACAGAGAGAGAGAGAGAGAGAGAGAGAGAGAGAGAGAGAGAGCTTCTCCAAGGAAGGCCTCATTCTCCATATGCAGCAACCCTAAATGTCACTCTAAATTATCAGGGTGAGGCAAGCCCTACAGCCTGTGAACCAGGGAAACCTAAATTCTAACCAACACCTTCTCGCTTTCCTAAGACCCTGAATTCCCCAGTGTTCTAAATTTCAGAAGGTTACATTCCTCTGTCTTCAACCTACTCCCTTATCCCTCAAGAAACATTCCATGACAAGAACACCGGTTTCAAAATTGGTCGGATCGCCACGAGCAAGTGACCTGTCCTCTCTGAGCTTCTATTTTCTCATAAGAATTGTATCACCTGCTTCTCAGAGCCAGTATATTATCAGTACCTTGTTGCTCTGGCAAAGAATCAATTTAAGACAGGAAGGGTTGGGCTGGAGAGATGGCTCAGGAATGAACAGCAGAATCACCAGCAGAATCTGGTCCTGGGTTCCTATCCCAGGTCCCACCTAAAAACATCGGGCGGAAATGGTAGCGGCCTTTACTTTAGGCCCAGGGATGGAACCTGGGAAATCCCAGAGCAAAGCAAGAAGGTAGAAGCAATCCAAGATGATTCCTGAAGTCACCCTTGGCCCTACACAGGGACACACAGTGCCTTCACACACACACACACACACACACACACACACACACACACACACACATAAATAAAACATTTTTTAAAAGACAGAGAGATATCAGCTTAACAGTTAAAGGCATTTGCCCAATTGGTGAGCTAGCTCAGGAGGTAAGGTGCCTGCTCATGAACTTGCAGACCTGAGCTCAATCCCTGGAAACCCACATAGCAGAAGGAAAGGACTAAATTCTTCTGATCTTCATTCATGTACCAAAGGCATGCATATGTGTGCTCTCTCCCTCCCTCATTCCCTAAATATATAATTCCCTTATATAATTTTTAAAAGAAAGGCACCTGTCACTAAGCCTGAGTATGTGACTTTGATCCGTAAAACCATATAGTGGAAGGAGAGAACTGACTCCCACAGGTTTCCTCTGATCTCCACACGTACATCATGACACATGCATGCATGCACTCCAACACACACACACACACACACATACACACACACAAAGAAATCATTTCTGAAGTAGGAGGAGAAATATGAATTCTGGGGCTCGGTTTGCTTTCTTCCTGTTAGACCCCAGTCCACAGAATGGTGCTGCCCATGGGGGTGGGTCTTCCCACCTCATTTAACCCAATCTAGAAACTCCTTTGCAGACATGCCCAGGGGTTTGTCGCCACGGTGATTCTAGATCCCGTCAGGTTGTCAGTCTATTGTATCATCGCACCATGTGTCATGGTTTTGAGTGTGAATTATCCCTCCGCGTGTTTGAATATTTGATCCAGACAAAGTGGTGATGTTTGGGACCTGGCGCTTTGCTGCAGGAAGCATATCACTGGAAGTGACCTTGAGGATGAATAGTCCTGTCCTTGACCTACCTATCACCCAACGGTTGCTGTGACACAAACTGGATTTCGGTTCTGCCTTCTGTAAATCTCACCATAACGGATCATATCTTCTCTGGAACCACAAGCCAAATATGTAACCTTTTCCCCCTGGGTTGCTCGGGTCAGAGTATTTTTCTCACAGCAACAGAAGAATAACTGCAACACCAAGTAACTGTTAAAAGGAGGATGTGCTTCAGAGATGCCTCACTGGAGAAGGACCTGATAACTATTTTCTGGTAAATGATCATTACTGCCCACAAGGCTTTGGCCTCTCCCAGTCTGTCCCTGTCCCCAGAGCCCTTTGTTTTCCTTGCAACTTGTCTTAGTCTCACAACAACCCCACTTTGGGGCACCAAAATGTCTTAGGTGCATATTTACATTTCTGTGATGATTACATGACCCAAACAATTTGGGGGAACAAGGGATATTTTTTATCCATGCTCACAATTTCAGATGGCAATCCATTATAATAGCAAGAGAATTCATAGCAGCATAGGAGCCCAGGGAGCTGGTTATGCCGTAGCCGCAGGGTGAGCTGAGAGGACAGGCACCTTCTAGCTTCCAGTCTGCAAATTCTCTCTCTCTCTCCCTCTCTCTCTCTCTCTCTCTCTCTCTCTCTCTCTCTCTCTCTCTCTCTCTCTCACACACACACACACACACACACACACACACACACACATACACACACATACACACTCATTGTTTGTCTTACTCACCTTCCCAGGAATGCTTGACATGTAGCTGAAAATAGCCTTGAACTGATGATCCTTCTGCCCCTTATCTTATGTCATTCATGATTTGAGAGTCTATATCACACATACTATGACAGTTATATCATACATGTTATGGTAGTTTATAACATGCATGCTATGATAATTTATATCATGCATGCTCTCATTGTCTATATCATACATGCTATGAAAGTCTACATCATACATGTTACAATAGTTTACAACATAAATGCTATAAAAATGTCATAGTCTATGTCTCTCTGCTCTTTTAAAAATTACCTTCCTCAGGGGAAAAGGGGGGAGGGAGCAAGGGGATCAGGGAGGGGTGGAGGGAAGGAGGGGACCCAGGTACCTATCAAGTTTGTATGAGTGGCAAAATAAATAGATAGATAGATAGATAGATAGATAGATAGATAGATAGATACATAGAGAGATACATACATAGATACATACATAGATACATAGACACATAGATACATAGATAATCTTCCTCTTTCTCTGCACCTGGAGTCATTTATCACACATCTTTATTTGTTGATTTTTTTAAAATAAGTGTTTAACTAAATAGACATGCATGTAGGTCCAGTAATGTAAACACTAAGATTACTTTTTCTGGTTTTTTACAAGATCTTACACTATAGCCTGGCCTAGCCTCACACTCTCAGCAACCCTCCTGCCTTAACCTTCCAAGTACTGGGGATTGCAAGTGTGAGCCAATAGGAAATGCTTAATCTTAACCTCCTAGTGAATAGTGATAGGGAAAAATGGCAGGTCGGATTGTCCTCGCAGTTCACTCAGTATTTTGTAAATTTTGCTATTAATAAAAAAGATATAATCCCAGTGTAGTTTGGTCATAAATTATCACAAATGGAAATAACAAAGGAGATATAAGCTTGAAAAAGTGTTTAGATAAAAGGCATTAGATTCTGTATTAGTCAGGGTTCTCTAGAGGAACAGAACTAACAGAATGAATATATAAAAAAGGAATTTATTGGACTGGCTTACAAGATAAGGTGTAGGTAGTCACACAATGGCTGCCTGTAGCTGCTCAGTCCAGAAGCTGAATATCCCAGCAGTCCCAGTCTGTAGCTGAAAGCTGGAGGATTCCTGGAGAGTCTTTGGCTTTCAGCCACACTGAAGGGTCAAAGAAGCTGAGTGGCAAAAGGGAAGATGAGTTGGACAGCACAAAGCAAGAGAATCTCCCAAACTCCAGTCTTTTGGTTCTTCTATCTGATCTACAAATGGAGGTTCCATCCAGATTTAGGGTTGGTCTTGGTGTTGCAGATATATTGATCCAGATAATCATTTCAGGTGGTCTGGCAGCTGATCTGTTAGTTAATCCCAGGTATAAACAAATTGACAACCAAGATTAACTGTCACAGATTCCATTTAAGATAATGTCAACTTGTGGGAAGGCAGCCCATGCACTCCTGGGAATCTTTGAAACTCAGAAAGGTTGGGGAAGGGTTATTGCTCTAGTTTGAATAATTGTCCCCCAAATTCACAGGTGAGCAGGTTAATCCCCAAAGTTGTGCCCCCAAAACTGATAGGTGAGCAGGTTAATCCACAAGTTATTTGTTAGTGGTACTTGGAAGTAGGACCCTTAAGAGATAAGTCATAAAGGTTAATTCGAAGATTAATGGGTTCTCCTGAGAGAAGATTTGTCATAGAAGCCATCTCACATTAACACACACACAAACACACACACTGCTGTGTCCTACTCCTATTCTTCCATCTACCTTTGAGTCTCCTCTTATGTTAAAAATCTTCCTTCAAACAGTCTTTTATCTTTGGTTAGGAGATGACCTTCAATACCAATTGGGATGCAGCCAAGGGCAGTGCAAGAAAAGCAAAACTGAAAACAATAACAAACCATAATTCAGAACATCAAAGACCCTAAATTTTTTACCTGGAACCAGACCAACCAAATCTCTCCATCCTAAAACTCAGGGAACCTTTCAAAAGAGGGGGCGGCAAGATTGTAAAAGCCTAAAGATGAGGAGGACCAACTATATGCAAGATACTCCACACAAGTTAGGACTGCAGCAGCCTGCACAATGACTGACATGTCAACGACCCCTCGAAGTCTAGCATGGATCACAGGGGAGAAGGCTCCAGGCAGTAGACTCCTTAGCTGCAAGGGATTAAACAGTCATAATAGAGTTCCCATGCTAATGGGGAGCCCAAGAGGAGTCTCCAGATTATGCCACTGAGTCCTGAACCCTTACTAGGGTGGAGGACTCAGAGGGAGGTTTGGCATTCACACAAAAGGATGGTTCACGGATGGGAGAGAAGAAAGGGGAGGCACTGGGAAAGGGGGAGGGAGAGAGGGGGTGAAAGGAAGGGGGAAGAAGGGAGAATGCAATGGGGGATGACTGGGGAAGGAAGGAGGGAGGGAGAGGACAGGAGTACCTATTGAACTTGTATGATTAGGAAAAAAAATAAAATGTGGGAGAAAAAAAAAGCCATCTCCAGCTCCTGACTGTGCCCTTGGTCCTCGTGATGCCTTGTGCCACCTTGTGGCTCTGCTGAGTCCCTGTGAGGAAAAAAAAAAAAAAAAAAAAGACTCACTAAATTCAAATTCAACCTCGCCATCTTGGACTTCTCAGCTTCCAGAAGTGGGAAGCAAACTTTTGTTCTTTAAAAAAAAAATCCAGTATTCGGTATCCTGTCATAGCACAGGAAACAGGCAAAGACAGTGAGCTCGAAAGGGAAGGCTAGCAATAGAAAGAAAGGAGGAACAGGGAGGGAAGCTCCACCAGGCAATCTATGCAGGGACAAGACTTCCCAGGATCCAAAGATGGGTTTCCAGCATCATCCAGAAATTTCCAGGAGGGGACTCCAGAAGGGAGGCACATCCCTCTGCCTCTGATCTGAGCCTTATTCAGAGAGACCAAGTCAGAGCCAGTCTCAAGATCAAGGCTGATATTGAAAGGAAGCCTACGAATTAAGTACATGTCTGTAATCTCAGCAATTGGGTGGCTGAAGCAGGAGGGTTGGTTGCGAGTTAGATGTTAGGACACATGGTGGAACCTCTCTCAGGGGGAAAAAAAAAAAGATGAAAACAAAAAGCAGTCTCATGATATCAAAGGACCCAGCCAAAGAAAATCATTACTTGCAAGCTTGCTGACTGCTGAAAAGACATTTTTCCTAGAAATTATTAGACACTAACATTGGAAATGTGAAGTCAGTTCATAGACGGAACAATCAGCAAATGGCAACAGTGCCGGGCTAGCCTCGTTTGGTCTTATTCCAGTAAGAATGGATCAGAAAAACCAGACTACCCAGGACTACCTGAAAGGGTTAATGGCAGTCCCCAGAGCAGGTGGGCAACAGAGCCCAGCAGCTCCCTTTAGAACCCAAAGCCCCCTGCTCATTTCCTTGCCTACAGCTGCTGTTTGCAGAGAATATCTGCAAACCTGATAACATCACAGGACCTTTAACCCACAAATTTAATCAGCCTTCGAATGCTATACTAAGCACATAGACATTTACTTCATCACCTCCACCACTTGAGTCCTATAAAAGACTCGCCCCTTCCTTGCCTCTGTGCACAGTCCAGTTATGCTGCGCAGAACAGCTGCTGCAACCAAGAGGTCTGGTTCTGCTGAGATGGTCCGCGGTTCTGATGAGATGGTCCCCGGTTCTGTTTTCTCACCGAACTGCTCTGCTCGACTTTGAACTTCAATACCAAAGAGAACATTGGTTCCAGAATAGCATTTTCCACTAGTGCCGGGGTTGATGTAGGCAACCTCACTGGTTAGGATCCTTAATATTCTACTGTAAATCCATATCAGCCAGTCCAGGGCTGTGCCACAAGTCAAAATATGAGTGTAGAAGAAAAAAATGTAGAGACTTACTCCACACTTGTCAGTCTATATTGATGGGAGTTACCAAATATACCCTCTCTCCCACCCATCCCCAAATCTGTATGTTAAAGTCCCAGCTGCCAGTGTGACTATATTTAAAGTTGGAACCATTGAAGAAATAAGAGGCTAAATATAGTCATGGGGGAAAGGAGGAGTCTGAGCCAATAAAACTGGGGTGTTTGTTTGTTTGTTTGTTTGATTCTGAAACAAAATCTCTCTAGGTAGCCCAGGCTGGCCTCAGATTCACAATCCTTCTGCCTCCACCTCCCAAACATTGAGCTCATAGGTGTGTCTCTATGCCCTTGAATTGGCACTATTACAGCAAGCTAAACCTGAAATAGATACACACACATGGGAAATGGCCAGATGAGGACTTGGTGAGCCATCAGCTGTCTGCAGCTGGGAGGCAAGACTGCACCAGAAACCCACCCCTGCTGCTCATTCATCTTGGATCCGTAACCTCCGGAACCCGTGAGAAAGCAAAAGTTCTGTTTAGGTCACCTTGTCCAGATTTTCTATGATGACTGCAGGTACTTAATGTGTAACTCTGTGAGGGGGTCGGGGGAGTAAAGGGGAAAGATATCTCCCAATAGAGAGAATAGACAGTAGACAGTCTGCACTGATTCCTGATTCTTCCAGAATTTTCCTGATAGGCTCCAGGCTAAGTAATGGGACAATCCTGAATGCTCTCATTCATAATTTTTATTCCATCCCAACGGCTATTGTAATACAAAGATTTCTTCCTAAGGAATTAAAGTATATGGGTCAATAAGCACTCATCGAGTACCTATTCTGCTGAATATGAAGACGTGGAGTACAAAGATAAAATGTCTGTCCTCGAGGACCTCAAAGCAGGCTCACTTCTGGGAGTGTTATCAGATTCCCATTACTGTAACAAAAAAAAAGTCTAAAGATAAAATGTTGTTGTGTTTCCAGCTTGGTGGTGAACATGTTGCTTTGGCCTGTGATAAGACACCAAACAATGGTGGAAGCAACTGGCAAAGGGAGCTACCCGTGTCATGGCAACCAGCAAGCAAGAAGAAAAAGACGGGTGAACTACGACCTTCTTGGGGCACACTCTGACGACCTCCCACCACATCTCACCTTTTGAAGATTCCACCTGCCAAAAGTGCTACAGGCTGGTTAGGACTAAGCCTCCAAGACACAGACCTTCAGTGACATTTATCCAAACCACAGCAAATTAGTATTCCCTGCATTTCCAGCAATCCAAGCCTTTTCATTAGCAGCAGCTTTTATTTTTGGAAAGTGGAAGAGAGACTAGAAAGAGGCCGAAGACAAAGTTGGGTTTGCATCGGTTCCAAGCTCCTCGCCACAAATCATTGCTCCTATCTGGCCCAGCATCCACTTCAGATAAATAAAAACAGTGACGTCTGCTGTCAGATGTGCTGGGGCTGTCTGCATACCTATAAACTGCAAACATACACGAAAGCGGCAGCAGTGAAGAGCAACGTGGACGGGCTGTTCGCCATCACCAGAAAGTATCGTGCGTAAAGATACAAGAAAAGCCAAAGTGGTTTTCCCAGCCTCATGTACTCCACACACTTCTGACCAAGCAATCAGTTTTCCATCAGACACTGACTTGCTGTCCTAGAATTCAACTCTATTCTGACACTGCCTTGAAGCTGATAGCATCGGATTCCCACAGGGTAAGAGCTCTATGGCGGGAGCCTGCCCCTCCCTTGAGATGCCAATTGCCAGACACAGGCTGAGCTCTCTGCTTCTGACAGGCTACAAATCAGAGTTCCCGTGCCCCCTGTTTTGTTTCATTTAATCTGCTAAGAAATTCAAAGAACTCAGGGAAATACTTTTGTTCACTCATGTATCTTTGTTTGCTTATGATTTTTTTAATTAGCATAGGATGTCATGGATCCTATTATGACTTTTTCACATATCTGTCATTACACTTTATTCTTTATTCAATCTCTCCCCTCATTGCATTCCCATCATCCTTCTCTGTTGGTTCTCCTCTTTCATTCGCCCATTGTTAAATAAAGGATACAGAAGAACAACCAGATGGAAACCGCAGAGGAAAGGAGGGTGGGGAATGAGCTACCACGGTGCACATGTGATTTCAGAGGACAACTTGTAGGAATCAGTTCTCTCCCCCAGCCACTTAAACAATCTCACTGGCCCAATTTTGGGTTCTTAATGGAGACTTCGTTACATAAGTATGGTGAGTTAAACACCAGCCACTGATCTGCAACATGCCCCTCAGCAACTCTCCCCTCCAGTATGTTGAAGGATGGAGTTGAATGACCCAAACTAACAATTTCAGAAAACAACCTCCCATCCCGTCCAGGCATCTCTTAAGGGCTGGCAAGGGACTTATAATCTGCATGGCAGGCCTGGGAGCACAGGCCAAATACATTTCTTATTATTTCACAATATCATAACAGGCAATTGTCACGACTACATAGCTCTGTGACATAAGCATTTTTATCATCCTCATGTTCACTAATTTAAAAAAGGCTTCAGAGAAATTATTCTACTTAGCCAAGGTTACAGGACTGAGACTTTGAGACTAAATGGTCTAACTTCAACTCTCTTTTTATTTTTTATTTTTTTAGTATATGTCTGTGTGTGTGTGTGTGTGTGTGTGTGTGTGGAGGCCCAAAGGCGACTTCAGGAATCACCCTGGATTGCTTCTACCTTCTGTTTGCTTTGCTTTGGAGTTTCCCAGGTTCCGCCTTGGGGGACCAGAAGTACAAGCTGCAACCATTTCTGCCTTGTGTTTTTTTTCATGGGACCCAGGATCCAAACTCAGGACCTTCTGCTTTCAAGGTAGAGGCTTTGAGTCATCTGTCAGGCCTTGACTTCAACTCTCTAAGCAACTATTATTTGCTTATGCTCTTTCATGGTTTTGTAACTTTTTAATCCAACATTTTAGGTACCTTAAAGATATTTGCTTTTATTATAATAATGTAAAAAAGTTGATGAACACTTCACAAATGAGAGCCATGAGGAAGAGAAAGAAAAACAGTATAAACAACCTAGTACCTAAGATGTTGGATTAAAAAGTTACAAAACCATGAAAGAGCATAAGCATAAGACTTCCTAAGCATTTGAAGTCAGGATAAGAAAAGGTGGGGACAGAGGAGGGGTGGAACGTTGAAGACGAGATTGGTCTACCCTGGTGTCTCAGTTTGCCTGCATGTTACTGATAAATTCGTAATCAAACGGTTTAGGAAATAAGACGTTTAATTGTGGTTATAATTCTCAGTTACAGTTCAAAGTCCAGCTTGGCAGGAGAGCTCTTACAACACCTGTGGCCAAGGGAACTGGCCACACCACAGGACTGCTGAGAGGGTGAAGTTCAATTGACAGACAGCATGCCTGTCTAACTATATATACTTCCATTTCATCCACCCGCCCAGAGAATAAATAGTGTCCCCCGCTCCTCTCCCCATCAATCAGACAATCTCCTTGCAGGCTTGCTCAAGAGCTTGCCTTAATTACTCATTCTTCACAAATGTGCCCAGAACTTCATCCCTCAGTTGTCAAGTGGACACCTGGATCTACCACATCTGGCCAGGAGTGGTAAGGCACACCTGTTTTCCCAACACTGCAGAGGCTGAAACAGTAGGATGCCACATCCAAGGCCAGCCTGCACTGCATACCAAGACTCTCAAATAGCTGAAAAAGGAAATGAAAGCAAGGGAGGGAGGAAAAGACTCTCTCCAGGCTGCAAAACAGTCCACACCGTCCGTAGACTCTATCATCCTTTTTCTATTGCTAGTTTTTAAACTCTGTGTGTGTGTGTGTATGTGTGTGTGTCAGAAGGCATTGTGTGTCCCTGTGGAAAACCAAGAATGACTTCAGGAATCATCCTGGATTGCTTCAACCTCCTTTTTGCTTAGCTCTGGGTTTTCCCAGGCTCCACCCACTAGGGCCGGAAGTGGAAGCCACCACTCTTTCAGCCTGGCATTTTTATGTAAAGGTCTGGGATCTGAACTCAGGACTTTCTGCTTGCAAGGCAGAGTCTTAACCTTTGAGCCATCTCTCCAGACCACCTTTTTTTTTTTTTTTTAGGTTAGCCATCCCGTCCCTCTTAAAGAATCATAACACTTGAGGTCGCTTATGATTGTCAAACCTGTGACAAAAGGAACTGTTTTCTGATTTTTAACCTTAAAAATTGTTTCTTAGAGCCTGGGGAGATGGATCAGAGGATAAGAGTGCTAGCTGTGCAAATACGAGAACTTATGAGGATCTTCAACTCTCACATAAAAGTCTGGTGTGGCCGTGACCCCAGTACTATTGGGGGCAGAGACAGAAAGATTACTGATGCTGTTGACCACTAGCCTATCTCCGAGTTCAGTGAGAGACCCTCAAGCAAAAAGACAGTGATCAAACAGGTCACCCAACATCCTATTCTGACCTACACACACATATGCACATGCAATCTCACACACGAATCACAAAACTCATTAAAATCATTTTGAAAATTAAATTATTTTAACATCAAACTAAACTACCTTTTTTTCTATCATTCAGACAAATAAGCAGGAATTTCATTTTTCAAATCCAAGCCTTAGCTTCTCTCTGTCCACAAAGCCTTTACCCGTGTGATCACTCTGCCATCTAGCTTCCGAAGCCTGGATAGCTTTTCCTGAGATTCTCCAGGACCACTGTAGGACTAAGCACTGCCTTGTTTCAAAGAGCATGGCTTTGCAACACTTAACAAATATCCAATGATGTTAAACAGAGATGGGGGATAGAGGGAGGGGAGAGGAAAAGTGAGAGAAAGGAAGAGCGAGACAGGGAAGGAGAAAGAGGAAAGAGAGACAAAAAGAGAGAGAAGAAAAAGAGGGAGAGAGTGAAGTAATAGGAGGCACCGCATTTCCTTCACAACTGGAAACAATCCTTTGTGAAAGGTCAATCTATCTTGGTGCCAAAGCCCTCCCTGCAGCCACTTGAGATTTCCTCTTCTTACATAAAAGGCCAAGGAAACAACATGTCCCCCCACCCAAGAATCTGGAATGTAGGTATTAGATTTAAACTGCTTGAGGTTAGCATGAAAAGTTAACAGATAAAACACAGAGTATCCACCCATCTGTTGCTTGGTGGAAATCTTGTAAATCTAATGGATAATGGGAAGTTTTTCCTAGTAGTCTGTGGACGGCCCATGGACATGGCCTTTTATTTGATTCATCTTGCTTGTCTTTTATCATGTATAGACAATGGTTAAGAAAGTAGGGGAGGGCTGAAGAGATAGCCCAGAGGTTAAGCCTCTGCCTCGAAAGCAGAAGGTCCTGAGTCCAGATTCCAGATCCCACGTAAAAATACCAGGCCAAAATGGTGATGGCCTTCTCTTAGGCTCCTGGAAGACAGAGTTTGGGAAACTACAGAGCACAGTAAAGAGGAGGTAGTGTAATCCAGGGTGATTCCCTTAGACACTCTTGGGCCCCCACAGGCATATTGCAACCTCTGATGCACACGCACACATGAAAAAAAAAGGGGGGGAACTTTCTATTTTGCTTGAACTCAGATTTGAGATCATATTACAATCCTATCCTTGAGTTAGAAAATGAATGGCTTCCCACAAGATTTGCAGTAAGGTCTGTTTACAGGATCCTAGGGTAGCCCACAGCTTCAAACTCTTCCATTACTCCAATAAACCAGTTCCAAAGGCACATCATGAATACTAAAGTCCAAAGTCAGAATGTAGAGAAAGATGAATGATGGTAAACGGAGGGTAAACTTGCTAGCTATTGGACAGCTAGCAAGTCCCACCCACCACCTCTCCAGACTTTTACTGCCTTACTTCCCTAGTAACTCCTGGGTTACTCCTTATCACCCAGGACTATAAGGGATTGTGGCTCTATCAATCCTCACTTCCCTAGTAACTCTGATACACTCACACTCCCAGATCATAAGGACTTGTAGCATCATCCCTCTTTATCTTCTTTCCCCCATCATGAGGTGGCATAGTGGGTCTCTCTGTCCTTTACCATATGTTTATGACAGCTCTCTCCTCCTTCTCTCTGACTTAAGCATCTTTTCTGCTATAATGCTCTCCTGTCTTACAACTAAACTATGGCTTTCTCCTTGCCTCTCTGGAACCCAGCATCCGTGAGTTTCTTCCCTTTTCTCTCATTTTCAATAAAAAATCCCTTCTTTAACCTCTCAAAAAAATAAAATAAAGTAAAATAAAATAAAATAAATGTCCTACTGTCAGCGGAATGTGAACAATTTGAGTAGCGAACAGAAACGAGGCTGTCCTCGTCCGGAGTGACCTCTCTTCCTGATGGTGCTTTTTTCAGTGTGTGTGTGTGTGTATTAAAAAACACATATTCTTTCATATTGATACAGGATCCCTCTGGGGTCTTTATGTGTCCAGGTTCTTGTGTAAGGAGTTGAAGATTGAAACCAGAATATGCATAGAGGATTAAGGCATAGTTTATTAGAAGAGAGGAAGAACAGAACTCACCAACGTGAATCCGTGAGGGACAAGCAAGTCCTGGAGAACTTATGGGTTCTAGGCATGGAATCCATGAGGGGTGAGATAAAAGTCACAGAGGAACTCATGGACTCCAGAAGTAGAGTACCAAAGATGGCTGCCAGGATCAGGTATATTTGTAGGATTAGATCGGGGAAAGGGAGAGAAAGATGAGTTTTCCTCATTGGTTAGCTCTAGTTTCTGCAAACCTGACTGGAGCATTTGCTCCTCCATATCTCATTGGTCTGTTCACATTAGGGCCCAACGCAGTTGATCTTAGTGATGCTGAAGTTGAAGTTGAGAGAAAATGCTCGCTCCCTAGTCAGTTCTAAAGGAATTTCCAGGGAAAAATGTCAAAATAAAGTGTTCAGAAGCCCTGGATCAGCTGAGGGAGGGATCCTTTGAGTTAGGAGTGGAGCGTTGGACACAGACAGCTCCTTCATCCCAGTTCTGTTCTTCTACACTTGCTTCCATATCAGTATTGGTTTGGAACATAAGCCAGATATTCTCAGATGTAACCTAAAGTCACCTGCTGAGGAGCTAAGAAAAACGAGTGTAGACTTACAGCCTTGAAAAACTGCTGTGGAAAAACCATAAAATATAATGTTGAAATTAAAGCTATACACACATTGAGGTATTTGTCACTTGAAGGTGAAGAATTTCACCTTGCCCAAAGAGAGGTCTTTGTTCTGAGGTTAGTTATAGGAGGTACCTTCTGTGATGATTAATATTTGGTGTCAACTTGAATGGCTGAATCAGTTCTGACTGTGGACTTACTACTACAGCATACCTTCTCAAATATGGCCTCAGACAATGGAAAGACCACATATTCATAGCAAAATATCGAAAGTTAGTGTTCCACATCTAGGCTATGGATAGACAAACACATTCAGATAACAACAAAAAGACTTACAGGAAAAAAATTCTTACAATCTTGGATTACAGAAATAGCTCATTGATTTGTTTGAAACAGAGCCCAAAAAATGGGAACTTTCCCATTCCTAAAAAACTGTCCACACGCTGGCAAGAAGAGCTTAACAGGTAAGGTGCTTTCTTACAAACCTGGAGACCTAATGTAATCCCCAGAAGCCTACATGGTAGAAGGGAGATAGATAGATAGATAGATGACAGACAGACAGACAGACAGACAGATAGATAGATAGACAGGTAGACAGGTAGACAGGTAGACAGGTAGATAGGTAGATAGATACTGTTACAGATTATAGTGAACTTTATTTCCATTGGCATTTCACTGACATAATTTCATGGGAGGCCTCTAAGAGGAGCAAAAGAACACACATCCTAAATCTCACCAAGTGATTTTTTTCCCCACTGTTCTGAGCAGACACGGGATCTGGGGTCCCCAGTGTTCACACCTAACACTTCACCCCTTGGTACAGACAGGAGAGACATAATCATCACACACCAACAGCATGATGGCTGCTCTGGCTTGGGCTAGACACCCCCTTCCCCCCAGGGTGGAAGAGTCACACCTTTTCCCCCCACCCCCGACCCCCGGGTCCAGTGTCCTTTCGTAACATATCACAACAGGTAAATGTGCTGTCTCTTCATACATTGAAAACAGGATTTCCGGAGAGTTTTGAGGCTTCTAGAGTCCTCTAGGATATGAGGATTACCGATGGGGTGAACTCAACAAACTGATCCCGACTTTGGCGACCATCTGCAGACTTGCTCCTGCGATTAAACCCACAAAAATAAACTTTCCGGAGTTGTAGGGCCACGTTCCCATGGTGCCAGCCAAAGTCCCAGATGTAGCTAGGAAAACCCACTCGCCCTTGGGTTGCTGCTATGCACCAGGCCAGCCAGGCTCCCGCAGGAGAGCCAGCGGCCAGGGACAGCAGTACCTGCTTTTGCATAGCCAGTGAACCCACCAGTAGCAACCAGAGCTGCATAGCCAAGCCACAATAATGTATAGGAACTAGGGGGCCACAATCCTTCTGCATGGTTCTGTCAGTCGGTTCATACGGGAATCCACAAGGGGTTGGCACTTGCCTCGAAGCCCCAAAGCCCTGGCTGCACTTGGGGGATAGGGAGGTGGCGCAACAAATGGGGGAACAGGGAAACCTCCTCAACAAATCCGCAGGCCTGGATTAGAAAGGAGGGGTGCGGGGCATTTACTCTGAAGGTCTTGAAAATCCCTCCTCCACTGCTGGAATTACCCTGCAGGAATGCCCCCTGCAGATAG
This sequence comes from Typhlomys cinereus, assembly GCA_023101885.1. NCBI lineage: Eukaryota > Metazoa > Chordata > Mammalia > Rodentia > Platacanthomyidae > Typhlomys > Typhlomys cinereus. Next base: position 1,862,750 of record JALPQD010000290.1, on the reverse strand, counting down.
GGAGGAACTGACTTCAATCCTCCACGAGAGATAAGGTGGTCAACTTCCCCCAGCCCTTTGCCTATGAAAGAATATGGAGGTTAGCTCTCCTTTACAGATAGGCTCTACCTTGAGGTGGGCTCAAGATCAACAAACTTGGGCTCCAACGTGAGCTAGCATGAGGAAAAGCCATCTTTCTTTCTTTTTTCCTTCTTTTCTCCTTCCCTCCTTCCCTCCTTTCCTCCTCTCCATACCCCCTACCCCCTTACCTAAGTAAGGCAGGCTCATGTGGGATCAGTGAGTTCTTTTCCATGCCCCTCATTGAACACAAGAACCCTGAAACAATGGGACAGATCAATCTCCTAACATTTGTCGACTCAGATGGGACACTTGGCGAGCAGAGGAAAGATTATTCCCGTAATATTAGGACAGAAATGAAAACTTAAAGCAGGAGGAATAGGAGATTTTTCTGAGTCGGAGTAGCATCTTTGTTAATCTAGAACCCCTTGGATCACATCTGACTCATGTTCAGAGATGAGCTGACTCAGGATGGGTATCATAGGTTGAATGTAAGCTGTCCCTCACAGGCACATGTGTTTGAGTCATTAGCTGATGTTTGGAAAGATTCTAGCACACTTGGGAGGTGGAGCCTTGCTGGAGAAAGAAGACCTTGAGGTTTGGTAACCCAATCCTGCTTCCAATTAGTTCTTGTTCTCTCTGCCTCCTTGATGACTGCTGTGAACTCAACCAGCCCCCATCTTCTGTTGCCCACCATGCCTTTTCTGCCATAATGGACCACCCCCCGCCCCCGGAACTGCAACCCAAATACGTCTCCCTTTCTCCTCTTAAGGTGTGTGTGAAAGAAAGGCAACTGTGTCAGTGGAGACCAGTCACTCGTCATAAAGGCCATGTGAATAGAGGGCTGCAGCTAGAAGCTTTTGATCTCCTGGGGAAGAGGGAAAGCAGTTGTTTTACCTTAATAACTGACCATGGCCACAAAGTAATACCCAGTTGAAAACTCCAGGCGCTGAAGAGTGGACCTCCTGATGGACCAGCACTCAAGAGCTAGGAGGGCAACACTGATTTCAAGGGGAAATCCTGGAAACTTCCTATGGGAAGGCCTCAGCCTCACCTTCTCCATCTCCACTTGACTGGCCCTTATTTGTATCTTTTAGTGATTTCCTGAATTCTGTGAGTCGTTCTTATAAACTGTCAACTCTGAAGCAATTTGTGGAAAATGTCCAGATTTGGAGCTTACTGGTCAGTAATGCAGGTGGTCCAGAGACCCTCAAGTGTAGCTGACATCTAAAATAACGAACACCTTGATGTGGACCAGGCCCTTTAACCTGTGGTGCCAATGCCCATACTGGAATTTAGTGCTGGAAATGAATCTTAGCACACCGGCTGCTGTCAGAATACTTTCCAATTACTTGAGGACATTTTCACACTTTTTTCTATGTTTAATTGGTATTTTTTTTCTAAAAACATTAATGGATTTTTTTCATTTAGCAGCTTTTAAGCCAGTGGTAGGGTTTCCAGGAGCAAGTTCAAGTCGTTAACAAGGAGTAGATGCATTTAGAACAGCAATAATGAAGGGCAAAAATGAAAAATACTCCTTATACCATGCTTTGCTCCCTTGGTAAAAAGCACACAGTAGCCCTTGAGTCTAGAATAAGATCATGGAGGCTTCTGATCACGTGAAAAGTTGTGAATGAAACTGAGCTTAAGCAGATTACCAGTTTCATTGGTCGCGGTGGCACGAGCTTTCAGAGGTGGAGGCAGGAGGATCTGGAGGTCCTGGCCAACCTCAGCAAGCTGGAGACCAGCTTGGGTTACATAAGATTTTATTAAAAAAAAAAAAAAAAAAACAAGATTCACAGGGTTTTTTTTTTTTTTTTTTTTGCTTCTTCCAGGGACTGAGAATGGCCCAGCATTTGACATGTATTATCAGTGTATGCTTTCCTACAATGCAACATCAAACCAAACTAAATGTCCTCAATATCTGGTAATAGAATTAATTATTTTTTTAAACTCATTTTGTGTGTGTGTGCGTGTGCGTGCGCGCATGTATGTGTATGCGCCCATCAGAGGGTACTGTGTGTTCCTGTGGAGGACCAAGGGTGACTTTGGGAATCATCTTGGATTGCTTCTACCTCCTTTTTGTTTTGCTGTAGGATTTCCCAAGCACTATCCACCAGAGCCAGAAGTACAGGCTGCCACCATTTCTGCCTGGCATCTGAACTAAGGCCCTTCCATTTTCTAAGCAGTGCCTTAATCCCTGAGCCATCTCTCCAGTCCAGAATTGTTCAATTTCATATCAAGAAGGTTAAGAAAGCTCTAAAATGTGCATATAGCACAGACTTTGTAGGGTTGATCATGCTGTGAAATCTAAAGCTTTTATGGGATTGGATAGATATATAGACAGACAGATGAATAGATAGACAGATCAGCAAGGCATGAGGTAGTTCCATGTGCATTGAATGTGTCCATGTTGGGATCAAAGACAGCTTTGGCAGTTACTCTTTGTTGCTGTGAGACACCACTCAAAGTCAAGCAACTTAAAGGGAGAAAGGGGAGACTTATTTAATTTTACGGTTCCAGAGGGGAGGTACATCCCAACATGGCAGAAAAGCATGGCAGAAACTGGAGGAGGCCTAAGTCACTGCAGACATTATGCAGGCCAAAAGCTGCAAAAACTGCAGCTGCAGAGCCGACTTATGCAAGCTGGGCCTGACTAGCCAACCTCAAGATCCAATCCCGTGGTGCCTAAAGGTGCCATCACCTTCCCAAGCAACTAAAGATTCAAACACACGAACCAGTAAGGAACGACTCACACTTCAAACCATTCTGCTCTGACCACAGAAGGCAAAGATGAGACAGATGATGAGCATGTGATGCTAACAGCAGCATCTGAAGAGCAGAAGGATGGCATCTTCCATGAGTGACGCACACTCTCAGTGAGTCCTGGATGAACACCAATGAACTTCCGTGGGCAAAGGTCAGCTGTGAATTTCAAGAATATCTCCAGCCTAATCTCGCTGGATGTAGTGGGCTCATGCCTGTGCTCCCAGCACTTAGGAGGCAGGAGGATTGACATAAATCCAAAGACAGCCTGGGCTACAGAGTAAGACCCTTTCTCAGTAACAATAAAACAGTAATACATAAGGCCAGTCTGGCAACCTGCGTTCAATCCCTGGGACCCATGTAAAAAAGTAGAGATGGCCGACTCCATAGATTTGTCCTCTGACTGCCACGTGCACACCCTCGAGCACACATCACACACTACAATAAAATAAACAAGCAAACAAATCTCGCAATGGTGAAGTTCAGTTCTTACATCCTTTACATCTTGATTTCTCAAGCATATCCAGGCTGGTAGAATGGATCATTTTTGTGTTTTGACTGCTCTTCCAAACATGAGTTAATTTTTACCCTGCCAATCCTCTTGTGGTTGACTGGCTACATGGTGAGTGCTGGATGGCCACACTTCATCTTCATGAATGCTAATAAGAATTAATTATCATCGAAGGAGAAGAGATGCACAGAGGCCCTGACAAAGTGGGATTTGTGGGCAGGGGAATTGAGAATACAAGGTGAACCAGACTCGGCAGGTGAAATCCAGCTGAGCGGATTGCAGGTTCCATTGCCTTTTATCTTATTCTTTTATCGATTTGTCTGTGCTGCTATGGATGTTTATCACTCTGTCAACCAGTTCTTTAATTTGCAATCTTGTTATTATTTAGGAAATAAAATGTAAACTTCCTTTAGCATTAATATAATGAGACATTGCTCTTTATGGGCAATTGTTAGAGGTTTTAGTAACCCATATATCTTTGGTTCCCGGGGAAAAGGCTTATTGATTTTTCTAGCACTTGCAGTTAATGCTTGATGTTTGGCAGTGGAGCCTCATCTGGTCTGCACAGGGGAGCCGTTTACATGATCAGCATAATTACTATTGGGTTGTACATGCGCATCACGCTACTGGTACTTACACTCTACATTATTAAACTAAGCCTTTCTTTTCTCTCACTGCTGCAACAGTTGGAATCATAAATATACCTATAGGACCCTCCTTCTGAATTCAGATGCTATAGAGTAAGAACTTACAAAGTTAAATCCTGAGTGTGGGCCTATGCTAATATGGGTTTAGATAGGCGGATGAAATCTGGTGCTCCTAGGATAGAGCCAGTATAAGAGGCTGGTGAGATGGCTCAGTAGATAAAGGCGCCCCTGCATAAATCTTCGAACTGAGTTCAATTCCAGAAGCCCACATGGTGGAAGAAAAGAGACTTCTGAGGGTTGATCTCTTTTCCCAGGCATGTACAATGGCATGTGTTCTCCTTCTCAAAATACTTTTTAAAAAAGTATATGCAGACTTTCCCCTCTAAAATAGCTCCTCTCTTACACGTATACATTTCTTCAGACATTTCACTTTCTCCAGACCTCAGCAACTCAGCCTTTTTCAATGGAAATGGAATCTTTTCCTAGTAAGGGTATTGTACAAGTATTGTGAGGTTTGCAGAATTGTTTTACAATAAACTTTTCATGGGTGCATGCTGGGTCTGGTAAATTGACCAGAGACAAAAAGCAAGGTCAGGAATCAAGCACAGGAATGGAGGCTGTGAGGAAAGAGCAATACTCTAGACAGGTTATAGCCATTTGGTATGAGAACTGTGGGATCTGGTGGGCTGGAGATGTAGCTGTTGGTGGGGTGCTTGCCTAGCACGAACAAAGCCTTGTGTTCAATTCCCAGCACCATAAAAACCAAGTGTTGCAATGCGTGCCTGAAATTCTCTCCAAGAGATAAAGACAGAATAATCAGAAGTTCAGAGTAATACCAGGGTCCTGAGACCCTTTCTCAAAGAAAATGGAAAATGAGGGATGAGGGAGAAAGACAGAGAAGGGGACAGTTGAGGTCCACAGTTGAGGACCAAGAACCATAGCTTCATTAACACTTAATGAGGTTTCCACAGAGGGATTAATATTCCTTTGGCAGCGATAACTAGGCTTAACTAGCAAAGAACCATACCAGTATGACCACCCTTCTGCCTTTGCCAGGTTAATTTGCTTATAGTGAAAAAACATTAGCTTTTCCTGCAATTCTAATGATTTAGGATTTTACCTCATTAGCTACAATCCCATCCAACTCTTATCAGAAAAATTAAGCCTGATTCTCCACACCCGGGCTTTAGGGTATTTCCCCTTCTCTGTATTTCTCTATTAATCCCTAAGCTTAAAATGTTTTTTTTTTCCATATGTGAGTATGAAGTCGTGTGCGCACGCATGCGTTTGCATGTGGGTTGATGTACAAGTATGCAAATATGTGTCAGTGTTATGTATGGCAAGCTATAGAGTAGTGTTGGTGTATGTATTGCAAGCTAGAGTAGGCCCTCAAAGGTTACTGTGCATCTCATGTGGCCAGTTCCCTCCACTCCTGATGTTGGTGTTAACTGCTCTACCAAACTATAACTTGAAATCATGAGTACAAGCAAAATTCTGCCTTCTACTAAATTGGACTGGTTTCTTAATAGATACACAACTAAAACAAGCCTCTTACTAGAACAGCTTGGCTCTCACCAGCTAAATTTATTCTGTCAACATTCAGTTCATTCTATCATCAAACAAAATCCACACCCAATATTCTTTCCACCCCCTTTATCTGTCCGCAAGCTAGCTTCCCTGCATGCTTCTCCAGCAATTGCAGGTTTTGGTTCAGCTTGTATATTTTGAGGGGTCAGTGTCTTCTGTAATTCACTGACCTACCTACACCTCCCAAACTCCAGGTTTGCAGAGAGAAACCACCATGCCCAGCTCAAAATTGTAGCTTATTACATATTCCTGGGACCAGGTTGGAGGCCAGGGTAGATTACTATGTAGCTTATAAACCTTAGGCTCCCATGTCCTCCAGAGGCTCCATCAACATGTCCTTCTACTGTAGTATTTATTTCCTGTGAATGTGTAAGATGCAAATGTTTAGCCTGCAGCTTGCCCTCTGTCACTTTCCTTCAGGTCACCCAACAGTAGAAATCTTATTCTCAGGCACAAATGGGCTACCTAGCCCCTCATGACACTATTGCCATGAGCTGTTCTATTTCTGCTTCTCATGGAAGCGCCCTAGCTCCTCATGGCACTCCTCGTCTGGAGTCTGAGTTCCAACCTTTCTCTTTCTAATAAACTCTACCTTAATTCTCAAAACAAACAAACAAAAAAATGCCTGCAACAAATCCCTCACCTGGCTTTCATGACAGGGCCTTTTTGGCCTCTATTCACTACATGTGCAAGAATGACCTTTTAACTCCTGATAACTCTCCACCTCCTAAGTGCCAGGATTTACAGGGATGAATACACCACACCCTCTTCAAGTTTCCATCCTCCACCAAATCCTATTCTTCCAACCTCTGGAACATCCCAGCAGAATCCCTCCTGTCATGCATATTCACAGGATTAGAAATGAAAGGTATCCATCACACTCTAAGAATACTTAACACACTGACCTACCAACATGCAAGTCTTAAGTAAATTTTTACCCAGTACACCAATCTCTAGTATCATCCAATATAGGAACTTATCTCAAAGAGGAGAGGTCTCAAATCTCAAGGGCATCCAAAACAACTCCTATCCAAATATTCAGTAGGTGAAGATCCACAAACCACTTCTGGCTGGGCTTGGCCACATGTGTCTGCAACCCCAGCAGTGGAGACTGAGACGAGCTAACTGGGAGGTCAAGACTGGGCTACACAGTAAAACCCTTTAACACAAAACCACTTGTTGCAACATGTTGACAGCATAGAATATTCAAGGTCTATATACTTTAGGAAGAATTCTGATTGCTTATGTCCATGTCAACAGAGTAAAAACCTAGACTTCAACTTACTGAGCCCTCTTATCTCATGTGTCAGAAATGGAATCCTTCAACCATGGTTCACAGTAAGTCAGGCTTGGCAGCAAGCGCCTGCCCACCCACACAAAGCCACCTCTCTAGCCTCACTCAGGGGCTTCTAGACTCTACTTACACATCCAGTGAACATATACTTGCACACTGACACATCTGTTCATTGTTCTTTTCCCCAAGTATACATTTGACGAGCTTCTTTATATTTGACAAAAATGTGCCAAGGGTAGGAATGCAAGCTCTAAGCACAGGCAGGTCTGAATGATAGCATTTTCCCCAAAATCCCTTTTCAAGGAAATCTGCTAATTACCCTTGAAACTATCTGCTGTGTTTATAGACAGTACTTAATACAAGTGGAGAAATCGATTTTGAAACATTTCTATAGTAAACTGTCTACTCACATAAAAACACACAAATTGAAGGCTTAGACTTTTATTTTTATGTACAAAGAGCCCAATGATCTCTTCCACTGGTAGTGAGTGGTCTTCAATCCATTCAAGGAAGGTCCCTTAGTCCAACTGGAAAAAAAAAAGCACACAGCAAATTAAAATTAAGAAATGCAGTTTGAAATTGATTCTTAACAAAACTGCCACGTTTTGTTATAGGATTTTGACCTGGAAATAAAACCTACCAAAAACTAAGTGATTCCTAAGATTAAATATTTTATCAATGCCTAGAAATTCTCTAACCCTCATCTATTATTTAACTACGTACGTCCCTCAAATAATCACTTCTCAACACAATACATTAAATAACCTTAAGCAAGTGCTCTGGATCAGTCAGTAATTACTACCAGCTCCTGCTGGCTGCTGAGCAGCCGGGGCCACACGGTCTGGTGCCTGCTCACAGCGAGCCATTCGGACTCCGCGCGGCAAGACTGGGCGCAGGCCGCCTTGAACAGCCCGGGGCGGCGCGGCCCCCCGCCCGGCCCCCCGCGACCCCCCGCCCGGCCCCCCGCGACCCCCCGCGGCCCCCCGCCCGGCCCCCCGCCCGGCCCCCAGCGACCCCCCGCCGCCCCCGGCCCACCTTGATGAAGCCGATGTCCTTGGCGTACTGGCGGAAGCACTGCCGGCACATGTTCAGCCCGTATTTCCGGATCAGACCGTGGCGGTTCGAGCAGACGCGGCTGTCGAGAGGAAAGAGAGGCCGGGCTGAGACGGCGGTTCCCGCGGACCGAAGCCATCGCGCCCGTCCCGCCGCCCGCCGGCGCAGGCCCGTAATGGCGGCGGCGGCGGCGGCGACAGCCGGGCGGCCGGCGCCCGCGCGCCGCCGCCGCCGCTCAGCTCCAGCGCGCTCATCCCCCAGGGCAGCGCACCCCCGACACCTCGACCCGGTCCTCACCAGGAGCGGGAACCCTGGCCGAACTTCCGCGGGTGACTCCAGTAGAGCTGCTGGTGACCCATCTTGCCAGCTGCCGTCCAACGAGGGAAAAGGACCGAGCGCCCGCGCGCATGCGCTCTTCAGTCTTGGGGGGGGGGAGGAGAGGGCGGCACACATTTACCCAGAATACACTGCTGTAACATGACGCCGTGCGCGGTGCGCCGCCGCAGTGGCCGGAGGGTGCGTTGAGTGACAGCTCCACGAACCGGGTGGGTGGGAATAGTCGATGACGTCATGCGAGGGAGGCTCTAGTACTTCCCCGCCGCGAGCCACCGACGCCGGGCGCGGTGGCGCACGCCTGTAGTCCCAGCTACTCGGGAGGCTGAGGCAGGAGGATCGCTTGAGTCCAGGAGTTCTGGGCTGCAGTGCGCTATGCCGATCGGGTGTCCGCACTAAGTTCGGCATCAATATGGTGACCTCCCGGGAGCGGGGGACCACCAGGTTGCCTAAGGAGGGGTGAACCGGCCCAGGTCGGAAACGGAGCAGGTCAAAACTCCCGTGCTGATCAGTAGTGGGATCGCGCCTGTGAATAGCCACTGCACTCCAGCCTGGGCAACATAGCGAGACCCTGTCTCTTTTGGTCCATTTTGTAAGCAAATTATTGAACCTTAATACTGCAGGATACTTCTTAGCTTTATTGATTGAGCTTTTATATTATTTTAATTAATTATTTTTAACATTAAAAGGATTTTTACCGTCACTCATCACTGACACCTACTGGCGTGAATTTATAAAACAACATAAATCACATGCAATGAGCACAAGTCAACGCTAGGAGCTCCTTAGCATTTCACCAATTTCACTTTTTTAGCAATGCTCTCTCCAAGAGATTCACCCACATCTTCTCATAAAAACAAAAATACTAGCCTCTTTCACCTGTAGAATACTTACTTTTATTAATTTCTTTAGTTTTCTTTTTTCCCCTAGAATACTTGATTTCTAAACACAGAGCTAATTGTATTTTTTTAATTACTCTTCCTGCTAATTTTTTTTTCTAGGCTTGCATCATACTGTCTTGTTTACTTGAATGAATTTGAAGAATATGCAGTAAATGTCACATTAACTACATAACTTGATAACAAAGGAAATAACAACAAATTTCAGAATTCAGTAACCAAATCTCTAACAAAACCCATCGATATTCTAAAAAACTAAAATTGTACATAAATCTAAAATCAAAGTTTTAAGCTAGGTGTGCAACATGTAGCACAGGAAACAATTCAAATAATTTTTACACAAGAACTCTTATAAAAGACCTTAAAGGCAAAACTTCATAAAGTATGTTAAACAGTATTGTATAATGAAAGAAAGTCAGATTTAAGAACCAGATATGACCTAATTTTTACCCTGAAAATTTGATACTAACAAAAAAATCAGTATTCTCCTAAAGAGCCCTTACTTCCAATTTCAACTTTTTTTTTTAGCTTTAATGACATGTACTACAACTAAACAAGGAGATAATTCTATAATCAGAACATCCGCAGGGGCTCAAGATACATCTCTGAAAGAGCATTTGCGTGGCACACAAAGCCCTGAGTTCCAGTCCAACACCAGAAATAAACAAAAAACTATTGGCAGTGGAACATCTCTATCAAAACCTCTATCCTTTCCAGGTGTGCATGCCCTACTTAACCAGACCTTTCAAGAAAGAAGTCAGGGCACAGGCCTGGTATAGTGTCCCATAGCAGACAGAGTAAAGGAAGATCGATGCTGAAGTATACCAGTACATACGTGCTTTGTCCATGCAGCATTAGGTGCTGCTGGTGGAATCACTGACTAGGCAAAAAAAGGATAGCATGCCAGTCCTGACTACTAAACTTTTCTCAGTGCTTAACAGTCTGGTTGTTTATCAGCTGTCTTGAGATACACAGAATATCTGGGTTTTCCTAGCCACCTCTGGGATCTTGGTTGGATTTATGAGAATGAGTTTCTACCAGCCTGGAAAATTTATGACTGCAGCTTTGAGTGTGGGCACTTCTGCTGACATCACTATATGTTGAATCATATTGGGTAGACCGCCATCATCCAGAGCTATGATCCCAAATTTTATTGGAAGTGGAGGCAGCCAGAAGTTACTGGGGATTTAATCCAGGGCCTCTCATTTGACAGGCAAGAACTCTATCACTTAATTATATCTCCAGTCTGAGCCTTCACTATTTTGAGTGACAATCAGCGTTCTCTGAAGAATCAGAAGTAAGCACCTCAACATTTCAGCATAGTCAGACTGGAGAACCAATTCTACAAATTCCATAAACAATTAATAAAGTTTATATCAGATTCCTGCTTCTTGATCCAGTGTAATAGTGCCTGTCTGTAATTCCAGCATTTGGGAGGCTACAACAGCAGGAAGGTATAGAATTCAAAATTTGCCTGTGCCATACAATGAGTTCCCAAACAGCCTGAACTACAAAAACCCTATGGCAATGATAATACTCTGGAACCATTGATAGTTCCAAAATCTGTATTAACCAAGGCTTTCTCTCTAAAGGGATAGAATTGATAAGATGGGTAGGTAGGTAGATAGATTAAAAGGGGATTTATTAAGGAAATTGGTACATATGCCATCTGTAAACTAAAAGCCCTCAGATACCAGTTGTATGACTCCATGCAAGTTTGAGAGCCTCAGAATCAAGGCAAATCAATAGCATAACTCTAACACTAAGTCTGAAGACTTGGAAATCTAGGCTTCACTGCTTTAAATCCTAGAGTCAAACAGCTACAGAACCTGAAGTTAATCTACTGTCCAAGCCTTTTCTGGTATTCACCCACACTCAGAGTGGTTCTTCCTAACTTTGGCAGTCTTTTCTGGAAACATTCTCACACAGTCAAAATAATAATTTGCTAGTCCTCTATGTATTCCTTAGTCATATCAAGTTGCCCCCCCATGTAAAAAGTTTTAACTGTTAATATTTAAATTGTTAACTTGTTACATTACTGTTGCTTTTAAATTTTATGCTAAAAATTTTTCCATGTGATTGTGTGTGTGTGTTTGTGAGTGCTAAAATCCTTTGAAAGGTCAATGTTTGGGATAGGGATATGGCTCAATGGTAGAATGTTTGTTTAACAAGTCCAAATACCTGTGTTCAATTCCTTGCACAATTTTTGTGTTTTTTTTAATAAACTGTCCTTTCATGCAATAATCTTTATTTCAAATTTTTTTATTCAATTGTGCATGTGCACGTATGTATGTGTGTGTTATTTCAAATTTTTAATTTCACTTAAAATTTACTTCACCATCCCCCAAGACAGAGGAATATATCTAGCTTCCCCAACACAAGCATTATGAATTGATCATACACCTGCTCTATTTAGCAAGTGTAGCCTCTCATATCTGTTAAATGAATGACTAGTATTTATTTATAAAATATAAAGAATATATATTGTTTGTTCATTCTATAAATATACATTGTATACATACTCTACAGTGAACACCACCTAATTCTGGTATTAATGCATAACACTCATGACTCAGAACTTAAAAAGATTATAATCTAGAGGTAAGAATAACAATATTCACAGCAATTTTTTTTTCATTCAATTGTGTGTATGTGTGTAGAACCACAGGCGAATTCGGGAACCACCATGGACCGCCTTCACCTCCCCCTTGTTTACTCTGCCCCCAGATTCACAGGCTCAGCCCTACCAGGACCAGAAATGCAGGCCACCCCGGCTTCTGCCGGCGTCTATATGTAGGGTCTAGGATCTGAACTCAGGACTGTGGACCTGCAAGGCGGAGGCTTAACCCCTGAGCCACCTCTCCAGTCCCCACAGCAAATATTAATAGCTGTGTTAAGGATGGATGCGCACAATCCTAGCATTTCAGAGGCTGGGGTTGATGAAGTTCAAGGACAGTCTGGCCAACTTAGCTCAGTGGTAGGCATTTGCCTAGCACTGAGGTTCTAAAATCAACCTCCAGTAGCTCATGCACACACACACACATACACACACTTAGTGAAAGGCCAGGAAAGATAGCATAAACCTAAATCCCATTACTTGAGAGACAGATACAGAAAATCAGAATTCACAGTCATCTTCAGCTATGCAGTAAATTCTAGACCATCATGGACTGACTAGTGACTGCCTCCTCTCTTCCTCCAAAAAGTTTCATCCTGGCATGGGAGCTCAACAGGCCTCATGCTCTGATGTGTATGTGTTAGCTAACTTCATGATGTCTTAGGTAACATTTATCTTGATAATAAATACCTGCAAAACCTGTTCTCAGTGCCCTAGGACAAACAAGTCTACACCACTTATAAATTAATGTGTGATGCGACTGATCTTCCTAACTCAAATAATAGACCTATACACAGAAGTGAGTGAGGTTCTCCAAGGGCATAAATAAAGGGAACAGAAAAAAATCAATTAATTATTTGTTGAATGCCTAGAATATACCAGAAACCCAGGGAAATAAAATAAATGAAGGGAAATCTTAAGTGTGGTGGGTGTCTGCAAGAAGGAAAATCAAGATGCTAAAGAAGGCTTAGCAAAAACTAATCTGGGTTTTGGAATTTTAATTGTGTTAGCATGAACCAAACAGTGGAGGGAATGAATTTATGGTGGGCAACACAAAAGACAAATTAATCTTGTAGAAGAAAAAAAAACATCTATGTACCATTTCACTCCTTTTTAAAAAACAACATGTAGCCCGAGTTTAAACTGTGCATTTCAGACAGTCCATAACAGAATCTACCTGGAGATGATTGAAAGTAGAGCTCAAAAGGATGGCTTTATTTGTCTGATGATAAAGATGTGGATAATGGATAAGTGCTGTTCAAATGATCCTCTGTTTACACTTGTTAAACAAATTTTCCACTAAAGCAAAGAACTTGGGGTACACTATGGAAGGCCAGGTCCAAATATTTCAACCATTAAAATTGAGTGGATCAGAGAGAATGGTGGAAAGGTGAATCAGTCTTAAAAACTGACACATTTATTTTACATTAAAATATCATTTAATTTTACTTAATGAGATAATAAAGGTATTAGAGGGTATTGCTCATGGGAGCGTGCTTCCTACTATGCACAAGGCACTAAACTTGGTATCAGTTAACACGGAGAGACATAATTGTCAAATAATCTGGCAATTATTTCATAGTACATGCCATTTTTTTCACTGTAAAATTACCATTAAACCATATATTTAGATTACTTAACATTTATTGACTGAATCCATATTTCAACAACTTAACACTGATAAAACAGATCTTTTATGTTCTTGAGTTTTATGCATTTCTACTCTAAGTTACAGTTTTTTAAACAAGCTCCTAGATGTGGTGTACCTGTAGTTAACATACTTATAATACTACAGGCTGTTTTATTATTTTGATCTGTTATGCCACCCAAAAATCAAAGCTAGGTGATTCCTAAAGCCAAATTGTAGGCTGTAGTTTAAATTGAATTTTCTCCCGTACCCGTGAGAGTAAGTGCCGCTAAGAAGTATTCAGACTTTACTAGATTTGTAAAAATACTAAATGGGGGCAGAGACGGGTTGCAATTTATTATCTTTGCCTTTTCGTTGAACCATGCACACTTTTCAGAATGCGAAATTAACGAATAACACCTTAGTTTCAATGCGTCGTATGTATGCGCGCTGGGGATGGTCACTTAAGGACAAATCATGATTTTTGTCACAGGTGAATATTGGTATTTCTGAATGCCGCTTTGCAATTACGAAAGTGTAACTTAGACCACATAAAAAGCTTAACACGAGGCCACAAGCAGGGTAAGGCAAGAGAGGTTCGTAGGGCGCAAAATTTAAAGAGGTAAAGCGATCAGCCAGGGAATAAGGAATCCGAAGGGCACGCGTGGGTCCGGACGGTTCTTCCCAAGGCTCCGGCACAGTCTGGCGCTGCAGAAGCCAGGTTTGAGCCGCAGGAATGGACTGGCCCAGTACTGCGCTCTCCAGCCTGGCGAGACACGGAAGGCAAAACGCCTATGGGTCCTGGCCAGGAAATGCCCTCGTTGGCTTAGCGGGCGGCTCATAACGTTCCCAATGTCTGTCCCTATAAGCAAGGCGAAACCCGCTTCGCTTGCAAAATGCTCGCCCAGGGTGTGCTGGCCACACACTTCAGGGGCACCCGAGGGAGCAGCAGGGACCGCAGCCCACCCCGAAACGTGCCCCCTCCCCGGCGCCCTCGGCGAGCCCCCAAGGGATGGGGCGGCCTCGGCGGCCGCCGGCTGCAAAGACCGCAAGCGAGTCCTCAGACGTCAGGACACATGCCGCGCCGGAACGGGCTCCGTGATCAGACGTTAAGTAGGATAGAATCCTGGGGGTGGCATGACCACCCCGTGCTGATTTTAGAAAGGAACCCTGGAAAACCGAGCTGCGGGCGCAGGCGTATCCGCGGGCAGCCCGACCGCTCGAGGACCCTCGAAGTGGCGGGAAAGGGGAAGTTTCGAAGCGGAGCGGCGGCGGCCGGGGCCGGGAGCGATGCGCCTGCACTGTGAAGTGGAGGTGGTTAGCAGACACCTGCCCGCGCTGGGGCTCAGGAGTCGCGGCAAGGGCGTCCGGGCCGTGGTGAGCCTCTGCCCGCAGACGCCCCGGAGCGAGCCGCGGGGCGGCGGGCGTGCCGCCTGCCTGCTCATCTGTACCATGAAGGACAAGCTCGGGACCCGCTACGAGGTACGCCGGGCGGGGGCGGGGGTCTGCAAGCCCCCGCTTTGGAGCCCTCCTCTCCTTGCCTTTGGTTGTCCATTCCCGCCAGTCCGACTTTGCTGCGTTGCTCCTCGGCGGCCGATCTCAACCCCACCCTTTTAAAGCCCCTGACGTTGCAGAGGGCATTAAGAGCAAAGCCAGCTGAGCCGCTGTCTAACGAGTCCAAGAACCGCATCTTCATTCCGCCAATTCTGTGTGTCCACAGGGTTTTCTAGAACCTTTGAAATAGATGCCTGTGCATGAATAGTGGGACTTGGGGGTGTGCGGCTCAGTTTGAAGAGCGCTTGCCTTCCTCGATGAAACCCCAAATTCGGTCTCCTGCGACCTGAGCATAAATTTAGGAGAAAGAATTGTGTTCAAAGTCAATAGATCAAAGTAGCTTTGAGTTACACCTAGATGTTTTTGTTACGATTATGGGTTATGACCGGTCTTTGCCCCATCCCTTGTTTTTCTTTATGTGTAACCTGATTTCTTAGGTTCAGAGCTACTTTGTATCAACTCTGGAGACCCTCCGAAGTTCAAATAAAGTTTTGGAAACACAAGATTTATAGAAATGTCTGTTCCGCCTTTGTGTTTATTATAAAGTAAGATGAGAGAACGGTTCATTACGTACCCTTACAGATGATGAAAATCTTGATTGGATTTTATACAATTTCTGGTGTTTATTTCCTCAACAGTGATTTGCTTGAGGAAAGCATTATCTCATTCAAAGCTACCTGTTTTTATATTTTATTTATTTGTTTAGAGAACTGGAGGGAGAAAAAGAAAGAATGCACACAGGTGGAGGTCAGAAGACAACTTTCAGAAGTCAGTTCTCTCCATCCACCAAGTGGGCTTCTGTGGGTAGAACTCAGGTTTGCTGGCTGGAGAGAGAGCTCAGGGGTTAAAACTCTAGCTCTCAAGCAAAAAGGTCTTGAGTTTGGATCCCAGGTCCCACCTAAAAATGACAGGTGGCCAGCATTTCAGGCCCTGATGGCCCAAGCCTGGGAAATCCCAGAGCCAAGCAAAAAGGAGGTAGAAGCAATCCAGGATGATTCCCAAAGTCACTCTTGGTCTTCCAAAGGGACACACAGTGTCCTCAGATATGTACGCACGCACGCGCACATACACACACACACACACACACACACACACACACACACACACACAAAATAAAAGCTAAAAAAAAAAAAACCTCACATTTGCAAGCAGATACCTTACCTAATGAATTATCTCACCAGTCCCACATATTTATTTTTATTATTATTTATAATACTGGTGATTGAACTCACAGCCTTGTGCATGTTAGTCTAGCACTTTATCACTGAGCTACATCTCCAACCCCAAACAACTTATATTTGATATAAGTATTGGAAGTCTGCGTTTTCCTCTGTTCATTCCTATAATTCTTTTGAATTGAAAGAACTTTAGAAATTTCAGCATTTTATAGATTAGAGAACTGCTAGGTGACAGAAGTGAACTTGTAACTAAAATTAGACCTCCCATTTGTCTGCTATTGTCTTTCCCAAACTGATCTCCTGTGCTGGGTTCAGTAATTGCATATTAGCCTGCAATGCTCTCTCCTTTCTTAAAACTTCTGCTGCATTTGTGAACAATAGCTGGTAGGAGTCCTAGCTAACATTTATTATGAACCACTACTTGAAGATGTAACTTTTGGGAGGTGATTCTCTTTTTTTGAGGCAGGGTCTTTCTTATTTCTGCTGCTGTGTGTACTCCAAGTTAGCTGATCTAAAAGCTTCTGTTTCTGCCTCCTATATACACCTGCATCTAGCTTTTTACGTGACTTCCAGAGATCAAATTTAAGTTGACAGGCTTGTGCGGCAGATGTTTTTACTCACTGAAATTTCTAGTTGGCTCCATCATGACTTCTTAGCTTCTCAGGGCCTTCTGCTTGAGAGCCAAACTCTCCCTTTCTTGTAGAGCACATGTGTTTTCTCTTACTGGATGCTATCTCTGCTCCATTTCCCCAACATTTCCCTAAATCCTTCAATTCTCCCCTTTAAAAAGATCTTCCTCCTCCTAGACTGGTTATAGTTTCTTCCTTAGCTAGGTTATAGTGTTTAACACTTCTCTTAATATTTTTCATGCTTTACTTGCTGTTTAATGACTGTCTCTCCCCATTGTCAACTCAGTTAAGTATAATTACCACATCATTCTTTATTCAACACTACCTGAGCCCTTATTATTATACCTTGTACATATTTGGCTTTTCAAATAGTTGTTAAAGTCTAAAGCAAAAGGATCAATTGCTTAAAAAAAAACATTGAGCATCAGTTATATATATCAGTCCCTGTTCTAGCTCTGGAGATCCCATGGTAAGCAAGATTTCTACTCCCATGTTCATTTTTGATACTATAATAGGAGACATATTCACCTCAGGCTAGTGGACTGAGATTATGAAAGCAGGGTACTACTACTGGCACTTCTTAGGATATATGTATAACTGAAATGAAAGTAGGCGAACAGTCTCAAAATATAGGTATGGGGAAAGGAAAGAGTCCATACAGATGCAGCTATAAAGTTCACCTCTAGATAGCAGATGTAACTACTTAACTGCTAAAAACAAACCAACCAACAAAAACTTTATGAAACATTTGGACTTGGAACTAAAAGCTAAACCAAAGCTGGAAAAAAAGACTGTTATATTCTAGTTGTGGTTAAGTGTTACTGAATGACAACACTTAGTTTTTTGTTCCCCCCTCCCCCGTTTGATTTTTAAGCAGCTAAAGGAGAACATCGAGCAATTCTTCACCAAATTTGTAGATGAGGGGAAGGCCACTGTCCGGCTAAAGGAGCCTCCTGTGGACATCTGTCTAAGTAAGGTATGATAAAAAAAATTGCAGAAAAAAACACATAAGCTGGGTGAGGCAGTGCGTGTTTGAAATCCCAGCACTCAGAAAAAGGCAGGATGATAAGTACAAGTTCAAGGCCAGATTGATCTATATAGCAAGTTAAGCCCATCCAGGGCTACACAGTAAGATTGCTTAAAAAAAAAAAAAATCAGCTAAGCACTCAGTAATATGGCTACTATATAGTAACAGGGATAGTTTTTGGCATTAGTCTTTTTTGTTGTTTGATTTGGTTTAAGACATCTCATGTACCCCCAACTGACCTGGAACTCGATTTGTAACCTAGGCTGACCTGAAACTTCCAGCTTTTTTTTTTTTAATTATGAGAGAGAAAGAGAGTATATGCTCCATATGGAGTCTGGAGATCTGGGATCAAATTCAGGTCACCAGGTGCCTTACCTGATGAGCTCTCACCGATCCAACTTCTAGTTTTTCAGGTGCTTGGAAAGAGCAGGGACTGCCTTGGTGCCTGAGGCTTCCCAGAGGGAGGTACTCACTTTTGCCCAAGATGAAGCCTTAGGTATTCTCAGGCTAGAACTCTTATAACTAGAGAGGCAGGTCTGTATTTTTCCATTTTAATCTCATGTTACTGTACAAATGGACAAAATACAGTGAGTGCTATATTATATTTTTTACATTTTAGTTGTAAAATCATTTTTTTAACTTCGTTTCGTGCCTTTTTTTAAACTTTATTTCGAGTGTGTGTGTGTGTGTATTTGTGTATTTCCCTGCCCTTCTCAAGATGAGATATTTTGTAGTTCAGGTTTGAAATTCACTAAGTAGCCCAGGCTGACTGGAGCTTATAGCAATCTTCCTGCCTCAGCTTCCTAAGTGTGGAACTTACAGATGGATTCACCATGCCCAGCTCACATTCTTTTGTTTGCTCTTTGCATTTTAACTTTCCTTCTTTGGCAGTGACAGGGATCAATCCTTCAGTATGCTCTGTATCTCTCAATTACATCTCTAGCCCTGAACTTTATGTTAACCCGTAACCACAAATAACCGTGAAACATTAAGTTGAATAATTACATACATACGGAGTCTATATTGAATTAAATCATTTTGCTATACTTCATTGTTCTTGTGATCCTTAGCTTGTCTTTCTATTAACCCCTTTTTATTTAGAACCTAGTCAAGAAGCAGAATGTAGTGACATACACCTATAATCAATTTCAGGTGGAAGAACTGCTACAAGTTTGAGGCTTGGCAGAATTACAGAGCAAGCTCCTGTCTGAACGTAGAATAACTTAAAGCACAAAAAGGTTTTTTGTTTTTTTTTTAAAGGCAAGCTATAATCTTACTGATTTTAAGAAATGAAAAACAACAAATTTTTGGAAAGACAAAGCTGAATCTGGTGCTTCTAGTTTCTTGCTATCTGTTGTTTTGTTTTCTTTTGTTTTGTTTTTGACAGCATCTCAGTAGCTTAGGCTGGCTGTAAACTCCTGGTGATTTCCTGCCTCAGCCTCCTAAGTGCTGAGGTATAAGTGTGCATTACCATGTCTTACGTCAGAAAGTTTCAAGAGTTAAAATTTAGACCAAATAAGATGGCAGCATATTTTTTACAGCCAATTTCAATAATTGATTGTATAATTTACATGTATAGTTGTAGAATTTGTTATGGAAAGAGCTAAAAAGGAATTTATAATTGTATAACTTTTATTTATTCAGGCCACTTCTGGCGGTTTAAAGGGTTTCCTTTCAGCTGTGAGACTGGCCCATAGAGGCTGTGATGTCAGTACACCACTTTCAGCATTTACACCAGTAAAGACATCAGAATTCGAAAAATTTAAAACAAAAATGGTCATCACATCTAAAAAGGACTATCCACTAAGCAAAAACTTTCCATATTCTCTGGAAAATCTTCAGGCTTCATATTGTGGGCTTGTCCGAGTTGACATGCGTATGCTGTGCTTAAAAAACCTTAAGAAGTTAGACTTGAGTCATAATCGTATAAAGAAGCTTCCAGCTACCATAGGAGACCTCGTCCACCTTCAAGAGCTTCACCTAAGTGACAATCACTTGGAGTCATTTAGCGTGCCCTTGTGTCAGTCCACACTGCAGAAGTCACTTCGAAGTTTGGACCTCAGCAAGAACAAAATCAAGGCACTCCCTATGCAGTTTTGCCAGCTCCGAGAACTTACAAACTTAAACCTTGATGATAATGAATTGATTCATCTTCCTTTCAAGATAGGACAACTCACAAACCTTCGTTTTTTGTCAGCAGCTCGAAATAGACTTCTAAATTTACCTTGTGAATTTAAAAATTTATCCCTGGAGTACTTGGATCTTTTTGGAAATCCTTTTGAACAACCAAAAGCCCTTCCATTTATAAAGGTGCAAGCACCATTAACTTTACTGGAATTTTCTGCACGGATCATACTGCACAATAGGTAAGACCTTCATAGTCATGGAATGTGGTACTTTGGTAGGATCCTAGTATTCGAGTGAAACTCAGAATAGTCACAGTCTAACAGCTCCCTGTGTGGTGCGCAACCTGACCCTTTGTTACAATAGTCTCAGTGTTTCCTCCCAGAAATCTCGTAGGTCATTCCCTGTCTTCACTTGGTTTTCTGCTTACATCATTCCACAAAGGACTTAACTATCAATCAAAAGTTTTATTCTTTTTTTTTAATTTTTTTATTATTATTTATTCAATTGTGCGTGTACGCTGTGTGTGTATGTGTGTGTGTGTGTGTGTGTGTAAAACCACGGACGAATTCAGGAACCACCATGGATGTCTCCACCTCATCCTTATTTACTCTGTTCCGGGATTCAAAGGCTCTGCCCTACCAGGACCAAGAAATGCAGGCCGCCCCCGCTTCCGCCTGGCGTCTATACGTGGGGTCTAGGATCCGAACTCAGGACTTTCCGCCTGCAAGACAGAGGCTTAACCCCTGAGCCACCTCTCCAGCCCAAAAAGTTTTATTCTTTATCTTCTTACATGGCTTGTTTTGTTTTTGGCTTTTTTCGATTATAGTATTTATTACCCTGTGTGATGTCTTTCCCCCCTTTTTTTCATTTTTGCGTGTACGTGTGTGTGTGTGTGTGTGTGTGTGTGTGTGTGTGTGTGTGTCTATGTGTATCAGACAGCACTATGTGTGCCTATGGAGGCTCAAGGGTTACTTCAGCAATTATCCTGGATTGTGCTACCTCCTCTTTGCTTTGCTCTAGAGTTTCTGCAGGCTGCCACCATTTCCACCTGGTGTTTTTTGTGTGAGATCCAGGGTCTGAACTCAGGACTTTCTGCTTATAAGATAGTCTTAACCCCTGAGCCATCTCTCTAGCTCAGTGATATGTCTTTTAATGCCAGTTTTTCCCACAGGAGTGTAAGATTCCCAAGGACATGAACTTTTTTCCCCACTATCTTACTAGGATCTAAATAGTGGTATTCAATGTCTCTGGAATATATTTGGTATATAGTAAATGTTTTACACTCATAGTCTCCTGAGCAGCTGTAGCTACAGCTGCATCAGTATTATAGGGAAACCTTATTGGAATTGCAGGTTTTTAGACTGTATCTCAGACCTACTGAATCAGAAACTGAGAATGGGGACCAGCTGTCTGTTTTAATAAGACCTCCTGGTAATTCTGATGCACACTAAATTTGAAGAACTCTGGTCTGGTGAAGTGTAGTCTGTTCAATCAACCTGGGTTGGACTACTGGTTTCAGACATTAGCTAATTATTTAACTTCTTACTACATTTTCTTTTCTGAAATTGGAATAGTAATAATTTCCTTACAGAGTTATGAAGCACACCGAGCTAATGTAATACCACCATTTGACCTGTGGGACTCAGTAACTAACTACTGGTTCTCTTCTATTTTGAACAGTAGCCAAAGTGAGACTGTACAGTGTGGGCCACAAGGCCTGGCATTTCAGTTTTGATTTGGGTTTTGGTTTGGTTTTAGCTTTCTGAAACAGGGCTCATTCATCCAGGCTGACCTCAGCTAGTTCTTGGTTTCCGAGTCTGATCTCCCTGTTGGACCAAGTTGACCTTGAACTTAGCTCTCCCTCACCCTTCAGATTGTCTCCGGGGTTGCATGTAGCCAAAATTGTGGGGGTTTTTTGTTTGTTTTGTTTATTTGGTGGAGGATTAAATATAAGGTTTTGGAAGCTAGACTACTACCAAGTCACATCCTCAGTCTCCTAACTTCTTTTAAGAGGGAGAAAGATGTTTTTCAAAACTGACTGAAGTTAAGGATTCAGAAAAAGGCAGAAATTAGTCCATTATTTTGTGATGCTAACCTTATTAAAATCCAGTATACCCTTCTCCATCCCCAGTCCTAAGAATTATTACTACCTAACAGTTATTCCTCTTTTAGAATAACTTGAGGAGCTTTTAAAATATGATCAGACCCTACTCCTACCTAACTAACTAACTAAATACATAGTTGGTTATGCTACTAAGTGATTGTGCTGAAAGATACTATGGATTGGTATGAGTGGAGGTTTACAGTATATTGTAGATTTTAAAAATATATTTTTCCCATTATTAACATTTAGAAAAATAAAAGAAGCTGGAGAGATGGCCCAGGAGTTAAGATTCTGCCTCACAAGCATATCCTAGGTCCCATATTTAAAAAAAAAAAGATCACCAGACAGAAATAGCAGTGCCCTGCACTTCCGGCCCTGATAGATGACACCAGAGCAAAGCAAAAAGGACGTAGAAGCAATCCAGGATGATTCTCAAAGTCACCTTTGGTGCTCCCTCCACAGCTACACGTGCATACATGAAAAATTACTATTAATTATAAATTTAAAAAAGAAAAAGAAACAGGGCTGGAGAAATGGGTCTGTCTCAAAAGCAGAAGGACCAGAGTTCAGATCCCAGGTCCCATGTAGAAATACTGGGTGGAAATGGCAATGACCTGCACATCTGCCCCTGGAAGGCAAAACCTGGGACATCCCAAAGCTAAGCAAAAAGGAGGTAGGACAATCCAGGATGATTTCCGAAGTTACCCTTAGGACTCCACAGGTACACATATTGCCCTCTGATACACACACAGAGAAAAGAAAAAGAAAATAATATTCCAAGTCTCCTATATAACTATTTTGTATCTTTATAATTCAGTGTCTTAATTCTTGTCCAGAATTCATGAAGTCCTGAATATAACTTGGGTTTTTTTTTCCCCCCATTAGGATTCCATATGCCCCTCACATCATCCCTTTTCATCTTTGCCATGACTTGGATACTGCAAAAACCTGTGTTTGTGGAAGATTTTGTCTATACAGTTTCATTCAAGGGACAACTACCATGAATCTGCACTCTGTCTCCCACACTGTGGTCTTAGTAGATAATATGGGTGGAACCGAAGCACCTATTGTTTCTTACTTCTGTTCTCTAGCCTGTTATGTAAACTCCTCTGATATGTTAAAATAATACTAGGTGCTACTCAGAGAAGTATTACTTAGTTATAGATCAATTCAGTATTTATTTATGACTTAACAGTGACAAACTGGAGACAGGAAAGTATTTGTGTATTTTTACATATGACAACAGATATAATGCTATTTTCAATTATTTGATTGTGAAATTTTAAGTTCATTAAAACTGAATTTTATTGTGGGGTTCATTTATTCTTTATTGCAGTGTTAATTTCTACCTGAAGTATGAAAAATGAGCTACATGTTAATCTTTTTTTCCTGCTTGCCCTTGGCCTAGTTTTTATGAGCTACAGCTTTTCCTCCTGTGTTTAAGCTTAGCTTTGAGTGAGCTACAACTTTATCTTTTTTTAAAATTGTGTTTGTCTGTATGTGTGCGCGCGAGTGTGTATATCAGAGGGCACTGTGTGTCCCTGTGTAGGACCAAGGGTGACTTTGAGAATTGTTTCTACCTCCTTTTTCCTTGGCTCTGGAATTTCCCAGGCTCCTTCCACCAGGACCAGAAGTGCAGACTGCCACCATTTCTGCCTGGTGCGTTTTACATGGGACCTCGGATCTGAACTCATGACTTTCTGCTTATGAGGCAGAGTAAGCAGAGGCAGAGTCTTAACCCCAAGCCATCTCTCCAGCCCAACTTTCATCTTTTAATGTTAAACAGATACATATTCTAACTGCACTGACCAGAGTAATGTTAACAACTTTCTTTTTGCATTTCAAGGAAAGAAACTGAGTTTCTATGTAAATACATACTTTAGAGGACCCGTTTTTTAAATGATAGTGAAATTTGTTATTAAAACTATATAGTCAAGTAGCTCTCATCTGAAATCTGAAGCTTTCCAAATACTACAAGTGGAAAACTCCACAGGTTACTTCATCTGACATGTCCCATCCAGACATGTATGCTGAAACTGTTGTGTGAAATTTTACCTTCAAACAATAAAAAAAAGATATTACCTTCATGCTATCTGTACAAAGTACACATAAAGCATAAATGAATTTCAAGTTTAGACTTGTTCTCATCTCTAGGATGTCTGGTGTTGTAGAACATTGTCTTTCTGGCATGACAACAGCAGCCCTGTTAACTATTGGCAGATATGATTATCCTAAAGAAACCTGCAAACTCGGGTGTATTAACTGTCAGATTTTTCTTTTCAGTGTACATGTGTAGCTTCTCATAAGTTGCACATACCCCTGAGGTATAAGTATCTTACCTATGCCCCTGTATTGATACCAGTTAAACTCATACAATAAGCTACACTTGAGTGGAAGTCCTTTGTTTCTATTGTCATTGTTGACTGGGATGAATCATACTTGTTCCAATTTCCAAAAATATTCATTAGAAAGTATATGCAAATTCTAAAGTCTGTGGGAAAACAACTCAAAACACTTCTCATCCCAAGCATTTCAAATAAGGAATGTTCAATCTGTCATTTAGGTATACCACTTTCTGTTTTTCATGCATGTTTTACCTACTCACGGAATGCTAAAGATTAGCTTTTATTTAATGTTTACTTTCCTTATGCATTCATGCCATGGCACATGAGAGATCAGAAGACAACTTTTAGAAGTCAGTTTTCTTTGACCTATGGTCTTCTGGGGATTGGACTTAGTTCACCGGGTTTGTGAGCAGCACTTTAACCCACTAAGCTGTCTCACCAGCCCTAAAGATCAGCTTTTTACATTTTAGGGTGCCCTTTATATAATCTCCACGTGACTTTGTACTTTTGAAGAGACGATTCTGTATTGAGGATGATGCTTACTTGCACATGCATGTGCACATGCCCAAATTCTGCTTGACTTTATTTTTTGAGACAGTCTTTCATTTAACTGTTTCAGCTAGATGGACTAGCCAGCAAGCCTCCCCCACACCATTCATTTGCCTATCTCCTTCCTACCTCATCCCCAGTGCTGGGTTCACAGGCAACTTTTCAGCGCATCCAAACTCAGATATCCGTTTGTGTGGCACATTTTGCCAGATCTAATCATTTTCAGTTACCTTACAAAGTAGTGGGTTTCCATGATCTTTTCCAACATTTTAAGTTTTCAATAAATCTCCCCTCACATTTATATTGCCGTGTTCTACTATTCCTCCCTGTCTTGAGAAACAATTATTTGGCTAAATTTAAATTTGCATTCTTCAGAAAAAAAAATTTAATGTGAATTCTTGCCACATAAATGCCTATGGTCTCTTGACCAGCAAATTGCAAGCCAATCTTACTGTGGTGGTAAAGGCTGTGATTCTTCCACCCATGAGGTGAGGTGGTAGCTTGGGTCACCTAAGACTGGCTCAGTAAATGGGCCAATGAGAAGGCTCAGGAGAAAAAAAGCCATGCTTGCTGCCAAGTCCAATAGCTGGAGTTCAATTCCAGAAATTCATATGGAAGAAATGACTTAAAAGTTTTGGAAGTTGTCCTCAGTCATGTGGCTATGTGCTCACATACAAAATGGGGGGGGGGGAACTGCATGTATTCAAGTAATCCTTAATGACCTCCAAAGTTTTATGGTAGTTTTATTATGGTAGACATTTTAATCTTACTATCCTTCATCGCAATTTCATTTAAGAACTACTTAGAAGTCAGACACCCTGCCAACTATCCCAGCACTCAGAAGTTGGAGACAGAAGGATCAGATCATCCTCAGCTACAATGAATCTGGCTACATGAAACCCCCTTTCAAAAGTGCTTCACAAGCAGGACCTGAGTTTGGATCCTCTGAATCCCACATAAAAATACCAGGCAGAAAAATGGGAGAGGGGGTGGGTGGGGGGACTGTATTGGCTCTGGAAGGCAGAGCCTGGGAAACCCCAAAGTGAAGCAAAAACGAAGTAGAGCAATACATGAAGATTCCTGAAGACACCCCTGGCCTTCTACAGGGACATAGAGTACATGCACAAATAAATTTTAGAAGTTAAAAAAAGATTTTTTTTTGAAAAAAAAAAAAAAAACAAACACGATTCTACTTCATGTCAAAACAAACCCAATCTGAGTGACCAATTTTATTTTACAGCAGGTAACTTCTACTGCCTCAACATCTTTCCCTCAGACAAAAACAATTTTAGAACTGGATCACTTGGCCCTTTCTCTTCTTGTCTCCTCCCAACTCGAAATGCTTGCATCTCTTAATGGCCAGCATCCTCTTCGATCTGCAGTTGGGCTCCACGCACTCAAGCCTCAGCACGATCTTCTTGGTGGTTTTGGCCTTCTTTCGGAAAATTGGCTTTGTCTGCCCACCATAGCCGCTCTGCTTCCGATCGTAGCGCCGCTTTCCTTGGGCATACAGGGAATCCTTGCCCTTCTTGTACTGGGTCACTTTGTGAGGCTGGTGCTTGCCACACTTCTTGCAGAAAGTTCTTCGGGTTTTAGGCACGTTGACCATCTTTGCAGTAGAAGTGTCTACGCAGTGAGAGCTAAGAAATAAAGTGGTAGACATTAAATGCTTTGAAATCTGAAAATGCTAAATTAATATACAGGAAATTAGCATTAACAAAAAAACAAGCAATAATGTACAAGCCCACTAACTGCACACTGTCCACGCCATTAAACAAGACATGAGGTTTGCACACACCTTTTTGCAACCTCCAGTTACCGGATAGGCTGGGCAGGTAGGTCAGTGGTGGGGCGCTTGCCTAACAAGTGCTCAGTCCTGGTGGCTCCAGCCCCAAACGCAAGCAAACAGCAAACTGGCGCCACCTCTAAAACCAGACTTCAAGGTGCGCCCGTTTGGCAAGTGATTTATTGTGGCTGCTCTAAAAACAAGGTTATTTTGCGCAAACCTGCTCCGCTCCAAGACCTCGGTGAAGCCTTACTTTTTCGGACTCCTTTCCCCCACCCGACGCCCTCCCATTTCCTGGCTCCCGGGTGCGTCCCGGGCAAGTCCAGACCAGTGAGCTTCGGCCACGACCTGCCCTGCTCCTTCCCCAAGAACCACGTCGCTCTAGTTTCGCTTCAGCCGCGCTCAGTTCCGTCACCCGCCGGCGGCCCAGCAGGCTGACGTGTCGCTCGGCGGCCCGGCGAGCCTCGAGGCCCCGCAGCCGCCACGCAGGGCTCCCGCCCAGAGCGGGACGCCGGTCGGCCTCGGCCGGGCCGGCGACCGTCGCTTTCCCGTCTCCGCGAGCGCCCGGGCCTGCCCGGCGTCGGCAGCCACGGGATCCTGAAAGCCCGCGAGGTCCCGTCCCTCCGCTTACCCGGAGAACCGGTGTCCACGAGCGCCGCCGCACGCCGCGGGACCAGGACAGGAAAGGAAAGAACGGAGCGGAAGTCGGAACTAGGCTTGAGCGACGGGGCCGCCAACCAATAGGCGGCGGGCGGCGGCGACGCTCCGCCCCCCAGACGCCTCCGGGACGCGCGAACTGGCGGCGTGCGGGGCGGGGCCGAGGGGTGTGGGCCGAGGGCCGCGGCGTTCGCCGGCCAGTCGCGGGTTGTCAGAACGGTCGCCGGCGGAGCGGGGCGAGGCTGCGACACCGGGACTCGGCGGCCGGGCGGGCCGAGCGACGATGAGCGCGCAGAGGACGCGGGGCCGCTGGCGGCGCAGGTAACGAGGCCGGGGAGCGGCGGCGGCCGGGCTTCTTCCGAGACCCGCGGTGCTGGATGGAGAGGACCGGGGCGACGCTGAGCCGCGGCTCATAGCGGCGGCGCCGCTGCTCGAGCTGCAGCCGCCGGATGACGAGGAGCGGAGCCCGAGCGGCGCGGGGCGGCTGAGAGCCTCGGGACCCCAGGAGCGCGGGGGCCGGGGATGAGTTAACGAGGCCCGCGGGGGGCCGGTTCCCAGGACTCGCAGGCCCAGGCGCCGCCCGTCCGCCCGCCCGCCCCTCCTGCGCCGGGCGCCCGCTGCTGTCCGCGCCCGCCCGCCCGCGCCCCGGGCCGCGCCGACCATGAGGTTCCGCATCTACAAGCGGAAGGTGCTGATCCTGACGCTCGTGGTGGCCGCCTGCGGCTTGGTCCTCTGGGGCAGCAATGGGCGGCAGAGGAAGAGCGAGACCCTCGCCCCGCCGCTGCTGGACGCCGAGCCCCCGCGGGGCGCGGGCCACGCCGCCGTGTCGGCGGGCGGCCGCCGCGTGTCCAACGAGTCGGCGGGTCCGCAGGTGCCCGCCGCGCCGCGGCCCGAGGCGGACAACCTGACGCTGCGCTACCGCTCCCTGGTGTACCAGCTGAACTTCGACCAGACGCTGAGGAACGTGGACGGCGCCGGCCCCTGGGCGCCGCGGGAGCTGGTGCTGGTGGTCCAGGTGCACGACCGGCCCGAGTACCTCAAGCTGCTGCTGGACTCGCTGCGCAGAGCCCCGGGCATCGAAGACGTCCTCGTCATCTTTAGCCACGACTTCTGGTCCACAGAGATCAACCAGCTGGTCGCCGGCATCGACTTCTGCCCTGTTCTGCAGGTGTTCTTCCCCTTCAGCATTCAGTTGTACCCCAACGAGTTTCCGGGTAGTGACCCCAGAGATTGTGCCAGAGACCTGAAGAAGAGCGCGGCTTTGAAGATGGGGTGCATCAACGCCGAGTATCCCGATTCCTTCGGCCACTACAGAGAGGCCAAATTCTCCCAAACCAAACATCACTGGTGGTGGAAGCTGCACTTTGTGTGGGAGAGAGTCAAAGTTCTTCAAGATTATACTGGCCTTATACTTTTTCTGGAAGAGGACCATTACTTAGCTCCAGATTTCTACCATGTCTTCAAAAAGATGTGGAAATTGAGGCAGCAAGAATGTCCAGGGTGTGATGTCCTCTCCCTGGGAACCTATACTGCCAGTCGAAGTTTCTATGGCATTGCTGACAAGGTCGATGTGAAAACTTGGAAATCCACAGAGCACAATATGGGTTTAGCTTTGACTCGAGATGCCTATCAGAAACTAATAGAGTGCACAGACACTTTCTGTACTTACGATGATTATAACTGGGACTGGACTCTTCAATATTTGACTGTATCTTGTCTTCCTAAGTTCTGGAAAGTACTGGTTCCTCAAGCTCCTAGGATTTTTCATGCTGGAGACTGTGGTATGCATCACAAGAAAGCATGTAGGCCATCCACTCAGAGTGTCCAAATCGAGTCACTCTTAAATAATAACAAACAATACATGTTTCCTGAAACTCTGGTGATCGGTGAGAAGTTTACTGTGGCAGCCATTTCCCCACCTAGGAAAAATGGAGGGTGGGGAGATATTAGGGACCATGAACTCTGTAAAAGTTATAGAAGACTGCAGTGAAAAAAAAAAATCAGTTACAAAAACCAGTGACAGTCTTCTATTTTTGATACTTGTCCCAACAGGATATACAATTGAATAAAGTATAGGAACTGGTTTCTGCTTTAATACAAAAAATAATTTTTCTTGTAAAAGCTGTCCAAATATATAATCTTTTTCAGTTGTGTCTGATTAATATTTCAAACTGAAGTTTTCATTTTGGGAGGTGGGTTTTAAAGTTCAGTCTCTCTTAAAGATAATGAATATAACTAAATGATACGAGAAGGGGAAATTTTATTTAAAGTGCATCTGTTAATCTTTTTATCTAAAACTTTGTATACTTTTCCACTTTCAAAACATTTTAAGTACAGCAAAATTTATTTAAAACTATCATAGCAGTAAAAAGTATTACGATGAAATCGCTAAAGTATTAATGGAACAAGTCCAGTGTCACTATTGGCACAGTTATTAGGCAAGGATTGTGTAACTGGGTTAATAATTGAAAAGTTATGTTAAACACCCTGCCAGAAGTCATTTGCAGTATTACAGATTCTTGTACTATTGTGTTATGATATGCCTGTGCTTTGAAACCTTCATATAACACACTTTATTTGGGAATGTATTTGATAAGAAAGTTTAAACACTGTCTTCACCTCAATGTAGAAAATACAGTGGTTTTGATTTTCCTTTTAGTGCTGCCAAAATAAAATACTCATTTTTGCATAAAAAGGTTCCTAGTCATTTTGCAAAATGTTTTGCTTATACCAGTAAAGACATTCTACAGGTTTTGGACATTAGCATCTTAATATTAACTAGTTATGCGTTGTGGGAGTTTAAAACCCTGACCATGACAGTGCATTCCTTTGGAAGAAATGATTTGGCTTTCAAACTAGTCAGGCATAGATAATGAACACCAAAAGAGCTATTGTGTAAGGAAAATACACTCTAAATTGTTTTTTGAAGGCCAGAAATGACACAAAGGTCAGTCATACCAAAGTGCAAGTGCCACTACCAGCTGTAAAAATCATCTTTAAAGGACAAGTACAGCAAATAAGTGAGATTAAAATTTACTCTATACTTTAAAAAGCAATTGTGTGTGTGTGTCAGAGGGCACTGTGTGTCCTTAGAGGCCCAAGGGTGATTTAGGGAGTCATCCTTTACTTCTCACTGGGTTTTCCAGGCTCCGCCCACCAAGACCTAAACTGCCGGCCTCCTGGGGCAGTTTCTGCCTGGTATTTTTACCTGGGACCAGAAATCCAAACTCAGGTCCTTCTGCTTTGGAAGCAAGAGTTTAGCCCAAGCCATCTCTCAACCCTATTCCATACTTAAGGCATTTTCCTAAAATTGCTTTCAGCCAAAAATTACTCAGGATTAATTTCTATGTAAAGTTACTGGGGCTTTGAACCTAAAGAAACAACCTTAAAAGTACTAGTTGTGTCAGTTTCATTCTCAGTATGATTAAAAAATGTGCTTTTAAGGTGAAATAGTTGTCTGATTTTACACCCTACCTTTATACTGTCCTCTAATTTCAATATGGTGCTTTTTTGGAGATGTGCCTGGGTACATATAGCCCTGGCTGATCTTAGGTTTGTAATCATCTTGCCTCAGCCATGTATGCAAGTCAAGGGCTCTAGCACTGAGCTACATGCTTCCCCTCCCCAGCCTCAGTGCTAGTTTTTATAGGGAATAATAGTGTTACAAATGTAAGCCAGAATGAATCTCAAGGTTTTACACTGGTTTTGGTTTGCTTACCTGCTATCACAGATTAAAAGGACCAAAGAAATTTTGATGGCTTCTCAGAAGTAAGCTAAAGCCAGTCTTAATTAGTAGTCTTGCTTGAAGCAGAAATAGATCAGCTCATAATCTTAAGCCCAACAATTAGATTTCCTTTCTACATTTTCTTGCATGTTGTCCAAAATTGGTGAAGTAAGAAATGTTAGGATTTCTTCATCTCATTTTTGATGTTACAGAAGAAACCAATTACAGAATAGTTTTGAAGTAAAAATATGAAATTTCTATTAACTTGCCAACATTTTCGAAATTGTCTCAAAATTCTTAACTAAAAGCTGTTGTTAATACTTAACTAACTTCCAAAGAGATTATCTGAAATCAAATTTGAAAATCAGTAGTTTGTGAGGCTTATATGAAAAAATATATAACTGATAACAAAAATAAAATTTCAGTTAGTACTCATAGTTTTAGGTAATTATTCAATAAGAGTTCTTTGCTTTTAAAAAATGCTTCCAGCATAAATACACCTTAGATGTATAAACAAATAATTTTAAGATTCTTCTTTCCCACATACTCATATATACAACTACTTATTTGTGTGTGTCAGAGGATAACTTTTAAGGCTGTTGGTAGAAGACAGGCAGTCTCTAGTTTCGACCACTGTACAATGTACTCTCCAAGCTAGTTGGCTCTCAGCTAGCTTTGGGGAATTCTGTTTTCGCCTTCCATCTTCATGTAGGAGTGCTGGGATTAGAGATACCACCAAAGATACCACTTTTGTGGTCTAGGGATTAACTGCGTTCAAGGGTTCTGGGGGTCAAACTCAGGTTGTCAAGCCTGTGGGCAAATACATCTACCAGCTGAGCTATCTCCACAGTCCTAATTGCATTCTTGACAATTTATATGACAAACACAGTAATTTTGAAACTTTATTAATAACGTAATATAAACAAAGGAAACAATCCAACACTATATATATATCATATATATATCATATATATATATCATATATGGTGTTGGATATATAGTATTACAACTATCTATTTTGGACATATGATAGCATATGTCATCCCAAGTTCCAGCACTCAGAAGAATAGGAAAAAGGGGGCCTATCACAAGTTTTTGAGGCCAGCTAAGTGGCATGTAGTACTAGGCCAGATATAGATAGCTATACCTTCTTTTCAAAAAACAAAACCCAACCAAAAAACTCGTTTGGAGATACATTTCTATTTCAGGAATCAGAACACTTATCTCCACAATTAAAGAACTTTTGTTTAATTCTATAGATAACCTCCCCTTTTTTTTTAGAGGGGTCAGGGTTTCATGTAGCCTAGGTTGGCCTCTAATACATTATATAGCAGAGGCTGCTCTAAGCAGATTAAACTGGTCAGACCCTGTGTCTGCCATTGCAGTACAGAGTTTGGGAACTACAGGCCTGCGCCATCAAACCTAGTGTCCAATTTACCCACTGGAATCAAAACTGTAAATTTTTATTTTATACATTGTTTTACAGATAATAAAAAGAAGCTATTTTAGAACTCAAAGCTTTTTACCAAATACTTAAATTTCACAATTACATAGGATTAATCCAAATCATATAACAAAGAATTTTGAAAGCTGAATGCACAATGTGTTGTGTGATCTTTAATAATCTGCACATTACCATCCTGCATGTTCGTTTCTTTTATGCTGTCAAAACCAGGTATGTTTTGAACTGTCGTCTTACTGAGTAATGAAGACAGGTGATCTCCATCTACTTCCTTTGCTTTAGTTATCACTGGTTCTTTTAAATTGTCTTTTTCCTCGGGTGAGTAAGTAGTACTGTTTTCTTCTGTGAATTCAGGTTTCACTTTTGCCTCAGGTTGCTGAGATTTTCCAAATGGCATTTGAGCAGTACCAAGAGACTCTAGTTGCGAGCCCACAGCTAAGCCACAAGTATCTATTTTTGGTGCTTTGACTGCTAAGGATGAATCAGAATCAGCCGTCGAGGTGGTACGATGCTCTGTATTATCCTTTCGGGTTACATGACATCCTTCATTGGCTTTGTTTTCCTTTTCTTGAAGTTCACTGGGATTACTACATTCTTTCAACTGTATCAGGAGAAATAATACATTAGCAATTCTTTGAGACAACAGCAATTAAATTCAGTACCTTATGAAAAACCAGGTGTTTAAAAAGCTGCGTAGTAATATCCCTGGGAGGCCTGTAGAGCTGCCTCCAGGCTTCCCTCATTCATCCTCCAAATGCTGCCAGTCTTTTTTTTTTTTTTTTAATTTTTTTAACAATGGAAACTGGCTTTAATTTCCAAATTAAATTCTTTCAATTATTCATCACCTCCTTCAGAATACAATGATCCATGCTTTTTAGCCTACAAAACCCTTTAAATCATTCATACAAAGTATTGATGAATTCTTTGACTATTCTTAAGTTTCTGTGATTCTTTGGAGCTGTCCTTTCTCTGAATCAGTCAGTAAGATCAGTTGAAATTTTTTTTCCAACTCTAAACATGACTGAACTTCTGGTTCAGCTGGAAAAAAAAAATGAGTCCATTTTGATACAGTCTCTGATAAGAGACATCTCCGCAAAAATCTCAAACTTCCTAAATATTTTAATATAATTGGAAGATTATTTTGAGAGTAAATAAGGTAACATGAAAATAGTGTTTATTAGCATTTGATGATTACAAAGATAAAAGTGCTACTAATATCACTGCCCAGTCACTGTATATTCTGCGGCAAATTACCACATTAGAAATGTAAGAATATGGTTGTAGGGGAAGGAGTGCCATTCACCGGTGTAGCCACTGGTACATCACCCTTCTTTAAATAACCTCTAATCATGCTCAAGTAGGCAACCCTAACTAAATACAGAGGGACACACACCATACACACAACATCAAAATAGGAGGGGAACTTGGGAAGAAGGAATTAGCGAAAAAAGGAAGATAAGACAATAAAAGATAATTGAGAGGACATTGATTGAAGAACATCTGAGCTCAGCAGGTAAAGGCATTTGCCACCAAGCTTGACTACACGAGTTCATTTCCTGGAGCCTCATAGAAGAAAGAAAAATGCAAGTGAACATACACACAGGATAATTGTGTGTATTATATTAAAATATATATTAAAATATTAATATATTAAATATATTAAAATATTAATAAAAATTAATATATTAAAAAACAAATTCAAGAATCTAAGTTGTTAGGCTTGAACACTCTTCTTTAAAGCCTACAGAAATCTTACCTTTGCCTGAATTTGAATCTTCTCATCAGTTACCTGAAGAACTTCAATTAGTGGTGGAGTTGGAGGCACTGTCTGTTTTAATGGAGAATTTAGGACCTCAAGAAACTCATTAACATTTTCTTCGCTGACAAACAACCTTTCCTAAAGTAAAAGAGGAAAAAAAAAATCCTGCCTTTCAGGAAACATGACATACCGACAGGAACCCACAAACATGCTTGCACAGCTCAGAGTTAGGATTTTTAAATGTTTCTCTTTTTATCTCAAGTGCTGACTTGGAAAAAGAAAGCGGAGCCTGTACGGAACAGTGTGAAGCCTCGAGGCGGAGGCGGCACCGGCCTGTGATCCCAGCACTCAGCAGCCTAAAAGGTCAGTCTGGGCAACATCTCAGAAAGCAAAGCAAAGGTCTTGTACGTTATATTATAACTGAGATACATTTTCTCTATTAGGATAATCTTGCTGACAAATTATTTTAATATTTAAGAATAACTCCACTTGAGCACTACAGATGCAGTCCTAGCTATAAAATCTAACTGAGCTTTAGAATAATTATTAATGTTAAGATGTGTATGTGGGCTGGAGAGATGGCTCAGGAGTTAAGACTCTGTCTCAAAAGCAGGAGGTCTTGAGTTTGGACCCAGATCCCACGTAAAAACGTCAGGCAGAAATGGTGGCAGCCTACACTTCTGGAGCTTGGGAAATCTCAGAGTGAAGCAAGAAAGAGATAGAAGCAATCCAGGATGATTCCTGAAGTCACCCTTGGTCCTCCACAGTGACACACAGTGTCCTGTGATACACACACACACACACACACATGCACGCACGCACGCACACCTTAAATATGTTTTAAAAAATTTAAAAAAAGAAATGTACATAACTCCTCTCAATTTTTTTTTTAAATTAAAGGTTTTTTTTCCTAAAAAAAAGTGAGTGCAGGGGAACCAGTGAGATAGCTCAGTGGTTAAGGCACCTGTGCTTGCAAATCTGGTGACATGAATTTGATATCCAAAAGCCCACCTGGTAGAAACTCTGATCTCTACCTATGCACCACAGCATGCACATGTACACTTTTCTCTCTCATTCTCTCAAATAAGTAAATATTTAAAAATCGTTTACAAATGTCTTTAAAAAAAGATATACACCTTGATCTGTTCAAATACTATGTGGCAAGTTTCAGCACATGGGTAGCCCTGGTACTGGGAGGTCAAGACAGAAAATGGAGCCCAAGCTCATGCTCAGCAACACAGATCCTGGGCTGGCGCAGACCCAGGCTCCAAAAGCATCAAAAGAAGAAAATCAAAGTTCTGGGTTATGTGAGGGCCAATTATACTATTCTATTTAAAAGAAGTACATTTTATCTCTAAGAATTGAGATATTCTGGTGTGCCATGAATGTGTGATTATTTAAAATGAAGATTTTAAGATGATACAGATTTTCTAACTCTAAGATTAAAAAAAAAATTACCCAAATACCAAATACAAAGTGATTTGTTTATATTCATATCAAATGAGATAACATATTTAAAATTATTTAACTCATAAAATCAGCTATCACTCCAAATAAAATTTCCTTCTGTCCTTTTATATAGCCAAATTTTACAGTTACAAAATAAACAATTATTCATTCCAAACCAGGGGAAGAAATAAGCAAGTTTTATGGTGGTTGTTTTTGTTTTTCTATTAAACAACATGTGAACCCTGGTATAAGAAGTATTTTACATTTATCACAATTTGACCTGCTTTATTTGAATATCCATAATACTATATTCTGAATAATATTAAGAAGTGTCCCCCTCAAAAGTATTTCTGTGGTTCGTACTTCTGTAAAAAAAAATTCATTTTTGTCTCACTGTAAAAAAATACACCAAGGGGGCTGGAGAGGTGGCTCAGGGGTTAAGCCTCTGCCTTGCAGGCGGAAGGTCCTGAGTTCGGATCCTAGACCCCAAGTATAGACGCCGGGCGGAAGTGGGGGCGGCCGGTGTTTCTGGTCCTGGTAGGGCGGAGCCTGTGAATCCCGGGGCAGAGTAAACAAGGAGGAGGTGGAGACATCCATGGTGGTTCCGAATTCGCCCGTGGTTCTACACGCACATACACATGCGCACACACATGCATACACGCACAATTGAATAAATAATAAATAAAAAATTTTAAAAATTAAAAAAATACACCAAATATTTTAGTGGCTCTAATACTATTATTTTCATAATTTACACTTACGAACACAGTCATTATATATGTCCCCTTATTACTCCTAGTTTTCTTCCTTTGACTAGGTCTCACTATGTGAGCCAGACTAGCCTCAAACTATCTTCCTGTCTCAGTCTCCTGAATATCAGGATTTCAGGTATGTGTCCACATGTGCAATAATCAGAGTCTAATACAGTACAATGTAAAGCAAAGGAATTGGATATTATGTTTCATCAAACCTGAGTGGAATAATGATAATAAATCTATTTCAGGCTTCAAAGATATA
The DNA here is from genome assembly GCA_023101885.1 of Typhlomys cinereus. Taxonomy (NCBI): domain Eukaryota; kingdom Metazoa; phylum Chordata; class Mammalia; order Rodentia; family Platacanthomyidae; genus Typhlomys; species Typhlomys cinereus. The sequence continues at coordinate 1,825,992 of JALPQD010000290.1, read as the reverse complement.
AAATACAGGTGCCTTAATCTCATTTCAACTTAATTTTGTCCTTTGTTTTTTCTAAAATGAGACTAAGATTCTTCTAACTGCTTATCTGTCAAATTTTCTTCCCATTGTTATTTTCCTATTAAAACAATTACAGGAAAACAATTGCCTGGTCCCAAATTCCTGATATGCAGATATGCAATTTTGTGTTTTATAGTCTCAAAAAATATCTTATCTGAGCTAACTTTTACCATTTTTTTGGAGGACTTCAAGCTAACCACTTCCACAGACAACCAACTTATAAAATGCAGATTTAAGTTACTAGTAAATTTCTAGGAAAACAATTTCTGGCAGGCTAAAATTTAAAGTCAAATACTTCCTTTTCATTATCTGTGCAACTAGTGTTTTTGAAAACTTGATCCCCCTCAGCTCAGAGAAGCATGCAGGCACTGAGCCACCCACCTTCGACGGTTAGATAGTAAGAAAAAAAAATAGAAATCTCAACCAAAATGACTAAGCTCCCCCAGCCCCTCCCCACGTCACACCCAGCCCCTTTTTTGAGATGGATTTTCAGGTAACCGTCCAAGCTTTAAATAGCTTTTCCCTAACATTTGCAGATATCAGGAGTACTGGATCTGAAATTTAAAACCACAGTAACCTAAAGGCATAGCAGCAAGACAACAGGACACACTAAACTGTACATTAAAGCTTTAGCCTTTTTTTTTTTTTCTCCCAAATATCCTCCCTCGGTTCTTGGGCGTTTGCCCATAAGCACTGCTGATAAATGCTGCTCAATTCAAAAATACTAGATACACGTTGCCAAATAATACTAACGGGGTCCTGAAGATAGCTAAAAAACGCAGAGGAAACTTCGACGCTAAATTAGCACCCAGCAGGGGGCAGCCTCACCAAAATCGGCTAAAATTAAGCCCCACACGACTTGAAGGGACGTGGGTTTAGATTTCGAGCTTACAGTTCTCACCTAAGCTTCGCGGCGCTGGTGGAGAAGCATTTCCTCTTCCCAAATTACTATCACGTAAAATTCGGAAGTATGTTAAAATGTGACATCTCAAGTTAAAATATGGCTATTTTGGGGGTGCTTTTTAAAAAAGGTATTGAGGTCATAAGCCCCTCCTGGAATAATTGAAAGTTCTATCCTTTCTACAGGATAAAAACACCGTCAACTTTTGGTGTACAATCTTAGAATCTGTGAACCATTGTCGGTGGACCCCAAAGCAGCTGCTTTGAGGGCAACTTTGAAGACTTAAAACCCTACTGGACACAACGGGTGCAAATTTATTTCTTTGAAAATGTGTTTCAGAAAATGCACCATCTTTAATGATGTAAACACTTAAGGAAAATTCTTTGCTTAGGACAAATTGAGAAGCTGCCTTTAACTGTAAATTTTAAAGGTTCGATAGACAGTTCCAGTATTAAGTTTCTAGAAAGAACTGTTACCTCCAAAGAAGCGTCGTTTAAGCCACAATACCACTCTCGCCAATGCCCTTGGCTCTCTGGAGATTTGGCCAGAACTATCACTGCATTGTTCAGAGAAATGCTAATCGCAGGGTCTTGGGTACTCAATCTATTCTCTGGAGCAAACTGCAAAAGGAAAGAATAAACCGAGTCTTGTGTAGCGAAGGACAGTTTGTACCCGAGAGGGCTCAGATCCCCTTGAAGACTCGGCGGCAGAATCCCAGTCACTGGGATGAGCAGGGTCAAGGACCCTTCATCCTGATTGCACTGCAAAGGAGGACACACGGGGTCCCGGCCCTCGGTCCCCGGGCCTCCCATGGCTCGGCCAGCGGACTCCCCGGGCGTCTGGACACTGGGCTCTCGGTGTGGGGCGCCTCGGTTCTCCGGCGGGCTCCCTGCTCCGGAGGCGGGCTCTGGCCCCGGGCCTGGCGGCGCCGCCAAGCAATCCCCGCGGTCCCGCTCCTCCGGCTGGAGGACGAAGTCCGGCTCGGCGCCGGCCCGCGGAGGCACCACCTCCGAGACGTCCGGATCCCCGGTCGGATCTCCCGCGCCGCCCGCGTCGCGTCCCTCGCGGCCCGGAGCGTCAGACGCGCCGTCAGTTCCGGGTGCGGCCGCCGCTTCTTCCGGCGCGGCGGGGAGCTCCCGGCGCACGGCGGCCGGCGCCACCGGCAACGTGACCACCAGCTGCCGCCGGGCCTTGTTGAACTGCGCCTGGCCGCGGCTGTCGTCCACCGGGTACGGGAGCGAGAGGCGCAGCCGGTAGTCGGGGTCCCTGGAGTCGAGGCTCAGCAGCTTCCCCGTCACCTCCAGCGCCGCCTGTTCCGCCGAGCGCAGCAGCGGCAGCTCGACGGTGACCACTAGCTCATGCGGCACGGGGCTGGGGACCGAGTCGCGCGCGCAGCGGTAGTCCTGGAGGTCCACGCGGTGGCGCTGCACCACGCGGCAGCGGGGCTCGGTGGGGGCGGGCCGCCGCGCGGGCTCAGCGGGGCCCGGCGCCGGGGACGCGGCGGGAGCGGGGTGCTCGGCCGCCGCAGGGTACTGGTAGGGGTACGGGAGGTCCGGGAGCGGGCCGGGCAGCTCCCCGTCGGCCGGGACCGGCGCGCCCCCGGGAAGGGGCGAGCGCAGCACGGCGGCCTCGGGGGTCCCCTTGTATTTGATCTTCAGGGTCTTGGCGTTCCTGCGGTCCAGCTTGACGCCGAACTGCTGCTCCACGGCCTCCAGGGCCGTGTTGTCCAGCATCTCGCGGAAGCGCTCGTGGCGCCCGGCCAGCGCCAGCGCGTCCGGGTGGAAGACCACGTCGTAGACGGTGTAGCGGGCGCCGTTGCGCCCCGCGTACTGGCGGCCGGGCGCCAGGCTGTAGGGCAGGGACCAGTGGCTGCCCGCCGCCGTGCCGTCGCGTCCCGGGCCAGGGCGGCTGCTGGGCGCGCCCACCAGCGAGTTGCTGCACACGTTCACGAAGCAGCGCCGCTCGCCGTCCACGCTGGTACGCAGCGCGTGGCCCGGCTCGGGATGCACGAACCGCACCTCCACGCCGCGCTCCCGCTCCAGCGCGGTGATCTCCTCCTCGTAGCGCCGTCGGTTTTCCGGGTCGTGGAGCTCCTGGGCGTACTCGGAGAACATTCGGCGGAACTCCGGGTCCTGAAAGGCAGAGGTGAGCCGCTGGACCTCCTCTCCGCTCAGGTCCAAGTCCTCCAGCGCCGAGGACCTTGCCGCCTTGGCCATGGCGCCCGGTGACTCCTCGCCCTGGTCCCGGGAGGAATCAGTCTTGGATGCCCCAGATCCCTAGGACACCAGAATGACCAGCCGGAAGGAAGGTAACGGCTGAAGGACTGAGTTAGGCAGCGCGTGCTTTGTTACCATAGTAACATCACCAGCAGGAGGAGGGACAGCGTTCCCTTGGGAAGCTTAAAAAGCCTTATGGGTTCCTTTAGACCTCTCTACCCGCGGCAGTTCTGATTTCTGTACCAGGATTCATGCATTTTGCAGCCTGTAGTAATTATTATCTTCAGCATTGAGTACTTCAAACCTATTAGCTGTTCATACCTCTAAGACAAACTTCCCTGAAGAGAAGTAAGTAGCCTAAGGCCCCACTTCACAAGCTGTTAACTCAAAAACCTAACTCCAATCTGCCCTTTTTCAACTTTTTAATATTCCCCCTTTCCATGTTCCATTGCAGTTGGGGCATACGATGGGTAGGCTCTCCAGAAACCAATGCCCGATCAACACATGAAAGTTAAACTTCATCAAGAATAAAAATGTCAATATGAAACCACAGGTCACCTACCAAAATGACAGGTTTTCTTTTTTCTTTTTTAATTTACCGTATTTCCACAAGATAAGAACAGAATTTAGGGGCTGGAGAGGTGGCTCAGGGGTTAAGCCTCTGCCTTGCAAGCAGAAGGTCCTAAGTTCAGGTCCTAGACCCCACGTATAGACACCGGGTGGAAGTGGAGGGAGAGAGGGATGGCCTGCGTTTCTGGTCCTGATAGGGCGGAGCCTGTGAATCCTGGGGCAGAGTAAATAAGGAGGAGGCGGCGTCCATGTTGGTTTCCGTAGTTCTACACACATACATACACACACACACGCGTGTGCACAATTGAATGAACAGAATTTAAAATAGACATTTTTAAAACATGCCATTAGATTGACCCATTACTCTCTAGCAGTATATAATTCTAAAGGTTTAGTAAGGGAGTTCACTAAAGAATTAACAAAACAGACTGTAGTGATAACAAAGGACTACACAGCCATTGCAAGTATGTTTTTAAAAATTTGGTTGCGGGGTTGGGGATGCAAACTGATGCCTTACACCACAGCACTGAGCCACACTCTCAACTCCAAAGTTTACTGACTAGAGTAGTTCTTTGTGAAACCGTGGGTCAGTCCCATGCTCAAACAGCAACATTTAACAGTTTATGTTGGCACTGCCTCAATGACAAGATCCTTTCTAGGTTTCTCTCCTAACATATATCCTTGCGGATGTGGGGCTCAGAGCTAAACCCAGGGCCTGGTCCATGCTAGACAGTCTTCCACTGAGCTCCAACCCCAGCCTATCACATACTCCTTCATAGTCTCTTTTGAGGCGTCTTCTTCCATTTAGTTTAGTTTGTAGGTAGAAATGTGCCAAGACTGAGATCACAGATCTTCATCTATATCATCTTCTCAATGTGCAAATGTGCACATGAACATACAAATAAAAAATTTCAACTTAGGATTCTAAACTTGGTTCATTTCCAACTTCCCATGTAATGGCTCCATTGCCTAATTAATGCTTACACCTGCATAGATCTTGTTTGGGGTGATTCTGTTGATCTAAAGATCTTTTGTCCTTTCCTACCAACTGCAAATTAGTGCCTGCTGAGTTTCTCCACTAGATTTTTGATAGGTATCTGGACATGTTCAAAAAATCTTGACGTTCCATCAAGTCTGTATTCTCCCAGTCTTAGTAAATAACACCACCTACCCAGCTATATAAAACTTAAATAAGGGGCTGGCCAGATCGCTGAGAAAACCGGGGAAACGTGAAAGTGAGAGGAAGCCCACATGGCAGGAGAACCAACTTCCCAAAACCTAAATGAAATTCTGATTCATCTTTACTTTTTCCTGTTCTGCTATTCAATTACTAAGTCCCATATCCTACAACCCTATTTATACCTGGTGTTTTCCATGTCTGCTTCAAGGCACTATATCCATTGTAGATTTTTGCAATAGCCTTCTAATCTCCAGCTAGTCTTATAATGTCTTCACTCTGCCTTGTTGGAGGTTTAAATCCAAACCAACCTCTATCACTCTGCTATTCTCTCTGGGGACTTCACACAGAAATTTATTGCATGTGTCTCTTGATCTCTAACCCTCTCTACACTCACTGTTTCCCCCAGTTCAACCTAGTGGCAAAACACTAGCCCCTGTATTGAATGGTCCCCTGAAACTCAAGAATATAAATGTCATCTTAGTAACTCCCAGTGACATGCTTTTCACATCTTTTTTTAAGTATGGTTTTTAAAAAAAACAAAACTATGGTTCATATTTGGCATCATTTGAAAGTTAAGTATCATGAAGTCTACTTTACCTTTCTAACATAGAACTGGGTTCTCTAGTACTTCAAACTCATAATGAATGAATGATGAAAAAAAAAGTAAATTTAATAAATATTAATGGATGGTTTCTGATGGTAAAATTGCAGGTCAATAAAACTTTCAAAATGTATGCATTTTCTAATGTTTAAATGTTTTTAAGTACCCTGTATTTTAGGGTTTTTTTTTTTAATTTAATGTTGTATACATGAATATAGTGAATTTATGTTTTCAACCCTTAGTCCCACATCCTGTCTCCCCCCTTTTTTCCCCTTAAAATATATTTCCCCTGATTCATTCCTATTTTCATATTTTTACTTGTGTGACCCACTGTGTTTCATCTAGTCTGGCTGTGATGATATATGTCTAACCAGATTCAAGCACCAGCAAGCATCCTAAGTCAGTGGCTATACCATTAAGGAAAGCATCCTCCTTTACTTCCCCATCAGCACCAGTCCTCAACAGTCTCTCAGAAAGGTGTGGAGCTTCCTGAGAACTTTTTGATATGGTGAGATGCTGATCAGACAGTTCCCATGCAATTCCTGTGTATATATATCTGCCATGAAATCACAACTATGTCATGTCCAGGAGATAATTCCTGGCCCTTCCCACTTCAGGTTCTTACTGTCTTGCCACTCCCTCTTCCACAAAGTTCCCTGGGCCTTGGGGTGGATGAGGGTGAGGCTTATATGTCCTGTTTAGAGACAAGCAGTCTTAGATACTTATTTCTGCGTTTTGGCAAGTTATGCTTTTTTCAGTAATAAACCTTCTGTGGTGGAAGAAGGAAGGCTTCAAGATTGAATTTTGAGTGTTCTTCCAATCTATGTAGGCTTTAGAGCACCCCATCTGCGGTAATTGAGGCAGTAAAGTGAGTTGTGGACAGCTTTTCAAGCTTGTGAGGAGTGTGTTGGTTCACTCAAAAATCAGTAACCCACCTCAGTCACCTTCGAAACTTCAAGATGCTGGGCAAGTCTGGCTTTTTTTTCTCTTTCTAAATGAGGATTAAACTAAGAGCCTTGCACACTCTAGGCGACCTGTATCCTCGGCCATCTTTATTTTGAGGTAGCATTTTGCCAAGTTGCCTCTCTGTGTCCTGCCGTGCAGACCCCTCCAACTTAGACTTCCCACTTCTCAAACCAGGAAGTTTTTATTCATTATAAATTACTTATTACTGTAGCAGCCCAGAAAGGTAAAATCCGTGATTCAAATAAACATTATGGGTCTAGACATGAAGTTCAGAGGCAAAGTGTTTGTTCAGCAGCGTATCTAAAGCCTTGGACTCAATCTAGAAACTCATTACTTCCTTTTTGCTGTAAGAATGATGTCTTAAATTTCCAGTGCCAAAGGACAGCAATGGATGATTATGTAGCCAATGTCTTTCCTGACAAAGATTTTCACTACTGTTAGAATATATTTTGTGACTTAAACAACTCACAAACTTGGGGCTGGTGAGGTAGTTCATCGGGTAAGGTGCCTGCTTGCAAACATGGCAACTTGAGTTCAATCCCTGGAAGCCCCCACGCTGTTCTGACTTCTGCCCAGGCAATATGGCATGCACGTGTGCATCTTTCTCTCTCACAAACAAGTAACACATTTTAAAAACTCCCAAACTCTTGAATGTAATAGATTAAAACATGTGTGAGTCACGAATTTCTTAATACCTTGTTTCTTAAAATAAATGCAAGTATACTAGTATAGAAACAAACTTTCATTTCTAAGTGAAAATATGATTTATTTCAAGTTTATCTTTAAACTCATCTGCATGTTTTTGAAACTATGCAGACTATTTTTCCTGTTAAACAAGTATATCTTCATGTTATAGCACAATACTAGTCTCATAAAATAAAATAAATGGAATATCTTAATATTTATAACTATTATAATTTAATATCAAAATCACAAAAGAAAGTTGATTAATTTTGTTTCTTCACATGATTCTCAAAAACCTTGAAGTTTGCTGAAATAGAAAAAAAATAAGATTCAGTGTTTCAAAAACCTAAGTTAATCATTCATTTCTTAATACCCATTTGTAGTTAAACATAGGTCAATATGTACATTGTTACAAATTCAAAAGACAATACTAAAATTTATCAGTCTTGCACCCTTCTTTTCCCTCAAGATATACCCTTATAAAGTCAGACTATTCCAAAGGCAAAAACATCAGGCTTGGTGCTACACCTCTGTACTCCCAGGATTTGGAAAGCAAAAGCAGGACAGCTGTGAACTTGAGGTCAGGATGGGCAACATAACGAGTTCCAATCCAGCCAGGGTTTTGAGTCAAACACACACACACACACACACACACACACACACACACACACACACACACACGGGCGGGCAGGGGGTGCAGACAAAAAAGCTGGGTGTGGTGTAGTCACAGCACTATAGGGGCTGAGGTAGGAGGGCTGCAAGTTCAAGATCACTTAGGACATTTATTCAAAGGGGGATGAAGGGTGGAGAGATGCTCAGGGGTTAAGACTCTGTCTCCTGAGTTTGGATCCTAGGTCTCATGTAGAAACACCAGGCAGAAACAGTGGCGGCCTGCGCTTCCTGGTGGGCAGAGCCTAGGCCTCGGAAATCCCAGAGCGAGGCAAGAAGGATGGTTCTCCACCAGGACAGACACACACAGTGAGTAAATAAATAAAATATTAAAAAAAAAAAAAAAAGACGACTCAGGATACAGCTCAGTAGTAATGAATATTCCTAGGTTCAATTCCCAGCACTTCAGCAAGAAAGGAGAAGGTATTTGTTTGTTTTCTTTTTTTGATGTGCATAGTTGTGCATGTACATGAGTGTGTGTTCCTGTGGAGGCCCAAGGGTGACATCAGAAATCATCCTGGGTTGCTCTTCCACCTTACTGCTTTGCTCTGGGGTTTCCCACACTCCCCATTCCAGGGTCAGTAGTGCAGATGCCACCATATCTACCCAGATTTTTTTTTTTTTTTAACGTGGAATCTGAGTATCTGAACTCAGGTCCTTTAGCTTGACAGGCAAAAGCTTTAATCCTTGAGCCATCTCTCCCACCCTACTTGCATTTTTTTTAAATACAAAAAAAGAATTGTTCAAGATTATATTGCAGATTTAAAAATTTTTTTTTGAAACTTTAAAATTATATTCTTTAACTAGAATATAGAGGGTAGTTATTTGGTCATTTGTTCTTTTTTGAAGTATTCTGTTGTACTTTTGGTTTCTTTTCTACATTTGTGCACTGTGCCACACATGGAAGTCCCTCCCATTCTGTGGCACAAATGTGGAGGTTCTCACAGCAAGAGGCAGTTCTCTCCCGCTGACACACGTTGACAGATTGCATTCTGGTCACCGGGGCTACTGGATGGCAAGCTCCCCTACCCACTGAGCCATCTCACAGCCCAGTTTCGGGTTTTGTTATAAAAGAAGTCTCATTTTTAGCTTGGACTGGCCAGGAATTCACTAAATAGTCCAGTTCTGCCTGCATCAGCCTCCTAAGTGCTGGGATTACAACTGTGAACCACCATGTCTGCCTTCAGTTTATCTTTTTTTTTCCCCTGAAACTGTACTAATCAGACTGGCCTTGAGCATGTGTCACTCTACATTTTCCTACTTGAATTGTAAGTATATGACCATAGCCATCTTGAGCTTTGTGACTGTTTTGAGATAAGGTCTCTGTGTATGTAGCCAAGCCTGGCTTGGAACTTGCAACCCTCCTTCCTCCACACTAAAATTATTGATGTGCACTGCCATGTCTGCAGCTGATCATTTATTGTGTGTGTGTGTGTGCATGCATGTGCACGCATTCATGAGTGTGCACTTGTCACACACAACATATGTGGAGGTCAGAGGACAACTTCTAGGGTCAGTTCTCTTCTATGTGTGGATTCCAGGGATCAAATTCATGTCATATATGGAAAGTACCTTCCCCTTCTGAGCCATCTCACTAGCTCATTTCTTCTTACTCAGAAATAAGAATTTTTCTGAGACTCATTCCTGGGTTGTAACTCACTCAGTTGGTAAATGGCTGGTCTAACACACACAAAGCCCTGGGTTCAGTCCACTGCCACATGAACAGACCATGGTGGTGCAAGCTGATAATCCCAGCAGTTGGGAGGAAAAAGAGGATAAAAAATTCAAGGGCATCTTTGTCTACATAGCAAATTCAAAGCTAGCCTGGGATACAAGACCACAAGACCCCTTCTCAAAACAAGCACATTCCTAGGTTCTACACCTCAAGAATCATGACTGGCATGGATAAGATCACAGAATTCAACACTACTAATAAAAACCACAGAAGGTCTTGATGTAGGTGAAACTACAGCTTGTTCCATATAAACCACTCTCGCTGGTGATCATTTGCTTCTTCCCCAAGACCTTTCAACCCCATCACTCCACACACCCCGACTCCTCACTACCTGGCTGCCCGTGCACCTAGGTGTTGAGAATCGGCCATGTGGAGAGCAGAGCTCACCTCGGGAGTCAGCCCAGAGGAGAACCTGCCTCCTCCACAGCACGCCCGAGAGTTCACTCCAAAGTTCTGTCCCACGGCTTAAGTAAGTTTAGCCCACAGCATTTCCAGTGGGCCACTGCAGGTATTTAAAAAAAAATCTAAACACATCCACCAAAAGTGATTTTGAGACATGGAGTGCAGAGCCCCTTGTTGATTTTGTGGGCACACTTACCTATCTTCTACTGTCTTACTGGAAGGGTAAAAAACTTTGAATGAAAATCCACTTCTTGGAAAGGAGCCCTTTGGAGACAAAAATACCTGTAAGTCCCTACTCAACTTGCATGGAATAATAATTCATTCTCAGGGTTCCCTTGTCCCTCCCTCATGGTACTCCATGTCTGGAGTCCATGAGTTCTTTTCCAGCTCCTTTTGGAGTCCTTGAGTTCTCCAAGGCTCTCTTGTCCCTCATGCATTCATGTCTGTAAGTTCCATTCTTTTCCTCTAATAAACTGAGGCTTTGGCTTTTTCACTTGTGTTCTCAGCCCCTAATTAAGCAGGCATTTGATACTTCAAGTATCAAGAAGATATAAAAAAGAATACAGGAATGAAGCAATGTCAAAACAAGGTTTTGAACTTGTCTAAAAGATATAAATAAGGTTAAAAAAACAAACGAACCAGATAGAATGTGGTATAGGAGGCTGTTTATATAACCTCAGGATGAAAAGCGACAATATTTAACAATAGTATTAACTCTTTAAGAATACTTGTGAGTTAAATTAAAAAAGGAAATAGCCTCACCATGAAGGGATATTTGAATATGAATAAAGATTACATGAGAATTTGGCTACGACTTTCATGCAGTGAAGTCAAATGAGTTAACTACACTAAGCCTTAGAGCATTGCTCCTCCACCAGCAAGGACTGTCTGGTCATCAGGAGACATCTGGAGACACTTTGACTGTCATGATGGGGGAATGTTGCTGGCATCCTGTGGGAAGAGTCCACGGATGCTATACATTTGCCACGGTGCACAAAAAAGCTCCTAAAACCAAGAGTTATTTGATCCAAGAACGCAAAAGTGCCACGGTGGGTAAGTCCTGTCTTACAGGAAACCAGACAAAACAGTTACCAGTAATAAAGGATAACGTTTCTAGAAATAACTAAGACGAAACAGTATTAGAATGTAAAAGTCCTAAGAATCAAGGAAAAACAATAAAAATCATCATTGATTGCTCGATAAAAACTGTCCTAATGCCACTGTGTGCGTAGTATTTACTATTCTCCAAGTTCAAATCAATCATCTATCTGTAGAAACTGAGGCAACTTATGTTCTAAAGTCATTTCAAAGTTCTATATAAATGTTAAATAATAATAAATAATAAAATGTATCATGATGAAATTTCATCAGGTTTGAATTTTAAACACTTGGGCCATTTCTACAAATACAGTCCTCCCCCCAAAGATATGCACCATGAACAAGGTCAAAGAAAATGAGATACAAGATCTGAAGTGATTTTTTGAGAAAGAAATGTCACACTGTGTAGTCTTTGTTACTTTGGAAATAAAAATACTCATTTGGATTGATGTATTTTGGTGCTCTTGTTTAAAAATAATCATATTACTTTACAGTTACATCATGTCCTGAAAACTTAAGATTTTTCAATTATACTAAATTAATTAAATGTTTAATTAATTATATATGTGTATTCCATAATTTTATTAAACATATTGAATTTCATGTTATAACCATGCCCACCAGTGACTAGGAAGATTAACAACATTCTTACAGGGTTTATGCAGAGGCAGTCGTTATTGGTCATGGTGAAAGGGTCGTACTTGTCTGCAATGACAAGGAGATCGGGCACTGGATACACTCGCAAAGTATAATCATATGCCCAGTACACGGGGCAGACATAAAGAGGTAGAGGAACCAGATGTCCCTGAGATAAGATGGTCTTTACAAACTACAACAGAACACAAAACAAAGCAAACAGTTCATTTGTAGAAGCAAAATGGTGAAACAAGCCATTTCAAATTGTAATTACTATGGAGAACTAGAATATTAATGAGAGAGGGAAGCCTTGAATTACAGAGCTTAGGTAAATGCTGATATCAATTATTACATATGTTATAGAGTAAAATCTGAATTTTCATTAATATACCATAACAGTGATTCTCCCAAACAGTCATTTTAGATCAATTGTACACAAAGCTATATACAATAAACTAATTTGGCCAATGAGACAGCTCAGCATACAAAGGTATTTACCTTGAAAGCCTGAGGACCTGAGTTTGGCCCCCAATGTCCTCTGACCTCCACAGGGCACGCACATACCTATTCTTTCTATCTCATAGACGTATGTAAATGAAAATATTTCTAAAAACTAATTTATTAATTCTGTTCATCCAAAACAACTTCAGCAGGTATGGTGACTCATGCATACAACTCAGCACACAGGGCCTAACGCACTAGTTTAAGGTCAGCCTGAAGGACATAGTGATTTCCAGGCCTACCTAGCCTACCATGTGAGACTATTTAAAATAATAATAATAGTAATAATAATTTTATAGTTCTATGCATGGTGGCACCTGCCTGTAACCCAACCACACAGAAAGCTGAGATAAGAGAGGCTTGTTTGTGTCTGTGAATTTGAGCCAACCTGGGTAACTCAGCAAGACTCAGCTCTTGGAAATAACTACAAATTAGCCAGTACTAATCATGAATGCTTACCCTACATAAACTTGCCATTTGTGCTATTTAGTGAGAATCGGCCTCAAAAAAGGAAAAAAAAAAAAAAAAAAGTAAATGAATAAAAATATTTTATATGATCTACTTCCCTAATCTCACATGAGATACATGTGGCCAGACTGAAGACTATGTGTGGAGGAACTCTGAATCTACAATATAAATACTGCACACCCCCCTGATGAACTCCACCCTATGACACAAGTAATAAACCTGAGAAATAAGAACATTTTTTTTAAAACGCATACATGTTTACAGGCAAATGAGAAACCAAAGAAGTTCTCTGTTCATTCCAGGCCTCCCGCACTGCCCGCAGGAAGGCTCTCCATCTAGAGAAAGCTGGGAGTTCAGATGACTGACAACAAAAATCAAATCCCTAACAAAAGTATACTCAACCATTTTAAAACTCAAGTAATGGGCTGGAGAGACGGTTCATGGGCTAAGCCTCTGCCTTGCAAGCAGAAGGACCTGAGTTCGGACCTCCAGATCTCACATAAAAATGCCAGGCGGAAATGGCAGCAGCCTGCACTTCCGGTCTTTTTGGAAGGCTGGATCTGGAGACCCCTGAACAAAGTAAAAAGGAAGTAAAACAATCCAGGATGATTCCCAAAGTCACTTTTGGGCCTTCACAGGTATACATACAAACATATACACATATATACACACACATGCAAGCAAAAAAAAAAAACTTAAGTAAACATCATCAAAGCACAAAGGCAAATAAATAGCCTAACGAAATGATCTATGATATAGCATGTAAGGCAGTTTAACAAAAAAAAAAAAAAAAGGATTCTACTTACATGATTGGGAATATCCAAATTGCTACTAGGAAAATGGACACAGTTTCTACACATTTTATTCACTAAGTCTTCACGAAAGATAATAATTTCTTGTGTACAGTACTGAATTCTGAAATAAAGTAGTAGTTGAATTTGATTTCCTTGGAAGAAAATAGATAATTTTACAGGCAAAATGTCCCATAATTAACAAAGCCACCCCAACTCTACTTTTCAACAGTCATCACAGCAAACATTCAATCTATTTCATTATTCACTGAGCTATTGTGTTATTCACTGTCTATTCAGTTATCTATTGGGCTCATGCCTGCGTTTGTGCAAAATGCTAGGAATTGAACTCAAGGCTTATGTATGTTAGACAAGTACTCTACCACTGTTACACACTTACAGTCCTCTCCTGAGCTCTTAGTACATATGCACTGTCCTGGGGACGAATGAACAACAGAAAGACTTGCATTAAAAAAAAAAAAAATTACATTCTAAAGAGATTTACATCCTAATTGGGAGAGCAGAGAAGATAAATGATAATAGTGTACATAGAAAGACTGAAAGAGATCATCCATGGGAAGAGAGGATTTGAAGGCTGAAGTAAGAATAGGATTGGTTCAGGCAAGACATATATGGAACTTATGATTTAAGCCCAGGCTTGAAGCTGGCCGACAATAAGATGAACACTGGAGACCTGGGCAGGAAGTAATGTGGGGGAGGAAATCAGAGAGGTAAAGGGGGCCATGCCATGTCTTGCCCACTGTGATAAGAATAAATGACAGAGAAGTAGAAGCCAGAGACCTGTTTAGAAACTAGTACAGTAATTCAAGCTAGAGAAAAGGGTAGAGAGTCATGAAGACAAAGACAGAGGTGGCCAGATTCTGCTTGTATTTTGAAGAAAATAAAACTTCCCAGAAAACTGGACCCAAGAGAAACCTCAGAGTTCCTGGCCTGAGCACTGGAAGGACTAGGGCAGCGGAAAACAAAAGACAGGAAGGGCACAGAGCAAATGAGGGACAGGCATCAGTGGTCATCTCAGCAGCTGGAATAGAACCCATGGGAAAGATCTGAGCTGGATGAGATTCCTTATGCTAAAATCTGCATCATTTGAAGTTCTAAATTCACTATTGATGAAATAATTGAATATGGTTTAAATGTTTTCAAGCTTTGAGAAAGCTTAATTTGAAACAAAATTTACGATATTCAACAAAAATTCTGAAATAAGTCTGAAGAGTGATTTTAAAATGAAAGACATTCAATACAAAATGCTAACATTTACCTGCAAGGATTAGTAGTAAAAACCGAAAACGGCACTCTTTGTCTGAATTCACTAGTGATGCTTTCAGCAAGTGGTGGCCTGGAAGAACAATTTGTGTGATATAGAATATATTTTTAAACTTTATGTAATTTTCTTGACTGGCGCAAAAATTGGGGGTGGGGAAAGAATTACCTTGGTAAGATGGAGCCAAATCCAGGATCTTCTGGACCAGGTACAAACACAAAACGACTACTGCAGCAAGATCCAAAATCATGCATTAAACGCAGGGCAACATGACAACCTAGTCAGGAGTCTAAACATGAGTTCTACCTACAACTCAATTATGGACTTAATTTCAATTTTCTTTGTAGTCTGGATCTTTGGATGGAGCCCAGAGTAGCCTTCAAACTGGAAATCCTCCTACCTCAGTTTCCCCAGTGCTGGGATTATAGGTGTGTGCCACCATGCTCAGCTAAAGAGTTCTTTAAAATTGCACTTCTTTTTTTTTTAATTTTATTTATTTAGTGTGTGTGTGTGTCTCACAGGACACTAAGTGTCCCTGTGAAGGATCAGTGGTGACTTCGGGAATCATCCTGGATTGCTTCTACCTCCTCCTTGCTTTGCTCTGAGATTTCCCAGAGCTCCGCCCACCAGGGCCAGAAGTGCAGGCCACCCCTGCTTCCACCTGGGGTTTTTACATGGGACCTGGGATCTGAACCCAGACCCTTCTGCTTTCAAGGCAGAGTCTTAGCCCTGAGCATCTCCAGCCCTAAAATCGGATTTATTTTAATAAACTGCTTAATGTCTTTAGTCAACAGCATCCAACGGGGATGGCACAGACATTCTATGTCTTTGTTGTACATTTATCAGGTGTGACTTAACTGTGGTTAGAGGAGCAGCATATGGGCTGAATTTCAAAATTTATTGTTTCATAAACTTTAAAAAGGCACAAGATGTCATTGACTATTGAAGGTGAAGTCTGAACTAGTACTATCACCAAAAAATATGATTAACATTGCCACTCTCCCTTCTAACACATTTCATTAGCAGTCTCAAGAGCAGCATAATGTAATTTATGTGAGATTTTACCTCTCAATTTTACTAATGCTCTTAATGTTCTCTCCCCACTAGTCATCTTTTTATAATCACTGATGTAAACCTTAAAATTTATTTTTTAAAACAAAACTATCTTGAATAACAAAGTACATAGATAATTACCTTTGGTGAATATTTGGGTATTCACATATTATGTCTGCCAAAGTTTTTAGGGAATCTAAAATTTTAAAAAGATATTAAATTTAATATACACTCTTTTTCAATTTTTTTATCCTTTGACACTTTTATATGAATATAATGCACCTAGGTCATTTCGTCCTTAACTACCCAATCCCATCCTCTCTCCTTTCCGACATACACTCCTATTAAATAGATCTGCAATACCTTTCAAAGCTTGCACTTGATTTTTTCCATATGGTGCAGATGAAAAATTACCACACAGAATAAAGCAGGTTGGAGGTGCTGGTGAATAACCTAAAGAACAGGTGAACATCACTTTTTAAGTCCAGATATCAAGTTTAAAACCTCTAACCACCAGAGTTTTGTTTCTCTTTTTAAAATGGGGCTTTCCTATGTTATCCTAAGTCATGGGCTTAAGGAATCCCCCTGCCTCAGGCTCTCACACATCAGGGACCACAATATAAGCCACCACAACAGTAGGGGGATCATTCAGTTTTAAGACACAGACCTTCTTAACTGTTCAAAAATGAAAGGAAAAAAAAAATAATGCTTACCAGAAAACATTGTGTGAAGTTTTTCCAGTACTTCTACTTGGTCCAACCAAACATCAGATACAAACACAAACATGGCATCCTTGTTCTCATCTTCCAGTTGTTTTAGTTTTGCAGATGTCTTTACTGATGTATTAGAAGGCCCTCCAAAAAAATTAATATTCCCATAGTATGCCCTATGTAATTATAACATAATTATCTTCTATATTCTGTTCACCAAGAAAGTAAAACTTTCACAATTATGAAAAATGTTGACTACATACTAAACAAAAACAGGTTATAAATGAATGCTCAGTGTGCACACGTGTTGTGAAACACTGTCCTGATTAGCACAGCAGCTATCCCCCTCTTAATCACAGCAGCTGATTATGCACAGGAGACCCTCAACAAGGTGCATAGGGTGGTCACCAGAGCCTCCTCTCAGACTCCAGCATTCCTGTGCCACGCATCAAGTTCTGTCCCAGCAGCATGTGGTCTTAGAAGGTGCTAGCACATACAGGAGTATCACTGAGTGGAGGGTGGGGGACTCCATCTGTAACTACGGGAAAGTCATCATCCATGCTGGGGGTGGAACTTCAATAATGCAGCTGTCTGGGATCACTATGTTCCTATAACAAACCCGCACCCGCCCAATCAATTCTTTGCTCAACAAGCCAGACTTGAGTGGAATCATTACTTTGGTCTGTCACTGATGCCCTCTCTGGGACAGATACATTTCTGTTTACGTGTCTCAGGAAAAGTTACAGCAACAATTCACTTATAGTGCCAAAAATAGGGAGCAATCTGCATCGCCACACCCTGACCTAGCCCCAACTTCCTGTACTATTCTTTTCAAAACTTTACTTATTTACTTCTCAGCAGGGTTGGAAATAGAGGCACTGCCATTTTTTACATGGGATCTATGGGATTGGAACTCAGGACCTTCTGCTTGTGAGGAAGAGTCTTGACCCCTGAGCCAGCTCTCTAGCCCTTCTTCTCTGTCCTGTAGCCACCTCTGACTGAGCTGAAACAAGGGGGCAGTGTTGTCCTGTACCTCAGCTGAGCCAGGCATGCCCGGCACTTCGAAACATTTCATTGTTCTGTACACGATCATTGTGCTACAATACTGGCTTTACAGACATTTTTGCTAGAATCCATGAATAACAAGAATCTACTGTTTATATAGACATATAAATAATATGAAGTATACCCATATGTAGTTTTTGTTTTCCTTCTTCAGCCTTTATATTCTAAGTTTTTTTAATATAATTATGTTCTATATTCATAATCTAAAGAATGTGTCCCGAGGGAGCACTGCATGCTGGGCACGTGCTCTATTAAAAACAGCTCTTTTTGGTTTAGTGAGTCAGCCACTTGTTCAGTGAAGCATGCTGACTGGAGAAGTAACTCTGGAGTCAAAACACATCTCTTCTACAAGAAGTGACTTGAACGTCACCCTTCATAGCCCAACTCTCCTCAGATGCAAAGTGGCTGGTCTCATGGCTACTGCACAGTTACAAAATTAGCACTTGGGCATGACAGTTGTCACTATTACTGCTGCTGGACATGGCATTTTCAAAGGTATGATGATGCTACAATTACCATCTTGCAGTTATTAGAGAAATGCAATAGGTAGGTAGAATTCTATCATGGCTTGAATTAAGTAATGCACAAACATAAAGTGCAGCACCACAAGAAGAAATACCAATTAAAAGACTTTCAAAGACCTAAAGCTGAGAAGAATTTTACCACCATCTTCCTAGGTGTGTGGGCGATAAGGTGCAAAAGATGGGAGGAAAAGAGGAACGCTAGAAGCCTGTAGGCTCCAGGAAGGTGCCACTAGACGCCACAGTAGCAGTCTGCAGAGACTAACCAGGGCACTCACATGCCCTGCCCATGGTGGGCATGCAGCACAGCTGCTGGTGAGACTTCAAGAGTTGTAATTGCCAGATCTGGAAGGTTCAAGAGAACTCAGTAATCAGTTTTTGGTTTTTTTCTTTATGTTTCTTTTTCTTTCTTATACACTGGAAACTGGGGGAAAAAATTCTGTCTTGATCTATCAGGGCAGTCAGTAGAAGTCTGCACATTGCATTCAACCCTGGTATCCACGACTTTTACGCCATTTAACCTCTGCTTGAATATTGTGAGTCACAGAGAAATCATTCCTTTCCAAGAGTCCCCTTTGGAATAGCTCTGGCATTAGGATAGCTTGGTTTATATTAAACTACAATCTGTTTGTTGCAATCTCATTCATTAGAACACAAAAATAGAGCAGGCAGGCTGGTGCACATCTGTAAGTCCTAGCACTTGGGAAGCTGAGGCAGGAAGACTGCTGAGTTCCTAGGTTATGAAGCAAGTGAAACAGTCTTAGAAAAGCCAAATGAATGAAGACAAAGACATGTCTGTTAACATAGAAGCCTATATCCTTCTAAGTGTTTTCCTATTTTTACTATCTCATTTCAACTTCTCATCAACTTTATAGGCAGTAAGACATGTAGTTTTTTTATTCTTTCCATCTTGACACACAATCTGAAACCTTTTAATAACTGATATGTACCATCAGATATGTATTACTGCTAGAATTATAGAATTTCTGTAGCATGTAAAGCAACCATTTTAATACCTAGTAGTACTAGAGGGCTCAGTCGGTGGAAATCCAAAAGCGTTGACATGAAACACCTGATCTTCAAACCAACCTTAAAAAAAAAGACAATGAATCACTTTCATCAGCCCAATTATTCTTATTCAAAAGGACAAATCCACATTATATACAGCAATAATGTTAATAATTCATATCCCACAAATTAACTATAGAAGCTGGCAATCCCAGTAAGTAATTCAATTTCAACACTGCAGGTAGTCTAAATTTTATAAACAAAACTACATTCAATATGCATATATATCACATGCATGCATGCACACACACACACACACACACACACACACACACACACACACCCCATACTCAACACTATACACAGGCACCTACACACAAACTACATTAAATAAATTTAGAAGTAAAGTTTTTCCTTTTTTTTTCTTTTTGGTACTGAAACAGTTCACAGTACATAGTGGAGTACAGAGTACATAGGAAACGTTTCACTGTAAGACCTTGTAAGCTTTTTCCACACACGAAAAAATTTCCATAGTTTGCATATCATACAATTCACCCTATCCAAGCCTCTCACAAGCATACAATACAGCGTGCTTCCTTTTTTTTAATACTAACGAATTGTGCAGCTATTTCCACAGTCTCATTTCACATTTTCATCACCCCTAAAAGGTTTCTAAGCACCATGTCAGTTGAAGAGTTACCTTATGGTGTCAAGAATATGTTTTCATAATGAATGTTCTCCCAAACGGTATCATGTTAACATCTCACATAATACAGAAATGATTCTATTGTGCAATGGTGAGGAAAGGCGGAACCACCTACCTTCGGCCAATACAAAGCATGCCTCTGTGTATAAACCACTGTGGAACTGGTACAAAATAGTTGAGGAAAATAATTCTGTTTTTCTGCATAAGGCAGTGGTAAAGTCAGCACGCATTCTGAACTCCAAGTAATGTTGGCTGCCTTTCGTTATGATTTTTTTGTTTTTGGTTATTTTTGTGACACATAGTCCAGCTTGCCTCTGCTTCTTGAGTACTAGGAATACAGGGTGCACCACCATGCCTGGTCCCCAAATGACTTAAACAATAAACTCGAAAACTTCACATTTGAAACGGAGAAGGCTATAGCTTACACCACAGCTTTGAAATTTTTAGTGATGTACTGATCATTCTTAGCATGGTACAAAATGTTTCAAGGACGGTTTTCCCAAATATAGAATAGTTTTGTTTATGCTTAGGATTATTTCTCTATTTGACTATGCTGTCACCAAATGGAATTCACTAAATAGACAAACTGGAGAATGATGGAGAATCAATTTCCCTAGCTCATGTAACTTTATTCATTTATAGGGAGTTGCTTGTTTTGTTAGTTGGTTTTTGTTTGTTGTTTGTTTGGGGGTGGTTGTTTTGATGGATGTGTGTGGGGGGTGTGTTTTGAATGTGTTGCTAGGAATTGAACCCAGAGCTACACATGCTAGATGAGTGCTCTTTACTAAGCTACACCTCCAGTCCCATAACATATATTTTTAAGTGAAGGATATAGCTTTACTAAGATCTAGTTGTACTGTTCCAGTAGGATCTTCAAGAAAAAACTTCCCCTAAAACAGAATTAAACAAAATACATTCACATCCATGTACAAAAAAAAAAAAAAAAAAAAAAAAAAAAAAAAAGCACCTGTGATCACTCCTTGGCCTTTTGGCTAAGATCAAGTATAAAAGAAACACTGATAAGTAGCTAAAATATTAACAAGTAGATGACTAAACATAGTAGAGAGAACCTTGGATTTGCAAACATCCATAATTCCTGGCCCAGACTAGGAATTTACTTTTTGGTGACCTCAAACTAATACTTACTTGAGATTCAGATCCCTCACAGGCAGTGAGAAACCACTGCCCACCAAAAGGGTACAAGGAGGCCCTGAGCTGCCCGCCACTGGGCTTCGCCAGGTGTCTTCATTGACCAGCATCTCATGGGACCAGGTAGTATGCAGTTTACTCACTCAGAGCCCAGTACTAGGTTCAACCAAAGTTCACTGCAAGTCTAATTTCAGGCTATGCAAATTGAGCACCTGGACCAACACTTTTTCCTGCTGTCTCACTCAGAAAACCCAACACAGATGAAAATGTCACTTAGTGACTAAGTTTTCAGTAAAGAACATGCTCCTCCACTTTTCTACAAAAATGCCTTCCTATAACAAAGTTTCAGCAACCCACATCCAAAAATAAAAGCCTGATGCACAGCAAGTTTCACTCACCTCTTTCAACTGGGTTATCATTCCGAGAACAATCACATCTCTGATTTTAGTTGTACTACCCAATAATGTCTCTATTGTTTTAAGCTAAAATAAAACAAAATAAATCTAAAGTCAGTTCTCTCCTTTCACCATATGGACTCAGAGAATCAAACTAGGTTACCAGGTTTGTATGCAGACACCCTTATCTGCTGAACAATCTCACAGGGTCAATTTTTAATTTTTATACCAATTACCATGTGGAACTAAATTACCAGGAAGAACCAAATTACCAGATGGAACTTCTTTTACATATTGCACATAATCACAACAATCCATGGTTAATTTTTAAAAACTAAAAATATAAAGAGGAAATATAGACATGTATAATTCTACCATCCCATAATAATCAGTTAAAAGTTGATAATAGAGTTTGACTTTTAAAAAAGCATGAGGAGCTGGAGAGATGGCTCAGGGATTAAAACTCTGTCTCGAAAGCAGAAAGTCCTAAGTTGGGATCCCAGATCCTACACAAAAATGCCAGACAGAAACTGGTAGCAGCCTGCAATTCTGGCCTTGAAAGGTGGAGCCTGGGAAACTCTTGAGCAAAAAGGAGGTAGAACAATCCAGAGTGATTCCTGAAGTCACCCTTGGGCTCCACAGACACATATAGTTCCCTCTGAGTCACACTCACTCACACACACACACACACCACACACACACAGACACATACAAAAAAAAATCAAATAAATTGTATGTACATATATAAACCTATGGGCCAGCATAACTCAATGAGTAAAGGCTCCTGTCCCAGGTCTGACAGCCTGAATTCAATCCTAGGAACCACATAATGGAAGGAGAGCACTGACTCCTGAGAGTTGTCTTCTGACCTCTACACATGTACTGTGGCACAGGTGAATGTGCCCACACATGCGGGGGGGGGGACGCCCCTAAATCAACACAGAAGTAGAAGATACAGCAAAGCATTATTTGTTTGGCTTGCTTTGTAGTGCTGGGATACAAATGCAGGGCCTTTCACATGTTAGGACCTCAAAACATATTTGCAACTCACTATTTTTATAGTTTATAAAAGGAAACTATTGTCCTAATTCAATAAATGTAGTTTATTTAGGGTTCTATTGTTACATTTTTTTTAAGAAGAATAAATATAAAATGTACCATCACAGATAGACTAGAATTAACCAGAAAGAACTGAGGAAATGACTCAGAGGTTAAAGCTTTTGTCTCACAAGTAGAATGAGTTTGGATCCCAAATCCCATGTAAAAATGCCGGGTGGATATGGTGGTGAACTATAATTCTAGCCCTAGAAGGCAGAACATAGGAAACCCCAGAGCAAAGCAATAGGAGGTAGAGCAACACAGGATGATGCCTAATGTCACTCTTGGAGCTCCACCGGCACACACACTCAAGTGCACTATTGCACACATGTCCCCACACACATGTACATCCACCCACATGCAAAATACACACATACACACAAAAAGAGTTAACCATAAAGAGAAAGAAGAATGAAATATTTAAAGAAGTCTCAAAGTTATGTTGAAAAGTGGGAGGAAAAAATGTTTCTGGTCTGTTGACATTCAAATTGCATAGGAAACCTAATATTTATCAGAAAAAAATACATATAGTCTTTGGTCTTTACGCTGTCAAATTCTAATACTAAAAGCAGAAATTACCAAAGACTATGTATGTGTTTTCTTCGTGGGTTGCCACTGAACATGTGTGTTCCACCACATCCTTGTTGTTAACTTGAACATTATCTATTGTTGCTGTTTTAGTCTCTAACGGACTTACTTATCAAAATGAATTTTGATCTTCCAGGGTAGAGAACTGAATCCACATTAAAAGAGGCTAGACCAAATCAAGATCTATTTAGAGTCTCATGGGAATCATGAGGCCACAGCCAGGACTGTCCCTCACCAGGGCTCCAAGTGCTGGAGAGGAGGGACAGAGCTACCCTCAGACTCAGTAGCCAAGGATACTGTGGAATGAAAACAGTACTGTTTGGGAATCACTTCCCAAAGTATAGAAGTGTAAGGAGCACACATTTTAATTAATTAACCAGTTAATTAATTAACATTTGCATGCATGTGTGTGTACAAGAAGGCACTTGAGTGCATGTGCCTGTGAAGGACCAAGGGTGACATCAGAAATAACCTTGGATTGCTCTACCTCCTTATTGCTTTGCTGTGGGGTTTCCTCAGCTCTGTCTTCCAGGACCAGAATTACAGGCCACCGCCATTTCCACCCGACATTCACATAGGATCTGGGGATCCAAATTCAGGTTCATTTGCTTGCTAAGAAAAGGCTTTAATTCTGAGCCATCTCCCCAGCACCACATTTTTACTTTTTACCAACAGAAATCAATTTTGCTCTCTCCTGTTCCTCCAGTTTCCAAGCTCCAGGGACAACCTGTCGTCATCACTTATTTGTTCATTGCTACTTCTTTCATACCTTTTCTTTTTACTTGTTATCCAAGCCAATTTTTTTTAAGTACTTTAAGTTTTCTCTCCAATGTCTACAGCCCATTTTAGTTTAACAATTGTTTGATAGTCAAGAGAGGAATGGAAGTGAGAAGTATATTGTAACCCAGCAAAGGCAGGAAGGTAATGCTGACGCAGAAAGCTAATGGAGGAGTTGGGAGGACTGTGTTGTAGGGGACAGGCTGTATGTGAGCTACCCTGGTGTCACAGGCCTGCTCCAATGAAAGAAGTAATTTACACTGGAGGTCCATGGAACTCATGACATTAGGCATAGACTTCTACAGCAGAAATGAAGCTAGGATGGTCAGCTGAACAATCATATGAATTTAGATTCATTTACAATTCAATGCATTAAAAGTAGCAGGAAATATGAAACTTGCATATACATCCCAGAAATAATTCAGATAGTGTTCTAACCTGGAATTTGCTTCCACTTTCATCAGGGTGAGAGCCGATCACTGGAGGAGTAAATAATTCGTGTCTGTGAGTCCTCTACATAAAGGAAAGATTTATATAAATTATTGATCTAGACCTTTAAAAGACTCGATAAAACTGTGATGACAAAACCATGTCCTGAAACCGTTACCACTACCTACTCTGAATAAATTTGAAAATACACATGAAGTGAACAACATATTTGAATGTCTAGCAATTTCTTTACCTCAAACCCAAGGCCTGGGGCTTGCCAGATGAACACTTTACCACTGAGCTAAGTTCCCAACCCCTGCAGCCAATTTAAAAAGAAAAATTCTTTAAAAACTGAGTGCTGAAGGTAGTGAAAGAGGAAAGTCACCCTAGAACACAGTACCCTGAGGGCTGGCCGCACGCCAGGCCAAAGAGATTGGTTAGCAAGATCCCAAATGACAAAACTTGGTGAGTTAGGAACAAGACCATAGTGAGACATTTCAGGCCGTGCATCCAAAGACGTCGTCTACAACTGAAGAAGTTTCTTGTCACTGAGACCAAATACCTGACAAGAAGCAACCTAAGGGAGGGATGCAGCCCATCGTGACCAGAAGAGAAAGGGTAATGCTGGTCTCAGCTGCTCAGCCCTCTTTCTCCACACAGGAGTGGGTAGGATGGGGAACCAGCAAACCCCCTCCAAGTCCGCTCTCACACACCCAATGGTGTGCCTAGGCATTTCTTAATGCAGTCAGGCTGACGATCAAAACCAACCATCAATCACCCTGTGTCATGAAGTGGACAAGGTAGACTGCCAAAGCAAGAGATTAGTACATGGAACCTCTAGGGAATCACTCTCTCCTGCTCTCAATCTATGCAGTTTGGGTGTGCTAATGCTGCCGCTGGCCCCTCATGTTACATAGACAGGCAGCCAAGACCTGCAAAGTGCAAGTGTTCTTGTACAGTGGCTGATTTAAGAATGGCAGATGTCTTAAGCTAGGCCAGTAGGAGACTCAGTCAAGCCTTCTGCCAGAATGCTTGGGAAAGAACTTTTTCTAAGAAATTGCTGCAGCTGCTAAAGGCCATTTTTGTTGCTCCATAAGGATAACTCATTTGAAAGGATAATTGTAAAGGAGGGTGAGATACAGAAAAAGACATGAGCACCTGGATCCAGCCGTGCTTGAAACCGCAGACCTCTAGACTTCCTGAGGAGACAGCCCAAGTTAAGTCAGTGTATGCCTTTTTTTGGCTTTAGCAGTTAAATTAAAAGAACCCTTACTAGTTAAATTAAAAGAACCCCAGTATGCATGAGGCCCTGAGCACGAGGCACATGCTTAGAATCCCAGCACTTGGGAGGTGGAAACTGGAAGACCAGTTTAAAGTTTTTGTCTCACAGCAGAATGAGTTTGGATCCCAAATCCCATGTAAAAATGCCGGGTGGAAATGGTGGTAGACTGTAATTCTAGCCCTAGAAGGCAGAGCCTAGGAAACCCCAGAGCAAAGCAAAAGGAGGTAGAGCATCCTGGGACATATGAGATCCTATTTTTAAAAAAATTGAAGTAGGGGCTAGAGAGGTGGCTCAGGGGTTAAGGCCTCTGCCTTGCAGCCGGAAGGTCCTGAGTTCAGATCCTAGATCCCACGTATAGACGCCAGGTGGAAGTAGGAGCGGCCTGCGTTTCTGGTCCTGGTAAGGCGGAGTCTGTGAATCCCGGGGCAGAGTAAACAAGGAGGAGGTGGAGGCATCCATGGTGGTTCCCGAATTCATCCGTGGTTCTACACACACATACACACACACACACACACACACACACACACACACACACACACACACGCACGCATACAAGCACAATTAAATAAATAAGTAAAAAAAAAAAAAGCTTTAAAAATTCCCATTAAAAAAAAAAAATTGGGGCTGGAGAGGTGGCTCAGGGGTTAAACCTCTGCCTTGCAGGCAGAAGGTCCCGAGTTCTGATCCTAGGCCCACGTATAGATGCCTGGCAGAAGCGGGGGCGGCCTGCGTTTCTGGTCCTGGTAGGGCGGAGCCTGTGAATCCCGGGACAGAGTAAACGAGGAGGAGGTGGAAGCAGTCCATGGTGGTTCCCGAATTCGTCCGTGGTTCTACACACACACACACACACACACACACACACACACACATACGTACACGCACAATTGAATAAATAAAAAAAAAAAATTGAAGTAGAATAATAAGTCAGATTTGTTTCCAGGAAGGTAAGCGTAGAGAAAATACGAATGAACTGAAATTCACCTCTTCTATCTCACAGATGAGGAAAACAAAGCTCAGAAGGACTGAATGACACACCCAAAATCACACTGTAACAGGAAGAGGATCTGGGCATGTTGGTACATACCTGCAATCCCAGAACTCAGGAAACTGAGGCAGGAAGGTTTTAAATCCAAGTCCAACCTTACACAGAAAAACCCTAATCTCAAACAAAAAAGAGTGGGCAAGAAATAAAATGTATTTACTAAGCAACTTCTTTGTAATCTTCAATGAAAAAAAAAAAAAACATGCTGCAGAAAGCCAGGAGCTTACAGCAAGAGAGGCAAGCTGAACACAGGGCAGGCCACTCCAGAGAGTTACATGGAAGCATTTGGCAGTGCGATTCAAGGAAGAAAAGCTGCATTCAACAGGCTTCAGAAAGGGCTTCCCATGGAAAGATACCCATGCCCAGGTATTTAGTGGACTGATACTATGAAAATGGCTGAACGCAATCTATAGACTCAATGAAATCCCATCGAAATTCTGATTCTGAAGACACTTCACTGAAACAGATACCACGATCCCAAAATTCCTATGGAGCACAAAGACCCCAAAGAGCCAGAATCACAGTAACTGACTTCAAGTTGTACTACAGAGTATCCGAACAAGACCAGCCAAGGACTGGCACATAAAGAGACATACTGACAATGGAATCAGAAGAGAAGACCCTATAACAACCCCACCTGGCCACAGTCACCTAAATGAGAAGAGAAAGAGCAGCCAACAGAATAAACAAAGTCACAGAAGTAGAAAACACAAATAATATTCCACACTTCAGTTTGGCCTTTGGGAGAATCTGACTAGAAAATAAATACAGATCAGGAAAAGAAAAAAAAAAGTGTGACAGGAGCTATGGAAAGGGCTCAGAGGTTAAAACACTTGCAACACAAACGAAAGGACCAGAGAGAGTTCTGATGCCCAGATCCCATGTAAAATACTGAGTGGGTTTGGTAGCCCACCTGCAACTCCAGCCTCCGAAGTTAGAATCGAATCATCAGAGCAAGGTGGTGAGGTGGACTAGCCTGACAGGAGAGCTGTAGGTTCAACTACAGACCTGGCCTCAAAATGATGAGGTAGAAGAGCAATCAACAACGATCCCAGTAGCGACCCCGGGCCTCCACATGCACGTGCACCTACACACATATGTGAGCCCATGCACATGTAAAACATGCATCCACACTTGTATCCCCTCCACTCACACACATGCAGATGGCAAAAGGAAAAAACTGAACTAAAGAAGATCTGCACTAGTGTGATAGTTAATTCTGGAGGTCAACTTGACCACACCTGGCATTAACTAAGATCAGCTGAGACCACCTGAAGAGATTATCCGGATCAATACATTATAATACAAAGACCAGCCCTAGATCTGACTGGAACCTCCCAGCAGAAAACCAGATAAAAGGAACCACAGAACAGAAAATTGGGAAGAAGAGAGACTCTCCAGGAATCCTCCAGCCTTCAGCCATCACCCACTATCCTATTGGATGTCCGCAGTGACTTAGCCTGCCCCCAGCTTCAGCCACCAGCCACATCGCCTGTCATGAAAGACTGTTTCTCTCCTCTGCACCTGGTAGCTAAATAAAGCTCCCTTTCTCCCTTAAACTGACTGACTTTGAATGCTGTCTCACAGCCACAGCTAGGAGTAATCACTCCAAGTAGTAAGGAGCTCCAACAGCGCTGACGTTCCTGCAAAAGCGCAGGCCAGAAGTGCACTTCAGTGTGACAACACGGCCCGCAGAGCACAGGGTCCTCAGAGCTCTCCTCTTCGGCCTCTCCGGCGCTTCCTGTGGTGACCACCTAGCGCTTCTGCAGCACACCCCAGGCTGACCCCAATGCTAACCCTCTCCTTTCCTCCGGCACCTTTCCTTCTTCAGGGGCGCCTCCTCACAGCTCGGGTGGGTTTCATTCAGTGAAAGCTTTCAGTGCCACCCACCTCTCTCTCCTCCCCTTCTGATGGGCACCTTATACACAGCTTCTTGATGACCTCAATTCAAACGCTTGAAGTGAACAAATCTGCCAGCACCCCACATGTTCTCCTTTGATGGCTAACATATTAACATTTTCTACTATTTTATTCTTATACGCAAGTCCTCACTCATTTTTGGGGGGATTCTGGGCCTTGCACAGGCTAGACAAATGTTCTATCGCTGATCTATATTACCAGCCTTTTTACTGTGTGAGACAGGGTCTCGTGAAGTTCCTTAGACCAGCACTGATTAATGCCATTGTTCAGGTTGAACTTGAACATGAGATTCTCCTACCTCAGCCCCCCAAGCAGATGGGTCACAAACCAGTGCCACCAAGTGAACTTCCACACTACCCTCGCCTGCTCAGGTTCTTGCACAAAAACCATGGTTTCCCTTGCTATGCCTTGTTCACCCAGCATGACCAACATTCAACCTTTAAAAAAAAAAGGGAAAGCAGAGAAGACATCTCTTCCTGCATGGGTGGCGGTCAGAGGATGTGAGTTTTCTCCTTCCACCACGTGTGCTTTGAGAATTCAACTCAGGCCTTCAGGTTTTTAGCCAGCCTCCTTTTCCTTTTTAAGACAGGGTCGCCCTTTGTACCCCTGGGTGACCTGAAGCCAACAGTGTAGAACCAGGCTGGTCCTGAACTTCTGCCATCCTGGTACCTCTGCCCCCCAAGTGCTGCGGTTTTAGCCATAAGCCACCCCCTTGCCTGGCCTTGAATGATCCACTCAGAACTATAAGATTGGATCCTTTAAATATCGCGGGGACTTCCCAGAGCCCATTTTCTCCCTCAATGTACCTGGTGCTTTCCCAATCCCAACTTACCTGGTGCAAAATAGTATATCGTTCTCGATACAGTTCTGCTTTGTCTCTTGCTGTTCCAAATAAGTTTGGTGCAGGGTGGTTGGTCATTAAAAGACTACAAAAGAGAATGCTTTTTTCTTTTACTATGATTAATACATAAACGTAGATCAAATGTGAAACAAGAAACTATATACTTAGAAAAAAAAAACTGGAATTAACTTAAAAAAAAAAGATGATACATGATATACTTACGGAAGAAATTTTTTTCTTTCTGAATTGTACACAAAACGTGGAATGTCAAAAGCCCCAATGATATTGAAAATATGGTCTCTGAAAAACACCCCACAAAACAGCCATGATTTACCAAAACTTCAACATTACAGATGAACATTGGTAACTTGCATTTTTTTTTTTTTGCATAACTGCATTTTCTCAGGCCATGACTTCATTTCTCATGCGTCAAAAAAACAGGAGGATGAAGTTTTTAGTGTGCATATTCCACTTTCAAGAGAAAGTCACAGCTGATGTAGTGCATGCCTATAATCCTCGCACTAGGGAAGCAGAGACACCAAGAGTTTGAGGACAACACCAGTCTCCAAAAAAAACCCATAATAAATTGTGGGCTGGAGAGATGGCTCAGGGGTTAAGACTGCCTCACAAGCAGAAAGTCTTTAATTTGCATCCCAGGTCCCACGTAAAAACACCAGGCAGAAACAATGGTGGCCTGCACTTCTGGTCCTGGTGGGCAGAGCCTGGGAAATCTCAGAGGAGAGCAAAAAGGAGGTAGAAGCAATCCAGGATGATTCCTGAAGTCACCCTTGGGCCTCCACAGGGAAACACAGTACCCTCTGATACACTGATACATACACACACACACACACACACACACACACACACACACATAAATAAATAAAATAAAAATTTTTAAAAATTGAAAATTTAAAAAACAATAAATTGTATTTCTGATATTCAACTGATTGAGTAAAGCAACAAGTCAATATTAGTATAAACACTATAATTTCATTCCCCAGAAATAGCCAAAATATGCATTTAATGAGATTTATAATGTATGCTGTCACTTAAAAAGAAATAACGATCACTTCTACATTAGAACTATTGATCGTTAATTATCTCCTCAAGAAAATAACTGGAGGAAGTGGTCTGTAACACTTCCCACAGGAACAAGTCGATTTTGCCCACATACATCGTTTCATCAACGGACTGGCTGCACTCCTGGAATGCTGCTTCCACCACAGATCGTTCGATCATGTTTGAAGACACTGGAGAAAAAGAAGTTCGAAGTGAAGTTTCAAAAACAGGAAAAGAAACTCAGGCTTGGGGGTACCCACTACTACCCAGCACTTATCAATAGAAGGGAGGATCAGGCGTTCACTGTTCAAGATCATCTTCAGCTATACACGGCATCTGAGGCTAACCTGACCTATAGCTCTCTCAGAAAAACAACCAGAAAGGGTATAAAAGCTAGTTCCTTTGCTAGATGGCAGACATCAGAAATTCCAGCACTCATGAAACTAAGGTGAAAAGATTGCAAGTTCAAAACCAGCCTCACAGAGAGTGTTTTGAAAAAATGCTTTTTACATGTATAACTCTTTTACTAAAAAAGAAAGAAAGAAAGAAAAAAATTGAAAATTTTAATATAGATTTAGTATTGTGACAGTGTGTCATGGTTTGAAATGTGTCCCCCACAGTCTCATGTGTTTGGTAAGTTCACGGCACCTTGAGAGGTAAAGCCCTTCCTGAAGGAAGGCAGTCACAAGGGGTGGGACTTGAGGCGGATTAGTCCCATCCTATCCCCAGGATAAGTCTTTCCAATTTTAGTATATGTGCTGCCGAAGCGAGCACGAGAAGTCTACCTTTGCAGCAAGCAGTCTACAGCTCTCAGCTTCCAAAATGTCTGCAGTGACATAACCTCCTCCATCTTTGGCCAGCCAGCCACGCTGCCTCCGCCAAAAGAAACTGTGTCTCCCCTCTGGAACCTTAAGCTGAATAAATCTCCCTTTCTCCCTTAAGTTGCTTGACTTTGGGTGCTCTCTCACAGCAACAGAGAAGAATAACTGTTACACAGTGTGCCAGTTAGCTTCAGCTGGCAACTTGATACTTCAGAGCTGAGCTTTTAGGAACACCTGTGAGGAGTTATCTCATTAGGGTAAACCTGAAGGAGACTATTTTAACTGCATGACTGATGTAGGAAGACCCAGTCCACAGAGGATGGGAACATTCCCTGGGCAGATGAATTAGATGGAAAACTAATTAGCTCTGGCAGGCTGGCAAGCCGTATGTTTGAAAGCTAGCAAGCAGCAATGGCCCTTTCTTCTCTGCTCTTGCTGTGGGTGGGATAAGGCAGGCTCCCTCTACTCCTAACTTTCTCCCGCTGTAATAAATTCTAACCTGAAATCATGAGCATGAAAAAACCCCTTATTCCCCTAGACTGGATCAGGAGTTTATCACAGAAACTAGAGTAACTAAGACAAGTACCCCTTATCAAAAAACAAACAAACAAAAAAAAAACCTTGAAATGAGAAATGTTTTGGATGTTGGACTTTTTCAGATTTTAAAGTATTTGCAAATATATATATAAATGAGATTTCCTGGGGTTGAAGCCCAAGTCTGAGCATGAAAATTATTCATGTATCTTTCCCTGGCCTTTTTTTTTTGAAATAGGGTCTCACTATACAGCCCAGGTTGGCCTCCTGACTGTTGAATTACAAGCGTCTGCCAACATGCATTGCTTTCTATTATTTCATGTAAACTTATATGCATAGCTTAAAATTAACCCATATAATACTGTGGTCCATCACACGAAGTCTGGTGAGGAACTTTTCACTTGTGCCATTCTGATAGCAATCAAAATTTTTGGATTTTGGCATATTTCTGATTTTGGATATTCAATATGTGTAGTTTTTAGAAGAAAAACTATTAGGTCAGAACAATAACAATAGCCCTATGTTAAATACTTTAATTTTCCACTGTCAAAAACAATCATAGGGGCTGGAGAAGTGGCTCAGGGGTTATGACTCTGCCTTGCAGTCGGAAGGTCCTGAGTTCGGATCCTAGACCCCACGTATAGACGCGGGCCGAAGCAGGGGCAGCCTGCGTTTCTGGTCCTGGAAGGGCGGAGCCTGTGAATCCCGGGGCAGAGTAAACAAGGAGGAGGTGGAGGCAGTCCATGGTGGTTCCTGAATTCGTCCGTGGTTCTACACACACATACATACACACACACATACATATATACACACACGTGCACACATACACAACTGAATAAATAAAAAAAAAAATTAAAAAAAAAAAATTAAAAAAAAAAAAAACAATCATAATAGGGATGGAGAGAGGACTCAGAGGTTAAGACACTGCCTAACAAGCAGAAGGTCCTGAGTTTGGATCCCAGGTCCCATGTAAACAAAATGCCAGGTGGAAATGGCAGTGGCCAACCCTGCTTAGATGGAATCTGGGAAATCCCACAGTAAAGCAAAAAGGAAATAGAAGCAATCCAGGATGATTCCTGAAGTCTCCCTCCACAGGGACACACAGTGTCTTTTGACACACACACAAAAAAAACAGATAGATAGACGGACAGATAGATAGATAGATAGATAGATAGATAGATAGATAGATAGATAGATAGATAGATAGATAGGCAGTCATAATGTTATACTTTAGTATATGATTGTGTATCTTCATTTTACAAATTTCATTTACTAATATAAAATTATCTAAACTCTGTAAGTTCCCAATTTCAATAAGGCCACAAAGGTATAATTAATCACAACTGCCTTATTTCATCGTGATTATTCCACATGTGGTAAATGTGGTGCTAGCTAGTCTCAGTACTTTACAAACATTAGTCCATGAGACTGATGTCACAGAAAGGAAGTAAAACTGGCAGTAACTGCCCAAGAGCACAGCTAAGGGGTTAGAGGGCAACACAAACTCAGGCTGATTCCAAAGTGGGCCCCCTTAACCACTTTGTCTTTAAGCAAAACACGAAGGGCTGAGAGATTGACGAGTGAGTAGAGCACTTGCTGCATAGCATGCAGACCTAAGTTCCTATCCCAGCACCCATATAAAAAGGTAAGCCAGGGGCTGGAGCGGTGGCTCAGGGGTTAAGCCTCCGCCTTGCAGGCGGAAGGTCCTGAGTTCGGATCCCAGATTCCACGTATAGACGCCAGGCGGAAGCGGGGGCGGCCTGCGCTTCCTGACCCTGGTAGGGCGGAGCCTGTGAATCCCGGGGCAGAAGGAGATGGAGGCGTCCATGGTGGTTCCCGAATTCGTCCGTGGTTCTACACACACATACACATACACACACACATGCACACATGCACACACACACACACACACACACACACACACACACAATTGAATAAATAATAAAAAAAAATTAAAAAAAAAAAAGAAAAGGTAAGCCAGACTGCATGCAGTTCTAATCTCAGTGTCAGGGGGTGGGGGGTGCAGATGGGAAGATCACTGGGGCTTGCTGACCACCAGCTTAGTTTCAGGTTCAGGGGAGGACTGTCTCGAAGGAATAAAGCAGTGACAGAGCAGGACTTATAATGTCCTCCTATGGTCTCTGAGCATGCACACAAAGCATGCATACCTGCATGCACATGTACACCCATTCGCATTCTCACATACACAAATACCATGTGCCATCTTAAATCGATGTATAAATACATAACTAAAGATAAACATCATTTTCCAAATTTTTTATTGCAAAGGATTTTTCTTTTTCTTTTTTTTAAAGAAAAGTGTTTCACTTTCTGCCTTTAGAAGTAAAAGTGAAGGCAGGAGAGATGGTTCAGAGGTTGACTCTGCCTCCAAAGCAGAAGGACTTGAATCCAGATCTCAGGACCCATGCAAAAATGCCAGATGAAAATGGCAGCAGCCTGCACCTCAGCTCTGGGAGGCAGAGCCTGGTAAATCCCAGAGCAAAGCAAAAACGGAAGTAGAACAACACACACACACACAATAAATAAACAAATAAATAAATTCTAAAAAATAGAAAAATGAGATAAAATAACATTCTCTCTTGTGTCATGGAGTGTGTCATGAAATTGACATAACTGATGACATCAGCATCTATACAACACATAAGAATGAGCCAAACCCTCTCTATCCTTTGGATACTAGAAACAACGGATACTCCTTTTCAAGTTGACGCTTGTGGTATCAAATAAAATAATTAAACAAAAGATCCAAAGATAACAAAAAGAGATTTGTTTGTTTTTTTTGAGCCTTCTCACTTTTCTCTGTTTTCCCACACAGTCTGGAGAACCTTACTCAAATAAGACACAGTAATAGGTATGTAGAAAAAAGAGTGAGCACAGAGGATTAGCTCAAACTCAGGAGTCAAGCACAGAAAGAGGCTGTGGTAACTCCACCTTCCCAGGGCCATCAAGAACCCTAAAAGGGCTCCTGGGGAATATCCTCAAGTGACAACTAAACTAAGCCCTTGGGAAAAAATAATACCACACACTCATCTTTTAACACTGAAATATCCTCAGCTGCCATTTAAATCTAAGGAAACACAGCTAGCTATGCTAACAATTTAAGAATCATCGGAAAATGTTACACATTACTTACATGGCTGTTTTTCAACTGCATCGATGATCTTTTCTAGGGTGTCTTCCAATTCTAATTCATTGATCGACTGAAGAGCTTCTGTGAGATACTTAGTAGCTTCACTAGTGAGAGAAGAATTAAAACAAAGCAAGTCACTGATGATTAAAGGCTTAAACATTTCCTCTCTTTTCAAATGTTTCCCATCTTGCCTACACGTTCTGAACAAAACCATCCTTCTAGCCGTTGTTTATATAACTGGTTTGGCTTGTTGGGGCTTTTGGTTGTAAGCTTTTATTTAAATTTTGCATAACTCAAGCTTTATAAAAAGCCAACATAACTGAAAATTGGAGTCTCTTTATAAAGTCTGAAGTATCCAAAGCTTGAGTATGAGCTGGACCTAACAGGCAAAAGCAATAGAATAACTGAATTTAAGAGCCAGGCACAGTGGCAGATGCCATTCATCCCAGTTACCTAAGAAGCTGAGGCAGAATAATCTCAAGATATAAGCCAGCTTGTACTTTATCTCAAAAATAACTACATTTAGGACTTAAGTACAGCTAAGGGGAAAGAAAGTACTTCCCTAGCATGTGTGAGGCATTGGGTTCAATCCGAATACCATTAAAAATGAGTAATATAAAAACTTCTCAGAACATAGTGAAACACACTTAAAATCCCAGCAACTTGGGATCAGGAGTTCAAGGCCAGCTTCAAGTACATAGTGTATTTGGGACCAAGTGTGGACCACATACAGAACCCTGCCTCACTAATAATAATAATTATTATTATAGAGAGAAGGCTCAAGGATTAAAGACTTTGTCTTATAAGCAAAAGGACCTGAGTTCAGGGGCTGGAGAAATGGCTCAGAGGTTAAGACTCTGCCTCACAAGCAAAAGGTCCTGAGTTCATGATCCCAAGTCCCATGTAAAACCACCAGGCAGAAATGGCAGTGGTTGGCACTTCAGGTCCTGGTGGGCAGAGCCTGCAAAGCAAATCCCAGAGCAAAGCAAAAAGGAGGTAGAAGCCATCCAGGATAATTCCTGAAGTCACTCTTGGCTCTCCACAGGGACACACAGTGCCCTTTGATACACACACATACAAAATAAATAAATAAAGTTCAAAATAAATAAAAGGATCTGAGTTGGATCCCAGATTCCACAGGAAACAACAACAACAACAACAACAAAAATCCAATGAGGCAGCCTTCACTTCTGGCCCAGGAAGACAGAGTCTGGGAAATCCCAAAGCAAAGCAATCAAGACAGAACAATCCAGGATGATTCCCAATGTCACCCTTGGGCCCCCACAGACACACGCACAGTGCTTTCTTGTACACACATATACACACCCACACATAC
Source organism: Typhlomys cinereus (assembly GCA_023101885.1). Taxonomy (NCBI): domain Eukaryota; kingdom Metazoa; phylum Chordata; class Mammalia; order Rodentia; family Platacanthomyidae; genus Typhlomys; species Typhlomys cinereus. Next base: position 1,789,750 of record JALPQD010000290.1, on the reverse strand, counting down.
TATAAAAAAAATCCCATAAAATAATAAACTTTAAAAAAAATATGGTGTCACCTCCCTGATTAGGTCCCAAAAGAATATGACTTGGGTCCTATTAGAAGATTCCCTCTTCTGCTGGGTGTGATGAAGCCAACTGACTGCCATGCTGGGGAGGACTACATGGCAAGGAACTGAGGTAATCTCCAACCAACAAGGATGAACGGCTTCAGTTCAGAAACACACCAGGAACTGAATTTTGCCAACTGGATGCCCACTTGGACATTTGACATATGCTGACTGCAGCAGGTGAGACCCGAATCTGAGTATATTATATATATATATATATATATATATATATATATATATATATATAGAGAGAGAGAGAGAGAGAGAGAGAGAGATCTATATCTATCTATCTATCTATCCCTATAAAACTTCACCACAGTGTTTCACTGTGCTTAGTTAATTGAAAGAGAAAATTTAGGCATATTTCTTGCTGCATTAGTGAACAACAGCTTACAACTATGTTGAACAGAAAGTTAATTAACTGCTTATCTTTTTAAAATGTCAAAGATTAATGAAACAAAAATATACTCAGGTTGGCCCTTGGTCACCAGTAACCAAATAAATAAATAACAACAATAATAAAATATTTCAGAGGAGCATAGAGTGAGGAAAACAGGGCAAAACAAAACAAAAACAAAAAGCCCAGAGCTGATCCACTTAGTACCCAGTGACAATTAGAGATATACCATAAGTAACAGGAGGGTCACACTTCCTGATCAAATGTTGGTCAGAGAGGTCCCAAAGGTCCCCAAATAATAACAGCATTTGCCTTTGCTCTTGGTTGTTCTCCAAAAAAACCATCAGTAAGACCCTATTACTTATGATGAAACATGAATGGATCACAGAACATGGGCAAAATACATCAAATGGAACTGGTCTGAGAACTTCCTCCTCCCTGGAATACTGCAGAAGCTACTGTGGGGAAAAAAATAACACAGGCCTCATCAACTTATGAGATTTGCATGCTGCAATAAAAATCACCATGGCAACAGGTGAACACCAGTGTAATAGTGGCATGAGTATCAAAGAGAGAAACAACAGCTTTCTGATTGAACTCAAGACCTGCTTATCAGAATGGAACACATTGCTGTTACTGTTAACTAGAACAAGAACCTAAAAAAGGGAAGGAAATAGATCAATAGAGAAAAACAGTCAAGGAATCTATAGGTAGGAAGACAATATACCAAACTGCTTTGTAAATAGCTACTATTATACTCATATATTTGAAGAGCACTTAGCACTCAGCCTAGAAATCTTCTACACAAGAGATGGAGACGCTCAACACCCTGACAGGAGACTAGGCCAGTAGAAGAGCAGTGAATTGGACAACAGCCAGCCATAATGCAGATTACTGGCAACCCAGCAAAGCTCACCTAGAATCAGGCCCCCTAATCTCTCCCCATCCTAAGGCTTGGGGAATCTCCAGGAAGAGAGAGCAGTAAGATTGTAAGAACCTAAAGATGGGAACTCACAGCAGTGAGATTTGTCTTTACCAGACTTGCATAATGACTGACATACCAACATACCCCCATAGACTATGAGGAACTGAAGAAAGATAAGAACACACAAGGGAAACCTTAGAGACTAGAGCTGGATGAGTGAAGGGAAATGCCCCTATCAGTGGGGTGGCCAGAGGAGGGGCAACTTGGTATGCCACAGAGGCCTGAACCCCCACAAGAGTAGAAAAGCGAGAGAGAACCCTGAGGTCCATAGAAGAGGCCAGGTAGGACGATGGGAGGGAGTGGAATGGATTGATAAGGGGGAGGGAAATGGAAGGGAGGATGGAGGGAAGCAGGGATTAGTACTCGATATGCTTGTAAAACTAAAAAATAAATAAACTGGAAAAAAGAAATAAAATATTCTTTAAAGTTCACCATTACAGAAAAAATCCTTCACACTCAAGAGCAATCAAAACTTTGCTCAGAAAGGTATATCCAATTTAGCAGATACTTAGCAATGCATAAATACTGTGTTCTAAAATACAAAGCCAATTTAATAGACAAAATCTTGAGATGTTCGTTTTACAGGATCTACAGAGGCACGATATAGCCAAAAAACGTGACTGTCTGACAAGTTGTAAACTAGGAAATTAAAACCTGCCTAAAACCTATTCGTTGTTTAATGTTCCAGAAAATAACGTTTGATCCAAAACTTGAGAAGCCCACAGTGTGTGCCATACATAAATCGGCAAGTGACATGCACTCTCAGATGTGTTCCAAGACGTCAGAGTAGCTTCAAGAAATGACGTCACGATTCGGACCCGGCAGGGCGGGGCGGGGACTTGGGCGGCTCCGTCCGACGTCCTACGCTAAAACACTGCGGCCTCGCGGGCTCAGATGGGCGCGTGCAGGGCAGCTTAGCCCCGCAAGGTGCAACGCGGCACCTCTGCTTACCGCTGCGCGAACACAAGAAGGTTCAGCGGACTGCTCAGAACTTGGAAAGGGTCTCGCTATGCTTATCATGAAACGGCGAGGCGGCTTCCTGCGTGTCCGCGACTGTCCCTTCCCGCGGGGTCACCTGCCCCGATCGACTCACCCTCGCAGCAGCAAGCCGCGCAGTTTGAAAGCCGAGGTCGCGCGGCTCCGCACTCGTTCCGGCGCCATGTTCGCGATTTGGCGCCACCACCATAGCTCCGCCCCCCGAGGGTGTGTCCCGCCCCTCTCAGGCGCGCCCCGCTACTCCTTCCCTTCCGTGCCTTAGCCACGCCCTTCCAGCCCGTCCCCCACGGCGCACCCATCGCTTCTAAGCTACGCCCACCCCAAACTCCGCCTCTTTCTGATGCGCTCTTTGGAGTTGGGCTTCCTGTCCTCTCCCACTGCCTGAGGTTGGAGACCTTGGCGGATCATTGCTACAGAGTGAACAAAGCACCGGGAGGGGTCTTGCGTGGCGTCTGGTCTTCAATGCATGTTTGAGCCACTTGGAGAATCTCACTGCTGCCCGGAGCCTTGCACCTCCTCTGATGCAAACCAACTTTCTTGCACTCAGGCTCCTCCGTTCCAAGACTTTGAGCGCTGCATAAGGAGGCTGCCGATTCGTGTTCCCTACTCCACACAAGTCCTGGAAATATTGTGTTGACACTGTTTTCCCCCACTCATCACTCCCACTGTGACAGCCTCAGCTGTCAACCTGACACTGAAGGGCTGAGCCTTCCGCGCACCTACCTGGAAGTATCTAATCAAGGCAATTCCGTTGAGATTTGTCTGATTGCATAGCCCAAAGCTAAAATGGAGAGAAAACTAGTGAGCAGGCTGGCATGTTTGAAGGCAAGCTAGAAAACATCATCACTGGGCTTGCTGTGGATAAAATGTGGTAGCTCTTCAGCGATGATGAACTCAACCTGAAATTGTAAGCTTGGAACTAAAATTCCTTTATTCCTCTACATTGTTTGGGTTATATTTTAGAACAGCAATAAAGTGTGAAAATAAGACACCCACTGAAGAGAAAAAAAAGACACCCACTCGACAGAATTCTAGTCGAGTGCTTCCTCTGTGCCATGTATTATAAGCACTTTACGTGTATTACTGTGTTACGCACAACTGCCAAGTGAGCCGTGTGCCTCTTTCTCTGCAAACAGACTTGTTTCCAAGTGGAAAAAACTAAAACACAAAGATCTAAGTAGCTGGCTCAAGGTGAAACACCCATGTGGTAGAGCAGGACTTGAATTGTTGCAGTTCTGTTCCAGCACTAAATTGTTAGTCTGCCACATTTAAAAATGCTTGCTCTGGTGAGTTGAATAAACCACGGAATACTTATAATTGACATCATAACCGTATAAAGCACAAGAAAAGTCAGGAGTGGTTTCAGGCCTGCAGTCCCAGCATTCAGAGGATGGCGGCAGGAAAATCAAGGCCAGCCTTCAGTGCATATCAAGTTCAAAGCCAACAAATAAATAGCCAAAAATAAATGAATGGACGAATAGATAAAACTGTGGTGGACAAGGCAACTCAGCTGGGTGAAAGGTGCTTGCCGTCAAACCCAACAACCTGGGTTTTATCCCTGGAGCTCGGTCATAGTTAGGCACAGGTGTCAACTTGACTGTTAAGGGTTTGAGTTCTGGGCACATTTGTGCAGAATTAGTGGTTGGGTTAGGCCCAGAGCAAATCTGCAGGGGATTGTTTGGCTGATGGGGAAGGCCCAAATGGGTGGGATTAGACCCTGGAATAAAATACAGAAAGCTGGTTGAGAGTCCTTATGTATGCTTGGCCAGACGTGCTGGTCTGGCAAGTAAGGATTGTCCCTTGGCCCTGGTGTTGATGCATGCTTTCCTGCCAAGCTGGACTACAGACTGTAACAGGACTATCAAAAGAAATAAACCCCTTCCCTTAAGCCGTTTGATGGTGATTTGTCAGCAACCATACCAGCGAACTGCAACAGGCTCTATTGGTAGGAAAGAAAGGATTCCTGAAAGTTGTCTTTTAACCTCCAGACACTTGCTGTGACATGCACCTCCCTACACATATATACTAAAGATAAATGTAAAAATTAAAAGTGAAGAAGATAAAAAAGGATGTGTACATTTATTTGGTTCTTAAAGCCTTTAAAAAATTAGATGTTTAAAAATGGGAGCTCAGGGTTATTTGTGATAGTGGAAAAACCAGAAATTACCAACATGCTATTGGAAAGTACTAGATGGGACAAACTGTGATGCATCTGCTTAGTGCAGTACTGGGAAATCATCAAAAAAATTGATAGGTCACTATACACTAATGTGGAATGACATATTATTAAGTGGAGGCGTGGGAGGCCATCCTGCAACCTGTTACATGTCATCCTGCAACCTGTTACATGCCATTACCCTCTTCAACAGTCATGTACATGACTGGTAAATTGTCATGTACTGTTTAAGTTCAGAGAAGCTTGCTCTGAAGTGGAGCATGTACACACACACACACTTCAAACCCAAATATATTATCTCAAAGTGTCCTCCATAAGCCCTTTCTTAGGGATGCCCTCTTCCTCCAATTTTGTGGGCAGGAAAAAGGGGAACATCTAAATAGCTTATGTCCTTGAGAACAACAACAACAGAAAAAAAAAGTTGGAGTAGAAGCATTGTGTCCTTGAACACAGCTAGGAATTAAAGCATTCCCAGGCCAATTTCCCCCCAAAGCTATTGTTTATCCCACAATATAAAAATATGTTTGGTGGGAATAGCTTCTCAGGAGCCCATCCATAAAGACAATACGGTGTTCTGCTGGACCCTCCTGATGAGGAACACCATCTTCTTGGGGTTTCCATGGCCATTTCTTCTGGATGAGGGTAAGCCCTTGGCTTATATCTCCACTATTTACAATTCACTCATTCAAAACAGAAAGTACAGCCATCATAGATCTCTGGACTGTACAGAACACAGACTGTGCTGGGTCTACTGTCCTTTCAAACTGCTGAACCTCTCTAAGTCATTGAACCATATCCAAATAGACAGGGCCTGACGGGTCAAAGGAAATCAGTCTGTCACTGTGTGGACAGCAGAAGTGGAAGGACAAGCCTGTGGTTGTTCTCTATACCCCTCTGTGTCCTCCTAGAAAATAAGCAGATGCCCTTATTAAAATATGGACCATCTACCCTCGGAGGCCGCTGGAGGCTGCTCAATAGACTCATAGAAAGTATGACCACATGGGGCTGGAGAGGTGGCTCAGGGGTTAAGCCTCTGCCTTGCAGGTGGAAGGTCCTGAGTTCGGATCCTAGACCCCACATATAGACACCGGGCAGAAGCAGGATGGCCTGCGTTTCTGGTCCTGATAGGGTGGAGCCTGTGAATCCCCGGGCAGAGTAAACAAGGAGGAGGTGGAAGCAATCCATGGTGGTTCCCGAATTCGCCCGGGCTCTACACACACACAATTGAATAAAAAAAAAATTAAAAAAAAAGAAAGTGTGACCACAAAGAAGTTAGAAAATAGCTAAGACCACTGGAATTCCCATGAAATATTCCAATGTGTTGTTGGCCTGTTCTTTGCAGTCACAGAGAGTGGGTGCTATGATTGGGCTAGTACATAAACCTACCTGTCCTATACAAGATTGGTAAGTAGACTGACTACACAAGACCTGTGCCTGTCATTGAGGGATGTAAATATGCCCTTTCCTGTACCGACCTGCCACAGGCCCCTTCACAAGCATTTCCAAACAAGTGAGCAACAGGAAAGGCTGCCATCAAGGACCACCTCCAACTCAATGTTCATTATGTACTGATGGCCCTAGATAATCCGCAGTGACAGGGGCATAAACGATGGTGTGCAGAACTGGACTGAGGATAACCAGGCCCAACAGTTCTTCCACCCACCTTCCAACTCCACAGGGGACACATTCGTTGAAAGGAAAAAGTGGTTACTAAAATAGTAAAGAATTTGAATAATAGCACCCAAGAGGCTAGAAAAGAACTCCCTCTCAAGACATAACATTAAAAGCAAAACAAACCAAGACCAAAAAAACAGTGCCAGCACTAGGCTACTGAAATGCCACTACTAGGCCAAGAAGTCTCTGAAATCTCCCTCAAACAATCCAGCCTCCCACCACTGCTGTTGATTGCCCAGCAAAATTAGATAAGACCCTATTGCTGAAGGAAGACACCATATGTTCATGGAGCTGTAAGGTGCTAGGCAGGGTGCCTAGGGAGAATTGTCATCAGTAGTGCTACTTGGCTGTGGTCCCTGAATACCACACTAGTACCCTGACAGACAGACCACATGCGTTCACTAGTGCCACTAGTGCAATACTGGCACGAATGTTACAGGCACAACCAACCATTTTCAGATTGCAATAAGGCCTGCTCCACAATAGGGAATTCATTTCTGCTACTATAAACCTGGTCAAAAAAAATGTGGCTGGAAAGACATTGGCCCTACTGGGAAATCAGCTGCTATTCTTTTGCTAAATGGACATGATAGACCTGTCAAATTGCTTTTTAAATACATTTATGCCTATATACTTGTGGTGCTATCTTTAGTCAGAAAAGCTTCCTTTTGCAGTGCGTGGCAAATGCTACAGAGCTTTCTATCTGGGTGACAAGCTGAGCTTAAGTGATTGTTGAATGCTTAGCTCTGGAGGGACATCTGTTATCACCCCTTCTGGGCTCAGGGAACACCATGGAAGTCAGGTGAGAATCTAAGAACTGGAGAAAGGGGTGAATTGTTGTGACTTCTGTCAACAAGTGTGCTTAGACAAAGGAGACCTATACAAGATTGGGCCTATTTAACTGACCATCATGTAGGTAGAAGGGATTCACAAGGGGGGACCCACTCCCCCTTGGGTTCTCATCAGCCCATGTAACTGCCCATGTAACTGATTAAATTCATTGATTCATAAAACCAGACTTGAGTGGAATTCTTTCTTAGTCTAATATTGCTGCACTATCTGAAGAGGGTTGTTTGTCTCTCCAGGAAAACATCACTCAAGTGGGAAAGGCTGGTTACAGAATTGTGTATACAACGTACTTCTTTTAGTGTAAGAAAAATGGAAAATGTTTGTGACTGTGTGTATATTACATGAAGTCTACCTAAAAAATAAAAAAAAAATAAAAAAACAAGCACCACGAAAACCCTTTAGATAGTGCTTCCAGCTTGTGCATGCGTGCGTGCGTGAGTGTGTGTGCGCGTGTGTGTGTGCAGAACACATCGGCACATCTGTGCGTGTGTGTAGAACACATCGGTACATCTGTGTGTGTGTGTGCACATTGCGTGTAGAGCATATCTCGGCACATCTGTGTGTGTGTAGAGCACATCGGCACATCTGTGTGTGTGTGTGCGTGTGTGTGTAAAACACATCGGCACATCTGTGTGTGTGCGCGTGTGTGTAGAGCACATCTTGACACATCTGTGTGTGTGTGTAGCAAATCTCTGCGCATCTGTGTGTGTGCAGAGCACATCTCGGCACATCTGTGTGCGTGTGTGTGTGTGTGTGTGTGTGTGTGTATGTGTAAAGCACATCTCGGCACATCTCTCTATTCTCAAAATGCCAGAAGCGATGCCTAAGCCAATGAGAAAGCAGAGGGAGAATGGAATTAATTACAGACCGAGGAAGTGGAGCTGGAAAAGGCAATGAGGGAATACAGGTGAATGTCGTAAGAGAAAGTGGGGACATGCGCCCAGCTTCATCAAGACCTCAAGTCCTGGGCTTCAGGACCACACTGCCGCACCGCTGCTGGAAACGAGCTGCGGAAGGCGCTTGGAGAGCCCTGTCGAGGAATTCCACCGAACGTCAGCCGAGGTCAAAGCATTCTGCAGCGAGAAGGGCCCAGCGTGCCGCGCCCCGGAGGCCGCGCCCCGCTCCGCGGAGAACCGCCGCGCCCGGCCCGGCCCGGCCGGCCGACCGACCCCGCGTCCCGAGCGAGCGCCGCGGCCGGCGCAGCCGCACTGCTTCCGCCTTCCCACCAATCTGGACCCTCCACGCGTTCCGTTGGCGCGTCCGGACTCGGGGCCGCAGCCGCAGCTCGCTGGGCCGCGGAGGGCCGGATGGCGGACCCGCAGTCGTTCTGCGTGGCGGAGGAGCGCAGCGGCCACTGCGCCGTGGTGGACGGACACTTCCTCTACGTGTGGGGGGGCTACGTGGTAAGGGGAAGGGGCGGGGCGCCGGGCCGCGGGAGCCGCCGCCGGCGTGGGGGGACGGCCGCCCGCCCGCCCGCCCGCCCGTCCGCCCGCCCGCCCGCTCGCCCGCCCGCCCGCTCGCCCGCCCGCCCGCTCGCCCGCTCGGAGGCTGCGCCCGCCCGCTCCGAAGCGGCGCCCGCCCGCCCCGCGCCCCGCGCCCGCCGCTCGGCGCTCCCGGCCGCACCGGGCCGGAGCCGCTCGCCGTGGCTTGCCACAGCCATCCAACCCTGGGTTCCAGGGCGAGCCCGCGCCGGTCCTGCCCCAGTTGTCCGGTAGCCCTGAGACCCCCGGGCGCCGAAGGCCGCGCCGTTAGCTCTAGAGCAGCTCTGGGAAGGACCCGGCGCCCCTTGTCTCCGTTTATTCCCGCGACGCTGCCCCAAACCGTATCATCATCGAGGCGGTTCAATATTTTCTAATCTACTTTTAGTGCCTTTTTTGTTGTTGTTAATGACGATTTTCTTTTTTCTGGAGTCTCTAGACTCTCCTTAGCTACACGACACCAGTTTTGTGCAGGAAAATTCGTATTACCATGGCGGTTGGAATGTGTGTGTGTTTGGCTTCTATGATCGCGGCATTAGCAAGGGTGGTGGAGCTGCAAACATCTTTCAGGAGCCTGTGCAGCCCGCGCTCGCAGGTTAAGCGAAGCCTTGCGGAAGTGCATACTTGTCTGTCTGAGGGGCCGGTGCTAGTAGGTGGCAGACCTGTTAACGTGAAGCCCACCGAAATAAAGCGCACACTACATGTGGTAATGATTCTCAGGTCCAAAGGGTTGTTGTCTTATGTGCTTGTGAATTTAGTGCCGTTATCAGAAAAATTAGAAATAATCTTTGAGTGTCTCCGGTATGTGATAGGTGCTCCCATATTCCTAATCTTCTGTAAGTCTTATTATCACTCTGTAAAGCACATATATTTAATAAAGAAGGACATCGAGGGCAATTCTTGTCACTTGGCACCAAGGGTGGCAAATTACAACATAAATGAGATTTCCAAAGGCTGGTGTTTTTTGTTTGTTTGTTTTTAAAGACAATATCTGATTCTGTAGTTCAGCCTAGTCTGGAATTCCCTGTATGACCCGGGCTGACTGTGAAGTCACAGCAATCCTCCTGCCTCAATTTCCCAAGTACTGGACTTACAAGCATGAGCCATCCCGACTGGTCCCCTATTTGTGTGTATTGTGTGTGTGTGTGTGTTTAAAATTTGTACTGCAGGTTGTCCTACCTCCACCACTGAGTGTTGGGATTCCAGGTGTGCTTCACCAATCCAACTTCCCATTTTCTTCTGATGAAAAAAAAATAGATTAAAAAAAGAGAAAGGCTATATGTAATCATGGTTGTGTGCAGAAGAAAAAGAAGTTTTGAATATTTTGAGCTTCGCCACTTGAAGTTATAGATTTAGCAAATTGCTATATTTATATCATATTGTCGATACTGATATCATAAAAATTAAGTGAAGAATTCAATTATAATAATTTTGTTGACCAGATGGGCCAGCACCACACTGGTATCCCCTGCATTTCAAAGAGGCAAAAGAATCAGGAATCAGGAGCATCTATGGCTACAAAGGTTAATTCTAGCGTAGACTACTTGAAACCCAGTTTCCAAAAACAATTAGTAATAATAATAATAATCTTTTAATGGTTCATATTCCTTCATATTCACATAACTAAAACAGATCAGTGAAGAGATTTTGGAGCATGTACATAAAGTGTCTGAATGTTTTCTATCGTATGCTGCTTGAAAAATTGTGTATTTAGTAAGAAACCAGATTTCAGCTGGCATTTACCAAACTGAAATACTTCTTTTTCTATTACTTATTGTTCTAGAGCAGAGATGCTGTAACAGTGACCCTAGAAAGTATAGTAATAATTTTGATCCTGGGTCTACCACCCTCCAAATCCTGGATATCTTCAACAGATAAGCAATGTCTAAAGCATATGTGGGGGGGAAAGGAGTAAGAAAAAAAAAAAAAGACATGGCAGGTCATGAGAAAAAGCAGATTCCTTCCAAGCATTATTTTAATAGTGCCTCTCATGGTTTGAAATGTGTGAAAATGGACAAACAATATATCTTAAAAAGTGAAGTCTTACTATATTGAACAAGTTTTAAAGAACATTATAAATAAAAGTACCACCAGAGGTAAGAGTAATGAAGAAAAAAGGTGTGAAGTGCCAATTTGTGCCAGAATATTTTTTTCTTAGTTAGCTTCTTCATTTCCATGCTGCTAGTAATTCAATGTGAGGGGTTTTCCCAAAATTTAGAGGAAAATTATATTTGTAGATGGTTTGTATGTATTTATCATATGGCCTGAATCATTCCAGTGGTTCTGTTTCCTAAGCACAACTGATATTAATACATTTTGTTCTGAACTTCTCCATATAGAAAATATGTAAGTATGATAACATTTCTGTGGTGGGAATAGACTTAGAAAACTGATTTAGAAAAAATGTTTGAAAATAAAGTTGGACACTTACAATGCCAGATGCTAAAATATGCCAGTTCTGTAGTAATTAAGTCAGTGGTTGTGATGCACTAGATGACCCCATAGAATGGGAATGAAGTGGCATAAATAGCTAAGCATTTGAGAGAATTTTGCTTGTAAAAGAGCATTTCAGATCTGGAGAAACAGTCATTTACAAAATCAATGGTTTTAGGATAGCTGGAAGAACTGCAATATGGGAAAGAAATACCTTTCCATAAAAAGAAAACCTGAATTAGGAAAAATGTATAAGAAAAAGTTGGCAGATCAAAGTTTTTTTAAAAATGAAAAAAATTAAACACCACAAAATGAGAAGGCTGATGGCAAGTGAGAAAGTATTTGCAACATATATGATAGGCAAAGGTCCTACAAAAAGCAAGAGCAGCAATCCTCACTGAAAAAACGAGCAATGGATAAGTACCAGCACTGTTCAAAAGAAGCAGAGAGGGCTGGGAATGTGGCTGAGTTGGTAGAGTGCTTGTCTAGCATGCACAACATCCTGGTGTGATTCCCACCCACCATAAACTGGTATGATGTTGCATACCTGTAATCCCAGCACTCAAGAGATAGAAGGTCACGGTCTTCCTTGGTGACATAGGGAGTTCCAGACAGCATGGGCAAGAGATCCTATCAAAACAAAACAAAAAAACTAGAAATAAGAAATTTAAAAAAATCCAGACTCTGCCGATTATTCTTGCGCTGGACACTGAGGTTCCTGATCTAAAAGGCAGTGCTCCAAGCTGTGGTGTGGTCCTTTGTCAGAGACTGCAGACCTGTTTCAGGTTTTGCTCACCTTTGCCTCTCTGGCAATTCTGTTAGCTGCTTAAGGGTGATTTCATATATAACTTAATGTTTGAAATGTATCAAAAAAAGAATATGTAAATTGTCATTTAGAAATAAACATGTTGGGCATGAGAGATGGACAGGGGTTGTACCTCTGCCTCGTAAGCAGAAGGTGCTTGGTTTGGATCCTGGATCCCATGTGAAAACACCAGGGGAAATGGCTGAAGTCTGTATTTCCGGTCCTGAAAGATGGAGCGTGGGAAACAAATAGGAGGTAGAAAAAATCCAGGGTAATTCCCGAAGTCACCCTTGGTCCTTCACAAGCACACACAGAAAGACAGAGACATACATGTCAAAAATAAATAAATAATAGAAATAAACATGTTCAGATTCAGAGGGGTTAGCATTTTAAAAGGTTCTCTTTTGTCCACTGATTGCACTGCTTCCTTCACCTGGACTCAGATTGTCACTGCTTTTGTTTTATTATTATAAAGCCACAACATATACCTCTAGTGGACAAAATATAATATTGTCTTCAGTATCTTAAGATGAACTGCCTTTAAGTGGGAACTTCTGCCTCGAAAGCAAAAAAGCCTTAGTTTGAATCCCAGGTCCCATATGAGAACACAGGGAGAAAATTATGGTGACCCACAGTTCTGGTTCTGAAGGCAGATCCAGTAAACCACCAAGGCAAAGCAGTGAGATAGAGCAATCCAGAATGATTCCCGAAGTCACTCTTGGGGCCTCTATAATCACACACACTCAAGTGCCCTCTGGTTACCTACAGACATACCCACATACACACAATCACACATACACTCAGAAAAAAAGGGGGGGGGGAGAGAAAAGAAAGAGAAGAAAGGAAAGAAGGAAGGAAGGAAGGAAGGAAGGAAGGAAGGAAGGAAGGAAGGAAGGAAGGAAGGAGAAAAGAGAAAAAGAAAGAAAAGAAAAGAAAGGAAGGAAGGAAGGAAAGAAAGAAAGAGAAAGAAAAAAGAAAGAAAGAAAGAAAGAAAGAAAGAAAGAAAGAAAGAAAGAAAGAAAAGAAAGAAAGAAAGAAAGAAAAAGAAAAAACTACTCTGAACGATGAAGTCTGCTAAGATTGAATGGGGGTAGGAGACGGGCCTGTGCTATTTCTTGTTCATTAGCTCCTGTAACATTGCTCTTTTGACAACTGAGTGGGATTTGTATTATCTTTAGACATCATTAAGTGCTGAAATCCCTTGTTGGACAACTTTGATGCTGTAGGAATTTTGCCACTTTGCTAACACTGATATGGCTCTTGGGTTCCACTATTAATTTTGTTGCAGAGGGAGATACTTCTGTGCATTTAGGTCCACCTTCTGTTATTGCTGCGCTCTCTCTCTCTCTCTCTCTCTCTCTCTCTCTCTCTCTCTCTCTCTCTCTGGGTCTTATTAATCCCACGCTGGCCACAAACTTGCTGTGTAGCTCCAGGTGACTGTGAACTTTCTGCACTTATCTCTAAGTGCTGAGATTACAATGTGCACCACACACAATTTATGTATTCGCTGGAAATCAATCTAGAGCTTTAGCAGGCACTCTACCAGCTCTGGTTGGTACATTCCCATCCCCCTTTTATCTTAAGGCTGCATATTCAGTTTTCATACATTGTCTGAACTTAGCTATCACCTTAACAGATCGTTATCTCGAATGTCTTCTTGATAGAGTTATCACACTTGCAGCTGTAAACAATATGTTATTTGGTCTGGCAATTACAACATGTTTTCCTTCATGATTTCCTTTCATCTTTAGATTCACACATTGCTTAATCATGCACCTGTGGAACTATTCCTGAATTTGGTATCCGTTCTGATTTATCACTGCCTGTGTTAAACACGTGGTTAAAGATCACCAGAATCTTTGAAAATTTATCCCTAATTTTTTTCATTTGGAGTGCATTGTGTTGTATAATTTATCAATTCCCACTGAATGTTTCTTTTTATTCTTTTTTTCCTGTAATAATCCTACATTAAGTATTCCTTTTTTCTTCCATGTATGGGGTATATACATGTGTATGTATATTTTTGTATGTGGGTAAGTGCACATGGGTGGGTATATTTCAAGCATGTTTAATGGTGTTGGGGAGATGGCTCAGTTATTAAAACTTTTGCCTTAAAAGCAAATGGATTCCCAGATCCCACATAAAAATTCTGGGCATGTGTGTTGGCCTGCCTGTAATTCTAGCCCTGGAAGGTAGACCCTGGGAATCCCCAGGGCAAGCTGTCTAGCTAGACTAACCCTAATAGCAGCTCTGGATTTAATGAGAGACCCAGGCTCACAACCAGAAGGTAGAATTCCCGCCAATGATTCCTTCAAACATACTTCCTATTGTAGATGCACCTACTCACATCTCTAGAGCAGTTACCAAAGAATGAATGCTGGATCGCTTAGCATGCAAGTTGGAGATTTCAGACTGTTGCTGAAATATTTCTATCAATTGTTGTCCTCGCCAGTCACCTCCTTCCTCCACATTCTTGACAACATTTGGTACCATCTGCCCTTATTCAGTTCATTAATTTATTTAGCCAACACAGTAAGTGTGACATATTTTATTGTGTTTTTTTGTTTTTAGCTCTCAAAGCCTCAAAGTACTGATGAATTTGAATTCATTGTCATAACTCTGGAGTATTTGTGCTTTTCTTTGCATGTATTTTTGTGTTATGTTTTGTGCATGTGCGTGTGTGTGTGTGTGTGTGTGTGTGAGAGAGGAGAGAGAGAGAGAGAGAGAGAGAGTTTGTGTGTTGTGCATAGGTGTAGTTATATGAATGGCAAATGCTCTCTGGGTGGAGTTTGTCTCTTCTTGGTAAGTCTTTCCTTGACCAGAAGTTGTTAATTTAATAGGCCGTCAATCTTAGTGCTTTGTGAACTTGATGTGTAGACCAGTTTATCTTGAACTTGTGTCAGTTAACTGTCGATTATTGTCTTGTAAACCTCATTTAGTTTTGCTGTCCGTGTTTAAATCTCTTTTTAATCTTGTTTTTCTATTATTGTTGTTTTGTTTAGACTTTGGGGTTCTGGGAGGTTTTGGGTGGGGGGAGCCAGGCAGTGTCTCTCTCACTCCGTAGCAAGGCTGACTTGAACTTAGTCATGCAGCCAAGAATGATCTCAAACTCCTGGTATCCTCCAGCCACCTTCCAGTGCTGCAGTGCCAGTTGCTTGACCCTGCTCCCAGCTCTGTGGGACTCTATGCCTTTAACCAAATCTTTTTCAAGTATGGGGTCCTTCATACTTCCCACTGGCTATGGTTTTCCTGCCTTGATACACCCACTTTATTTAGGTCTTTAAGTGTATTAATACAAACCCAGGTTATACCCTGAACTTGTGCTCTGTGGTAATTGTAGATAGCTCTTCTTGTCCCCTTCTAAATTCCTTATTGGTAACTTCTTCTCCCTCCCCCCCCAGAATAACTTTGCAGAGATTTATCAGCTCTCTGAGAAACCAATTTTCAGTTCACTTGACCCTCTCTTTTGCAGTTTTTCTTCATTATTAAAATGGTTTTTATTTTCTCCTATATTCTGTTGGTTTATATTATGGTAAGTGAGTGGTTATTTGTTGGGAATTTTTTGACATACAGTCTTCCTGTGTAGCCCTGGTGGCCTGGAACTTGATGTGTAGACCAGTTTATCTTGAACTTGTGTCGGTCTTTCTAAATATTGGGATTACACACACACACACACAGGGAGGAAGGGAGAGAGAGAGAGGGAGAGAGAGAGAAGACAGAGACAACTTTTTGGGTATTTTGTTTTCTCCAGTACTGAGGATTGACCCTAGTACTTTGTGCATGGTAAGCAAGCTCTCTACCGCTATGTCCCAAGCACTCTTGAATTTTTATTTTGAGACAAGGTCTCACATTGCCCCAGTTGGCCTTGAATTTATTATTATTCTCAAAAGAAACAGCTAAACTTACCGAACATATTAATTTGTGTATCATACAGATTTAGATATCCTTAAATTGCTATTTTAAAGCTAGGGATTATGACTATTCTCATATGACAGACTTAGGTAAGAAGGATTTTAACACCTAAGTTTTGAGGCATTTATTGAGCACTGCAAATTGAACCCAAAGCCTGTGTGTATTATTCAAGTCTCTACCACGGAAGATCCATTCCCAGTTTTAATCTCTCATCTATTATTTTTTAAAAACTAGGATTGTTATACTATGCATATTTCTCTTTTCATTGTAATTGTCAGAATGGACTTATGAATTTCTGTGTGTGTGTGTGTGTGTGTGTGTGTGTGTGTGTGTGTGTGTGTGTGTGTATGCCAGAGGGCGATGAGTGTGCTGTGGAGGGGGACATTGGAAATCCTTCTAGCTAGTTCTGCCACCTTGTTGTTTTGGTCCAGGGTTTTTCCCAGTCTCCACTTTCCAAGGGCCAGAATTGCATTTGCTGCCATTTAGCTGGGCATTATTATGTGGGATCTGAGATCCAAACTCAGGTGCTTTGGCTTTTGAGGTAAAGGTTTAACCCCCGAGGCATCTCTCCAGCCCCCAGTTATGAACATCTTTATAGATTCTTCACATTCTAAAGTCATGTTGCCTAATTACATTTTCTTATCTTTAAAATTCAGATTTAAACATTAACACTATATGCCTTGCATATAGTAGGCACTCAAAATATATCCAGGAAGTTAAGGTATATGATATGGTACTCTGAATTGTATCTTTAAAAGAATCATTTCCCCTAATTCCTTCTCTTCACTCAAATTACATTGTTCTTCCTGACTATAATTTTTCATGTTCTGCTTCAAGTCTTGACTTTCTTATATTCCTCATTCAAAATTCCTTTGGAAATTTACCATGAATCTTTTTCTTGAGACTTACCCATTCTTCCTATTTTATCCTAAACCTTTATTTTTTTCATTTTTAAATATGCTATTTATTTGAGAGAGGGAGGGTGGGAAGAGAGCGCACAGGCAGAGGTCAAGGACAGCCTTCAGAAGTAAGTTCTCATCCAACCTTGCAGGCTTCCGCAGTGGACCTCAGGTCACCAGGTTTGCAAGCAGGAGCCTCACCCGCTGAGCTGTCTCTCCAACTCCCTAACCTTTATTTTAATTTCAGTTTTTCTCATCCTGAAAAACTATTTGATTGTTACTATTTAATTGAAAAACATAATGAGAAACCTATAATCTTATGTATTCTGTATTTTTAGTCTATTGAAGACAATGAAGTATATTTGCCTAATGATGAAATTTGGACCTATGATATTGATAGTGGGTTGTGGTAAGTAATTTTAAATTGCAGAATGTCCAGTCTTACTTACAAATGTTTTCATACACTACAGGGATTTTGAGACCATGGTCTGAGCATATTGCTGCATTTGTGAAGTCCCCCTCTCCTTTCCTATCCATGTGGCATTTTCCTCCCCTCTGCATTTTTTCCTTTTCTTTTCTTCCTTCCTTCCTTCCTTCCTTCCTTCCTTCCTTCCTTCCTTCCTTCCTTCCTTCCTTCCTTCCTTCCTTCCTTCCTTCCTTCCTTCCTTCCTTCCTTCCTTCCTTCCTTCCATGTATATGTATATCAGAGGGCACTGTGTTTGCCTATGGAGGTCAAGAGTAACCTGGGGAATCATTCTTGATTGTTCTACCTCTTTTTTGTTTTATTCTGGGGTTTCCCAGGCTCCCATTTGAAGGGCTGGAAGTACAGGCCCCCACCATTTCCTCCCATCATTTTCGCCTGGTATTTTTAGGTGGAATCTGGGATCCAAACTCAGGGCCTTCTGCTTTGAAGCCAGAGGCTTAACCCCTGAGCCATCTCTCCAGCCCCCTCTCTGCATTCTTTGTTTTTTCTCAAAACCAAAACTGTCTCTAAAGACTGTTCTACTCTACTGATTTTCTCCATTCTGTTGGCCTGCATGAAAAATTCTAATTCTTTTCCCCCAGCAGTCTGTATCCTGTATCTTATTAGATTTTTCCTTTATTAATTTTGCTTTGTTTTATTAAGACAAGGGCTCACTTTGTAGCCCAGAGAGGCTGCAGCTCCCCATCCTCCTGCTCTGCCTCCCAGTGCTGGGCTGATAGGTGTATGCCAGCATACCTGGCTACAATCACGTATTAATTACAGTTGGCAGTGGTTGTTTCTTCACAGAAAAAGTACTCAGGGAGTTTAAAGAAAACTTCATTTGCCTCTGGAAAGCTAAGAGGTGCTATTCATTCTTGCTGCAGGAAGATGCACTTGATGGAAGGAGAACTGCCTACCTCCATGTCAGGAAGCTGTGGCGCGTGCATTAATGGAAGGCTCTATGTTTTTGGAGGATATGACGACAAAGGATACAGCAACCGAGTAATGCTTTCTTTAAATTCAGGAGTGCAGCCAAGTGTATTCAGTGTACCATTTCACTCCATGACTTTACAGAATTCTTATCAGAAGATACCCTAAGTTTGTGTGATTAGGCTTAAGATAGCTGGCAGAGGACTCGTCTTGTTCTTCCGTCTCCCATGTCTCTGTGCTTCAGAATTAGCTCCATGCTTGGCTGCCCGGCAGGTGGAAGCAGGATGGGAAGAGACTGTTTCAGTATGTTTCCATGACATTCTTGCTACTAACACAGTCTCCTTTTTATTAGTTCTACCATTTTACATTTCTATTAGGTCAAGTGCTCATTAGAAATAAAAGTAGTATGTATTTTTGGATCATAGATCCCCTGATATAAGTTTCGTTTATAGATGCCCTGTCTGCTAATAATGGTCTCATCTTTTAAAAGCTTTACTTTGTTGATTTACGAACAAGAAATGGGACATACATTTGGGAAAAAATCACCAACTTTAAAGGACAGCCACCCACGCCACGTGATAAGCTTTCCTGCTGGGTCTATAAAGACAGGTAAGCCAGGAGTTGCACTTGTACCCCACTCCCTACTTAAGCATAGAATCACCTTTCAATCAAAATAGAGAAAACCTGAAAGCACGAATGTTGTCCGGTGTATAATTACAGACTTGCTTCAATGTCAATGGTAACAGCAGTGCTAAACCAGGAAGAATTTAAGACAAAAAAGGGTTTTACCTCAGTAAGCAGTTTGCATACCAGGGAATGTGGCCTCTGATGCAAAATGAAAATATGACCCAAAGAGTAGAGGGGTTGGCAGATGTAAAGGAATTTAGTGCCCAAGTGCCCCAAACAGCTATGCAAATGAAGGATGTAAATGTGATTGGTTAATATTTTAAGTCTGATTTCTGGTCATAATTCATTGGTCAACAAGGGACTTTTTGGAGCTTGTTTATCTTGAAAGCTGATTTGGAACAGTCTATGATTCATTTAGGAAGTACTATATGTGTGAGCCCTAGTAAGCCAATAACTACTAGACTATTTTCAATTTAGATCCATTTAGCCACCTGGGGCCTCTTTTGGAGACTCAGCCTATCTTAAAATTCATTTATTTTAAATGGCCCTGTCTGATCATTCTGTTGGCTGAGCAGCCTGCAAATTTGCTTATATTGACTCTTTGCTGGCTATGCCAGCTACTCTTTTCTGCTGGTGTGAGACAATACTCAGGCTCAAATAACTTAAGAGGAGAAAAGGAGGTTTATTCAACTTACACTTCCAGAAGGGAGATACAGTTGGTTATGAGAGAAAAGGGATGGCTGGCTGGCAGAATCTGGAGGAAGCTTAAGTCACATCCATCATGGAGACTGAGAGCTGCAAATTGCAAGAGCAGGTTACCTACCTGAAGCTGGGTAGGGTTAACCAACCTCAAGGTCCACCCCTGTGAGTGCCTTCTTCCAGCAAGGCTCCACCTCCTAAAAGTGCTGTGACCTTCACAAACAACTCAAAATTCAAACACATGAGTCTATGGGAGGGGGGGTAACTCATATTTAAAACCATGATACTCCACCCTGACCCTGTAGGCTCATTGTCATCACATTTACAAACCATCCTCAGTCCAATTTTAACTTTATTTATTCATTTATTGTATGTGTGTGAATGTGTGTCAGAGGGCACTATAGAGGTCCAAGAGTGACCTCAGGAATCATCCTGGATTGCTTCTACCCCCTTTTTGTTTTGCTCTGGAATTTCCCAGGCTCCTCCCACCAGGGCATTTTTATATGGGATCCGGGATCCAAACTCAAAACTGTCTGTTTTGGAGGCAGAGTCTTAACTCCTGAGCCATCTCTCCAGCCCTCGGTCCAACTTTAAAAGTCATTAACAGTCTAAATCAGTAGTCCCAATACAATCCAAAAACCCAAAAACAAAAGCCTCCTGTAAAATCAAAAGACAAATTATATACTTCCAGCATACAATGGCACAGAATGAACATTCCCACCCAAAAGTGAGGAATGGGGGCATATCCAGTAAAGATCCATCCATAACAAGACTGAAAACCAGCAGGACAAACTCCAAAATGCAGCTGCAAGTCAGCATTTTGAACTTCCTGTTGAAATTATCTCAGTTCCAAAGGACTTTGGTTCCAACACATCACTTTCTTGGGCTGACTCCTCCCATGATGCACAGAATTCCTTGACAGGTGTATCACATTGACTCTAGCAACTCTAACATCTTCACTTCTCAACAGCAAACCAGGCTTTAACTCCACAACACAAAATGCCCTTCCTGGGTCTTTTTGCTGGATTTCTAACTTTGCTTCACAGTTCTTGGCTTCTGCCATTCTCTGAAACTTTGGATGAGGGATCCACAACCTCCTCCCTCTCGACTCTTTGATGCCTCTAATACCAGGACTATATGGATGACTTTGCCACGTTTTGTCATAACCTCCAGGTGGAGATTGGCCCCCTTGATTCACAGCTGATTCAGCTTCTCTGTGCTGACTCTGGGCAAGATCTCTCTTAGGCATTTGCTTTAGAGGAGCAGTTAATTCCTTTGGGACTCTGACTTTCAGATCTTCCTTTCTGAAGGAATTTACATTCTTATGGGTGGCATCCTTCCCTGAGGAATTTTCCCTCAGGGTGCAGGCTCTTCTATTCTTCAAATGAAGAACAGGCTTTGGTTCACTAATTGCTCTTATATCTTTAACAATAGCCACCATTTTGCTGTCTCCTTTCTAATTAAACTTGTCCTCATATTTTTCATCTTCACAGATTTCATCTCTTCATGTCTGATTCCTTGCTCCTTTCCCTCATAAGTCTGAACAAGAAAGCTAAAAAGTAGTCATACTATACTATCAAGAATACATTGTCTTGAAGAGTTTTCAGCTAAACATTCAAATTTAACATTAGACAAGCTTTCAGGATGAGTGCTAAGTATCATTCCGTTCCCAATACAGTCTGTGTTCCGGATCTGGACCATCACAAGCTGGATTTCTGTCTGCATCTCTCATAACATTACTCTTCGAAGCTCTCACAAGAATGGCTCTCTAAAAGCCCTGTCTCCAATATGCAAAGGTTTTCCCAGCATAAAGTCCCAAAGTTCTCTGTATTTCTTCCAACAAATATCTCCAAAGGCTTACAAACCACATCACAGCAATGACAGTATTTCTGTACTTCTGGGTACCAACTTCTCAGTTTCACGAACACTTCACTTTCTAGTGCCAGATCCTCTTAGTCTCACAAGCAACATCCCACTTCTCAGTACCAATTTCTGTACCAGTTACTCTTCTCTGGTGCTATGAGGCAATAGTCAGGCTCAAACAACTTAAGGGAGAAAGGAGTTTATTCAGCTTACAATTCCAGAGAGGTGATACAGTCCATTATATAGAAAAGGGATGGCTTGGCAGAAACTGGAGGAGGCTTAAGTCGCATACGTCAGGAAGACTGAGTTTCAAACTGCAAGAACAGTTTGGGCCTAACCAACCTTAAGGCCCATTGCCTGTGACTGCTTTCTTCCACCAAGGCTCCACCTCCTAATGGTGCTGTGACCTTCCCAAACAACTGAAAATTCAAACACATGAGCCTGTGGAGGAGGGGGGACCAGATGGACTCACATTTAAAACCATGACCCTCCACCCCTGGTCCCCACAGGTTCATTGGCATTTCATTATGCAAACAATCCTCAATTCTACTTTAAAAGTCCTCATAGAAATTGAAATGGAGGAGCTGGAGAGATGGCTCAGGGGTTAAGATTCTGTCTCCCAAGCAGAAGGTCCTAAGTTCGGATTCTAGGTCCTACATAAAAAACCCAGGCAGAAACTGCAGCAGCCTGCACTTTGAGCCCTGGTGGGTGAGCCTTAGAAATCCCAAAAGCAAGAAGGAGGTAGAAGCAATACAGGATGATTCCTGAAATCATCCTTGGTCCCCTACAAGGACATACAGATACATACACACACACACACACACACACACACACACACACACTAAATTAATTTAAAACAAAATTGAAATAGATTCTATTCATCTCCAAAGACTACATGCCATTTCCCCTTTGCTCAGGATTGTACAATGGAAGACAAGTCAAGCTCACTGTAGTCTGTCTGTGCTTGGGTTTGTTGTCAATTTCATTCTATTCTGTTTCATCACTGGCTTCCGATGTTTTCAGACAGGACTTTGTTTCACTAAAGTCCAGTATTTAAATACTGAAGATTTTCTTTTTTTTTTTTTCAAAATACTTTATTTATTAATGAGAGAGAGAGAGAACATGCACACATAAGTCCCTTGGTGCATAGGTGGAGGTCAGAGGACAGCTTTCCTTCCACCGTGTGGGCTTCCAGGGATCAAACTCACGTCGCCAGGTTTCCAAGCATGCGCCTTACTCGATGCGCTATCTCGTCAGCCCTAAATACTGAAGATTTTCAACTGTGCTTTGCAGCAGAATTTTCAGAACTTAGAGATACCTCTATTTTTTTTTTTTTTTTTTTTGGTGTGTGTATTGCGTGGGGGGGGTGGTCATGTGTACCAAATTGTACTTCAGTGTTTGTGCCTATGGAAACCCAAGAGTGATACCGGGGATTATCCTGGATTGCTTTACCTCCTCAGTACTTTGTTCTGGGGTTTCCCAGACTCTGCCTTCCAGGGCCAGAATTGCAGACCTCCACATCATCAGCCATTTTTACTTGGTATCTGGGAATCTGAACCCAAGTCCTTTTGCTTGGGAGACTTTAATCACTGAGTTATCTCCCCAGCCTCTACTCCTATGTTTTGTAGCCAGTAATTGGCAGATCTTCAGGCCAACAAGGGAGTTCTCCTTGCTCTTGCTGCACCCTGGGAGAGCTCTTTGGTCCTCATCTTCTCTCCTAGCCTTTGGAGGGCAGCCACCCAAGCACAACTATCCTCGTGCAAAGGATAGCTGTGATCATGATCAGGATAAAGGCATAAGCCTACTTAAAGTATTATGAAATTTTTATTTTGCAATTTTTTTCATAAATTGATTGTATGAATCCTGACTTGTATGAAGTTCATATTTTTTTAATTTAGCTACAATTTTGTAGTTTATTTGGCTTATAGAGCCAAAGTAAGAGAATGTAACTATTTCATCTTTCTTTTGTATGTGGTTTTTCAAGGTAGGGTCTCACTTTGCATTAACCTGGATCTCACTGTTCCTGCTGCTATGAGATAAAATTCAAACTCAAATCAATTTAAGGGAAAAAGGAAATTTATTTCATTTGAGGTTCCAGAGAGGAGAAACAGTCCATTATGGCAGAAAAGGCATGGCAGGCTAGCTTAAATCACATCCTTTGTGGAGGCTGGGATAGCTGACTGCACACTACTAGAACTGACTACTAAAAACAGGGAGGGGCTAACCAACTTCAAGGTCATGTGCCTTTCTTCAGCAAAGGTCCACTTCCCAAAGGTGCCATGACCTTCCCAAACATGAATACCTGAGGATGCAAAGTCATGAGCCTAAAGGAGACACTTGCTGTATAGCTAAACTCTAAAATGTGTCCCTTGTGTTTGCTTTTCAGTTTGATATATTTTGGTGGCTATGGCTACAGGAGACACAATGAGCTTCAAGACTGTTTCGATGTTCATGATGCATCTTGGGTAAGAAAGTAATCGGTTTTTACATTTCTCTTTTAATTCAGTGCCACCCTCAAGTGGTATAAATGATGAATCTAATCTTTCTCATTTCAAGAGCTACCAATTAGCTGTAATTCACACAATAAAAAAATTGTATTTTTCTTCTACTGGACTTTGATCCAGCTAAAAAAGATCCTCTCATCTAGAGGAATTAGCTTTCATGGCATATTAATTTTTCAGTTTATGCCGTTAATCACTCGTATCTGCTTCTGCTAGATAGGAAGAGGCCTTAGCACAACTTGAGAAAATTGGCTTGGGGGCTGGAGAGTTGGCTCAGGGGTTAAGCCTCTGCCTTGCAGGCAGAAGGCCCTGAGTTCGGATCCTAGACCCCACGTATATAGACGCCGGGCAGAAGCGGGGGCGGCCTGCATTTCCGGTCCTGGTAGGGTGGAGAAAATTGGCTTATATTTAAGTACAATATCTATTGTCACATTTATCTCCTTTTAAACACACCCTTACACTGACTCTGCACTGCAGTGAATGAGGTATAGTGACATTACTTTTCCAACCTTTTCTTACCAGTAAGAGAAGAAATCATTAGTGAAAATAGTCCTAAAGTATAAAAAGAAATTTGAATTTTATTTTGAGACAGAGCTCACTCTCTAGCCCAGGCTGACCTGTAACAGATTACCTTTGAAACCACAGTGCACTGCCTGCCTTGGTCTCTCTAGTGCTAGGTTTGTAAGTGTGAGCCAGCACATCAATTATCAATCTTCTCAAATCAAATCAGAATCTTCTCAAAGATTACTTTTGCTACCAACATTCATAGAATTGTTTTTAGCCTTGCCTTCTAGGATATATTATCATGGTAAATTTTAATGGACATTTATATATAAATTTCATATATATAACTGCATCTGATATTCCAAAATTCTCTGTATTGCTGCAAGGTCTTTTATTATTATTGTTTTTAGTTATCTGTTTTATTTAGTTTGCAGTTCCTGGGGTTTGAACCCAGGACCACCATTCTACCACTGAACTAGAAGCCTACCTCTCAATGCGGATTTTAAATTTTTAACATTGTCTTTTAAGTTTGCTATTGAAAGTATTGCTGATAATTATGAGAAATATAGCTTATTTATGACTAACCATTTTTACAATGAGATAATTCATAGTTTTTCTCCTGTAGTATAGTTAATGATTGTATCTTCTTTTTGAGAACAAGAAGATTTTTTTTCATTTAGATTCTAAACCAAGTAAATTATTTAATTTACTTGATTAATTTGACAAATCTTTTCAAGTGGATAATATAGTTCTGACACAGAGTGTAAAACTATCATGGAGGAAATCCCTAGTAACTGCAGAAGACTTCAGTAACCTAGAAGATGCTAAATGCAAGTCAGGTGTGATATACACATACCACACCCACACACCCACACACACCCCCGTACACCCACGCACTACCACCACCACCAGCACTTGGGAGGCAGAAGCAAGAGGTTATCCAAGTTCAAAGCCAGTCTGGTCTACCATGCCATCAGAGATACATAGATTCTGGAGAGAGGAAAAGAGAGAGGGAGAGAGAGAGAGAGAGAGAGAGAGAGAGAGAGAGAGAGAGAGAGAGGGAGGGAGGGAGGGAGGGAGAGAACAAATACAGTATAACTTCTAAATCTTTCCCTTGCTGACAAAGATAACTGAGCATTTATAAGTTAGATTCAGAATAAGAATCTTAAATTTCTCCCACTTGTTGCATTTTTCCACAATTTCAAGTTTTATTTTTACATATAGATGTGTGTAATGTGTACACAAATCACACATTTGCTCATAATAAATCTTAAAGAAATTTATTAAAGCAGTTTTTTCACATACATAGAATTTTACCATTAAAGATGAAACCGATTTACATACCAAAGAGTTGAATGTGCTTGTTTACTTTTATATGAAGAATTAATCTTGGCTAAATAATTGATACTCCAGGATGTAAATATCTGTGGTATTTGGTGTTTTTCAGAGTTGACTGATATTTTAGCTTTATAATTGTTAGTGCCGAGAATGCCATTCTGAGTAAATACATGTAATACAAAATGATAGAAGGATGTTCAGGACTACTTCAGAAATTGTTGGAAATCTGACCTAACTCCAAGCCAAATTTTACATGAGAAATTTTATTAAACTCAAGTTAGCAACTGAAAGAATGGATTTTTCAATGTTTTACCCTTTTTTTTAAATTTATTTTTTCCTAGTTTTACAAGCATATTGAGTAATTATCTTTGCCCCCTCCTTTCTGCACCCCCCCCAGAGCAGGTTTTGAAACTGAACATTCCAGCATAATACAATCAAAAAATACACTAACTTGATACAGCAAGGCTAAGGAATGACAGAAAATACTGAAAGGTTTTATGCTCTGGGTCTGGGCTAGAGCTCAGTTGGTGAAGTGTTTTCCTAGCTGTACAAAGTCGCGAGTTCAATCTCCAGCATGGCACAAAACCAGACGTAAGGGAGCAGTGGAGCATGCCTGTTATCCCAGCATATCGGGCGTGAAGGCAGAAGATCAAGGTCATGGAGTACATAAGGTTTTGTCTAGAGGGGAAAAAATAATCCCTATGAGAACAGAAGACTTGGTATGTACAGTAAAACACTTTAGAAGCTCATTGTATGAACTATGTATGGGCTGAGGTGTTGGGATACACATGTATATTTAGAACTAAAGCGTCAGTGAAATTACAAGGTACAAGACAGGCAAGCACCACAAGACACACCTCACATTCCTTAAATATTTGATTTTGCATTGACTTTTGGTCATTGTGTGTTCAGAAATATTTTGTTCTTGCCACATTTTTCATGACCCCCACATTCAGTTGCATGACCCCTTATAGGATCCTGGAATAGTTAGTCATGCCTGGTTGGACATACTTGCAATCTCAGCACCCAAGAAGCTGAGACCAGCCTGGGCTAATAGGAGAGACCCTGTCTCAAAATCAAAAGGACAGGGAAGAGGATCCCGAGGCGTCCCCCTCCCTGAGGATTTATAGATGGTTAAGTTTGCTAGGGGAGGGAGAGACTGGAAGGAGCCGGAGCTCCTGTCTGTAGGTGACACTAGTAACTCAGTGGGTCACAAAAAAGAGACAATGAAAGCAGAAGAGAGAGTAGTTAGGAGGAGACTAGTTATTAGCAGGAGTGAAGACACAGTGAAGTGGGCGTTCGTGAAGCCCCACCAGCTGAGGCGCTATTGGCAGTTAGTGGCTGTTGGCAGAGAATATTCAGTGGTGTAATTGCTGGCAAGTTGGCCGTGTTCCAGAAGATGACCCCATGCTCCTGCCAGCTGCTCTAATTTAAACTCATTGTGTCCAAAAAATAAAATTAAAAATAAAGGGGGATGTGCTGGGAAAAAGAAAGAGTCCAGAGAGAGAGAGCACTGAGGGCACACATGTACCAAATATATTGTACATATGCACAAAATCAGCAGCTAGTAAGTCTTAAAATTAAAGCAATGTACGTAAGGACTGTGAGATGGCTCATTAGGTAATATGCTTACCACCAAGCCTGCATTCCGAGTCAATCTCTGGAACACATGGTAGAAGAGAACCAACTTCTACAAGTTGTCCTGTGACCTCCACAAGTACATGATGGCATCCATGCGCCTATGTGCTCATGTGCGCGCAGAATCACAAAAATAAAATCACAAAATTTTAAGAATATTTTAAAGTAGGAATTAAAAGCAATACATTGATCAGAATTTTCGAGTAAAGGAATTCGCGGCCTTCTGAAGTCTACCTATACCAAACACTAGTTTTGAAATAGATTTCAAAGTTGTGTCTGTGTCTCATCACTCGGACGGAGAGCTGATCCTGAGAGCAGCGAGAGCTGCGGCGGGGAAGGGGTCACTCTGACACCTGACACCGAGAGAAGAGGGGACGCAGCTGCTGACTACAGACCCTGCTCCTCGAGGTGCAGCCAGCACAGCTCTGTGGCCACGGGGACCCTGGAGTCTGCTTGTCCTGGTGCCTGTAACTTGGGCAGCGAATATGTGAAGCGCGACAAGCCTTTACATAGCTAAATTTTTTCTATTTCAGGAAGAGCAGATTTTCTGGGGATGGCATAATGACGTCCATGTATTTGATACAAAGACACAGGCTTGGTTCCAACCAGAAATTAAAGTAAGTGCTACAAAAATTATCTTGACATGTTTAAAATCCATTTTATTGTTATTTAGATTTTAATCATTGGTTCTGTAGTTGCATGCCAATAGTTCGTGTTCTCTCTCTCTCTCTCTCTCTCTCTCTCTCCTTCTCTCTCTCTCCCCCCCCATACTTTGAGACAGGGTCTCACTGTGTAGTCCACACAGGCCTGGGGTCTGTGGAGATCTTCCTGCTCCTGCTTTCTGAGTGTTGGGATTACAGGTGTGTATCATTGCACCTGGCCAAGGAAGTTCTCGCAAATAGTGTTAACCAATGCTGTTTTTTTTTAAATCATATATTCTTCTTTAGCTCACATGATATTTTCTAGAAAAATATCCTTTAAAGAGCTGTCATCACCATTCTTTATCTTTTATTTTGAGACAGGCAGGTCTTGAAGTCATTACGTAGTAGCTGACAGTGACTTTGAACTCCTCGTCCTCTTATCCTCCTCACCCCCATGTGCTAGGATTACACATGTGTCCCAGTTTCATCAGGCTTTTTAATCTGTTTGAGTCAAATGAAGGACAGCTTGACCTCAAACTGGCAATCCTCCTGTCTCAGTCTCTTCACTCCTCTCAGTGACAGGAGCCATTACACTCAGTCTCCTTTAACATTCTTTACCTTCAAGTGTCATGCCCTGACTAATGCAAGTTCTTTAAAGTCCTTTTAAAACAAAGTCCATGGTATCTTCTGTGTGTGTCCACATATGTGTGGGTACATTTGCTTGTATGTATGTCTGTGGAGGTAAGAGCTGGACATTATATATCCTCCTCTATTACCCCTGCTTTTTAAAGTGTGGGGGATGTCTTTATTTTTTTTTCAAGTTTTTTTATTCATTTATTTTGTGTGTGTGTGTGAATCAAAAGACACTGTGTGTCCCTGTGGAGGACCAAGGATGACTTCAGGAATCATCCTGGATTGCTTCTACCTCCTTTTTTCTTCCCTCTGGGATTTCCCAGGCTCTGCCTGCCAGGGCCAGAAGTGCAGGCTGCTGCCATTTCTGCCTAGTGTTTTATGTGGGATCTGAACTCAGGACCTTCTGGTTACAAGACAAGAGTCTTATCTCCTGAGCCATCTCTCCTGATTTTTAAATATGCATGTATGTGTGTGTGTGTGTGTGTGTGTGTGTGTGTGTGTATGTATAGTATTGCATACTCTAATATAGTGAATTTATGATATCTTCACCCCTTAATCCCCAATCCCATCCCTCCTTTTCTCCTTGCAACCCTTCATCTCCCTTGGTAGACTCCCTCCTATTTCAAGTCTGATCCACTGTGTTTTATCGAGTTTGCCTTTGATGACATCTACTTAATCATATATCAGAGGGTATACCATCGAGGAAAGCATCCTCCTTCCAATCAGTGTTAGTCCTCATCAGTGCCTTAGGGAAGCATGGAGCGTCTTGAGATCTCTCTCCTAGTTCTCTTGCAGTTCTTGTGAAAGTATACATATCTGACATGAAATCATGAATACCAATTCCCACTAATTTTTTGAAGCAGAGTCTCTCACTGAACCTGGTGCTCACCAATTGACTCGACTGGCTGTCCAGCAGATCCAGGAATCTGCCCGTCTCTGCCTCTCAGTGCTATGGTTACAGGTGCTCACTGCTGAGTCCAGCTTTTTAAGTAGATCCACACTCGGATCTCACGTCTGTGTAGCAGGCACTGTACTAACTGAGCCATCTTTCCAACGCTCACCCCTAGCCACCCCATTTTTTTATGTAGCACTAGAACTGAAGTAGTAGCTACATGAGTGTTAGACAAGTGTTGTTCCTCTGAACTATACCTCCAGGCCAATCCTGTGTTTTTCTAAGCCCTTGAAATCAGAGCTGCATGAAGGTACAGCACAACAAAAATACTCTACTGTGATTTCATTTGCTGGCTATGAAATGCCAATTAGATTCCTTAAGGAACAGCACCCCAGGAGTTGAAGCATGTTGTTCAATGCCATCACAATACTTTCTGACTGTCCATCTGCTGTGCTGTTTCTCCTGTGCTCTCTCCATTCCGTGGGCTGCAGATCAGCCGGGGCCATTTAGGAAGGAAGAGGATGCCAACTGAACTGGCAGATCTTTCTGTGTTGTTCTCTCAGGGACAGGCTATTAGTCTTAGAAGAGAACTCTGGGTCCACCTGGGCATGTTCCCACTCTGTAGCACCCAGGCTGCTGAAGGGATGACCAGCTAGTCTTGCATCACATCCTCAACCTAGGGAGAACAAGGTGTCATGAGTAATAAGTTCACCTAACTGGACAGAAAGGAATTCTAAGCAGACAAAACATACATGGCATGTTAATATACACACATGACCAAGTTTCCTACAACTCAGCTTATGAGAAATGAGAGGAGCGCCGTGGGAATATGAGGCACTTCGGAGTTGCCCCTCACTCTCCTGATTCCCAGGCAGCGACTGAGCATCGGTGCTGTTAATTGGGATCAGCTGCCAGCTATTTAAACTTACGGTGTGTTTTCCTTCAATCTGCATGTTTTATGTCTTTTATTAATGGAATGGAAGTATACTGCCTCTTTTAGGATGATTTCACATCAGATTGTGCCTATAGTGGACCATCCCAGACCATAGTCAGCAATGGACATGGGAGAAACTCATGAGGCCCCACGAATTGCTGATGAACAGTAACAGCCTAGCAGGTTTGGGGGAGAGGAGAAAAATATCCACTTGGGGAGTTTACTAAGCTCCCGAACCCACAGTCATACAAATGGCCCTGCTTAAACCCTTTGGGTACAAAACAAAACATTAGGACATAACTATGTGAGGAAGACTTGTAGGGAAGGGGGTTTGGCAAGGACGGGAAGGAGGTAAGAAAAGAGTAGAGAGGAATCAGAATGTAGTAAATACTTGGAGGAAATTGCCAAAGGGTTGGAGAGATAGATGGCTCAGGGGTTAAGACATTGTCTCGAAAATAGATGGTCCTGAATTCAGATTCCAGGTCTCACATAAAAAACGCCAGGTGGAAAAGGCAACTGCCTGCATTTACAGCCCTAGTGGACAGAGCCTGGGAAATCCCAGAGTCAAGTGAAAAGGAGGTAGAAGCAATCCAGGATGATTCCCAAAGTGCCTCTGACACACACACACACACACACACACACACACACACACACACACATACACACAAACACACAAACAAACGTTTCAAAAAATTGTCAAAGAACAAAATTCATCCATTAAAAAAAGATAAATTTCACCTTAGCCAAGGTAGGTAGAGAGAATTATTTCTGAGACGAGTCTACTGAAATTAATCTTTCTCAAGCCTTTTCCCTTTGTAATTCTTTAAAAACTCAGGAAGAGATTGTGTGTGCAAAGCCCTTTCTTCCATTCCCTGATCAGAAAAATAAATGAAACAAAACAAGACATGGTTATAGAAGTAAGCAAGGGTCTGGAGCCCTTTACTTCAGTGGTCCTTTCACTTAGCTAACCATTATGTAGGTCACAACCAAGTGGATGGCAGCACAGTTTTCCGGTAAGCCCAAGAAGTCTGAGAAATTATGACACAGGGTGGAGCTTAAACACCTGTCCCACCTTCAGAGAATTCTGGGCAGCCTGGGTTATACACTGGGACTGTCTCAAAGCAAAGCACTGAAGATGCGCTGTATGTATTCAAAGTAGAGAAGTCGTTTCAGAGTTTCTGAGGCCATCACATAATGCACTGCTCAGTCTGAGTATTAGCTCTGTGTGCGTGTGTGTGTGTGTACATTTTTGTGTGGTACACTTGAGAAAGCAAATTTTTAAATTGGATTTTTTAAATCCTTGAATTTCAAGCTAAATTTATAAGAGATGTTACGTTACTAAATAGTGTCGGTCATCTAAGGACAGAGGAAACAGTTTTCATTCTTGAAGAGTGCCATTTGCTTTATTGGCTGGGCGTTCCCTTACTGCCAGGATGGTGACTGAGTTACAGATTCTCAAGTCTTGTGTGTTCTCATCTCTGCTTGCAGGGCGGCGTCCCACCACAGCCTCGGGCGGCACACTCATGTGCAGTTCTCGGAAATAAGGGTTATGTCTTTGGCGGACGTGTTTTGGTCAGTGTTTTTAATGGAAATAACAATTTTATGTGTGATGCTTATAATTAAAAAATCATCTAAATTTGTGGAATAGTTGATGAAAATGTCATTGCATAAGAACTTTCCTTATCTTTTGTTTCCAAAACAGACTACCCACAGGCTGTCATACATGATATTGAGTAATATTTTAATCAAGAGAATCCATTTCAGTGCTGTATGCAAAGTGTTTAATTTTTTGTAAATTCTGTTAGTTTAAATACATTTTTTGTTTTTCCTTTTGGCACTTTAATTTTGTCTTGTTAATACTTAGAATTGATTCCCAATAATTAAAATTCTGACGTTAAGTAGGATAGAAGCAGTCTATTTTTAATATGAACTTATTTTAAAACATTGTGCTCATAAAAGAGGTAAAACACTGTCCAATTTAACATACTTTTTTATTTTAGCAAACTCGGATGAATGACTTACATTATCTAAACTTAGATACCTGGATTTGGTCTGGAAGGTAAGTTTCAAGTCTACTGTAATCTACAGGGGTGTGTGTGGACATGTAACTGTAATCTAAATTTAGGTCCCAAAAACTGAGCTGATTTTTTTCTTCAGATTGCATATCTAAGCAAGGAATATAAGACTTAAATAGAGTTTGTTTCTTATTAAGTAGTCCAGGCTGGCCTCAGATTCTGAGCTGTCCTGCCTCAGTGTCTTAAACGCTAGGATTACAGGTATGCACACAGCTAAACTCATTCTTTAATGACACTATTAAAAAACTGTGAAAATACTGAGATTAAAATCTATCATGTGAAAGTGCTGTGTTTATATTAGTATTCTTTGGAGACTAGTCACTAGAAGGAACGGAGTGGCTAAAAGAGGTCATCTCACATGGTGATAGTCATAATGTGTTGGCTCTTGGCCTGGAGAGATAGCTCAAGGCCTCAAAAGCAAAGAGCCTGAGTTCAGATCATTGATCCCACATACAAAGGTCATGTGGAAATGGCAGTGATTTGCACTTCCAGCCCTGGAAGCTGGAGCCTGGGAAACCCCAGAGCAAAGCAATAAGGAGGTAGAACAATCCAGGATGATTCTGAAAAACACTCCACAGGTACAAACACTCAAGTGTACTCTTCTACACACACACATACACACATATACACATATAATCAAATATATATAAATATATATAATGACTCAATATTATTTAATGTTAGAGTAAACTTATTTAGTTATTAATTTCTAAAGACATATAATAAAGTGGAATAAAATAAAATTATATTTTTTAAAAAATTTTAAGATCTGGAAAGATAGCTCAGACCACATAGTGCTTGCACTGCAAGCAGAGTTTGATACCCTGAACCCACACAAAGAGCTAGGCACGCTGGGAAGCAGAGAATGCAGCTCCTCGAGCTCACTGACGAGCCTGGACAAATATGTTACTGCTAGATCCTGTTTCATAACAGAAGGTAGGAGATGGCGCCTGGGGAGCAGCACTCGAGGCTATTGGACCCCCACATGCACGGTGATAAAAATAAGTACATAAAGAGCTAGGCATGTCGATGCTGAGGTGGTGAGTTTGAAGCCAGCCTTGGCTATGTAGCACAGACCTGTCTTGACAAATAAAATTCCAAAATAAAAAATGAAACTTGAAAGTGTCAGGAGGAAAAATAGCAGACTATTTTTAAAATCTTGGCATTGGTAAAGCTTTTACAAGGATTATGTAAACCTACACATGCTTAAGTGGAAAAGGCTGAATTAAAAATGAAAATGGCTTGCTTAAGGGCTGGTGAGATAGCTCAGCATGTAAGGTGCCTGCTCATAAACCTGGTGACCCGAGTTCAGTCCCCAGAAACCCCCATGGTGGTCTTCTCTCTCTCTCTCTCTCTCTCTCTCTCTCTCTCTCTCTCTCTCTCTCTCTCTCTCTCCCCTTCTCCCTCTCCCCCTTCCTCCCTTCTTTTCTCCCTCTCTCTCTGTTTTTCTCTCTCATAAAACAAATAGTATTAAAAATACTTAAAGTAAATATTTCCCTATCACAAGAAAATAGACAAATTGGAAAATAAACACCAAATTAAACTGGAAGCAGTATTTTGATCTTTTTTTAACAGAGAAAGTAAAAGTCAAAGGTTCCCGGCTGGAGAGATGATTCAGGGTTAAGACTCTGCCTCACAAGTAGAAGGTCCTGAGTTCTGATCCCAGTTCCCACAAAAAAAATGCCAGGTGGAAACAACAATGGACTGCATGCACTTCTGGCCCCTGGTGGGCAAAGCCTGGGAAATCCCAAAAGGGACCAAGGAGGTAGAAGCACTCCAGGATGATTCCCGAAGTAACCCTTGGTCTCCCACAGGGACATACAGTGCCCTGTGGTACACACGCACATGCACATGCACACGCACCCACACAATCTATCTGAAATATTCAAGGGAGGGGCTGGAGAGGTGGCTCAGAGGTTACACCTCTGCCTTGCAGGCAGAAGGTCCTGAGTTCAGATCCCAGATCCCAACGTATGTAGACGCCAGGAGGTGGAGGCGTCCATGGTGGTTCCCGAATTCGTCCGTGGTTCTACACACACACACACACACACACACACACACACACACGCACATACATACACACACACACACAATTGAATAAATAATAATAAAAAAAACTAAAAAAATTTAAAAAAATATTCAAGGGAGAGGATGTGTACATGGAGGTCAGAGGACAGCTTTCAGAAGCTGGTTCCCTCCTTCCACCCCTTGAACATGGGAAATCAAACTCCGGTCTCCAGGTGTGTGCACAAGCACCTTTACCTGCTGAACCATCTTGTCAGTCCTCAAAAGCTATTTTTAAAAGTTGTCCAACTTCATGGTTATGAAGGAAATGAAAATTTAAAAATTTACTTATTAGAGAAAAATAATTATAATGACCTATGTGTGCTAGCATATAACAATACAGTAGGCATTTGAATGGTATAACTTTTCTGATAGTCTGACAATATGTTTAAGATAGAAAATGGAATTTTTAACCTTAACGCAAAAGTTCTCCAAAGACATTGCAATTATATTTATGGAAGTGGGTATGTGTATATCTAAAAGATGTTTACTGCAACTTTATTAATAAAGCCCTATGCTTACAATCAGTCCTCATGCCTGTCTGCAGGAATTGTTTGAATCACATGGCATTTGCCATTGGCTTACAAGCTTCCATTGATGACCAAGGGACACTGTATTCTATGGAAACGTTGCACAACATATCAAGTGAAAACAATCATCAAATAATAATCCCATTTACATATTCGTAGTAAACACAGTTGCATGTATATTAATTTCAAAAAGATATGTGCCAAATCAGTACTATTTCTTGCTGCTGGAGGACAAGATTAGAGTCTCTTTTAAAATATATATTTGTGATGGTTAAGTGCTTTGTAAGTTAAGTGTTTCCTTCCTTCCGCCTTCCCCTCCTTCTCTCTCTCTCCCCTCCCCTCCCCTGCAGCTCATTTTCCTCTCTAAACTGAGTGTGGTACTGGGTGCTGTAACACCAGCACTGACAGGTTGAGGAGGGAGGATCGGGAGCCTGGTCAGACTCTGCTATGAGTAAGACTTCTGTTTGAGGGAAAAAAGAAAGCTGAGATGATTAAAGCCTATGCATTTTGGTGACTGTGGAAATTAGACTCTGAGTTTTTCTTTTTCTCTTGCTCACAGGATTTCTGTTAATGGAGAAAGCCCGAAGCATCGGTCATGGCACACGTTAACAGCAATAGCCGATGATAAGCTTTTCCTGTTTGGTGGACTAAGTGCCGACAATATTCCATTAAGTAAGTCAAAGCTGAGCGTGTAATTGCTATCTCACCTTTTCTTAATTATATTTTTTCCTTATGATGAAGGAAGTCTTTTTTCCTCTTTATCCCCACACATATACTTAAAATGAAAATTCTGGAGGCATAGATCAGTGGTAGAATGTCTACCCAGCATGTTCAGTCTCCCCTGAGGGAGGGTGGGAGAATTGAATTAAATCATCTCTCCACTATCATATTCTGTGTGCTATGCCCTGAGTTTTCATCCAGAAGCCTGTTACACTGAGTGTTGTGAGTGGGTGGAGCAGCCATCCCCAGAAGGCTCTGGAAGCACAAGACTAGCAGACCAATTCTAGAACTCCTAAGAAAAGTACTAAGCAGAAATCCATAACCCGTGTCACTGCTGAGCCCAGCAGCCATGAGTTTGGTAACAGTTTTTCTTTCAGAAGTAAAGCTATGGCATCAGGGTACACAAATAACCAAGAATATACACTTCTAGGTTCGACATGTGTGACTATTTTCTTAACTAAACCTACTTATAAAATTTTATGTAGAGGGGCTGGGGAGATGGGTCAGTTGGTAGTTAGTGAAGTGTGTGCTGTGCAGGCATGAGGGCCTGAGTTCAGATTTCCAGCACCCGGTAAAAGCCAAGCACAGAGTGTATAGTTCTAACCCCAGCACATGTGGGGGGCGGTGGTGGAGATCAGTGACTCTCAGGAGCTCCCAGTTAGTGAGCTCCCAGTTCTCTGGCCTCCATATGCACACGCACGCATAAACATATTCTTTTTTTTTAAATTTTTTTATTATTATTATTATTTATTCAACTGTGTGCATGTGCGTGTGTATGTGCGCGCGCATGTGTGTATGTATCTGTGTGTGCATGTGTCTGTGTATGTGTAGAACCACGGACGAATTCGCGAACCACCATGGACTCCTCCATCTCCTTCTGCCCCGGGATTCACAGGCTCCGCCCTACCAGGACCAGAAGCACAGGCCGCCCTGCTTCTGCCTGGCGTCTATACGTGGGATCTGGGATCCGAACTCGGGACCTTCCGCCTGCAAGGCGGA
This sequence comes from Typhlomys cinereus, assembly GCA_023101885.1. Taxonomy (NCBI): domain Eukaryota; kingdom Metazoa; phylum Chordata; class Mammalia; order Rodentia; family Platacanthomyidae; genus Typhlomys; species Typhlomys cinereus. The sequence goes on along the minus strand of JALPQD010000290.1, from coordinate 1,752,993 downwards.
GGCTTAACCCCTGAGCCACCTCTCCAGCCCCAAACATATTCTTTAAAAATTGCACGTGGTGTGTGTGTGTGTGTGTGTGTGTGTGTGTGTGTGTGTGTGTGTGTGTGTGTGTGTGTATCAGAGGGCACTGTGTGTCCCTGTGGAGGACTAAGGGTAACTTCGAGAATCATCCTGGATTGTTTCTACCTCCTTTTTGCTTTGCTCTGGGATTTCCCAGGCTCTGCAGGCTGCCTCTGTTTCTGCCTGGCATTTTTACTTGGGACCTGGGATCCAAACTCAGAACCTTCTGCTTGCAAGACAGAGTTTTAATCTCTGAGCCATCTCTCCAGCCCCACAGGCAATTTATAATATATATAATCTGGAAATGCTTCATTTTTCATCAAAAGTTTATTGAGCATCAATAGTCTGCTCACCATCACACTACAGAAAAAATTCTTAATAGGGACTCATGTCATTCTTGCAGGGTTCATGTTATTCCTGAATGTGGGTTTTTTTGTTGTTGTTGTTGTTAAAGAAACTTGGAATCTAACAGACTAATATCTGTATACTTCACTACAGATGAAGACCATAACTTCATGGGCTCTAGTATTTTTAATTTCTATTTGCTAATTTTGATCACTAACCTATGGGAAATAAATGATCTGACACTTAATCTAGTCAGTTTCCTCACTCACAGATTAAGATTTAGTTATATAAATACCAAAAAAGTTGTTTTTAGTTTTGTCAGCTGCAATGATGGCCTTTGGTTATGTGAAGACTGACTGCTGTTAGCAGCGCGTACTGAAGTGCCTGAGGGGACTGTACAAGGTCCAGGGTGGCAAATGATTCACCAGGAGTAGCACAAAGAGGCAAGTGGAGCCTCATGACAAATCTTCTTTTTTCTTTCTTTCCTTCCCTTGCTCCTCCTCTTTTCTTTTTCTTTTCCTTTTCCTTTTCCTTTTTCTTTTTCTTTCTTTTTTTCTGCTAGAGATTGTGCCCCCAATTTTTACAGCTGTTGAGGCCATGATGTGTGGGTCACTCTTCTTCGTACATGTTCAGAATGTTTATGAAAAGTGTGAGGACATACCCACGATACAATATAAATGTTACTGATGAATCTAGCTGCGGGTTTGGCAGTGCATCCTGTGGGCCTGTTCTTCCTTTCTGAACTGTCATACTATTCTAGGTGATGGATGGATTCATAATATAATAACAAATTGTTGGAAACAACTTATACATTTACCTTACACAAGACCCAGGTAAGTCTAGAAGTTGACATGTGGCAAATAGTTAAGATTTTTTTAAGTTCTAAAATATAGAAAAGTTTTTGTATTGTCTGTAGTGAAATCATGAACAGTTAAGAAGTTGCTTTTCAAATGAACTTTATGCTGATTAAATAACCATCACTTTCATCATATTTAATTGCTAATAATAATCTAGTTTCCATCCATATTTGAATATGTAAAAATGTTGTTCTTTTAGTTAATTGTATAATCTTGTTTCATAAATATGAAAATCATAAAATAAGACATGTCATAAAGCTAATATTTTATAATGTTACTATTTTTAACAAGTTAACACAGTAGGGACATTTAAAGCAATTGTTATTGAGGAAATTTGCTTTCATGCTAATTTAATAAGTAGCAACTTATTTCTCCTTATTAACATTTGAGCAGAGCATGGTGATAAGCCCCTGTCGCCCCAGTACTGGGAGATAGAGGCAGGAAGGTCAGGTGTCTAAGGTCATCCTTGGCTACATGGTGGCTCAGGCCAGCCTGGCGAGACCCTATCTCAAAACAGGTGGACACCTTCATTAATGTGAATATTTGAAAGCGAAAGTTAGTTATTTGTGTTATATTATAGAATAAAAATTATAGAAACAATATACTATTATTAAAAAATAAAGAAAAGCACAACAGTACTATAATTATTTTTAAAATTTTGACTGAATAGTTTTATAGGAAATTCCAATTCATCATATCATAATATAGTCACAGAATTGCTGTAACTGTAGAGTTGTTTATACCAATGTGAAATCAGTGTAATGACACATTTTTGTTTTTAAAATTGAGAATTAAGTATTTGAGAACTGACCTCAGTATATATATACTCTTTGATATACATGTGTTTATTTGATAATATTGAATTATACATTTAGAGACTATAACAATTACACATGCTTTGCTTATTTTTTATGTATAAGAAATTCATTGGAACATATTTAAACAACTCTGGCTTTTTTACAGCCAGTTTCTTTAATTCAAAGAGTTTGTTCTGTCTTAAGATGTGGGAGCCCAGAATTCTCACCCTCGCTCAGCTCCTACTTAACTTCTGGCTGTCTAAGCCACTTAGATACACTGAGCATCAGTCTCCTCACTGAGGAAGCCAGCCTTGATGCACTCCAAGGTTCTTCCAGGTTTTATGAATATATGCATTATGGATCAAAATGGTAGTCAAATGTGTTTAATTTTTAAATTGCTGCTGTTCTGTAGCTCAAGCACTAATGATTAATGAGAGCAAACAACTGTTATCAATAAATCTACAAGCTAGAACTAGAGCGATGTAACAAGATTTCTTTTGATTCAGCTGTGTCATAAATACTATGCTTTATTAGATCGTTTAGGTGATAAGTTTAGAGCAGCTGTGAGAGGACAGAAACTCTCAGTCTGTAGAAAAACATCAGGTGCAAGCTAGAGGCCACCAAAACCAAGGCAGGAAAGGCTTTCCAGAGTTCTTCGATGATGAAATCCAGGCCAGAGTTTCCCTCAGGCAGATAAGACAGAGGCAGATCTATCTTCAGGTATGAGGTGAGGAGGAGAACAGGTGGGATACAGTTGAGTGTAAGGAAAACATATTTGTGTGTATATGATTTTTAATGAAAGTGACCATTTATTTAATATCTAAATGCATTTTGTGCATTTCCAAGTTATAATGGAAATATAAGCTGCCCAATTCTCCTCTTTAGTGAGATCTAACGTTCTTCAGCCTTAGCCATATTCACATTTTAAACCAAACAAATGTTTGTTGGTAGAGCTGTCCTGTGCATCATAAGCTACTCAGTAGCCTCCTTGGCCTTTGCCCCCACATGAGCATTGCTGCTTTTCTTCTCCAGTTATATCTGCACCATCAAATGTCCCCTTTGGGATAGTTCATCCCTGTTTGAGAAGGATCTTTCTACAGTGTGACACTCTCTTCCCCAGTCCTCACATGAGATAGAACATTGCCTGGTTACAAAGCTATCTGTACAGTCCCGTGTGAACCCTGCATGAGTGTGTGACTGTGTGAAGATGTCAGAGTTACACAGACCTTCACTTCTGTCAGACCCTGTCAGTGTTGCCAAGGTTACTCATGGCCTTTTCTCCAGGAAACTTATCTACTGCTTCCCAGAAATAAAGATGTTGATTGCATTCTAGCTTCCTTACCTCAATCCCCATAGCCTGCTCTACAACATAATTTAGATAATTGCTGAAAATTTATACCATTCACATTCACATGGAGAATTGGGCAGAGATTTCCCAAAGAACATACCTCATGGCTCATTTTATCTTGGGACCTGAGGCCATTTGTCGTTGAATGTGTGTGTAATTGTTTGAAGAAAGTGTGTGGGGTCCCACTGTTTGGACTTGTGGGATTTAAGTTAAGGGGTTAATGTGTACAGTACAATAAATGACCATGTATAATTATTTTGGGTTAATATTCTTCAGCAATTTGTTTTGTTAATAAAAGTATCCCAATTCATCACATATTCAAAGCCAATCTGGGCTACATAGTAAGTTCCAGTCCTGCCGCATCTATAGAGCGAGACTTTGTCTCAAACAAACCAAAAAACAAAGCCAGATATGGTGATACGTATCACACACCTGTTATCTTAGCACCTGGGAGGCAGAGGCTGGAGGATTGCAGCAATGTCCAAGCCAGCCAGGGTTATGCAGTGAGACGCCCTCTAAAATAAAATAATAATAAAAAAAGGAATCACAGTACTCTCAAAGTCAAAGCAATGACTACTGATTTTGTAAAGTCCTTCATTTATCTTATAAAATCAAGACTTTACATGCATTTTTTTCCTGAGAGTTAGAGCCTGGGGGAACTATTTAACTTTATAAAACTATAGAATTATTTTTGATAAAAGTGAAATTGGAGAGAGATATGAGCTGTCTTTTCCATTTCCAGCACTAGATGCTTATTGCTTTATGAAATGATCTCTATATTTAATGATTAAATAAATTATATATTGTTTTGTGCTTGTTTGTCCTAATCAAGAAGTTTTGAGCACCTACTGGGTGCAGAATACCATACTGAGCATTTTTCAGAGGCACATAATGCAATCTCTCAGTTCTGGGGTATGTGGTTACAACTCCTCCTGGAAGAAGACACCTAATGTGTAGCATTACCTGATTTTTCAAGGTGTAAATATTCCCACCATAGCCAATTTCAAGTCACTAAACTTGATGTCACTAAACCTGACGCAGGAGGGAGATTCGCACAATTGGCATCAAGTCAGCCAGTGACCGAGTTCCAGCACCCTACTGTGGCCATTTCTGACCTCACAGATATCAGTGTTTTCAAAGAGCTAAGACACATGTCAAATAGCATATAGAGCAACTCATCTTCAAATATAAATTAGAGTATAGAGTGAGCCAGTAAATGTCAAAGGTGCTGAATAGAGACAGGTTGGATGGGTTTTTGGACCATTCTCTGGGATTTCAGACTGTTCTTAAGGAGAGGATGAAAAGTAGTGAACAAAAGCCCAAAGATACGCACAAGCTTTTTCCTTAGGATAAGCAAGGGAGGGTTGAAAGAAGTAGAAGTTTCATTTAGGAGAAGCGAGGATTAAGATTTGTGGAGAAAATAGTAGTTGATAATAAACATTACTCTAGAAAGCCCGATTCTTCCTAATCAGGAAGTTCCCATGGCAACTGTGATAACAACAATTTATAATAGTGCTGGGGTGGAACTCAGTGGTAGAGTGAGTGATTGCCTAACATATGCAAGGCTTTGGACCAGTATTAAAAAAATTACAATATGTTTCTAAACAGGTAGAAAAGGAGAATCTGTAGATTCTCATTCCAAAGAGATGACAACTATTTGAGGGAGTAGGAGCACTAACTACTCTGACGTAATCATTACACATGAGTGCACGTGTCAGACAATCATGTGGTACCCCAAAAGTACATGCAAGTATTATGTGTCAGTATATTTCTTGGAAGTACTTACAATGGCAGACATTTTTCAGAAGTGTTTTACTAGCTATATTTGACTGGCAAGATTATGGACAGAAAGTTTCGGACTGTATTATGGTATTCTGTACCCAGAGTGATGGATTTGGCTGTAGACATGTGAAGAGAGTACTATGGGTCTGTCCACTGATGGGACCAGGCAGAGGGGCAGGAGCAGTGATGCGGCAGATACCGAGAGGTGTCTATGAAGTAGTGAAGAGATGGGTTCCCTTTTTGGTCACAAAGGAATTAAGAAAATCGAGAGCTATGGAGTTATGAGGCATCATCTCCTTTAATTGAAATGATGTAATTTGATGAACTCTAGAAAAATCTTTAAAGTAATTCCTTCAAAATAGATTAAAATTTAAAGTATATAATTTAAAATGGATTTATATGTAATGTACCATTTCTTCTTTGATAGTATTTCACTGTTAATATTTTTCGATCATAGGTTATGGCACACAGCCTGTTTGGGAAAAGAAAATGAAATCATGGTATTTGGTGGGAGCAAAGACAATTTACTTTTCTTGGACACAGTAAGCAAATCTTTTTAAATTTAAATTGTGTATGTATGTATGCCTGTGTGTGCAGGTGAATGTACCAGAGGATACTTGAGTGTGTGTGTCTCTGCAGAGGCCTAAGGGTGACTTCAGGATCATTTTAGATTGCTCTACCTCCTTATTTCTTTGCTCTGGGGTTTCCCAGGCTCTGCCCTCCAGGGCTGGAACTGTAGGATCTGAACTAAGGTCCTTTTGCTTGTGAGGCAAAGGTTTTAGCCCCTGAGCCATCTCTCCAGTCTGCCAATCTTATATCTGCAATTTCCTGTAAGTAATCATGCTCTGCAAAGCAGTTACTGAACAAAGCTGCCCCTGTAACTTTACAAGTGTGGAACGGCATCTGTTGCCCTGACGACTGATCTTCTGAGTAAGGAGTAAGAGGCTCTTGTGGATATTTTGTTTACATACCAAAGCAGTTCATTAATTTCATCAGCTAATTATGAAAAAGAACTTTTTTGGCACTGGATATTGATGCTAGGGCTTTGTACATATAGCGGGCAAGTGCTCTGCCTTCCTTTTCTTCTTTTTGAGCTCTATGAGTGTTTATAATTTTTGAGTTAAAATACTTGCTTATAAAAGAATATGTATAGTGTATATGCTAAGCAGAATAATGCATCCCCATGAAATTTATTAATGGGAGAAATGAGATACACCAATCCTGCTAAAGCTGCTTTTTTTTTTGATTTTTATAGGTTTTTATTTACAGTTTAATGTGGAAGGATTTAGATCAAAATCCAAATATTTTTAATAACTGACAATAAAACGTAGTTTGGGGGGTCAGATGATACACATCAGTCCTCACATAAGATACCACAGCCTCACTGACTAAAATCCTAACTTTAGGAGGAGTATACTTTGTGATGAATTTCTGAGTCTCCACCAATCACAGCTCAAGTTTGGCAAATCAGTCCATATTCAAGTTGTGTGTACTTTGCTCCTATGTTCCTTTGAATGTGTAGTCTGCTCATTACAAGGGGTTTCTGGAAAATTATTGTACTTTAGTGTCCACTTTATAAGTTGCAAACAAAAGCAATTGTTACAACTTAATGTGTTCTGAGTTTGCCTTTTGACAAAACCAACAGTTGTTTGTGGCTAAGGATGTCTTTTCCTGACCAGTCATCTGTCTCACAGTCCTGCCTTCTAGTCCTGCCTTCTATGTTCTCCACATCGCCAGCTTTTCTCATCTTTTCACTCTTGAAGCTGCTTTTTTATTCCTTCTAAATCTCACCATTTAGCTTCCCCCTCAAGAAGAAGCTATTTTGTCAAAATGTTGCAATGTGTCCACTTTGTATCTTTGCCACTGCTCTTCTCATCAGCTTTACATTTGAGATGCCTTAATCTCAATGTATACATTTTACAATGTATTAGAGAAATAACCACGTCTCATTTGGAAAGAATTGTTCCTTCACTCCTAGCCCAGGGGATGTTCAGAGCAGCTGGCCACACCCAGGCGGCCGGCACAGGACAGGAATTTAGAACTGAGCGCCCTGTTCTGCTGGGATACTGCAGAGCAGCACACCTCTTGATGGATCAGGATGGGACCAGCCCCCGCTGATGTCCTCAGGGAGGACGCCCCATACACACACGCAGAAATTAAAACAAATTATTACCGCCACTGTTGTCATGTCCAACTCATTCTTTCCAGAAATTCTACTTTTAAATTTGTAATTCGGCGGACTGTTAATTAATTTGAAAAATTGACAACCACATATCTAGTTCTGGATAGCAAATGTGTATATGTACGTAGATGTGCATGTTTGATTATGGATATGTATGCTTCTGTATTACTAGCATGCATATGTGTTACTAGCTAGAGAGACATTTATACAACAGAAAATATTCTACTATTAATGTACTTTTATTTTTATCCAAATTTCTAATAATGCCTTTTTATGTTGACTAGGGTCACTGTAATGATTTATTGATCTTTCAAACACAGCCCTATTCACTACTCAGGTAAGTAAATATAGCATTTTTATACATACATGCTATGATGGGCTGGGAATGAAGTTTAACTGGTAGAGTGTTAAATGCATGAGCCACTTAGTTCGATCCTTAGCACTACATAAACTGGGCACAGTGGCTCACACCTGCCATCCCATCACTCAGGAGGTCAAGGCAGAAGGATCAGATGTTTAAGATCATCCTCAGCTGCATAGTGATTTCAAGACCAACCTGGTGGGATCATGGGTATGTGCCACCACATTCAGGTGATACTGAGCATATTTCAATATATCAAAATTTAAATTATAGGGACTGGAAAGATGGCTCAGTCAGTAAAGTGCTTGGTGCATGAACCTGAATTTGGATTGCACCAGGCATAGCAGTGCACATCTGTAACACAGCACTGAGGAGACAGTTGGGAAGTCTAGCCAAATGAGTTGAGGGCTGGAGAGGTGGCTCAGGGGTTAAGCCTCTGCCTTGCAGGCAGAAGGTCCTGAGTTCGGATCCCAAATCCCACGTATAGACGCCAGGCGGAAGTGGAGGAGGCCTGCGCTTCTGGTCCTGGTAGGGCGGAGCCTGTGAATCTCGGGGCGGAGGAAGTGGAAGTGTCCATGGTGGTTCCCGAATTCGTCCGTGATTCTACACACACACAGACACATGCGCGCGCACACATACATACGCACACATGCACAACTGAATAAAAAAAAAATTAAAAAAAAACAACAACAAATGAGTTGAGCTGTAGGTTCAGTGAGAAACCCTGTTCAAAACACAAGATAGGCTGGAGAGATGGCTCAGGGGTTAAGTCTCTGCCTTGCAAACAGAGGGTCTTGAATTCAGATCCCAGGTCCCACATAAAATGCGAGGCATAAACGACAGCAGCCTGCACTTCTGGCCCTGGTGGGCAGAGCCTGGGAAATCCCAGATAGAAGCAATCCAGGATGATTCCCAAGTTACCCTTGGTTCTCCACAGGGACACGCAGTGCCCTCTGATACACACACACACACACACACACACACACACACACACACACAATAAATTTTTTTAAAGTAAGGTGGAAAATGACTGAAGAAGAAACTCTGTTGACCTTTGGCCTCCATGCGTATCCAAACATACATGGGCACACATACACATGTACATACATACACACACACAAATATTGCATAAGTTAGTAATGTTTATTGTGTGAAGGCTTTTCATCATTATGAGTTGTCTGCAACCAATGTGATCATGTTATTTCAAATGTTAAGTCAAAAAAAGACACATGTTCCATTGTATAGCCTAATGGGATTTTGGGATCATTTCCATCATGAAAAAAATGTTATTCTGATTTTTGAAAAGCAATATTTATTAGTGAATCCTAGCTACTTGAAAGACAGAGGAGGACCTGGGCTCCAGAGCAAATCCAACTCAGTGAGACCCTATTTAAAAAAAATATTTACCAGTGAGACCCTATTTAAAAAAATATTTACCAACAAAATTTATATAGCATGAAATGTATTTGGTGAAAAAATCAACTAAGAACCATCACTTGGTTCATTCTTTAGAGTTTGGTGTGTATAACTTTTTAGACTTTAAAATGATTTAAAATAACTTTGATTGTTCTATAAGTAATTGAAGAAGATTTAAACTACTCATAGGTTATTAGAAATCTTAATATTTTAGAATGTTTTTAAATCTTATATGTATTTTGTATGAAAGTATATAGTCAACTAAATATAATAAATATATATAGTATCAATAGCTAGAAAACGTTCTATCTTATGGATATGAATGGCTTGATTTTTATTTATTCATTTATTTGTGTGTGTGTGTGTGTGTGTGTGTGTGTGTGTGTGTGTGTGTGTGTGTGTGAGGGCACTATATGTTCCTGTGGAGGCCAATGGTGTCTTCGGGAATCATCCTGGATTGCTTCTACCTCCTTTTTGCCAGGGCCAGAAGTGCTGGTCAACACCATTTCTGCTTGGTGTTTTTTATGTGGGATCTGGGATCGAAACTCAGGATCTTCTGCTTGGAAGCAGTCTTAACTCCTGAGTCATCTCTCCAGCCCTTTGATGTCTGCAATTTTCTTCCCTGTTCCAATCACAAAACATGCTTTTATTCCGAAGAAAAATTCTCTAGAGGATATTGGTGGGTCAACATACAGACTGCTACGTTTCTTGCAGGCAGGTATCTCTGATCCCTAAATATTTTTAATTAAAGAATATTATGTTTGGTAAGTTGTAAGTACTTGGGAGGCTAAGTCAGGAGGATCATCACAAGGCTGTAACCAGCCTGGGTTACAGAGTGAGTCCATCTCAAATATAAGTAGACAGACAAACAGAAAGCTCAGGTGAAGTGCCGAGGATTTAGCTCGGGGTTAGAACGCTTGCCTGGCAGTCATGTAGGTTCTGATCTTGTTCCCCAGCTCTGCAAAGAAAAGCAAAATTTGACTAAACACTTGATAACCTCAGACTCAGAAACCACTAATTCCACTGTGCTTTATCTACAGGTCATGCCTTGACTGTATTGGTCAAAATGCTGTCGTTCTAAAAAGTCAAATATCCTTATTACCTCCTAAACTTTTACAACAAGTTCTCAAAAAAATAACGTTTTGGACTGCAGCTAATTACCGAAAAGAACAAAGAATTGGGAAAGAAGAGACAGAAACTAAGTTTGCGTGTGGCAGTCATTGACCTGTCCTGGCTCTGTGTTTCTCAGATGTGTTCGTCAGGTTATGCACTAACCTCCCTCCAATTGCAGGCTTTATTTAAAGGATAAAATTTGAACAAAAATCTCTGTTAATGTGACTACATGGTGTGGAATATATGGATATAAGACATAAATTCAGATTTATTTATATTTGTAAACTGGTTTACTTATAAGTAGCAGAATAAGTATTCTTTCTGAAAGTAAGTACAATTATAACATTTTGATTCAGTATGTACCGTTTTCTGGAAAGATTGTGTAAATTTGAAAAAAAAACTAAAAACATTAGAAATCCCTTAACATAACTGTAAATGTATATATTAAAATATTAGCCATTAACTTTTATAAAGAATAAATTTAGACTATAAAATTACCTTAGTGTCTTCTTAAATAACATCATTATAACTTTGACTCCACTTTATTTGAGCAGGAGAAATATCTCCAATTCTGCCTCTATTACCCCAAAAGCCATGTTACAAAGCATACAAAGTGGAGCTTTACTTACCACACTTTGAAAGTGGAATATTTAAGTAACTTTTGAGACATGCTAACATACATTTTGCCTTGGAAAAATGTTTCTAAAGTAACTTGTACAAGTAATGAAATGGGGTAGTAATTTAGTGATTTTTACCCAGTGAAAACCCCTCAATTTAGCTCATTCTTCCCATGGAATTAATGTTCAGTAATATTTTCTCTTCTGTTTTCAGTGTTCTGATTTATCTAGAAACAGGGGACTACATTCCACAAAGTGGTACTTTTGCCATAATCAAAATATTTTTCTTTATATCACACTCATGTCTTTCCTTTGACTTACTAGTTACACTTACTAAAAAAGTTCAGTATACAAATTATTCTGAATTTTAAAATGTTATGAAAAAAATTTCCCTATTGAAATATGTATATCATTTATAGTGAAAATTACAGTATTTCATTAAGTTTTAGATATGTTTTATACATGTGACATTTTGGATGTGTAAATCTTCTATTTATGTATGGGAGTGTGTTGTGTTTACATTTTATTTATGAACGAAGTATACAAAATTACTGTTTTTATTTATGAACAAAATATACAAAATTACTGTTTTGTAATTTTGTCAGTGTGAAGCAATCAGAGTTAGTTATGCAAAAAGACTTCAGTGTGAGTTTTTATTTCTTTAAACTGTTTTTAGTCTGTCTAATGGATTTGGAAAATGAATTTCACAAGTAATATAATTATTTGGAGAAATCGTTACTATCATAAGTGTCAGCATTTGATGGTGAGGACAGCAGCAACCAAACCTACTTGGAGCCCATGGTGAGGCAACTCATCATCATGGAGGCAGCTGTGTCATGCTTCAGCCCACTGCACACCGGAAGCAGAGAGGTAGGCTGGTGTACCTTCAAAAGCATACTCCCAGCAACCTGCCCCCTTCAACTAGGATCCAAAAGTAGGCTGGTGTACCTTCAAAAGCATACCCCAGCAACCTGCCCCCTTCAACGAGGATCCGCCTCCTGTTTCTGCAGCCTCCCAAAGTATTACTGGAGGCTAGTTCATGAACCTGTGGAGGACTTTCATTTTCACACCATAATATTCCACCTCTAGCCCATCTCCAAGAATCTCCAAAGTCTCAACAGTTCAAAGATCATTCTGAATCCACATTCAAAATATCTCCTTAGACTCAAGGCAAACTGTTAGCCGTGAACCCCATTTCTTGGCTTTGGAGGATATCTAAGTGATGTCCCATGGACCTTCTGACTCCTCAGATAACAAGGCAGCAGAGACCTCACAACAGGACTGACAGAACTCTCCACGTGGATTCTGAGCATGTTTGGCCTCTGGGGTGTCCCTGTGACTACCCAGCCGACTCCTGGAACCAGTCACTACAGAGTAGAACAGTTGGGCCATGGAAAAAAGAAAGGGCAGATTGGCCTTGCCACAGACAAGGAACAGAGAAGGTTAATGGATTACCTAGTTACACGATGGGCACTTCTCAGAAGGGAGAAGGAGCCCGGTCTGAAGGTAGAATGAAACTTTTTATTCCTGGGAATGTGGGCGGGGAGAAGGAGAGAGTGAAGGGACCTATTGCCATGAGGTGGGTATCAGCACTGGCTTCGTAAGTGCCTGAAGGCGGTGGGTGGCCAGCAAGCAGAAGCTCTGCCCTGGGCACGGAGATGAGAATCCTACCATTCCAGACTTTTCCTAGTGATAAGGGGCGCTGCATCCTTTCTTAACTACTTCCTGCTGGGTAGGGTTGATACTGGAAAGATTACAGACTGGAGTGATGGAGTCCTGTTCTTGAGTCCTCAGCGTGGGGGTTATGACTGTCATCGAACTGGATCCAGCTGGGTCACCAGCCTCTGACGTGAGGTAGATAAGTGGTGAGGAGCATTTGCTTATGAGCGCATGGGGTAAGCTCTCTGATCCTGTCCTGGAGGCATCTGAAGAGGCAAAGCACGGGAAGTAACAACAGGCAAATGGCAGAGGATCTATGAGGGAGAGAATCCAAGTTGTAAAGGGGACCATAATTGTGAGCCCTCCAGTGAGCTTCTGGCAGAATGAATTTGAACTGACAAGTTCTGGAGGTTGTCAATCCTCTCCACTTCTCCCGTGCAGTTGATGTAATGGTAGCACTCCTCTCCTACGAATATGCATGGCCCCATTTCTCTGCCATGAGAAGGTCAAGGACCCATCTGCTCTGTAGGACAACTGAAGTCAGTGTAGCAGTGAGGTGGCCAGGGTAATGCTGACAGTAACTGAAAGTCCTAGGTCTCTCCGGGAGCAGTGACATGGTGTCAGGGACAGTCTGTTGAAAGCGGAGGAATGTAGCCTCTCTTTCAGAATAATTAACAGAGGTCTGAGTTGACTTAGGAGACACACGACTGACAAAGTTAAATTGAGGGTTTGATTAAGGGGGACATGAACTATTGTACCCAGAAGGGCAGGGAAGGGGTTTCATTGAGCTTGTTAATTATCTGGCTTAGCTTATCTAACAACACGTAATAGTCATCAGAATGTTATATCACATACAGAGGATGACAATCAATGGCAATTAGGAGCTTAAAATGGGCCCAAGATAAGCTGGCTCTGGATTTGTAACATTCTAAATGTCTCCATTTTACTGGACACTCCAGTCAAGTCAATGCAGCAGTGTCTCTTCAGGAACTTACATTCAGTTCCCTGCTGGCAAAACATCACAGTTTTGTGGATGTAGAGGCCACATATGTCGGACATAGCTAGGACAGCTCATTCCTAGTGTCTCTTATAGATGAAGCTCAGTAGCAGCTGATGTAGATGAGGTGAGTAGCAGGTGGGAGGGAAGTCTTCAGGATAGAGAATTAATTGGCAGAGCCATTAATAAAGCAACATCTGGATCATATTAAATTTACTAGCTGTAATGATCCAGATAGATAAATGTATTTGTCCTCTGCATCTGACATAACTTTTGCATGTGACCTGTGATTAGAGACAATATGTATAAAATTAATTTTATTGCATTGTCTGGCCTAGTGAGGAAAAGGTAATGGTGAGGAAAGCAGCATTTATCTTTAGGCCAGCTTGCTTCAGTTAAAATCCATAGCATCATATTAAGATCTTTTAGCAATATTGTATAATCTCATGGGACAAGCAATTAGATCCTTTGGGAGTTAAGACTTTATGAGTCTTATGGGCATGATCAAATCTCTGCAAGATAAAGACAATCGAAAAACACTTCTTAGGCACTTACTCCTAATGGCACTACACATCTGGAGTCCATGAGCTCTAGATCCATGCCCTCACATGGATTCTAGTAATTTACCAGGAACAGTTTTTCATAGACTTAAAATTTCCTTTAACCATCACATCATGAACGTGCTTTAACCTTCTAAGTCACATTTCATTGTCTACAGCATATTTTAACCTTCTAAGTAACCATATGCCAACCTTCTATAAATCTCTCTGCAACATAACATTACCTGCAACATACTTCAACCTTCTAAGTAAACCTTACTTCAACCTTCTAAGTAACATCCCACAAAGCTGCTACAACATACTTCAACCTTCTAACTTACATTACTTCTAAGTAACCATCCTACCTTCTAAGTAACCATAACCGTCTCACAAACCGTCTACTTCAACCTAACCTTCTTCTAAGCCACGGAGGGCAAGAAAAGGCTTAGATATAAGAAAATGAGGACCACCTGCAATGGTGGTGACAAAAATTGTGTCAAGGGCACTAAAAATTTGAAAATCCAGTGTGCCACCTTGCACCCAGTGACTCGGGTAATCTAAGGTGTAATGAGGCCAAATCAAGTTACAATGAAAAAAATGAGCCATGGGGTTTTATGACCCCTTGGAAGCCAAGAGGCTTAAGAGATTTAAAAGGGCAGGAGACAGGTCAGATCAAGCTTAGAGTAGGAAGTACCCTTTCAGAGGAGGTGGAGCAAAAGGTGTGTGAGGGGGGAGCTCATGGGAGCACCTGGCTCTGTCCACAGTGAATAGGCATCCCAGAACACCTAGGGGGAAAAAAAGCTGAGACCAAAAAAGGTGAATGAGGACTCAGACTTGGCAAAAGGGGTCCCTTTTTTTCAGAGTACAAGTCTAATCTGTTAGGCCTAGAGGGAAGTGACCAGCATGTGAAGACAGCCTGGCTTCACTCTGTGTATTAAGCAGGCCTCCCTAGAGAAACAAAACCAAAAGAATGTCTATATACTGGATTCATTAAATTAGCTTACAGTTTCAAGACTGGATAATCCAACAGTGACTATCTGGAGTCCCTTGCTGGAACCCCAAAGCTACTCAACCCACAAAACTGAATGCCTCAGCAGTTCCAATCTGGTGCTGCAAACTGGCCTTCAGTACACATTGGAAGGGTGCAGGAGCTGCCATCAGTGAAAGACTCACTGAAGACAAGCAACACTTTTCCTCAGGCCTCTCTGTAGTTAGTCCATTGCCAGAAGGTGCTGGGATGAGTCTTCTCTTCCCTGTGTTGCATGATCTGGATAATGATCTATGATATTCCTACTTTTCTAATTTTGAATGAGTAACTAAGTATATAATAAGCAAAAGAATGAACAACTAGGGGCTGGAGAGGTGGCTCAGGGGTTAAGCCTCTGCCTTGCAGGCAGAAGGTCCTGAGTTCGCATCCTAGACCCCACGTATAGACACCGGGCGGAAGCAGGTGCGTTTCTGGTCCTGGTAGGGCGGAGCCTGTGGATCTTGGGGCAGAGTAAACGAGGGGTGGAGTCAGTCCATGGTGTTACAGAATTCGTCCGTGGTTCTACACACACATACATACATACACGCATGCATGCACAATTGAATAAATAATAAAAAAAAGAATGAACAACCAATGGCAGATAAAGAGAAACAACAGATAGCAACACATCAAGAGTACACAGATACAGGGACACGGGGAGAGCAGAAGCTGCCTTGAGATACTTCTCCAGAACACACAGGTGGTTACACAAAACTCCCAATTACTAGGTATAAGGTATCTCCCTCCGTAGGGGTCAAGGAGATCCCAAAGGCCCCTAAAACAATATAGGCTACTGCTTTTGCTCTTGGCTTCTCACCAAAGTCTGATGATGACCCTATTGCAGAAACAACTACCAAGAGAAGAGATAAAAGGTATCACCAGGGACAGGAGAGATGGCCAGGGTTAAGACTGTGTCTCGCAAGCAGAAGGCCCTGAGTTTGGATCACATGTAAAAAACGCCAGTGGAAAGAGTGGTGGCTGACACTTTCGGCCCTGGTGGGCAGCGCCTGGGAAAGCCCAAAGCAAAATAAGGAGGAAGCAGAAGCAATCCAGAATGATTCCAGAAGTGACCCTTGATCTTCCACAGGGACACACAATGCCCTCACACACACACACACACACACACACACACACACACACACACACACAAAGGTATCATCAAAGCCAGGGCTCACAAACATCCAGCAACTATAGTAATGATGGATTGCATTACATTTTCACACACACACACATACAGGCACACACACACACACACACACACACACACACACACACACACAGGTTTTTTAATCATATTCACTCCCATTCCCCCTCCTACATACCTGCTTCCTCTTCTCAACTAGTCCCCATTTCTACTTTCATGTCCATTATCCCTGCTGAACTTTATCAGGGTTACTGGCTTGAGCACCTAAAAAGCGGTGAAACCACTGGAAAAAACTCTCAGTCCCTCCCCAGCAGCCATTACCTGCCGATCCTCAGGGAAGGACGGATCTTTATAAACACCTCCATGATAGGGCCCAATCACATTTAGTTCTCGTGCAGGTCATCACAGCTGTGGTGCCTATATGACAGAGCTCCACAGTCCCCTACCCCATCTCCTGACTCTTGCTTCTTTCTGCCCTCTCATCTGTGATGTGCCCTGAGATTTGGAGAGGTGATACAGATTTCCCATTTAGGGTTGAGCATGCAACAGTCACTCGTAAGCATTGTGACCAACTATGAGTCTCTGCAGTTACTGGTGACTACTACTATTGTAGCTACTATTACTACTACTACTAATACTAATACTACTACAAAAGTTCCTCTGTGGCCTGGAGAGAGAGAGTGAGCTCAGATATTCATCACCATGTGCGTGACGGCATGCATCTCAAACCCTAGTGAGGCAGGTAGCTCCCCAGAGCCTGCTGGCCAGCCAGTCTAGCTAGTTGACACACACTGCTTTCAGCAATGGACCCTGTCTCAAAAATAAAGAGCAATAGGGAAAGACACGTGACATCCACGTCTGGCCTCCACATGCATATGCACTCGTGTAACACACAAACATGCACACCCTCACCAGCAGACTGCACACACAGAAGTTTCTCTGACCAAAGCTGAAGCAGCATTACTCTGATGGGGGTTAAACATAATTGTGCAGAAGGCAATTTGGTGGGTACTTTATGTCCATTTAGCAAAGCAACAGCTGTAGCTTCCCCTACATTATCAGACATGAATTTCCACCTGTGGGGCAGGCCTCAATTCCAGTCAGGAAGTCTTTACTTTTGACATCTTTTTAGAAACCAGGTAGCTGTAGCTATATAGGTTTATATCTGGGTCTCTCATTCCAGCTGGTGGTTACCTTTTGCTGCTGTAAGACAAAGTTCAGACACAAGGGGAAAAGGGAGATTTATTTGATCTACAGTTCATTATGGTGGGAATTATATAGTGAAAGCCATTGGCTTGGAGGCGGAATCTTGAGACTGATTAAGGTCACCGTAAATGTCAGGCAGGTAGAGAGAGCAAGAACTGCTGGAGGAAGTAGGTCTGGGCCACCAAACCTCAAGGCCCACTTCTTTGATGCCCCGTCCTCCAGCAAAGCTCCACCTCTCAAGGCGTCACAATCTTCCCAAACATTAACATCAGCTAAGTAGTATGCAAATGCATGAACCTATAGGGAACAACTCATATTCAAACCAGGACACCATCCACCTACATGTTTTGGGGCAGCACCATGCTATGTTTGTTGCTGTGCTGGCTGCAGCTTGAAATCAGGCATGGTGATAACTGTAACTTTAGCTTTGTTGTTTTTGCTCAGTATTGTTTTGACTATTCAAGATCTTTTGTGCTTCCATATGAATTTTAAGATCTTTTTCCCTACTTGTATGTGGAAAATGACATGGGGAATTTTGATGGAGATTGCATTAAATGTGTAGATTGTTTTCAAGTTCTTAATTTTGCTAAAGTATGAAACATGGGAGTTCTTTCCATTTTCTAATGCCTTCTTGATTTCTCTCTTCAATGTTTTAAATTTTTCATTGAAGACATCTTCCACTTCCTTGGTTGAGTTTATTCCAAAATTTTACATAAAAGCTTTTTAGAAAATAATGAATGAGATTTGTTCCTCAGCTCAGCATTGGTAAATGGGAAGACTGATCTTTCTTTCCTTCCTCCCACCCTCCCTCTTCCCCTCCTTTCTTTTTTCTTTTCTTATGTATTCCAGACTGTCCTGAAACTTCTTATCCTGCTGCCTCTACCTCTCAAGTGCTGAGATTATACACCTGAGCCACTAAGCCAGTCAATTTACTGTGTATTAAAATCAGTGCATCTCTGGTAGGCAATCCAGTAGTCAATTTTAAATTTTCTTTCTTTCATTTTGGTATGATGGCACCTTGCAATCCCAGAATTTATAAGGCTGAAGCAGGAGGATCAGGAGTTTGATGACAGTCTGGATTATGTGAGACCCTGTTTTAAAAAATACTATTTTTAATAACATTTCCTCTTACTAAGTGTTTTACCACTTAATGGCTCAATCTAAAAATTCATAAATATTACTCTTGTATTTTGAAGTAAAAATTTATAATAGGCATAATTACCATGTCCACCAGAGAGCTGAAACTGTACTTAAAAATGTTATGGCAGGGAAATAATCACATTTATAATTATTTACTTAAATTATTCTGATTCTGATCCCAAGAATTTCCCTGTAAGCAAGTTTGATGTCAGTCAACATCTTAAAAGAGTCTCAAACGTGTATGCTCTTGAAAATTGCCATTGAATAGAAAGAAAATATAAATCGCAACAACAGAAAGTTCTTCGGTCTCTTAGTTCATATATAGAGGCTAGAGAAAAGTCTTTCTTTAGTGTGTGAGCACAGATGTGCATACACGTGTGTAGAGATCAGAGGGTGACATTGGGTATCTTCCTCAGTTCTCCACCAGAGACAGGGTCTCTCATTGAACCTGGGGTTCACCCTTTCAACTCCAGGGACCCTCCATCTTAATGATTAGCTTCTCCAGCTGGGATTACAGATGTATACTATGTGCTTGGTTTTTACATTGGCTTTAGGGATCATGGATTTAGGATTTACATGATTAACATGAGTGAGAAATCTCCTCTCCAGACCTATTGGGTTCTTATCTAAGTCTTAGGCATCCTTTCTTAGTTGAATGCTAGGATTCAAATTACTTCCTCTTTTGAAAATGCACTTTTTCTCAGATAAGGTTTTAGTTTCTTAGTGCTACCTTACAGTAGATCTTGTTAAAGCTTTTTTACATTAAAGTTATGTTTATTTATTACCATATGTGTATGTGTAAACTTATGTTTTTATATTAGCAAGTATGTGCATGTATTGTGGGCATTCGTGTACCATGGTGGGTATGTGGGGGGGGGAGTGGAGAACATCTTTCTGGAATTGGTGCTCTCCTTACATTTATGTGACTTCTGAGAATAGAACTGAGGTTGTTGGACAGGGTGGCAAGAACCTTTACCTACTGAGCCATCTTGCCAGGCTTTTACATTTTTGACCATTTTTCCTATTCTGCGTTTTCATTGCTCTTGTAGTCTGAAAACACAAACACCTTTACTGAACATTTTTATAGTTACATGTTTATAGTCAGCCTTATATAAGAAAGCATTCTAGCAGAAGGCTGTATATAACTCAGTTGATAGAGTGCCTAGCATGTATAAGGTCCTGAATTTGATTTCCAGCACTACATAAGTTAGGCATGGTGGCACACGCCTGGAATCCCAACACTTGAGATGTGGGGACAGGAGGACCAGAAGTTCAAAGTCATTCTCAGCAGCACAGCAAGTTTGAGGACAACCTTGGCTTGTCTTTCTTGTGGCCTTTTGCAAATCACATGTGCCAGCCTTTGCTGGCCTTATGGCCAATTTTCCTTTAACCTCATCCACTAATCTGGGTATGACAGATAGGGTTTTGAGTTCAGAACGTGATCCATCTTAATGATTAGCTTCTGATGCTTTCCTTAGGTGAGGTTTTTATTGTGTGCACGTGCCTCTTGAGCTTTTGGCCTCCTACACCAACTTCAGTACTTGCTTCTTGATCTGCACATTCAACTTCTGCGTTCTGCTGGAGTCCTGTCTCTAGACTTCCTCCTGGACGCAGAAGCACACAGACTCGTCTGTCAGCCTTGTGCTTGATGCAAGGCTGTTCTTACCACTGTTTGAACCTACTGATGGGCTCACCAACCTATAGTAGGGATCTAGCTTCTTGTAGACCAGAGTCAAGACCTTTCTATGATACAGGCCACCTTCATCCTGATTTCTGTGGTGAGGTCCTTGGTGATGGACAGGTGGATGGAGATGACAAGAGGAAAAAAAAAGATTGTGGAAGACAGTATCTGTCAGCTTTGGCGGCATCTTGTTGAAAGTGCAGTGCACCGCAATGTCATGCCTGCCAGATTTTTTTTTTTTTTTTTTTTTTTTTGCAGGTAACAATCACAGGACGCTCAAACATGTCCAGGTAAGTAGAGTAGTTCATCTGGGGGCACAACTGATGTCATTTTGGCATCCTAGGATAAGATCTCTGTTGTCAGAGAATCTATCAGTGACTCATCAAACACATGGTCCACAAACTTCACCCTCTGTGCATACTGGTCCCCTAAATTATACAGGTTTAACTTTAGCTTAGGAGGTCATAGTCAATGAAGTAGCGAGTCTTCCATCTACCAAAGCCAGGAAATAGATGCTGGATTTCCATCCCCATAGAATCACCCAAAATAAGGTAGGTAGTGGAAATGTTGCTGTCTCCATGCTGTGAATCCGCTGGAGATGCTCCTAACCCGAAAGAAAAAAATAACAGTAACCAACACCCTTGGCCACCACCACAAACACAGAGCACAGTCCGCACCGCCAGGGCCCGCGGGCAGGCCGGAGGCCGCGCATGCGCACGCCGGCGGGGAGGGGCACCCGCGCATCCGGGGCGCGCGGGGCGTCTGCGGGCCGCGGCTTCCGGCGCGGGGTAAACAAGGACCGTGGCGGCCGGAGGCGGGGCGGGCGGGCTGCGAGTGGGAGCCGCGGGGGTCGGCCGCTCTCCCGCCTGAGCGCGTCCGGCGCCCCCGCCGCAGGTCCCGCGCGGCCCGGCGCTCGAGCGCCGCCCGGCCGGGGAGGTGGAGGCGCCGCGCGGGGGGCGAGGCCGGGCGGCCGCCGCCCTCCCCGAGCTGCGCGCGGACGGGCGCCTCTCCGCGCTTCCTTTGTCTGCCCCGCTCCCCGGGCGGCCGCGTCCTCGCCGCGCGCCAGGGCGGCCCCAAGATGGCTGATGGCAACGAGGACGTTCGCGCGGACGAGCTGCCGGGCCCGGCCTTCGAGGGCTACGAGCCCATGGAGCTGGCCTGCCCGGCCGAGCGCAGCGGCCACGTCGCCGTCAGCGACGGGCGCCACATGTTCGTGTGGGGCGGCTACAAGGTCAGTGGGTCCGCGGGGGCGCGGGCGCCTGGGGAGGCGTCCTCGCGGCCCGTCGCGGGGCCGCGGCCGTTGATGTGGCTTGGGCAGCGCGTGACTGCAGCCAAGTTACTTGGAAAGGCGGGGGGGGGGGGGGGCGGCGCGGGGACCCTCGGACCCGGGTCGGCCGCGGGCGCTGGGGTCTCACCCCCGGCGCTGGCCCTGCAGAGCCGCGGCCGCCGTGCGCCCAGCATTTGCGCCCTGTGCCAAGAGGGCATTCTTTTGTTCGGGCGCAGGGCCGTTCCTCTGGTTTCTGCTGGGGGGCAGTGGGCCCCTTCATGGAAAGTTCCACTAGTGCCCCGGGCGACGCAACCACCGCGGTCCTCCGAGTAGCAGTGCTCCCAGTTAACCTGTGTGGTGCCAGTGGCCGCGCTCGCCCTCCGGCCCCTGGCTGGGGAACGCTGCCCTGATGGCTTCTCTTTAAAACCGTGCTCACTTGCAGCTGCTGCCTCTGCAGCGCCACGGTACGCTCTAGCTCTAGAATTTCATCTGCCGAAGTGGTCTTCAATTATACTTACCACAAAACTAGACCCTTTTAATTTTAAAAATGATCTCAGTGACTTGAAACCTAGTTCTCTACATCTGTGCATTGAGTAATTTGAGACTCCGGGAACGCTTTAGTTTGTGTTACGGATGACCTGATCATAGTTAACCATTTTTTAGATAACTATTGATATCTTAACTTGGTTAAACCACATTCCTTTTGCCAATCTGAATTAATATGCCATGTTTTCTCCAGCATTCAGTGAATAGGTGCTTAGAGATTGTTTGCTGGGTGAATTTCAGGAACCTCAAGAAGGAGGGAGAAGATATTAAGATGTAATTCTCTTGGAAGAAAGCTGATCTGTTGGTCGATTTAATCACACGTCAGCAGAAACTTTTTCAGAGGAATCCTTAATGTTGTGTGGAGAGCATAGGCACTTATGTGTGGTTCTCTTCTCTCACAATGTGGGCTTTGGGGGTCTAGCTTCTCCCACCAAGTTTTGCACCAAGGCATCTTTATCCACCAAATAATCTTACTGGCCCCCAGTCAAAACTGCTTTCTTCATAATTCTTTTGTAGAAACCAATATTAAGTCATGGGACTTTCTCCTTAAATTTTTTAAAAATTTATTTTGTGTATGACTTCAGGAATCATCCTGGATTGCTTCTACATCTGCCTTTTACTTTGCTGTGGGATTTCACAGGCTCTGCCCACCATGACCAGAAGTTCAGGTCCCTGCCCTTCCCACCTGGAGTATGTGAGACCAGGGATCTGAACTCAGGACCTTCTGCTTATGAGACAGTCTTAACCCCTGAGCCATCTTTCCAGCCCTTTTCTCTCTCCTGAGTTTTTCTAAAAGTTCAGGTTGGTCCTTCGCTCTGATCTTTTTGTGTCTCTACCTCTCAAGTGTTGGAATTAAACAGGGGCCACTACTCTTAGAAATGGGAATGAAACTTTGCCTTGGGACTGTGGAGAAGTGAAGATTTGAAAGGGTGGGAATTTTTTTATTATTATTATTTTAGTTTTACAAGCATATTGACTACTAATCTCTGCTTCCTTCTTTTTTATTAAAAATTTAATTATACATTTTAAAATTTTTTACCAGTTCCCTCCCTCCCCTCTCCTCCCCCTCCCCTTCTCTGCTTCCTTCTATCTCCCCTTCTTCCTATCCATATTCTTTCCTTCCCCTCATCAATCCATTCCACTCCTTCCTGTATGCTTCTATGAACCCCAGGGTTTCCTCTGGCTTGTCTATTCTTGTGGGGGTTCAGGTATACCAAGTTGTTCCTCCTCAGGCCACCCTACTGATAGGGGCATTTCTCTTCATTCATTCAGCGCTAGTCCCTAAGGTTTCCATGTGTTCTTAGCTCTCTGGGGTTCCTGGGTAGTCTATGGGGCATATTGGGATGTCATTCATTATGCAGATCTGGGAAGGACAAGTCTGTCTCACTGCAGTGATTTCCTGGATGCAGCAGTTGTGCCTTGAATGAAATACCTTGTACAATGGCGGACCTTCCCATCTTTAGGTTCTTACAATCTCACTACCCCCTCTTCCCAAAGTTCCCTAAGTCTTAGGATGGGGAGAGATTAGGGGGCCTGATTCTAGGCGAGCGTTGCTGGGTTACTGGTAATCTGCATTATGGCTGGCTGTTGTCCACTTCACTGCTCTTCTGCTGGCCTAGGCTCCATCCTGTCAGAGTGTTGAGATCCTCTACTTCTGTTGTAGAAGACTTCTAGGCTGAGTGCTAAGTGCTCTTCAAATCTGAGTGTAATGGTAGCTATTTACAGAGCAGTTTGGTGTACTCTCTTCCTACCTATATATAGGTCCATTGGCTGTTTTTCCCTATTGATCTGTTTCCTTCGCTTTTTAAAGTTTTCTAGTTTGCAGTAACAGGAATGTGTTCCATTCTGACAAGCAGGTCTTGAATTCAATCAGAAAGCTGTTGGTTGTCTCGTTGATACTCATGCCACTATTACACTGATGTTTTTATCTGTTGTCATGGTGATTTTTATTGCAACTTGCGGATCTCATGAGTTGGGCCTGTGATTATTTCCCTCCTCCAGTAGCTTCTACAGTATTCTTTGGTACTGTATAAGCTATCCAGCAAGGAGGAAGTTCTCGGACAAGTTCCATTGGATGGGACTGCCCATGTTCTGTGATCCATTTGTGTTGCATCTTTGGAAATTTTCTTAGATGGCTGGAGGTAGGAGAAGAGGAAGAATCACAGTCACCGAAGTGAGTGGTTCCAAAACCCACATGCCTCCACTTTTTTTTTTTTCTTGTAACCCTGGAGGAGGCACACAAATTTCTTGACTGTTGTTTCAAAGGCAATAAGCTACATTTAAGTAGTGAGTTTTCCTCCCCAAGTTGCCTGCTCTGCTCCAGATTAGCTTTCTAGGCTTTCCCTTGCCTTCCTCTTCCCTCCCATTTCAGTGGTAGAGTGAAAGAGTTATACAACTAGATGCTCAGCTGATGTACACTTTAGTCAGGCTTACTGGACTCTTAACTCATTCTTAGTGAATATTGTGCTTCAGTTAGAAAGTGGCTGGAGAACATGTAAAGCTGCAGCTAGGCAGCTGTCAAGAGTCAGATAAAGGAAGATTCCTGTTCCACCACTACTTACTAAATAACCTTAGGCAAGTTATTTACACTTTGTAAAAACTCAATTTTTTATAATACCAACTACTTTTTGTTGTTGTGTAAATTCAATAAAAACTTGTAGGCATAGGATACACTAGGTTTTTGTTATGAGTTAATATCTGAAGAGAAATGGAGAACAAGAGCTTATAGTTTTGTGTGAAGAGTCAGTATTTGCAGTTCTGCCTGTAGAAAATGAGTGGGTGAAAGTACAACTTAACTGGAACACAATGCTAGCCTGGGCCAGGTACTTTCAATAGTCTGCTGCTTGTGACCAAGGTTGTCTCCTGAAGTCACATGACTGAAATTAAGTACATGGCCTGTTCAGGACACAGTACGACCTTAGATCCCCACAGGTCTCTTCCTGCAGTACTTGCAAGTGCTGTATCAAAACTTTGGACATAGGATTTCTATGTTAAGCATTAACATGACTCCATGCTAGAATATATACCAATTGTATAACCTATATTGTATGGATAGAAGTTTAAAATACATAGATGCTGCTATTATAATAAACTTATGTGACTAATATAATTCATATCTCACATAAGATAACATGTTTACAATATATATAGTACTTTAAATACCAATTTATATTTGCAATTTTTCTGATTCTTCATAGAGTAATCAAGTGAGGGGATTATATGACTTTTATCTGCCCAGAGAAGAACTGTGGATCTACAACATGGAGACTGGAAGATGGTAACTGGATATTTTGGGGGAGTGAAAACCTTCAAATTAGGTTACAAAGCAAAGGAAATTGAAAGTTCATGAATAAAATTATTTCAGTTAAGGATGCTAGACTGTATATTCTGAAAAACAGTGCTCTAGTTTAGATATGTTGCTAAGTTTTGTCTTGTTTAAAGATTCTCTCCTGAAATAGTTGATATTTCTACTCAAGTCTCTGGTAAAGCACTCTTAGTTACGATTCCTATTGCTATGACAAAATAATCCTGACAAAAGCAATTTAAGGAGAAAGGGTTTACAGCTCACAGTTTGTGGTAGTCTACCCTGTGAGGCTGTCCTGACTGTAGGCAGTGAGGCAGTTGATAATTGCCTCAGCAGTTGAGAAACAGACTGCTCTTGAGCTAGCAGTCGGTCTGTCTCTAATTTATTTCTGAAAAGCAAGGATTTATATTGGCTTGCAGTTTGAGGGTCTAGGACCCAAGCCCAGGAAATGATGCCATTCCCTTTTAGGGTGGTATGCCCACCTCTTCCTAATCCAGACAGTCCCTCAGGCATGCCCAAAGACTTGTCTCCTAGGTGATTCTAGATCCTGTCAAGTTGACAATCAGAAGTATTATCTCAGATGCATAAATCTTCCATATCTTTTTTTTCTTTTTAATGATAAGTGTTCAGATGGTGGCTTACTGTCAAATATTTATAGTTAATACTATAAAGTTTGTGTCCACCTTGGGCTTATCGTTTCCATGGATATTTGGCTGGTTTACAGATCAAGCTGGCATTTCTAAAACTCATTTTTTTTATATCAACTACTTTTTGCTGTGTAAATTCAATAAAAACAACTTGTAGGCATAGGATAAACTAGGTTTTTGTTAGGAGTTAATACTCCTGAAGAGAAATTAGAATTTTAGTTAAGTTTTAGATTATTTTACCTACTTAAGAATTTCTATGTATGTTCAGGGGCTGGGGAGATAAAAGATAAGCTAAGAATTTTCTGTACACACGTGAGAACCCGAGTTCAGATGCCCAGAACGCACGTAAAATCTGGCATGATCACTCATCCATGCCTGTAACCCCAGCATTGCCTGGGGTAGAGGACTGCTGGGGCTTGCTAGCTGCTAATTTGGCTCCAGGTTCAGTGGGAGACCTTGTCTCAAGGTAATAAAGTGGAAGAAAACAACTCACCATTTGCCTCTCGCTTCTGTGCATACACCTCATACATGCATATACAAAGAAAAAGTGTGTTCTGAAATGTATGTAGCACTTGCCTACCAACCACGAAGTCCTGGACTTGATTCTCAACACTGGGGAAAAAAAGTTTAAAAAGGAACTGAAATTTATCTTTTATATAAGCTAATGAAAATCTGAAAGGACCTTTTGGGTTTTTGGCCTGCTCAAAAAATGAAATAGCTACTTATGACCATGTAAATAAAAAAGTTTAGTATGAGAAATATAAAGTGATTCATAAACTATAACAAATTTTCATAAACTCTTACTCTTCTTGTATATAGGACTAGCACTGTCTGTGAGATGTGAAAGGGGAGATTTTAAGAACATTCTTTGAATTGATTTCAGAGCTAGAAGAGACCTAGAGACTATTATCTCTCCTTTATTGTGGGGATATAAATAGAAGAAAACTGAATAAATGCTTCATTTCTTACCTTTTGGGAAGACTTACATTCAGTTTTCCTCTTAGGAGAAAGTTGAACACTGAAGGTGATGTTCCTCCTTCCATGTCAGGAAGCTGCGCTGTGTGTGTAGACAGGGTGCTGTACTTGTTTGGAGGACACCATTCAAGAGGCAATACAAACAAGGTTAGTGTGTCTAACGATTGCCGTGGAAGAATTTTCTTCTTACTTGCTTTCAAACCTTAGATTTCTACAATTAGGCTTACGTTTCTATTCTAGTTTTTTAAAAAACATGAATTTGAATATGGTACAATTCTACATTATATTTTATCTACCTGTGTGTACCTAGGCCTTTTAAGAATTAACTTAGGTTGGCAAGCCTGTGCATAATAACTTCCCAGGTTGTTGCTTTTTGTGCTCTCTGCAGCTACTTGTTCTTTAACAATCCCTGAGAGGTAGGTGAATGTTAGTAGAAAAATTTCCAAAAGAACATCACAGACATGGAGGGAAGGATAAAGATGAACTCAAAAAAACAAAAAGTCAAATAAGTGCTAACATCCCTGTAACATTTTGCTCTAAGTCACTGCTATTCAGATTTTGCCTTTTTTTTTCCAAATAAGGGGGAAAAAAAGGATGTCAGTTGTTCTCTTCAGGCCAGTAGGAGACAGATAAAATTCAGAAAGGTACATGTGATATAGATGGACTCCTATCACTTATTTTTCAACTTAGTAAGTACCTTATGTTCAGCACAAAGTAGGGCATGGGAAATGTAGGTGGATGATACAGTTCTCACTTCCAGGAGCTTAAATGCCAGAAACAAATGATTAACTGGCTTGCAGTACATCTGTCTCATTAGGTTTGGTAGGAACGAGGATAGTGTTCACCCAGGAAGTGGTGCTTGAATTCAGTAACGAGATGGTTAGTCACATGCAGAGATATAAGCGGGTGCATCTTGAGGAAATGCAGGTGATTCAGTAAAGAGGATAGATGACTGAGATTGTTTCAAGCTGCTTCTAAAAACTAGTGATTTCTTTAGTTGTTTGGATTTCTGAGAGGAGCACATTGTGTCAGGTAGGCTCCAGACTGTCATGTTGCCCTGTTTAAACAAGCACAGACAAGGGGAAAGAAAAATAACTTAAAGACAATTTGAAGCTTAGATGGGAGAGAAGCTGTTTAAGAAGGTGCTTACAGATGCTGTAGTGGTTACTATTATCAGACAGCTCCAGTGTTTTAAGTTTGACCAAAAGGAAACTAGGTGTCTCAAAAAAAGGTGAAGGGTATAACATTCAGTTACTTGGATATGACTGATCTTTGGCTCTTACATAAATTAGTGAAGACATGTATGCTAACTTGAATTTGAAGGTAAAATTGATAAGCCTGTTTTTTGTAACATGGTCCTATGTAAAACAAACCAGTAAAACTCAAAACTACCTGTCAAGGCAAGGTAAGGAACTTGTGCTAGGATGAAAGTGAACACATAGGCAGTTCATTTATTAGTGAAAGTAAAGATATGGAAAAAACACAAAAAAGTAGTTGAGCTTTAACCTAGTGTTAGTGACTTAATTTTATTGCAGATTCATACTAGAGTAGCTAGTATCACAGTTTAGTCACAATTTCAGTAGTTCTAAGTTAGATGGCCCTCTGATTATGACAACTTTAAAGCAATAAAATTAAATACTGAGGTTGAGTGGTTTTTTTTTTCCTACATATCCCAAACTAATGAAATCATTGCTTCCAACAGTTCTACATGCTGGATTCAAGATCTACAGACAGAGTGTTACAGTGGGAAAGAATTGATTGCCAAGGAATCCCTCCATCATCAAAGGACAAACTTGGTGTCTGGGTATATAAAAACAAGTACGTTAGAATACTGTAGTCTTGGGCTGTTGTGCACAATGTAGTTTACCCTAGTCAGTGAGTATCACTAATATAGAACACACCTCTTAGGATTTATATGAAGATGCAGTAAGTAACTCAGATGCATTATAAACAGCACTGAAATTCAGTTAAATGTTACTCATGTTAGCCACTATCTGAATAAGCATTTTTATATACTCAGTTGTTCTTTTCAACTCATATCAAAATAAGAAAAATCTCTTGTATCTTAACATATAGATTTTTAATGTCTTGGTTTTTTTGTTAAACAGATTAATATTTTTTGGAGGGTATGGATATTTACCTGAAGATAAAGTATTGGGAACTTTTGAATTTGATGAAACATCTTTTTGGGTAAGTGACGTTTCATATTTACATATGGCCTTAGTATGTTGAAATAATACATTTTACATTCATTAGTAGTTTTACTCATTATACATGTTAAACTGGATAAGGGTTGTATAATTTTACAAACATTTGTGAAGTAACTCAGATTTTTTTCTGTAGAATTCAAGTCATCCACGGGGATGGAATGATCATGTACATATTTTAGACACAGAAACATTTGTCTGGAGCCAGCCTATAACTACTGTGAGTAACTGCAGAATGAACTTGGAGGTGGAGTTAAACCTGAAAGTTAACTCCAGTTTTTTGGAGAGACATAGTCCACAATACAAGAGAATTAAATGAATGTATAGAGTCTAACTCAACACCTCATAGGTTCAATGCAGCAGCTTCAATTGAAATTTGACATTACATAATGTGCAGCCTTTCTTTAACGAATTAAGCAACTATTCTAATATACTTACTAGTCCTTAAGTAACACACCTCAAAAAATAAAAAGTTAAAATTCTGAGTTGGGTTATACCAGCTTTTAATACTGCTATTGACTAGAAGTCTGCACTTCACCCGTTGTAAGTCTGAGCATATTCTTAACTTATACCTAGAGATGACTCTAGCATTTTCCTTTTGAACATTTTATTAAAAAGTTCGCTTACTTATTAAGTTCTTTTTCTGACTTTTCAATAGGGTAGAGCACCTTCACCTCGTGCTGCCCATGCCTGTGCGACTGTTGGAAACAAGGGCTTTGTGTTTGGCGGTAGATACCGAGTAAGTATACAGACAATTTTAATGACTTGCTTTTTTGGGTCTTTCAAAAATGGTAACTACTTACTTACTTGTTCTTTTTTAGGATGCTAGAATGAATGATCTTCACTATCTAAATCTGGATACATGGGAGTGGAATGAATTGTAAGTATATAAATAATTATTTGAACAGTTTTTTGAAATATATTCCACATTTTCCCACATTCTCTATGTGCTTAGCATCTCTGTTATTTTGGATTTAAGTAAATGTGACCATTGCGGTCCTTAAGGAAGGAATTTCACTTTTATTTCCAGTTTTCATAATTATGTGTCTGGCACAGCACGTGCTCAGTGTTTGCTGAAAAGAAAGCATCTAACATTGATTCTGTCTTCTAAGGTAGTTCAGTATAAAATATGTTAATACTGAGAAGACCTTTTAAGTTCTTTTTTCCTTAAATAATGCCATATAAGTTTTAAAAGTTTAGCATTTCTCTGCAGTACTTGTTTAAATAAAGATGGTGTGTGTGTGTTCCTGTGAATGAGGTAATGTGTATACATGTATGTAGAGGCAGAAGACGACCTTAGGTGTAGCCTTCAGGCCCTGTGTACTTTTAGAGTCAGGGTCTCACTGGCCTGCAACTCGCCAATTAAGCTAAGATGCCCAGTCATTGAGCTCCAGGGATCTGTCTGTGCCTCTGCCATGCTCTAATTAAGTAGTGAGGTTTTTTTGTTTGTTCATTTTTTTAAGTAGATTCTGGGTATTGAGTTCAATCAAGCACTTGACCATCTACCCACCCCAAACATATTATTATATTATTTTCAGAATTCCGCAAGGCATATGCCCTGTTGGCCGATCCTGGCATTCACTAACACCAGTCTCGTCAGATCACCTTTTTCTCTTTGGAGGATTCACCACTGAAAAACAGCCATTAAGTGAGTCCCTTAAACACAAAATAGACACATACATAAGTATGTACATAGTAAAATTATATCATCTAAATATAATACCTGAAAAAAATGAGTCTCAGCTATATTATGTTGGTTTGTTGGGAAGATTGAAATTTTACCCCTGTGCATACTAGTGTTATAATTGTATAGGTCATGACCTAATCCCATGCTGCCCAGTTAAAAAAAAAAACAGAAAACTGCATAGCGCCTAAATACCCTGCTGAAGGGATACAACTTGAGAAAGTAGAATCTAACTTTATTACTACAACCGTGCCCTTATTGACACACTGCCAGTAAATATACTTCATAGTCTTTTTTTCTTTGGCTTAATCAGGTGACGCCTGGACTTACTGCATCAGTAAAAATGAATGGATACAGTTTAACCATCCCTATAATGAAAAACCAAGGTATAAACTGCTTATAGTTTCTATGTTAATTAATAAACGAGGCCCGTGATTTGCTCAGATGTTTTCACTACATCATATTCATCATATTTCCCACAAGAAAACCAGTATTTTAACTTGAGTGTGCAATGCTTTGCTTTCTATTTACCTTTATTATACACAAGTAATAGATCTAGAATTATACTTTTCAGTTATAAAATTCTTGAAATAACTAAGTTTTGAACCTGAGTTGAACTGCACCAAGTTCGTTTTCAGAACAAAAGACAGGGATATTCAAAAAGGAAATATTTAAAAATCCTTAAGAATACAAGGAGAAAGAACAAGTCAAACTGTTGGTTTTCAGTAGCACTATACAAGGAAGGTTAGGTGGAACTCTTTAAAGAAAATAACAACAATGCTGGACTGGTGGCATGTGCACTTGTAGTACTTGGGGGAGGCAGGAGGAGGAAACGAGTTCAAGGACAGGCTAGGCTCTGTAGTAAATTTGGGGCTTCCTGAGGTTACACAAGAAAGCAAATGTCATCAAACTACTAAATACTGATATTACTCTTGTTAACTCACAGTTGCTGCAGGCATCATCATAAAAGCACATTGACATTTACTAGCCTGCATTTTTACCTAAGCCAAGTACAGTCATATGTGTGCTGCTAACATTAACACAGAATTATCAGGCTGTCAATAATTTGCTACAGAAGGGCTGCTAGCATGTTTTAAATATTCCATGATGAGTCAACAAACTGTTCCTGTCAAAAGAGAGGGCACATGCCACTTGGGCTCTACAAGATCTGTGTGGCTAACAAAGATCTAGGGAACAGCAATGTGGACTAGACAGAGAAAATAATATACAGATGAAACCAACTCTTATTTTTCCTCAACATTGTACTTCTTGCCATGATGTTTGGTTTGAACTCCCTGAAGATATCTAACCTTTAGACCAACTTTAATGTGGTTGAGGTGTACTTAAGACTTTTGGGGTTGCATTGAACTGAATTTTGTTTTAAATGCAGGTTGTGGCACACAGCTTGTCCAAGTGATGAAGGAGAAGTAATTGTTTTTGGTGGGTGTGCGAACAATCTGTTGGTCCATCACAGAGCTGTAAGTGTATCTTCATTTCTAATGAACTTTGTTAGTATAGCATTCGCTCCTCTTTGCCTTTAGTTATGATTGAATATAATAAGGCCTCCACCATTGTTTAGTTTAGTTATGCACTCCACCATTGAGTTCCACCCCCAGCTTCTAATCTGGAACTTTAAAACCAAAAGAAAAAACAGGATCAGTACATAGTTCTGGCTGGCTTGACTGGAACTTTCAAGGATCTTCCTGCCTTTGCCTCTAAGTCCTGCAAGTATGATAGGTATACCACTGGGCTTGGCTTTAGCACTTACTTTTTGTTTTTATTTTTTAAGTATTTGAGATGGGAGGGGGGAAGAAGATACCGAATTTAAATAGAGAACAGATTGTCAGGACAACTACTTGAAGTTAGTTCTTTACTTCCACTATATAGGCTTTTAGGAATGGAACTCACATCAACCAGGTTTGCAGATTGCCACGTTTGTAAGTAGGTATCTTAGCCACTGAGTTGTCTATCAATCCAACATTCACTTTTTAATTTGTTCATTTCTCTTTTTCAGGCACACAGTAATGAAATACTTATATTTTCAGTTCAACCAAAATCTCTTGTACGGTAAGTAGTTTTAATCTGTTATTTGACACTTTAAAGGTGTCAAAAAAAAACTAACTATATAAGTAATTTAAAGGCAGCATCATCAACTTGTATGAAAATCTTTAAAGATGATTTTTTTTTTAAATTTTGAGTTAATGTACATCTAAACAGTATAAACAGTAAATTATTTTTCCCCTTGTTCACTTTCAGGCTAAGCTTAGAAGCAGTCATTTGCTTTAAAGAAATGTTAGCCAACTCATGGAACTGCCTTCCAAAACACTTACTTCACAGCGTTAATCAGAGGTTTGGTAGTATCAACACTTCTGGATCCTAGGGCGTCGTACATAGTGCCTCTGATCTCTCTGCATGGACAACAATCTTGTAAATTGTCACATGATGGCATCATTTGTAAAGTTATATGCATTGTTGTAGTTTGCAGCTTTTTGGGTTTAATGTGCATGTTAATGACCTAGAGAACCTATTTTTGTGTCTAAAGTTTACAATAAATGTATTTAACACCAGTAACTGTTAAAGTAAAAATGTGTTGACTTTTCTTTTTTATACCAAGAATGGTTATCACATTTCTTTTTGGTAACTTGAGTGTGACATTCATAATTTATATATAAAATTACACATTTATTTGTGGAAATGTAGCAAAGGGAAGTTGGTGGGGGGAGACAATCCTGATTTTATAGCCCAAGCTGTACTCAAATTTATGGCAGTCCTTCCACCACACACACAAAATTTATGGCAG
Source organism: Typhlomys cinereus (assembly GCA_023101885.1). Classification (NCBI taxonomy): domain Eukaryota; kingdom Metazoa; phylum Chordata; class Mammalia; order Rodentia; family Platacanthomyidae; genus Typhlomys; species Typhlomys cinereus. The sequence goes on along the minus strand of JALPQD010000290.1, from coordinate 1,719,292 downwards.
TCCTGCCTCAACTTCCTAACAGTGAGGATTGAAATCATGTACTTCTACTATTACTATTGTGCCTGGCTTAGTTTTCTCTTTAATAGCAGGAATACTCAAATAATTATGTGATATAGCATCATAAATACAACAGAAAAATTTGCTAATTTCAAATGGAGAACTGTTCTGAATAGGCCTGAAAACTATGCCTGGATCAACAGCTTTAATACTTTGACTTTAAATATGTTAGTAAAGTCTGGGACAGGTGGTCATGTTTACTGTCTAGTCAATTAGAAAGTGACAGTTTTGTGTATTTAATAAAGGGACAGAAGTAATATATGACTTTATTCTCTATTCTGATAGAGACAAGAAAGCTGGATCAGGAATCTTTAGCCTGTGCACTTCTGATATGATAGGTTAAGATACTCTGTAACATGCTGTTGATGACAACTACAGTTAGAAAAGAAAATGATACACAACATAATAAGAGTACAAGAAGAAAACTTAAAAAAAAAAATGACTGTGTATAAACACATGGAAATGACCAACATCAGTTTTCTCTAGTGTTATTTATCAAGCTGAGCCATGGAAATTGGTTATTATTTTTGACATTAGTCTAATATGTATTTTTAACAGTTTTCAAGATACAACCCGCTACATGTTTACCTGCCCACATCAACAACAAAAAACCTCTTGCAACCAACCTGTGGGTAATACGTATATATTAGGTGTTATGTTATACAGTAAACTAACATGTCAGTAGTTTAAGGAGCTGAGCCACTTTTCTATCATGAATGCAAGCTTAGTAGAATAATTACAAGTATAGTCTTATCATTAACTTTTAACTTTGCACAAATGTTTTAGGAAATCCCACATTTGTTTCCTCTATATAAAATTGAAAAACAAGAATTAAGTTCTTTTGGCAAATACAGCAAGGCAATATTGAGTTCATTTTTAAAATGTGGAAGTCCTGTTTACATGGTATTTTCATCTTTGAACTTCCAAAAGGCTAGAAAATCCATTCTTCTCAATACTTTAGATTTCTCTCAGCTATTTTCTTTTAACATTCAGAAGGTTAGGTGCAGACACTTTCACCTTGCCAGGAATGTTTCTTGATAAGTCTGTATCCTAAAAAAAAAGAAAATTTCTGAGTACTTTTAGATCCTATAAAGAAGTCATTTTTAAATGACAGTCATGTATCCTATTCTGAATCCTTTGTCCAGATGCAGTTCCAAAATTTTTAGCTGAGGTGATTTTACTTAATTACTGTTTCTGCTAAGACACCATTTTCTTTTAAAACGTAGAGAATAACTTATTTTTAATTGTACCACCGATCTCCAGAGTTTTGAAGGCAAGCTTTACCTTTACACTGCGGAATAAGTCTTTTTCTCTTGCTGTTGCTTCTTTGAAATGCATGAAACTATTCAAGGCTGTTTTGGCAGCTGAAATAGAAGCAGAAGCAGTTACTTCTGGGTCAGTCACTGAACTGTTTTAAAAATCATAGTAAAAAATCCTAAATACCTTTCCCCTTTTTCTGAGTTCCAGGAGTAAGTTTCACTTTGTATCTTTAAAAAAGATAATCGTGTGAGTTACTATAAGTAGAGATCACAAAGCAATTCATTAGTCACTATCAACTATTTTGAATAAAGCAATGGTGACTTACTTATAGTTTGTCATGGTAGTATAAGGGGCACATATTGGAATGGCAAACATTAATATATCTTCAGGATGTGGTTGGCCTGTTAAAGAATCAAACAGATTTTCCTAAAAGAGGAAAATAAAAATAATTACAAAAGTAATTTATAAATCAAAATTAAAGGAAATTCTAGGATTTTGGGAGTGTAGTGTAGTGGTAGAGCTCTTGTTTAGCATGGGCAAGACCCCAGCATCATAAAAACAAAGGTAAAATTGAAACACTATGAAATTAATACTTGGATATATATTTTTTCCTTTTGGGATAGACACAATTTGATCGCATTCAGTAAGTTCTGCTTTAATAGTTTCAAACAGCCAAAGAGTAATGCCTCAGTATGTATTTATAGCTTAAAAAACTTCAGCCTAGTATTCTTAATAATGAAATAAAACATTTAGAAAAGAAAAATCTTGTTTGATAATACAACTATTGTAAAACATTACTGTAAATTAAAAGCTATGAACAGTAATAGCCACAAATAGTTTAGAGTCACAGTGAAAGTAAGATTCATACTTGGGCAAGGATTATGATTTGTGTTGTGTGTGTGAGACACATGTGGAGAGTCTATGTACGGAAGTGGAGACAACAGTTAACAATGGGTGTCTACTGTTGCTCTCCATCTTTTTGAGACAGATTCTTTCACCAACTTAAGCTTACCAATTCTTCCACAAGAATCTTTCAGAGATCTTCCGAACATCTCTGCCTCCCTAGCATTAGATTACAGGTGTGCCCATTTTTTATATAGGTTCTGGGGAACAATCCCAGATACAACAAATACTGTACTAAGCCATCTTTCTAGTTTTAGGCCTCAAGTTCAGAGTATCTTTTTTTGGGCGTGTGTGTGTGTGTGAGAGAGAGAGACAGGACCAACAGTGATGTCTGAAATCATTTCTGGATCACCTCTACTTCATTTCCTTTTTGCTTTCCAGTTTTGGAACTGCAGGCAACCATTATTTCTGTTTGGTGTTTTGAACTCAAGTCCTCTGCTTACCATCTGAACCATCTCTCCAGTTCCAGAGGATTCTTAATTAGGAACACTGCCCCCTAGAGGATACTTACTGTACAATGCCTGCAAATAGTTAACTATTTTCACAAGGGGCCAGAGGAATCACCTTGTGGGTCCAGAGACCAAGGGCATTTCTGTTCAGTTTATAGTATGAAAGGCACACCCTGGCAGCAAAGGATTATCCATTTCAGAATGTTAACAGTGCCAAAGCCGAGAAGCCTTGGGCTAGAACAGTACTTTCTCTTCTGTTTTTAAGGAGACATCTAAGTCCTTTTAAGATGAACTTATTTGGTAGACTACCTACAAAGGCATAATGCTTAGTGCTGAGCTAAATATATGAATGGTTGTTCCATAAACTTTTGTGAATGCTTTACATATATTTAAAACAACTGCATAAAAATGAGACAGAGACTAAGGAAGGGGAACGACAAGGAATGTTTCCAGGTGGCCGCAGAGCTAGAATTGCTGGGAATTCAGACTCAAAGTTCTGACCCCAGAGCCTGCAGTTTTGTTTAAAGCTGTACACAGTCTCACACATTCTAGGGAAGAATTACAATAAGAATGTAGCAGAAACACCAACTTAAAATCATACCTCGTTTCCCTGTTGATCCAGATCTTGCTCTTCCTGTTCCAAACAAAAAAAGCTATGAAACTGCTATGTTTAGCCATAAGGAGAACGAATACTCACAAGACAAAGACGCCCCACAATACTAATGCATAAGTAGTACTACATATTAAAAATTTTAGAAATCAGTGCCATTTCAAGAGAAAAACAATAAACAAGTTGGAGGCAAAAACTTTCATGGGAAACATACTAAAACAGTAAAATTGTAGATAGTTTAAAAATAAGTTTGTAAAGAAAAGAGACAATTCTTACAAACTTAATATTTCTATTTAACAACTTTAAGATAAACATCTCAAAAACTAACACACTTAATTTTGAGTAGTTTACCATAAGAAAACTCTGATTTGGAGACTAGTCCATTTAGGTTGCTTCACAGGATGTACCAGTGTCCGCTTCCCCAGCTTTTTTAATGTGGGTTCTCTTGGGAAGCCAGAACTCGGGTCTCCTTGCAAGTACTTTATGGACTAAGACATCTCCCAGACCCCAAACTGAGAGTTTCCTAAAGGCTTATAACGAATTTGTAAACACTACCATTTTTACAAAGTTAAATTTAGTCTTTCAGACTTTTTTCTATTATGTGAGGGTTGCCCTTTAAGTTCCAGATTCAAGTCACCTCACTGTGAGGTGTGAGAGACTCACTTTATCCTCATGTAGATCGTCTACAGCCAAGTCCTGTAGCTCATGAGTCACGAGGGGAAGGGATGGAGTTTCTTTCTTCGTGCCGTCTGAAACCCTTTGTCCTCTGGGTTTTTGGAGCTGTTTCTTCATAGGTTCATCCTTTGTTTTTCCTTTCTTTCCCTTCTTCCCCTTTTCTTCTTTGTTTGAACCTGCAGACTTTTAATTCATAGAGAAAAAAAAATCATTTGACGACAGTATTCTCACTATCGCTAAGATTTTTTTTTTAATGTGTTGGGTTTTTGTCATAGGCTGGGCATGGAATGAATATTCAGGAAAAGCAAAATAAAGTTTTTAGATGTTACTTACCGCTAGCAATTTCATAATAAGTTCACGATCTTCTTCATCCTGATCTTTGTATTTTTCCTTCATTTTTTTCATTTTACTCTGAAATCAGAAATTTGGAAAAATTCAGGGGCTGGAGAGGTGGCTCAGGGGTTAAGCCTCTGCCTTGCAGGCGGAAGGTCCTGAGTTCGGATCCCAGATCCCACGTATAGACGCCAGGTGGAAGCTGGGGCGGCCTGCGCTTCTGGTCCTGGTAGGGCGGAGCCTGTGAATCCCGGGGAAGAGGAAATGGAGGCGTCCATGGTGGTTCCCGAATTCGTCTGTGGTTCTACACACACACAGACGTGCGCACGCATACATACGCACACACGCACAATAAAAAAAAAAAAAAAAAGAAATTTGGAAAAATTCAAAGTTTAAAAAAAGTTAAAAATTAAAAAACTTACAAAGATTGGTGAGATGACTCAGGGAAAGATGCTTGCCATCCATGTCTAATGATCTAAATTCAATCCCTGGAGTGACTCCTAAAAATTGATCTCTGATCTCCATATGTGAGTGTTGTAGTACATGCACACATATGCACAATAAAAAAAATTTAAAAGAATGTTCGAAAGCACATAAGGAAAAGGTTCCTCTTCATTCTGTTGAGGAGGTACTATTAAATAAGCAATAAAAAACATGGAGGCAAGATGAGTAAGCCATAATGCTCATCTTTGAGGAATTTACCAAATGGTGAAGAGAGAATACATAGACAACAAGGCTAAATCAAATAAATGTAACTTATTTTAAACACTATAGGAAATGAGTGAATTTTTGAGACAATTTAGAAAAAGGAAACATTTTCTTCAGTTTGAGCAAGTATTAGGGGGAAAAATAAATTAAAACTTAAAAAGTTACCTTAAAAGTATATTATAAGAACAAAAAAGAATAAAAAGGACCAGAAAGCAGTAAAAACAAGCCAGGGCATCTGGAATCGTGGTGTATACCGAACAGGAAATAAGGCAGCAGAGCTAGATTCATCACTTACTATGACTCTTATTCAGGTCCTGTAAAGACTGAACTTGAACTGAATCAGGCTTTTTGTTTGTTTGTATGTTTAAATTCAATGCTGGGTATGAAGCTTGAGTATACTTGGGGCTTGAGCACACTTGGCAGACACTGAGCATACATCCTCTACCAGTCCAGATACTCTGACACACTAAGCTGCAAAAGTAATGCTGCTGCAACATTTTAAAAATATAATCAAATCTATATCTGCTACCTTTTTCTTCAAAACCACTTTCTAATAAAATATAGAACTTTAGCAAAAGTCAGATGACTGTTAAGAAAGAAACAACTAAACTATGTTTTCAATATTAAATTTACTCTGGAGCTAGAGGCAGAGCTGAGTGCTGTGGCAGCTGTCAAGCAGCACCTAGGACGGCCAAGGAAGATCTCACTAGCGGAGCAACTCTGACACCACAGAATGGCCACTTCTACGCAGACATCTGACAGGTCTCTGGGACTTACACAGTTGCCTCCAGGTTCCCTAACACTATTTTTCAGCTAATTTTCAGTCCAAGGAAATGAGGATGTTTTCCTTTCTTGCATCTATCTATTTCACTTAAACTTTACAGAATCAAAAGGAACTTTATGACTTCATTTGTGAATCACACATGCTGTAAAATAATATCACCCAGGTAACTGTACATTACCTTTTGTCCTCTTTTCATTGGCTGCCCAATTCCAGCATTTTTGCTTGTGTTCTGATTAGTTTCGGTGTGTACAGCACTTTCTTTTTCTTTTTCCTTTCCTTCTATTACTTCTAAATCACCTGGAAGCTTCTTCTTCTTCATTTCTCTAAATATAAATGAGGTGCAAATACTGACTTTTAAAAATTTATATTCTTAGTACTCTAAAAAAATTAAGGGAAAGGGAAACATATAAATACATAAAGATGATGGTTTCTGCTTGATCTCGTAACCAGTATACAAAGAGACTCAGATATTATGTAAGACCCACAAGATTTATTACCCTTGCTTATTCTTAATTACTTGGCACATTCACTCGTTCTATTGGAAACCTTGAGGCTGGGAGTTCAGTTCAGTGATACAGCACTTGCTTAGCAAGTGTAAGGTGTGCGCTTCAATCCCCAGCACCAAAAAACAGAAACAAAAAAAGAAGAAAACTGTGACGGCTTTTCACAGGGACTTGCGGTAGCAGGATCAGCATGGCCTGGCCAGAGCACAGGCACTCAAGAGACATGTGTTGACTGATGGATGGAATAAATATGGATGGTCCAAAAGAAAAAAAAAAAAAGCAGATTGAGGAAAAGAGAGACATTCTACCATTGTGATACCTTTTCATTCCCAAGTCCTTACTGCCTCCCAGCCTTCTTCGGTGTATCGGAAGATCTCACCTATGCCCAGCTTTTATGTGGGTGGAATCTTAGGTTCTCATAATCTGTCTAATCTGAATTTCTTTCCTGTTTACCTAGTTCATATTCCCATTTAATATCTCTTAATACCACTTCTAGAATAAAGTCGCAAATTCTTAGTCGTTCTAAGTTTTCTAATTTGATCCAAGTTTACCTTCCAGTTTTACTATCTATCAGTTCATAAAATTCTTTTCACCTCAGTGTATTTACTATTTCTCCAAGGCTTCATGCAAATATGTTACTTTTAAGTCCAGTTCTTCTTGGAGGCTGTCTTTTCATTACCCAAGTGCTAAAATTTCTAAATTATACTTCTATTAGGTGTATGTGTAGTGCAAGAATGGAGGCCAGAGGGGCTGGAGAGGTGGCTCAGGGGTTAAGCCTCTGCCTTGCAGGCAGGAGGTCCTGAGTTCGGATCTTAGACCCCACGTATAGATGCCGGGCGGAAGCGGGGGTGGCCTGCGTTTCTGGTCCTGGTAGGGTGGAGCCTATAAATCCCGGGGCAGAGTAAATGAGGAGGTGGAAGCGTCTATGGTGGTTCCCGAATTCATCCGTGGTTCTACACACACACACATACATACACACATGCACACACGCACAATTGAGTTAAAAAAAAAAAAAGAATGGAGACCAGAGATGTTGCATATTCTATCATTTCTGCCTTATGCTCTAAAAAAGGGTCTCTAATTGAAACTGGAGTTTGCCCCTTTTGTTGTACACCCCAGCAATTCTCCTGTCTCCATGCCCTGTCCCCCATTCCCAGCATTAAGATTATATACAACTATGCCCAGCCTTTATGTGGGTGGAATCTTAGGTTCTCATGATGGAATAGCAAGTGCTCTTACCACTAAGCAATCTTCCCCCATGTGTACTAACAGTAGTTCGCAAATCATCTGAGCCTAGCAGCAATATCCTATCATAAAAAATTTCAAATAACTACTTACATATTTATGACTTTCTTAATTCAAGATTTAAATGCTTCATGAAGGCATTAAATTTGTCTGTATATACACTCAGAATAACATAATACCATACACTTAGCTATTCTTTGTAATTAGTAATAATTATCTTTCTAAATAAGACTTGTGGCTAGGGGTATAGCTCTGTTAGTAAAGTGCTAAAGTTGCTTGCCTAGTATTCATTAAGTCCTGTTTTTGAGCCCCAATACTGAAGCACATTCACACATACCTGTAATCCTAGTACTTGGGAGGTAGAGGTATGAGAATCAGAAAGTCAAAGAAGTTCAAGGGTCAGGACCCTGCCTCAACAACAAAAAAGCTTTATTATTTAGTCTAATCTGGGTCCTCTTTGTGGAGCGCTTTACTAGTTTTGCTCATTTTGCTGTTAAAACTCACTAGGCATGGTAGCACAGGCTTGTAATCCCAGTACTTGGAAAGCAGAGGAAAGAGAACTGCTGTGAATTTGAGGCCAGCCCGGTCTACATAGCAAGTTCCAAGTCAGTTAGGACTACATACATAATGAGACTGACTCAAAAGCAAACACAATAAAAATATCAATAGGAATGATGACACATACCTGTAATCCCAGTACTCAAGAAGTTAAGGCTGGAGGACTGTTGAGTATAAGATAATCTGGGCAACACAGTGAAGACCTCCTTCTACCTCAGAAAACAAAAACACCCAAAGGGCTCCCTAACCCTGGGATTGGTGCCCTCCTCCACAATCAAGGCCTGTATCTGTGAGTTTTGTGTGTGTGTGCGTGTGCATATGTGCATGTTTGTGGAAGCTGAACTCAACGTTAGGTGTCCATCATCCTCCATCTTATTCTTTTTCATTTTCATGTGTGTATAGGTGTTTGCGTGTATGTACATGTGTATCTGCACAAGTGTGTGGGGGACATGCATGTGAGTGTGGAGGTCTGAGTCAATTAGATGCAGGGGTCAACTTGACAACTGAAAAGACTGAGGTTTTGGACACAACTGTGAAGAGCTGGTACTTCAGGCAAGCCCAAGCAAGCCTGTGGGAGCCGATCTAACTGATGAGCAAGGCTACAGTCTGGGTGGGTGGAGTCCTGGCAGGTGGGCAAGACGGAGAGAGTGGGTTCCGTGATTTGCCACACTTTGACAGACTTGCCTCTGTCTTAGCAATGTTTGTGAATACAGTTGTGATCAGTTCCCCTAGTTTCTGATACTGGCATGAACTCTCCTACCAATCTAGACTATGAACTGTAACCAGAATCATAAGAACAAGACCTCTTGTGGTTTATTTATTAGCAATGAAGAGGAACTGCAGTAAGGCCCAAGGTTGCTAGCAGGACTTACTTTCAATTGTTCTACCTTACTAATATATAATTATATACACACACGTGCATACATTTTTTTTTAATTGTGTGTGTGAATGTTCATCAGAGGGCACTATGCATCCCTGTGGAGGACCAAGGGAGACCTTGGGAATCATCCTGGATTGCTTCTACCTCTTTCTTGCTTCGCTCTGGGATTTCCCAGGCTCTGCCCACCAGGGCTAGAAGTGTAGACTGCCTCTGTTTTTACTTGGGACCTAGGATCCGAACTCAGGACCTTCTGCTTGAGAGACAGTCTTAACCTTTGAAGCCATCTCTCCAGCTCCTTATTTTTTTTTTTTTTGAGAGTCTCTAATCAAATCCAAATCTTACCAAAAGGACTAGTTCTTTAAATTATTCAGTAAATGCTTTCTTCAACCACTGATCTATCTCTCCAGCCCCTTGTCCACCTTATTTTTTGAGACATGGTTTCTTGTTAATCCTGGACCTTATCAATTCAGCAACACTAGCTAACCAGTAAGTTCCAGGAATCCTATCTTTGCCACCTTAGTCCTAGGATTACAGGCATATGAAAGATTTGCCTAATTCAGTTCAAGAATTCCTATTTATTACTGTTAATATCCTAGAATAAAAAAAAAAAGGAAAGTCAAGAGAACATAGGAGAGAAAAGGAGAAGAGATCAAAACGCCTAAATAGACATGTATGCAAATATCACAGTAAAATTCACTTATTTGTACACCTAGTATGGTTATAATTTTTAAAAAATCATGTCCTACACTATGGTAACATATTATATCCATAATGTACTACAATCACTATACAAATTCACATAATAAAAGGTTTGTTTGCCTTATGACTTTGATTGATCTCACTTATAAAAACAGATTAGAGGGCTGGAGAGGTGGCTCAGGGGTTAAGCCTCCGCCTTGCAGCGAAAGGTCCTGAAGTTCGGTTCCCAATCCACTTATTGACGCCAGGCGGAAGCAGGGGCGGCCTGCGGCTTCTGGTCCTGTAGGGCGGAGCCTGTGAATCCCAGGGCAGAAGGAGGTGGAGGCGTCCATGGTGGTTCACGAATTCGTCCGTGGTTCTACACAGACACACACACACAGACACACAGACACACACGCGCGCGCACATACACACGCACATGCGCACAGTTGAATAAAATAATAATAATAAAAAAAATTAAAAAAAAAAAAAAAAACAGATTAGAGCCTAAAACTCAAAAAAAATCACTGTTGAATATCAAAAACAGAAAATTTGTGTTTCATCTTATTTATAATAAAGGAAATCTTTAGAATAACCAAATAATCTGTGTTAACAGACTAAAAGGTATGATTATCAGATCCATCACACAAATGTTTACCTTCTTTCCTTGGCTGACAAATGTCTCCGGCTCTGTAACTTACTGTCCTTCTATTGAAATTAAAACAAACAAACAAAAAAAGAGAAATCAAAATAAGGACGCTATTATTTTATCAAAAGATAAATTTAAAAAGAAAATTGGTATACACATGTCTTTCATAAAATTTTAATTGTAACTTACTGAATTAGAAGATTCCTCTTTTGAAGCCAATTTCTGGAGCGGCCTAAAAAGCAAAAAATTTACTTGTGCATAAAAGACATTCATTACAAAGGCTCAAAACATCTCCTTATCTTCTTATTTTACTTGCAATCCTACAAATCTCCAAATTAGGCAAAATTAGAAAAATAAAGCAATACAATCAAATACTCTCTTACACTCTCATATAATTCTTAAAAATGTGAAATGTATTGAAATCATTTTTTTCCTTTTTTCCATTTTAATGTGTTTGGAGGTGTGCATATTTGTATATATGCTTGAATATGTGTGTGCATGTGTAAGTGTGTATATTGGGAATCATTCTCAACTACTTTTCCACTTTATTTTCTTAAGACTGGGTCCCTAGGGCTGAAGAGATGGCTCAAGGATTAAGACTATGTTTCACAATCAGAAGGTCCTGAGTTTGGATTTCATGTCCCACGTAAAAATGCCAGGTGGAAAATGCAGTAGCCTGCACTTCTACCCCTGGCAGGTGGTCTGGGAAATGCTATAGCAAAGCAAAAAGGAGGTAGAAGCAATCCAGGATGATTTCTAAAGTCACCCTTGGGGACACACAGTCCCTTCTCACACACACACACACACACACACACAGTCCCTTCTCACACACACACACACACACACACACACACACACACACACACACACACACAGTGCTCACATGAAACAAATAAAGTTTAAAAAAATTAAAAAAAGAAGAAAAAGACCAGGTCTCTAAACCCAGAACTCATCACTGGGGCTAGTGTGGCTAGCCAGCATGCTCTGGAGACTGCCAAGTTCTATTTTCTAGGGCTGAAATTTTTACATGTGCTCTGGGGATCTGAATGCTAGTTCTTTTGCCTATTTGGCTAACATTAACTACTAAACCACTCCTTATCCCCACTTTTTTTTTTGAGACGGGGTTTCGTGTAGCTCAAATGGCCCTGAACCTGCTATGTAGCTGAGGATAAACATAAACTTCTGACCCTCCAGCTTCCACCGCTCAAGTGTTGGGATGACAGGCCCTGGACCACAACAATCAGTGCGAGTGCTGAAATTGTAGTATGTGCTGAATCCCAAAAGGTACTCTGTATTTACCAAATCTTTACCAAGGGCTGGGGACATGGGTAAAGTGCTTGCTGCATTATCATCAGGACATGAGTTTGGATCACCAGTTTGTAAGAGCTCGGTGTGGTGGCATATGCCATAAACACCAGTGCTGTGAGTTGAAGGTGGGGTTGGGATTTGGAGATAAAAGGAACTCAAGGGGGCTGGAGAGGTGGCTCAGAGGTTAAGCCTCCGCCTTGTAGGCGGAAGGTCCTGAGTTCGGATCCCAGATCCCACGTATACGCCGGACGGAAGCGGGGGCGGCCTGCGCTTCTGGTCCTGGTAGGGCGGAGCCTGTGAATCCCGGGGCAGAAGGACATGGAGGCGTCCATGGTGGTTCGCGAATTCGTCCGTGGTTCTACACACACACACACACACACACACACACACACACACACACACACACACACGCGCGCACGGGCACATACACACGCATATGCACACAGTTGAATAAATAATAATAATAAAAAAAAAAAGAAAAAAGAAGTTGTTTTAAAAAAAAAAAAAAAAAAAAGGAACTCAAGGGTCCTTGGACCTTTAACTTGGACAAAATGGTAGGTTTAATAAAAGGGTCCCTGTCTTAAAAATAAGGTACAGAGGGCTGGAGAGATGGCTCAGGGATTAATAATACTCTTGTCTTGAAAGCAGAAGGTCCTGAGTTTGGATCCCTGGTCCCATGTAAAAACACCAGGCACTTCTGGCCCTGGTGGGCGGAGCCTGGAAAAAAAGCAAGGAGGTAGAAGCAATCTAGGATGATTCCCAAAGTCCCCTTTGGTCCTCCACAGGGACACACAGTGCCCTCTGATACACACACACACACACACACACACTAAATTAAAAAACAAAACAACCCATCCTGAAGCTTAGGGCCTCTTCTGAAATTTTCAGAAGAGGGGGCAGTAAGATTGTAAGAGCACAAGGATGGGAGGAGCAATGATATGCAAGATACTCCACACAAGTTAGGGCCGACGCAATCATAATTGGACTTTGCATGCCCCGCGCAATGTCCAACACACTATTGACTTTACAAAGTCTAGCATTTGCTAAAGGCACCAAGATCCTTGGAGGCAAGGGATTGACAGCCACAGTAGTATTCCTATGCTTAAGGGGAACACAGGAAAGGGTTCAGGGAAATGCCACTGGGTCCTTGCACCTCATCGGAGAGGAGGGCCCAGAGGAGAGTCTGGGATGCACATTAAAGGATTCTCTGGGGATTGGGGGGAGGCACTAGGGGATGGGGAGGGAGGAGTGAGGGGAGGAGGAGCAAGGGGAGCGGGGGAGGGGGGGAGGAGAGGAAGAGGGAGGGAGGGAACTGGTGTACCTACCAAGTTTGTATGAGCAGAAATAACAATAAAAAAATGTTAAAAAAAAAAAACGAAATGAGAAAGGAAAACAAAATAAAAAATAAAAAATTAAAATAGGTACAGAGCAAAAGAGGAAGACACCTGAGGTCAACCTTGTCCCTTCATGCATGCACACATGCACATACATCTATCACACATCCCACATACACCATATGGCATCATACTACACATTTCAGAAATTTCAACTCTGTGAGTGGAATGGTGTTTCATTTTCTCCAAGGTGGAGACTGATCTTACACACAGAGTACCCAGCCAAGGACAGATTTTAATTAATTTTGGTCTCTTTGACTTGTAAACCATCTATTACCCCTATAATAATGCTCTAAAAAAATACATAAAGACATTAAAGACTAAAATGCCCTTTTCAAATGGAATTGTCTTTGCCTCCTTTTTTTTTTTTTTTTTTTGCTATGCTAGGAATTAAACTCAGGGTGCAGAACATCAGGGTGCAAAACATGAGTGATTGAACTGACTGACCTGCCCTAAACAGGACTTCTAAACCACTTCCCCATCCCAAGGTTCAAGAAACTTATGGAAAAGAGGATGGTAAGATCACAGGACCATTGCATCCATGAACTCACTGAAGCTGTACATAATACAGGATTTGGCTTATCAAAGTTTTACCATGGAAGAGGAAGATTTCAAAAGGCCCCATCCCTCCCTCAGAGACTGCTGAAGATTAATGATGCACGAGGGGAGGAAGGGATAGGAGAGATGCTTTCCTCAGCAGTAGTCTCACTGACATAGGATTCACGCTCCAACAACTGCTCAGGCACATGTTATTGGAACTAGGCTTTGTTCTGCGTAAGGCATACCATCTGGACTCTGCTCCTCCCAATGTCAAGGACGCGCTCTTTATAGTAGAGTACAAGGTTCCCGCTGCATGGAGAGGGGGCCAAGGAAGCTCTGTTCTGACCTTGATATGCTAGGTGAAGATGAAGCTCTGTGAGCACACATGCTAGACAAGAAAACAGAGGGAGACTGGCAGGGAAGAAGGTTTCTAATGGGAAAAGGAGGGGGAAGGGACTGGGAATTCACTGTATTCATGTATGAAACGCTAAAAAATTTTGTAAAAAAGAAAATAAACTCAGGTTTTTAATGTGTGTTAGGCAAGCACTAGACCACTGAACCATATCTTCAAGGCCTGCTTGCTTCTACTTTGGCCATTTAATGTATTCTTCTGGTTCTAGGCCTCTGTAGCAAGAGGCCAAATGAAATAATGAACAAATAAGAATACAAATGAGAGTAAAAGTGTTCAACCAGTACTGAATAACAGAACAATGAGGGGTGAAAGTATTGAAGCCAATCTTGGTATTGTCTTTATAAAGATCATCATTCCATTTAGAAAATACTTGAAATTATGGTGTTGTTACATTACCTTTGGGACTGAAGGTGGGACAAGTCGATGGTGGTGTCAGGATAATCTATACTCTCGTCCTCGTCCTTCATGACACTTACAAGCTCCTCATCTTTTGTAACGTCTTCAGAATCGCCTTCATCTTCAGAGCTTTCTTCTTGAAGTAATTCCTCACTTACTTCATCTCTACCACTTTGAACAGCAATGTTCTCTTGGTCCACCTGAGCCTTGAGCTCAACTTCCACAGGTGTTTCCCGTAGTTCTTCTTTATCTTCTTCACTGCTGGTGTCGCCTCCTGTAAGTTTCCATGGAATAGTCAGTGTGGAACCTCCAACAAAAACTACATGACTTTCTGGAAAACTTCACAAAAATATTCCATTGATTCCCTGTTTCCCCAAAAGAGGACTAGGAAATTCCTGATCATCTCCACAAGGCAGTGTTCTGACTCAGACAAGAGAATAAACTAGATCACAAAAATAGTGGACTATATTTTAATAAGAAAATGTAATAAATAAAAAATAATAAAAAACAATGTATATAAAGCATAATAAGCATCAATAATAGAATCTAATAGCATAGGAGTTTTAAATAAAACACTGCAACATGACTCCAAAAAGGAATAATCCTAGAATAACTCAGTAGATCCACAGGTTCACTTCCCTAGGCTCTTTGGGTAGATAGGTAAGCTTACTTCAACAAGTATAGTCACTCTTTATATGAAGCAAATATTATATAAAAGTCAGCCAAAGCTTGGTGTGGTTACAGGAAAACCACTGAAGATTAAAGATCAAGGGGCTGGAGAGGTGGCTCATGGGTTAAGCCTCTGCCTTGCAGGCAGAAGGTCCTGAGTTCGGATCCCAGATCCCACATATAGACACCAGGCGGAAGCGGGGGCGGCCTGCGTTTCTGGTCCTGGTAGGGCGGAGCCTGTGAATCCCGGGGCAGAAGGAGGTGGAGGCGGCCATGGTGGTTCCCGAATTCGTCCGTGGTTCTACACACACACACACACACACACACACACACACACACACACACACGCGCGCGCGCGCACACATACATATGTACACACACACACAATTGAATTTAAAAAAAAAAAAAAAGATTAAAGATCAACCTGAGCTTGATCCAAAATTCCACACAAGAAATTGTACTTTTGTTTTTTTTTAATGTGTGGGTGTAGGTGTGAGTGTGTATGTGTGTGGGGGTCTATGTAGAAATGGGCACTTGAGTGTGTGTAACTGTGGAGACCCAAGGATGACTTTGGGGAATCATCCTGGATTACTTTGCCTTCTTGCTTTGCTTTAGGGTTTCCCAGCTTCCACTCTCCAGGGACAGAAGTAAAAGCCAATGTTATTTCTGCCAGGCATTTTCTGGGATCTGAACTCAGGTTCTTTAGCTTTTGAGGCAAAGGCTTTAACTCCTGAACCATCTCCCCATCCCCAAGAAATTATAATTACTATAATAATTCATCTATCATTTTTAACTCCTAAACTCAAATATTAACTCATATATACCTGTTTACATTAGATAATATAAATTTATCTAAAAAATATTCAAATTTTTCTAAACAAAGTACATTGGTTATAAATTCATCAAATACTTTTTAATTCAATAGATTGACTATATTTTTCAATACTTAATACTATAAAAATAGAGTAAGCATATTTAATATTTTGTATTTAGTGTGTGTATCAGAGGGCACTATGTGACCCTGTGGAAGACCAAGAGGGACTTTGGAAATCATCCTGGATGCTTCTACTCCTTCTTGCTTCACTGTGGGATTTCCCAGGTTTTGCCCACCAGGGCCAGAAGTACAGGCCACAGCCATTTCTGCCTGACATTTTTACTTGGGATTTGGGATCTGAATTCAAGACCTTCTGTTTTTGAGACAGAGTGTTAACACCTAAGCACCTCTCAGCCCAGAATAAGCATATTTAGCATGTCCAGAAACAACATCCAGTTAAATTGATAGCTAGTATTTTGGGTTTTTTGAAATTTATGTTACCCCAAAAAGATATGATCAACTAAATATTTAGAAGTTAGACCATAAAAAAAGTCACAAACTGGATTAGGGAGACATATTAGATAGAAAAATGCCTAGTGACATTATTGGTAGCCATGAACGAACAAATGAATGAACGAAAGAGAAAGAAAGTGCTGAAGAAAGAGAGAGTGAGAATGAGAGTAAGAAAGAGAGAAAGGAAAAAAGGAAAAAGGAGAAAGGAAAAAAGGAGAAAGGAAAAAGGAAAAAGGAGAAAGGAAAAAGGAGAGGGGAGGGGACAGGAGGGGAGAGGAGAGAAAGGGAGAGACAGGAGGGGAGAGGATAGGAGGGGACAGGAGAGGAAGGGAGGGGAGGAAAGGAAAGGAAGAAGGAAAGGAAGAAGGAAAGGAAGGAGAGAGAGAGAAGTCAGGGAGTCGGTGAGATGGTTCAGTGGGCAGAGGCACTTACTATCAAACCTGACATCTTAACATCTTAAAGTTGTTTTGTGACCTACACACATGCATGTGTGAACACACACACTCACAATACACATGCACAATCTAACTACTAAAAGGTGAACTACCTAGCTGTTCCAGTTCTTCTGACAGTTCACTTGTGCAAGTTGCCAGCGTTTCCACGTCTTCATCCTGCATTCTGACTTTTCGCTCACCCCGATGTCTCCAAATACAAGATTCATCTACCTACAGAAACATTCTTCTTCATGGATGGAACTTTAGGTAAGATTTATGAAAATACACCCCAAGAAGCTGAAGAAGAGTACCTTAAAAAGGAAGCTAAACCCCATCATTAGATATGAGGGAGGAAGGAAATTCTTTTTTCCTACAAAAGATAATACATGTTAGTATTTTAAAAATCCGCTTTCCCCAATTTCTTCAGTCAGAAAATAAGATACTAGTTATTATACTCTGCGGTGAAGAGCATTTACAAAATTTGGCATTATGTATAGAAACAGTAATATAATTAAGAAAAGTATGTATGCTTGCTTCTCTTTTGGGTTAGCCAGGTTCATAATAATTTACTTTGATAAATATGTAGTATTTTTATAACTAAAACATAGAAAAGTGGGCTGGAGAAGTGGCTCAGGGGTTAAGCCTCTGCCTTGCAGGCGGAAGGTCCGGAGTTCGGATCCTAGACCCCACGTATAGACACCAGGCGGAAGCAGGGGAGGCTTGCTCTGGTCCTGGTAAGGGCGGAGCCTGTGAATCCCGGGCAGAGTAAATAAGGAGGAGGTGGACACGGTCCACGGTGGTTCCCGAATTCGCCCGTGGTTCTATATACATACATACACAGCGCGCGTGCACAATTGAATAACAATTAAAGAAAAATTTAAAAAAAAAAAAAAAAAACATAGAAAAGTATATTTTCATCAATAAAAATATATATAAAATGACATGGAATACACTAAATTTGCCATGCCAAGGCAAAAATTTCCTTAACTCATGAAAAAGTCCTACATGAAATGAGAGTAATCTATTTCCATCCTGAGATTATTTATAGACAGTCTTAAAACCTGCTTCTATAATCCAAGTTAGGGATATTTTTTCAGGTCAAGTCATTACCTCTTATCATAAAGCTTCCTGTTGTTAAATATTCTCCTGTTGGTGCTGTTTTAGATACCTAAGGAACATGAAATACATTAATAATATAATACATTCACACTTGAACACCTTTTGTTAAAAATACAAGGTCTTATGTATCATAAATCGGCTGTGAACTTACTATGTAGCTAAAGATGACCTTGAATTTCTAAATCTCTTTTGAGTGCTGGATTACAAGTGTCCCCCACCACTCTGAATTTATGTAGTGTTGAGAAATGAACCTATCCAGAGCTTTGTGCATTGCTAAGAAAGCACTCTACCAACTGAACTAGATTCTCAAGTCTTTATCTTAGGATGCTCTTAAAAAAAAAAAAAAAGTACTTTTCTTTTTCACTCAAGAGAAAGAAATAATCATTTTCAAATAAGTAATACTATGTCTTGAAAACTTCATAATTTGGCAGCAATTAATAAATAATCCTTCATTAATAGATACACCTTTGGCAACAACAAAGCAAGAAATAACAAAAGATTGACTACACCAATAATTCACAAATGCCATGGATTACAGTGAAACTCCAATAGCCCACTTCTTTCTTCTAGCACAAGATATGAGAAAAGGGTAAATCCAATATACTTACCATGAAAACTTGAAAAGGTAAAATAAAGCTGTATATTAAAATCCCTTTCAGGATATGTTTTCAATAAAAATGCTTCTCATTTAAAGAAACTAAGATAATGAAATTTTTAAAAATAAAGTTTGATAAAAACAAAGAGAAGAGCTTATTCCATAATTTTGAAAGATTTTGTAAATCTGTGAAACCTTTAAATTTGAGTGTATGTTTATTAGTCATAAACATACTTTGCGATGATGGCTCAGTGATTCAGCACTTCCGATGCATAAAAGAGGACTGAAGTCTAGATACCCAAAACCCATGAAAATGGGTCGGCATTGTGCCTGTAATTCCAGTCTTGGAAGACTAGCTAGCTATGGACACTAGCTACGTCAGTAAACTGTGACTGAGAGAATCTTCCTTAAAGAGAGTAATAGAAGAATGATCCAGGAAGATTCACAACTTCAACCTCAGGCGACCATGTACACATACAACTGCATGCATACTACACACATATTTATATGAAAAAAAATCTCATTTAAAAAAACTTTTATTTAATAGTAGAGATAGCCAATATTATCCTTCAAATATTAATTTCCTAAAAACATGTCAGAGAACAGCAAATAAAATACAGAATGATATAAGGTAGGGGTAGACATGGAACTCAATTCTTTATTCTATCATACGGTTTTAGCACCTCCTGAAATGTTTAACTGTGAAATCAAATAGGGAATGAAGTATTGTCGAACACCAAGTGCAGCAGTACAAACCTGTGGTCTCAGGTTCTTGGGAAGCTGAGTCGAACTTAAGTTCAAAGCCTACCTGCACTATACAGTGAGTCTAAGGCCAACCTGGCAATTTAGACTCTATCTCAAAATAAGAACCAAAAAATTGTGAGGACAGCTCAGCGGTAAAGCACTTGCTTACTGTGTACTGAGGCCCAAAGTTCAATCCCCAATACTACGAAAACACAAAACAAGAACAGCATTAACCATAAAAAAGGGCAATTACTAAGACCTTGTAAATACAAAAACCAAAACAAACAAAAAACAAAACACAGGACATGCCTGCTTCTCTATATAGACAAAGGAGAATTTAAAAACGCCAATGAAGATGAATAGGGAAAAGATCTTTTTAGGCCAGTATCATAATTAGAACATTTTCTACCTAACGTAACTGCATTTAGCTAAATTTCATTTAGTTCTTTGTTCGAATCCAACCCTTCCAAAAAGGAATTAATGGTTCTCACACTACTCAAAACAGTAGCCCTTTTTTCTTATTGCATTCTCTACTTTTTTCTTCACATGTATGTACATTTTTTTCTCTACCATTTAAACACAAACTCTACAGAGGTAAACTCTATCTGTATTATTTCTATACCCTAAAATTTGGAATGAGATATAACTCTTAATAAACAAATTAAGAAAATGAACTACAGCCCTTATTACCTGATGATGGTACACCCACCAAGCACTAGTGATAACGCGTGCATCCCAAGCAGCACTGTAGCAAAGTGCCATGGTGCCGGCCTCAGTCAGTGTCCGTGGAGGGATGGGTTCTCCTACAATGACACCGCCATACTTTAATCCCAAAGTATATATTTTCTACAGGCCAAGATGTAAAAGGCACAGGTAACCATCTTCAATCATCCTCTATTTTAAATATTCATGTCACAACTTATTTCAATATGATAGAATTCCCTATATGTTTATATATAGACTTTTGCAGTGGTAGGGGTCAAAAAAGTTAGTGTTTTAAATCAGAACATATTTGCATGACATGCTTTTAAATAACTTACATAAATAAAACAAGTCATAGATGAAATACTCTCTTACTTTAATCAATAACCTACCTCCTAGATGGTATAATTTAGAAAAATCTATTTACAGTTTGCATGTTTTCAGAATTAATACAGACTACCTGACTCATCAAATGAAGAATATATTGATATGTTTCTTAAAGTTAGTTCTTAAGTATTTCATAGTTGGGATGTAATTCCCATACCATAAAATTCACTCAAAGTATATCATTATGGAGTTGGAGATATGTTTATAAAACTTAATAATAGAATACTTGCATAGCATGATGGAGGACCTAAATTTACTATCTAGCAACACACACTCACACACACACACACACACACACACACACACACACACACACACACACCAACAACAACCCAAAAAAAAAAACCCCAACTGATAGTATGAAAGTTCTAACTAACTTTGTTTGCAGTGCTGGGATTGAATCTAAAGTCTCATGCATACCCGGATATATATACAGTCCAGTTTTTAGTATACTGATAAGGCAATAGGACCATTACCACTACAGGATTCCAAACATTTTTACCCCCCAAGAAATTCTTTATCTATTAATACTCAACCTCCACTTCCTCTTCATACCAAGCCACCTACAATTATGGTTAATTTCTGTTCCTGTTTTGACCATTTCAGATTTAATGGAATCATATGTATCTGTGTGTCTGGTTTCTTTCACTTAGCATCATAATTAGATAAATGACTTATAAATACTTTTTGCTATTCTGTGGATCTTTCGTTTCCTTGATAGAGTTCTTAGAATTCAAGTGTAAAATTTTGATTTTAGTCTATTTTTTTTCTGTTCAGTTGGTGTCACATCTAAGAATGATTATATGATCCAAGATTATACTTAATGGTTTTATACTGTTAGCTCTTAAATTTAGGTCGTGAACGCATGTTGAGTTAATATTTGCAGATGGTGTATAGGAGGAGTTGAATTCATATTTGAATGCCTAATTGTATCAGTACCACTGTTAAAAAGATCGTTTACTGAAAAAACATGGCCTGGGGGAAATTTTGCAGAAGATATAGCAAAAAAAAAAGAAAAGAAAAAGAAAACAAGAAGAAATTATACTTAAAAAGAGACAAGTCTCAGAACTCAACTAAAACATAATCTGATTTTTTTTAATTGTGTGTGTGTGTGTGTGTGTGTGTGTGTGTGTGTGTGTGTGTAAGAGAGAGAGGGCATTGTATGTTCCTGTGGAGGCCCAAGGGTGACTTTGGGAGTCATGCTGGATTGCTTCTACCTCTTTCTTGCTTTGCTTTGGGATTTCCCAGGCTCCATCCACCAGGGCCAGATATGTAGGCCGCAGCTGTTTCTGCCTAGCTTTTTTATGTGGGACCTGGGATCTAAACTCAGGACCTTCTGCTTACAAGACAGAGTCTTAATTCCTGAGCCATCTCTCCAGCCCACAAACAATTTGATTTTAAAAATTGTCCAAAAACTTTAACCAAAAAATATATAGAAGTGAGCAGCCTAGGAAAAGATGCTCATTATTAGGAAAGTGAAAATTACTTGTAAATCCAAGTAAAGAGAACCGAGTTCACATTCACAAATCCCACATAAAAATGCTGGGCACATGTAACAGCCTGCCTGTAATTCTAGCCCTGGAAGGCAAATTTGGTAATCTCCAGACCAAGATGGCTTGCCAGATTAGTCCTAATGGTATGTTCTGGGTTTAATTAGAGACTCACGCTCACAATAATAAGATGGAAGAGCAATGAAAGATGATTCCTGATCATCCTTGAGCTTCCACAGACACATACGCTAAAGTGCACATACACCAACTCATGTGTTTACCCACATGCAAACACATTAACACATGCATGCACATACCCCATACACACCTACATGAGGGGATTAAGAACTTAACCAGATAATCATAAACCAAAATAAAACCCTATTTTGTCATGAATTTATCAGCAACATGCAGAGTAAAAGTAGCAGAAGCAAATCTGAAAGGGCTACATATGTAGTAGCCCTTTGAAGTTAGGTCTGCAACTGTAATGTGATGAGATCAGTGGATTCAAGGAATTTCCAGAAAAGAACAAGAGCCAAGCACTGTAAATCTTTAGTACAATGAAAACTACTCTGTATGATACTATAATGTCAGGTATTTAACTAATCTCATAAAATGCCACCTTACCTGATTTACTCCGTGCTGGGGACAGAACTCATGTATGTTAGACAAGGGCCAATTGAGCTATTGGCTCCCTTATTTTATTCTTTGTAATATTATTATAAATGCTTAATATCCATATCAGATGATTCATTGTTAATATATGAGTATGACTGATCTTGTTGCGGTTTTTTTTGTCTGATGCAGGGTCTCATGGAACTTCTTTATAACTGAAAATTACCTTAACACTTGATTCTCCTTCCACTTTCCAATTGTTGAGATTAAAGATACGTATCACCATGGCTGGCCACAAATGGTTTTTGCATACTCGCCTTGTACTTTGTATACACTGCTATTATGCAGCACTCTAAAATTCTGGTATTGGCTGATGAGATGGCTCAGCATGTAAAGGTGCTTGCATGAAAACCTGGCAACCTGAATTTCAAGCATGGAGTCCACATTGTAGGAAAGCTGACTTCTAAAAGCTTTCCTCTGACCCAAAGGCACATGCCACAGTGCCTATACTTGTACTCACATATGTTTTCGCTCTCTCCTCTCACAAATTAAACACTAAAACATTATGGTACATTTCTTAGGATATTTTAAAAACGTATTACGGGAAAAGACAGTTGTACTTCTTTGTCAATATGAACATTTAAATTTTTTTCCATATGTGTGTATGGGATAGGTGTGTGTGTGTTTGCGTGTGGTAGGTGGGTGAGTGTATGCAAGCATATGTAGAGATACATATGTGTGCCTGTGGAGGCCCAAGGGTGATAGAAAAAGTGGTATCTTCCTTGATTGCTTTTCTACCTTACTGCCCTAACCTGGGTCTCTAATTATACCCAGAGCACTCTATTAGCTAATCTGGCTAGACACCTTGCTCTGGGAAATCCCAGGCTCCACCATCTAAGAATGGAATTACAGGGCATCACCACACCTGCCTAACATTGTTAAATGGAATTTGTGGATCCAAACTCAGGTCCTTTTGTGTGGAACAAAAAAGCTTTAACTAGTGAGCCATCTCTTCAATCCTTTTTAGTTACTTTTTATTGTCAATGAATCTGTGAAGAGCTTCTAGCACACTGCTGAACAGAAAGAAGAGGCAAGGACATGCTGTTCTTGTCCTTGATATTAGAAGAAAAGTATCCAGTCTTATTATTAGGATTGTTGACTTTGGATTTTCCATAAATGTTCTTTAGCAAGTTGAGGAAGACCGCTCTAAATTTCTAGTTTGCGGAGCATTTATATATCTTTTTTTAATCATAAATGATTGTTGGATTTTGTCAAATGGTTTGTTTGCTTTTGAAGTTTGAATCTAAGTTTCACTAGTTAGTCCCAGTTGGACTTGAACCGGAGATGCTATTGCCTCAGCTTCCAGAGTGCTGAAGTTATAGGGGTGCACCACCATAATCAACTAACCAAATAGATTTTTTTTTGTACCAACTAAATTCCTGGAATAAATCACATAGTACACTATCCTTTTTAATATGTTGCTAGATTAAGGTTACTTATATTTTATCAAGGATTTCTGTGTCTGCGTTCCTAAATGATATTTATTGGGCCATAGTTTTTCTAGTGAAGGCTTGGTCTGGTTTTGTATCAGGATAGTAATACTGGATTTATAGAATAAATTAGGAATATTCTCTTCAGTCCTAATTTCTGAAACACTGGCATTTAAACATCTTCAAAAGCTTGGTATAATTTATTAATTAAGGCATCTGAGACAGAGATGAAAAGAATTTTTTTTTTAAGTATTAAATCAATTACTTAGTTATGGATTTCTTTTAATTTTCTATTTCTTGAGTCACTTTTTTGATATGTTTCAAGGAATTTGATCTTCTCATATAGGTTATATGAACCAGCTGGCATAACTGTCCTTAGTATCCCTGATAATCTTTTTGATTTCTATAAGATTCATATAAATATCTACTCTTTCGTTCCTAATTTTAAGAATATGAGGACAGGGGCTGGAGAGGTGGCTCAGGGGTTAAGCCTCCGCCTTGCAGGCGGAAGGTCCTGAGTTCGGATCCCAGATCCCATGTATAGACGCCAGGCAGAAGCGGGGGGGGGGGGGGGGCCTGCGCTTCTGGTCCTGGTAGGGCGGAGCCTGTGAATCCCAGGGCAGGAGGTGGAGGCGTCCATGGTGGTTCGCGAATTCGCCCGTGGTTCTACACATACACAGACACACACACACACAGACACACACACACATGCGCACAGTTGAATAAATAATAATAAAAAAAATTGAAAAAAAATAAAAAGAATATGAGGACAGTCTACTTAAAGGTTCAATTTTATTAATCTTTCCAAAAAGTCAACTTTCTGTTTCAGTGATTCTTTTCTACTGTTTTCCTATTTCTATTTCATCTACTTCTACTCTAATCTTATTATTTTTTCTTTTTTCCAAGCTTTTTTTCTTTTTTTTCTGTTTTTAAAGGTGAAAAATTATTGATTTGACATTTCCTCTTTTTTAGTAAGGCTTGTATCACAGTTACTTCTGGTTCCTCAAATCAACACTTTGGCACCATTTCAAGTTTTTCTGTTTGTTGGTTTCTTCTGAGGTTAAGTTCTCACTCTGTAGCTGAGGCTTCAAACCCACAGTCCTCCTGCCTCACCCTTCCTAGTGCTTGAACTGTGCATTCATGTCATTCATCTCAAAGTTGTGGTGTGGTATTTATTGTTAAGAGATGGAATCTCACTACACAGCCCAGGCTAATGTGATTTACCTGCCTAGGCCTCCTCTGATTATAGGCCAGCCTGAGCCTTTTCTGGTGGTGCTAGGAACTGAACCCAGGCACCTCACATGCTGTAGAAAAACACTATACCTTCAGCCTCCAGAGTATTTTCTCAAACCCCTTTTGATTTTTTTATCTCCTTGGTTATTTATGAGTATACAGTGTAATTTCCACAAATTTGTGAATTTTCCAAATTTTCTATATCTAGTTTCTAATTTCATTAGTTATTCTCAGAAAAGTTATTTTGTATGCTTTCAATTGTCTTAAATTTGAGACTTGTTTTACAAAATAGCATATGGTATCCTAGAGAATGTTCCGCGTGTACTTGAGAAAGAAGTATATTCTGTGGGTTCTTGTTAGGTGAAACATCCTAAAGATGTTATTAGACTTATAATTGTGCTGTTCAAGTCTATTTTCTTGTTGGCTTACTGTTAAATTATTTTATACATGATTGAAATTTATGTATTGACATCTTCAAATAGTTGTGTAGAAGCTCAATATTGTCTGGTGCTGATTCATGTATCACAGGACACGATTACTGGATATATGCATGTGGTTTTTATATTTTCTTCACTTATCATTACCTTTTATTTTTATCTTTACAAACTTCTTTATCCCCTTTTTTTTAAAACAGTGATAGAGATTAAATGCAATTTGTTTTCTATTAGAATATTTCAAGGAATTAAAAATAAAAATAATATGGTAAGAGAGATGGCTCAGGGGTTAAGCCTCTGCCTCCCAAACAGAAGGTCCTGAGTTCAGATCCCAAATTCCACATAAAAATGCCAGGTGGAAAAAGTGGTGACCTGCATTACTGGTTCTGGAATGCGGAGCCTGGGAAACTCTTGAGCAAAGCAAAGAGGAGGTAGAACAATCTGAGGTGATTCCCAGAGTCACCCTTGGGCCTCCACAGGCACAGTGTCCTCTGATTCACACAGACACAGACAGACACACACATACACACACACTCACACACACAGATACAAGCCAAAAAAAAAAAAAATTCACATAATAGAAAGACAATACCTGTTGGATTCTTAATTACACAGCTGGTAGCTCCATGGAGATCAGCATGCACATAAATGTCTCCTTAGATAAAGACAAATAAGAAACAGTATTTTTACATCCTGGTTTCTTCTTTTATGAATGAATGCATGAATAGAACAGGTTCTCAGTCTATTACCCAGACTATTCTAGAACTCCTGCATTTAAGCGACCCTTCTGGCTTAGTCTCCCAAACTGCTGTAATTACAGGCATGACATATTCAGTTTTAAGTCCTATTAATGTTTCTAATTGCAAAAATGGTCACAGACTTCAGCATTTAAAAACTAAGTTTCTTAAAACCTGACCTATAGGATGATTAGAAAATTGAAAACTCTTTTGTAAGTACAGATTAATTTAGTGACACTACCTTAGCAGTACTTACTTAAAACAAGAATTAAGTGTATGTCTTCAACAAATCATTTAACAAATCATAAACCAAAAAGCCTCACATTTTCCTATAAATTAAGTCCGTCAAGAGTGTAAGATGAAATCAATGCTTATTTAGTGATTGATCTTGTAAGAGAAAAGTTTTACAGTTTTTTCTTACCTGGGGTCAAGTATCTTTTCACAATTATCTCATTCTGTTGCTGATCTCGTCCACCTATAATTAGATAGTTCTCTGAGCTAATGAACCATAGAAATTTCTCAAACCTATCAAATTGAAAAAAAAATCAAAGTTAAACTTTTTTCTTTTTAACTGCCTGAATTCATATAAATTTTACAATCAAAACAAAATAATAGGCTATCATGGCTGTGTATGTTAAAAGAACTTTTAAAGGCTCAAGCTAAGTTTTACTAAGTCAAAATAATATATAGTATTTTTATGATAATTTTGGCAGAAGTAAAATAAAATTCTATGTTTAAAAAAGTTATCTCTTTAGTTTATAAAAATATCTTGGGCTGGGGAGATGGTTCAGGGGTTAAGATTCTGCCTCTGGAGCAAAAGGTCCTGAGTTTGGATCTCAGGTCCCATGTAAAATCGTCAGGTGGAAATGACAGTGGCCTCCACTTCTGGCCCTAGTGGGCAGAGCCTAGGAACTCCCAGAGCAAAGTAAATAGGAGGTAGAAGCAATCCAGGATGATTTCCTGAAATCACGCTTGGTCCTCTTGAGGGACACCTAGTATAGGAGGGAGGGAGGGAGGGAGGAAGGGAGGAAGGGAGGAAGGAAGGAAGGAAAGGAAGGAAGGAAGGAAGGAAGGAAGGAAGGAAGGAAGGAAGGAAGGAAGGAACGAAGGAACGAACGAAGGAAGGAAGGAAGGAAGACATTTCTCTCTCTCTCCACACACACACACAATAATTACATAAATAATACATAATAATAATAAATAATAAATAAATAATAAATAATTACATAAAGCAAAAAAATAACATAGTAGTAAGTTTCAGCTTTCTTCCAATAGAGCACTAAATGCTTGTAATCTCAGTACATAGGAGACTGAAACAGAAGAATCAAGAGTTCAAGGCCAGCATGGGCTACAGAGAAAAACCCTCTCTCAACTCCTGCCCCTACTGCCCCCCCAAAAAAGAAAATTACAACTTTTCTTAAAAGATAACTAGTAACTCTCATGAGTTTATCATCAGATACAGCAAGTGCAAGTTTATGTCTGTCATTTCAAAAATGATAATTTAGAAGAAAATAATCTGACAACAGAGATAATCTTCTGTATGATTTCATTTATAACTGAAAACTCCTAGTCTAACATGCCTAAGATCCTAAGTATGTGTTATCTAGTCAGGGGTTAAGATTCTGTTTCCCAAGCAGAAGAACTGGAGTTCTGATCCTGAGTCCAATGTAAAAATATCAGGTGGAAATGGCAGCAGTTAAACTTCAGGCCTTAGTGGGCGGAGCCTGGTAAATTCCAGAGTGAAAGTAGAAGCAATTCAGGATGACTCCCAAAGTTACCCTTGATCCTCCACAGAGACACAGTGTCTTCTGATAGACACATGAACATACATGCATGCACATTCAAAATAAAAGAAAAATTGTACAGATTACAAATATATTAGATGCCCCAAGTAAAAGGTAGATGATTATCAGACCAGAAAAGAACAATGGTGTATGTGTATTTAATAAGACTATAAAAAGATTGAAATATAATGACAGAAAAAATAATTTCATGCACATGTTAACCAAAAGACAGCTGATATTATTTACTGATATGCCTCTATTTTTTCTTTGTGATGTGCTTGTATTACTACTACTAATGAAATTTTAGAAAATATACTCCATTAACAAAGAAATAAGAATTATGAGATCAAAGATACAGAATCCAGCAAACAGGATTAAAGAGAGCTCACAGCCTGGTACGTAGTAGCACACACCTTTAATCTTAGCACTTGGGAAGCTGAGGTAGCAGGATTGAGAGTTTGACATCAGTTTGGACTATACAGCAAGATACTATCTCATGAAATAGAACTTCGAGGATAATAAAAGGAGATGAGGGCTAGGGAAATGGCTCAGGAGTTAAGATTCTGCCTCACAAGCAGAAGATCCTGAGTTCGGATCCCAGGTCCCATGTAAAAACATCAGGCGAAAATAGCAGCTGTCTGTACTTCTCGCCTTTGCGGGCAGAGCCTGGGAAATCTCAGAGGGAAGTAAGAAGGAGGTAGAAGCAATCCAGGATGATTCTCAAAGTCACACTTGATCCTCCACAGGGAACACGTGCTCTCTGATACACACACACATTAAATGAATGAATAAATAAAGTTTAAAAAAATAACAATAATAAAAGGACATGAAAAGCTGCTTAAAGAGAACATTAATACCACCACAAAAGGATAAAAACTTCAACAGAGAGTAGGTATACGGCTAAGTGTTACAATATTTGCCAACAAGAGGGAGGCCCTGGGTTTATTCCCCAGCAAAACAAAGCAACAACGGAAGTTCTCCAAGGACAACTTCTCACTTATCCGAAGAGAATACTAGAAGAAATTCTATGTTTGAACATATTTGAAAGACAATCTGATGAGAATCAGTGACATAAATCTAAGCAAATTAAACAATTTTCAATTCCAAGGAAGACAAAAAAACGGAGAAGATAGAAAAATAGAATACACAAGGAAAACAGAATGCTACATGGCTTAGCTGTGATTACAATTTAAATATGCATAATGTCAAAGCTAAGTATCAAACTTGACAAAACTATAATGTAATTGTGTGTAACAGAGCACAAATGAAGAGAAAGCAAAATCCCTATCTTTTGTGTGGTAAATCAAAAATAGACTAAAGCAAAAATTAAGAAATAGTAAACAAGTACACATGTCAAAGAGAAATAGTAGAATATCAATACTAAGCAAAAAGAGCTAAAAGCAGTTGCCTTGGGAAAGAAGGCAATGGTTTGTAAAAAGCTTTTGATAATTGCTTGACTTTCTAATTAATGTACAAATAACAGTTTAAATATTTACAAAAAGGCAGAACACTTACCAATATACTTTTCTTGCTTTTTGAATAGAGGTAACTGTTTGAACTTCTTTTAAAGTTTGTTTTGTTTTCTTTTCTGCTGATTTGAATGCCTGTTTCATAAAAAAAATTAAACATCTTTAGAATGTGTTTAAATAATAGGAAAGTAAGCAATGGGACAACAGATTTTTTTTTTTAAATTTATTTATGAGAAAGAGTGAGAACATGCATTCCCACAGTGCATAGGTGGAGGCCAGGGAACAACTACCAAACGTCAGTTCTCTCGTTCCATTATGTGGGTCTCCATTATCACACTCAGGTCACCACGCCTGTGAACAAACTCTTTAATCACTGAGCCATTTCCCCAGCCCATAACAGATTGTTTTCAGATAATATCTCACTACACAGCCCACATTGGTCTCATTAAGTAGTCTCGGCTGGCCTGAAGTTCAGAGATCCTTCTGGCTCAGTCTCCTTGATTACAGGTGTGCACCAACAAACAGAGCTTAAAATATAGTTTTTATGATGTCGCAAAATGACCAGATTTATACTTATTCATACTTATTCATAATATATATACATATATATATTACACACACAGTACAGTAAAGAATAAAAGATATTTGTCTCCTACAACTGCCTTGTTGGTGGAAATAGTGTATACACATATAATCCCAATACTTAGAAGGCAGAGTCAAGAGGATCATGAGTTCAAGGCCAGTGGACTATATAATAAGTAAGAAGCATGTAAGGAAGGAGGAAAAAAGGTAGGAAAGATGGAAGTGAGGGAGTGAAAAGGGGAGAGGGGAGTAGAAAGAAAAAAGAAAGAAGGAACAAAAGAGACAGACAAAAAGAAACTCAAAGTAGTAGAGGCCAAATTAAGATGGCCATTTATTATGCATTTATTTATATAGATATTAAAGTTTGTATACCAGGTGAAAACGGAAGCAGCCTTCACTTACAGCCCTAGTGGGCAGAGTCTGGGAAATCCCAGAGTAAAGCAAAAATGAGGTAAAAGCAACCCAGAATGACTCCAAAAGTCACACTTGGACCTCCAAAGGCATACACAGTACCCTCTGGTATACACAGACACCAACACATAGACATAAAGACACACACAGATAAATCATTAAAAATAGATAAATGAAAGAAAGGTTGTTCTGACATTTATGTGCATGCTGTAAGTAGCATGTGTTCTTGCTCTTTCTCTCTTAATCTCATTCTCATAAATAATTTTTTTAAAGGCAAGAGTCTAGAAATTAGGATAGATTAGCAATGAACATAATGAAAATCATGCTTTATGCTTCTACATTCTAAGGAGAAAAACTATAAATATTCAAATAGTTTTACGCTGGTTGTGGGGTTATGAAGAAAACAGGAAAGTAAACAGAGATTGAGAGTGATATTTTTAGTAAGAGTGATTAACGAAGATTTCTCTAACCATCTCATTTAGACAGATATGTGGATTGAACATGAGGGAAGAACATTTTAGACAGAAAGAGTTGCAATGACAAAGATGATGCCAGAGAGAGAAAGATGGAAAAACCTCTTGTAAGCCAGGGGGCTATATTAAGATGGAAAGAAACTGGATTTTTGAATGAAGGTAAGGTTGAAATATGCCTGTGATTCAAAAGGATCTCTACGGGCTGGGAAGATGATTTACTGGTTAAAGTGGTGGTCATTTAAGATTCAGATCCCCAGAACCCTTGTAAAATGCCAGGCAGGATGGTGGCCCACTTATAATTCCAGTTCTGGAAGACAGAGCCTGGAAATCCCAAGAACGAGGTGGCTAGACGAGCCTACAACTGAGCTCTGGGTTTAATTTAAGGACAAGCCTTAAAAAAATAAGGTGGAAGAGCAATCAATGATTGTCAATAACAACTTTGAGCCTCCACAAACATACTAGTGCACACATGTGCTGGTATATCCATGCACACACATATCTACACACATGCAAACACACTCACACATATACATACACATACACAAGTGGAAAAGAATAAACAAAGAAACAATCAGATCACTACTGAGTCTAGTGAGAATAGGTAGAGAGCAGCAATCCACTAAGAGACCCCTCATCTGGACAGAAAACTCGACTAATGGAAATTATGAAATGTGGCCAGAGCCTCATTATATTTAAATTTTTTCTTCTGCTTCCTCCTCCTCTTCTTCCTCATATCTACAATGAGCCTGAAGTACCAATTCTCTTCCCAATCCTGAGACTACAGCAAATGCCACCTAGTCAATTGCAGTTGTACTGAGATATCTGAATGTAGCTTATGAGAAAAGAGTTCTGGAGATGTCCAACATTATACCAGAGCAGAATAAAGAGCTATTTACTGAGATAGGGAAATACAAGGAAAGTCCAGGTTTGGGGAAGAAAATAAATACTGGGAATATGCACATTTAAAGCAAGATTAAATTAGAAACATATTTCTGAACTAGAAAGCTTCATTTGAACAGAAAAAAAAAAAGCCACTAAATCTGCAAAGTCCTATATATATTAAGTTACCTTCTCTGCAGCTTCAACAGTCTTCTGTGTTTTCTTAGCAGCATATCTCTTGTGATCATAATACCTAGAAAAACACATTTCTCATAAAACATTAAGCAAAATCTTTGTTCAATTTTTATTTTTACTTTTAGTTTCAGTTTGTACAAAACTAAACTAAATAAATTAAACCAAAGGAAATATATACAGGAAAAATTAACATTCTACTGATTTACCACAGATAATTTTTACTAAGAATTTGCCACTAAATGACTTACTTTTTGGCATTGGCATAGGCTGACAAGCTGAGATCCACGTCGACAAGCAATGGTTTATTTTTCTGAAGCTTCTGGAGCTGTTTATTCTTTTGCTTTTTCTTTTTTCCTTTTAGTGGCTCAGTTTCATCTTTCTCAACACTGATATCACCATCAGCATTATCATCTTCCTCCTCTGATAACAAGTATGGATTTCTATTAAAAATATTCAATAGTATTTCACTAATGTCAATGACATCACTTTTTATTTAATTTTTTCTCAAGTAAAATGTAAGTGGTTTAATTATATATTTTAGTATGCACTAATTTTTTTGGAATTTCTAACAAAGAAAAAAGTTTTAATGAATAAACAAAAAATTAAAACAAAAATAAAATAACTAAGAACCAAATTTACAGGGACACTGAGTTAGCTTAGCAGGTAAGGTACAGTCTACAAACTTGGTGACCTGAGTTGAATCTCCACACATGATATGATGGAAGGAGACAATGATTTCCTAATGTTGTCCTCTGACCTCCAAACAGCTGTGGTATGCATGTGTACTTTCACTCTTTATCTCTCTCTCCTTCTTTTTTCTAAAATCAGTATTTAAAAATAAAAAAAGAGACGCACACGCGCGATCCAGACGGGCCTCACCGCGCGCTCTAGGACCCCAGGTCAGCCCACAGGGACCCGGCTCCGACTCCCACCATCCAGCCGGAGCCGCGCGGGGGCCGAGGGACGAGGAGGACCTCCCCCTGCCTCCCCCTGCGCCCGGGCCCCGCCCCAGCTGCCATCGGGTTAAATAGCTCCACGCCGACGCGCCCATCGTCCCTTTTCACCCCACCCCGCTCCGCCGGTCGGGACGCGCACGCGGTCCACCGGGCCTCACCCCGCGCCCTAGGTAAGTCCCTGTTCGGGCCCCGCCCACCAGTACCCCAGGCCAAATAATTCAGTTTAGTGAAATTGAGAGATCTTAAGAGTTAAAATGACAATGCCAAAGTCAAAGTGCAAATCCATGAGAAGCAACACTCAAGTAAACAAATTTCCCACTGAAGAAATTAATCCCATAATGTTAGACTCCAACAAGAACAAACCCGCGGAAAAAGGCCAAGAAAGCCTGACCCAGGATAACGACTTTCAAAATATGATCATTACCATGTTCAATACTATG
Organism: Typhlomys cinereus; assembly: GCA_023101885.1. Lineage (NCBI taxonomy): Eukaryota > Metazoa > Chordata > Mammalia > Rodentia > Platacanthomyidae > Typhlomys > Typhlomys cinereus. The sequence continues at coordinate 1,685,785 of JALPQD010000290.1, read as the reverse complement.
AAAGAGGAAATCCGGGAGGAATTACATAATCGAATCAATCGCTTTGAAGAGGAACACAACAGACATCTGGAGGAGTTGAGAAAAACAGTGCAAGAAACAAAAAGTGGCATAGAGCAGTTAAAACAAACTCAAGCAGAGTTTAAAACTGAGCTAAAAGACAAGTTATCTTCAACCCAGAACGCCACAGAGAGTCTTATCAACAGAACTAATGAAGCAGAAAACAGAATTTCAGACCTTGAAGATAAAGTGGGAGTACTAACCAGCTCAATGGAAGAGGTTGTTAAAGCCAAAAAGATACTTGAGAGAAATATCCAAGAGATATGGGACACCCTGAAGAAGCCTAACAGGCGTATTCATGGAATACCGGAGCAAGAATCTCAAAATACCACCCCTGAGGAAATTTTTCAAACGATCATCAAGGAAAACTTTCCTCATCTAAAAAAAGAGAGGCCCATTCATATACAAGAGGCATTCCGCACCCCAAACAGATACGACCAAAATAGAAGCACACCGCGGCAAATAATAGTTAAAACACTCCACATTCAAGATAAAGAACTGGTGCTGAGAGCTTCAAGGGAGAAAAAACAAGTCACTTTTAAAGGCAAACCTATTAAACTAACAAATGACTTCTCAGTCGAAACAGTAAAAGCAAGAAGAGCTTGGAGAGACATACTTCAAGTATTGAATGAGCAAAAATGTCAACCCAGGCTGATTTACCCTGCAAAACTATCAGTCATGATCGAGGGAGAAAGAAAAATTTTCCAGCACAAAGACAACTTTAAGGGATACATGGCCACCAAACCAGGCCTTCAAAAACTGCTAGAAATGATTCTCAAGCATGAAGAAAAAAACAGGCATATCCAGGAGAACAGAAGGCAAATATAACACCATTAAAAGCGAAGCAATATACTTATAAAAGCTACTAAACATAATAAATGTCTGGAATTAACAATAGTTTCTCCATTATAACACTAAATGTTAATGGACTTAATTCACCGATCAAGAGACACAGATTACAAACTTGGATTAAAAATCACAATCCATCAATCTGTTGCCTGCAGGAAACCCATCTCACCACAAAAGATAGGCACGCTCTAAAAATAAAAGGCTGGTCAACAATTCTACAAGCAAATGGAAGCAGAAAACAGGCAGGGGTAGCCATTATGCTATCAGACAAAGTGGATTTCAAACCAAAAAAAATTATAAGAGACACGGATGGATACTACATTTTAGTCACAGGTACAATTCACCAGGAAGATTTCACAATACTGAACATATATGCACCCAATACGGGCCCCTCCACATTCATTAAGAAAACCCTACAGTGTCTAAAGCAAGAAATCAACCCCCAAACGATAATTCTTGGGGACTTCAACACCGCCCTCTCTACATGGGATAGATCAACAGGTCAAAAGCTTAACAGAGACACTTTGGAACTTAATCAAACCCTGAAAGAAATGGACCTCACAGATCTCTATCGAACTTTTCACCCACGCACCAAAGAATACACATTTTTCTCAGCAGCACATGGAACTTTCTCCAAAATAGATCACATATTGGGCCACAAAATGAATCTACACATATACAAGAAAGTTGAAATTCTAACCTGTGCCCTATCAGACCACCACGGCCTAAAGCTGGACATCCACAACACATCAAACAAGAGAAAATACACTTAACTCCTGGAAACTTAACACTATGATGCTGAATGAGAACTGGATTCAGGAAGAAATTAAAAAGGAAATTCAAGATTTCCTGAAAGTGAATGATAACGAAAATACAACTTACCAAAATCTCTGGGATACAATGAAAGCTGTTCTAAGAGGTAAGTTCATAGCTCTTAATGCCCACGTCAAAAAATGGAAACATCAGAAATAAACAACTTAACAATGCAGCTTAAAGCTTTAGAGAAACTAGAGCAATCTGATCCCAAAAGCAGTAGAAGAGAAGAGATTAGCAAAATAAGGGGAGAAATATCTGAAATCGAGACTAAGAAAATGATAGAAAAAAATCAACCAATCAAAAAGCTGGTTCTTTGAAAAAATCAACAAGATTGATACACCCCTAGCTAAACTAACCAAAAGCAAGAGAGAGAAAACCCAAATTAACAAAATTAGAAATGAACATGGAGTTATCACTACTGATACCCAAGAAATCCAGAGAATTATAACATCATATTTCAAAAACTTATACTCTGTGAAGTTTGACAACACAAAAGAGATGGATGAATTTCTAAGTAAACACAACTTACCTAAATTGAATCAGGAAGTTGTGAATTATTTAAATAGTCCTATAACATATAAGGAAATTGAAGAAGTAATCTCAAATCTTCCCACCAAAAAATGTCCTGGACCAGATGGATTCAGCACAGAGTTCTACCAGACATTTAAGGAGTTAATAATACCAATACTCCTTAAACTGTTCCATCAAATAGCAAAGAAAGGAACACTACCAAATTCCTTCTATGAAGCTAATATCGTTTTAATCCCAAAACCTAATAAAGATTCACTTAAAAAAGAAAACTAGGGGCTGGAGAGGTGGCTCAGGGGTTAAGCCTCTGCCTTGCAGGCAGAAGGTCTGAGTTCGGATCCTAGACCCCATGTATAGCCGTGGGCGGAAGCGGGGCGACCTGCGTTTCCGGTCCTGGTAGGGCGGAGCCTGTGAATCCCCGGGCAGAGTAAACAAGGAGGTGAAGGCGTCCATGGTGGTTCCCGAATTCATCCGTGGTTCTCGAATTCATCCGTGGTTCTACACACGCACACATACACACATACATACATGCACAATTGAACAAATAATAAATAATAAAAAAATTAAAAAAAAAAAAAAAAAAAAAAAAAAAAAGAAAACTATAGGCCGATCTCCCTGATGAACACAGACGCAAAGATTCTCAACAAAGTCTTAGCAAATCGGATTCAAAAACATATTAAAAAGATCATTCATGGGGACCAAGTAGGCTTCATCCCCGGCACACAAGGTTGGTTCAACATACGCAAATCAATAAATGTAATTCATCATGTAAACCAGTCCAAAGTCCAAGACCACATGATACTCTCGATAGATGCAGAAAAAGCTTTTGACAAGATCCAACAGCCTTTTATGATCAAAACGCTAGAGACAGTAGGAATGGAAGGAACCTTTATCAATATAATAAAAGCTGTATACAACAAGCCCACAGCAAGGATTATGCTCAATGGGGAACAATTGGAAGCATTCCCACTTCGATCAGGAACTAGACAAGGCTGTCCACTCTCACCACTTCTATTCAATATTGTACTTGAAGTCTTAGCTGAAGCCATAAGACAAGAAAGGGACATAAGAGGGATTCAAATCGGCAAGGAAGAAATCAAGCTATCCCTATTTGCAGATGACATGATCTTATACCTGAGTGATCCCAAAAACTCCACCAGGAAGCTCCTGGAACTAATTGAGAAGTTCAGCAGGGTGGCAGGATACAAAATAAATGTGCAAAAATCAGAGGTCTTCCTATATGCCCAGAATGAAAGAAGTGAAAAAGCCTTGAGAGAAACCATGCCATTTACTATAACCCCTAAAAAAATGAAATACCTTGGTATAAACCTAACTAAGGAGGTAAAAGACCTTTACAATGAAAACTTTAAAACCCTAAAGAAAGAAATTGCAGAAGACACCAGAAGGTGGAAAGACCTCCCTTGTTCCTGGATTGGCAGAATCAACATTGTAAAAATGACCATCCTACCAAAGGCAATATACAGATTCAATGCTATACCAATCAAAATCCCAAAGCAATTCTTCGAAGAAGTTGACCAAACAATCTCAAATGGAGGCACAAATCTTCATATGGAGGCACAAAAGACCCAGGATAGCAAAAACAATCCTGAGTAACAAAAACACAGCTGGAGGTATTACCATACCAAACCTAAGTCTATACTACAAATCCATAGTTATAAAGACAGCCTGGTACTGGCTCCAAAATAGACACACAGATCAATGGATAAGGATTGAAGACCCAGATATAAGCCCACAAAGTTACAGCCATTTGGTCTTTGACAAAGGGGCCCAAAGAATCCAATGGAAAAAGAACAGCATCTTCAACAAATGGTGCTGGCAAAACTGGATCTCCACATGCAGAAGATTAAAGCTGGACCCGTACTTGTCACCATGTACAAGACTTAATTCCAAATGGATCAAGGACCTTGATATCAGGCCAGAGACTTTAAAAACCATAGTTGAAAGGATAGGGAACTCCCTCGAGCTGATTGGGCTAGGCCAACACTTCCTAAACAGACATCCAATGGCACAGTCACTGCTACCAACTCTCAACAGTTGGGATCTTGTGAAATTAAAGAGCTTCTGTTCAGATAAAGAGATTGTCACACGAGCTCAAAGGCAACCCACAGAATGGGAGAAAATCTTCACTAACCACATATCTGACAGAGCTCTACTGTCCAGAGTGCACAAAGAACTTAGAAAATTAAACTCCAAGGAAAACACTGGCCCAATTAAAAAATGGGCCCTGGAACTTAAAAGAAACTTTACCAGGGATGAAATTAAAATGTCTAACAATTATCTTAAAAATGCTCCACTTCCTTCGCCATCAGGGAAATGCAAATCAAAACTTCCCTGAGATATCATCTCACCCCGGTCAGTATGGCAAAAATCCACAATACAAACAACGACAAATGCTGGAGAGGATGTGGAGAGAGGGGAACTCTCCTACATTGTTGGTGGGAATGCAGGCTCATACAGCCACTCTGGCGAGCCGTCTGGAGATTCTTAAAGAAATTAAAGATTGAAATGCCATATGACCCTGCTATCCCACTTTTGGGAATAACCCCCCATGCAGCAGAGGTTCGCCTCGATAGCACAAGCTCGACCATGTTCATAGCAGCACTGTTTACAATAGCAAAGTCATGGAATCAACCTAAATGTCCAACAGTTGACGAGTGGATAAGGAAACTGTGGTACATCTATACAATGGAGTACTACTCAGCCATCAAAAATGATGAATTACTGGAATTTGCTGGGAAATGGATGTCATTAGAAAGAATTATATTAAGTGAAGTATCCCAAACCCAGAAAATTAAGCGCCGTATGTACTTCCTAATAGGTGGCTCCTAGTACCAAACTCACCCAGCCCACATTGAGACACTCAAAAGTAAACCTATGTAACACAGTAATTGCAAGGATTATGAACAAGAGAGATGGGGTAGGAGGGCCACACCAGAAACAAGGAGAGAGGAGACCATGTTACAGCAGAGAAAATAGGCCTCCATCAAGGTCTGCAAGTAAGTAATGAGAAACCTGGTTAAGTTCACAGACGTTCTTTCCTGATCTCACCAGAAGGGGAGGGCATATAGTCTAGCAGATAAAAAGTAATCATTTTGCAAATGGGTGATGGACCCCTCCCTCAGTGAGGTTTCCTACTCTTATTACATCTACCCTTGAATGTGCTATTACAACAAGACTCCAGTTTAACAGCTTTTTGTCTCTGGCCAGGGGGTGACATACAATGCCCAGCAGAATGGAGTGAAGGGAATTGCAGGAGCAGCAAAACTGCAAAAGAAAATCAACAAACCACAATCCAGAACTTCAGAGACTCTATATCAATCACATAGAACTAGGACAGCCTAATCTCTCCCCATCCTGGAGCTCAGGGACATTTGCGGAAGAGGGGGCGGTAAGATTGTAAGAGCAAAAGGATGGGAGGAGCAACGATTTGCAAGATTCTCAACAATAGTTGGGGCCAAAGCAATCATAATGGGACTTTGCATGCCCTGCGCAATGTCCAGCGCACTGTTGCCCTCATAAAGTCTAGCATCTGTTAAGGGCACCGAGACCCCTGGAGGCAAGGGATTGACAGCCATAGTAGTGATCTTATGCTTAAGGGGAACAAGAGAAAGGGCTTATGGAAATGCCACTGGGTCCTTATATGTCATCGGAGAGGAGGACCCAGTGGAGAGTTAGGCGTACACAATAAAGGACTCTCTGGGAATTGGGGGGGGAGGAGGGGGGAGGGAGGGAACTGGTAAAAAATTTTAAAATGTATAATTAAATTTTTAATAAAAAAAAAAGAAAAAAAAATAAAATAAAAAAAGAGTAAAAAAAAATAAAAAAATAAAAAAATAAAAAAAGAACCAAACTTACCTTAGCAGCATCGTGACATGATTTGTTTGCAGTTTTAATTCTTTGATTGCACTTGCAACAGGGTCTCCTTGAGCTTGGGCTTCTTTTACAATTACTCCAATTTCTGTCCAGTCTATCTGATTAGCTAAAGCACTCCGAACTACCTGAATAGCTCTGTCAACGATTTGCAGGTTCATTTCTATGAGCTCTCCTTTCAGCTTGTCTATTTCCTTTAAAAACAAAGCAAACCAATTTACTGTAATGCCAGCTGAGATTATCCTTTAGGAAAGTATCTGAAAAAACTAAGCATAATACCTGAGCCTGCTGAAGAGCTTCTAATCTGTTTTCATGATCCTTTCGGACATTATCTAATTTCTTCAGTGCTTGTTTTTCCTTTAGTGACAAAACACATTTTTCAAAAATTAGGTTTGTTCTACATTATGGCTCCTTAATTCCTAAAACTCATCATTCTAGTGGTCTCTATACCTCACCAATGTTCTCATCTTGATAGCTTACTACATTCTTCTCCCAGTTCATTCTCCCATGCTAATTCTCTGGAAATATCATGCTCAAAAATTACCTCTTCTGTATACCTATTTCCCAGTTCTTAACTAGGAAGGTATGTTTTAATTACAGATTAAACTACATATATAAGGTACCACCTAATCCCTTGGCAGCATTCAAATACGCACAATTCAAGACACTTTTTCCAATGACATAGAGGGGCTTTTCTGTTTGTGTGTTTGTTAACGTGGTGCTGGGGATTGAACACTAGAAAGCACTCTGTTGGTGATTTACATCTGCTACCCAGTTCAATTCTTAAAAAGCACGAATATTTATTGATACTTTTAGTTTCCTCAGTATTATTTCCAGTATTTTTCAGAGCACTTTACCCCCTCAATAATAATACAAAGTTTCGTATGATTACTTGACTTGTAGGGCATTTTATTATACATAATTCGTATTTCAGAGTTATTTTGTTGCTATTTTGTTTTTTTTATTCAATTGGCATGTATGTGCGCGCGCATGTGTGTGTGTGTGTGTGTGTGTGTGTGTGTGTGTGTGTAGAACCACCATGGACGTCTCGACCTCCTCATTTACTCTGCCCCAGGATTCACAGGCTCCGCCCTACCAGGACCAGAAACGCAGGCCGCCCCGGCCTCTGCCCGGCATCTAGGATCCGAACTCTGCAAGGCAGAGGCTTAACCCCTGAGCCACCTCTCCAGTCCCTTGTTGCTAGTTTTTGAAACAGAACCTCATGTGACCCAGGCTGCCCTCAAACTCAATAGCTGATAATCTTATGTTCCAATCCTCCTGCCTCCACTTGCAATGTGTTAGGTACATACATGAACCATCATGCCTAACTTACATTCAAAATTAATGATTTAATGACCAATTTCTCACATTATTTATAGTGCTACCAATTAATAAGCATTCAAATGATAAATACCAAAAAGATTTAAATTATAAGAATAATGACTAACAAAAGAACTCACAGTGAAGAAAAAAAAGGCTATCCTAAACGCTCATATCAAACGTACTTCTGACTTTATTTTTTTATAATTTTGGAATATTTGTATAGACATTATCAGATGTGTATCTCTAATCCGAAAATCTCTAACTTTGTATCACTGGTATTCTACTATGCATCTGTTTTCCAAAGTACAGCAACCACATCAAAATAACATCATGTAATTCATTTAACCACCCTGCTTTGAAATTGTATTGTTAGTTATTTTAAAACTAAAAGGGAGAAAATATAAGGATTTATAAAATTGAAAAATTTTACACACATATTTTATACATTTTGGAAAAAATATCTTCCAAATGATGAAACAAATGCTCTAAAAAACATGGTCAAACATATAGGAAAATTAATGCATGTTAAGTCCTCCTTGTGAAGCCATGATACATAAAAAAACAGACGAAATAAACTTGTTTTAAATAGCCTAAGAAAGAACACAGGGCTGGAAAGATGGCTCAGGATATAAGACTCTGTCTTGCAAGCAGAAAGTCCTGAGTTTGGATCCCAAGTCCCATATAAAAACACCAGGGGGGGAGGAGGAGGGGGGAGGGAACTGGTCTACCTATTAAGTTTGTATGAGCGGAAATAATAATAAAAATATTAAAAAAAAAAAAAACCACCAGGGGGAATGGAATACAGCCTGCACATCCTGGTGGGCAGAACCTGGGAAATTTCAGATCGAAGCAAGGAGGTAGAAGCAATCCAGGATGACTCCTGAAGTCACACTTGGTCCTCCACAGGGACACCTAGTGCTCTCTGATACACACACACAGAGGAATGATGGAAGGAAGGAGGGAAGGAGAAAGGGGGGAGGGAGGGAGGAGGGAGAAGGGAGGGGGAAGGAAGGGGGGAGGAAGGGAGGGAGAAAGAAAAAGCAAGCAAGCAAGCAAGCAAGCAAGAAAGAACGAACAAACGAACACAGGGCTGGGGAGATAGCTAAGGGTTAAGACTCTGCCTTTGGAGCAAAAGGTCCTGAGTCCGGATCCCAGGTCCCATATAAAAACATCAGGCAGAAATAGCAGTGGTCTGCACTTCCATCCCAATTGGGCAAAGACTGGGAAATCCCAGAGGGAAACAAAAAGGGAGTAGAAGCAATCTAGGATGATTCCTGAAGTCACCCTTGGTTCTCCACAGGAACACACAGTACCCTCTGATACACACACACACACACACACACACACACACACACACACACACACACACATACAGAGCACAGTTTATGATGAAGAAACTTATTTGTAAAGAAAATACTCTTCCTTCTCAGGCCCACTTAAAAGTTGTCTCTAGAACAGTGTTCCCAAAATTGTACAGTTTGGGAAATTTTTGGTGCTTCCATATAATGAATCACATTAGGGAACGGGCCTAATACTTCCAATAGATTTTAATCCCTTTAGAAAATATCCAAAAATGGGATAAAAGAGAGGGGGAAAATAAATGAGAATATACTTTTCAACTATGAGTCTTTTTGACATTTATCATAATAAACCAAAAGATCAGGCAGTTCCCACACCTCTTTTGAAAGGTGAGAGACTCTTAAATGAAGTACTTTATACTTGCTGGCCCAACATAAGGGTTTTAAATAATACAATACCTGTTGTAAAGCTTTTAAATCAATTTTCTGACCTTCTATCTTCGAATAAAATTCATCCACGGCCTTATTAAAAAAAACAGACAAACAACTGGCTGTAAAGAAAAAAAATGATGATCTCTACTTCAACTTGCGTCCACAGAATTATAGTGTTTTATATCACAATGCTGCCCAATGAACTTTCATATTTCCAGTAAATCTATTATGTAGTTAAACAATATAAAAAAAATAAATGCAAGTCTTTGGTCCTTTGAAATGTTTCCAATAACTATATTTGTACTATACTGATTTTTAATCCATAGATTCATAGTGACTGCAATTTGAGATACGTTACAGAGTTTTTTTTTTCTTTCTCTTGCAATGCTGAGTATTTAATCCAGAGATTTGAGCATGCACTCTACCAGTGAGTTACATCCCCAGACAATTCTTCAACTCCTATCATGTTAACTGACCAGAACAAAACAGAAAAACTACAAGACCCACCTTGTTAAATGATTCAAATTCTATATATGGACATTGTGAATGTTGGGAAAACAAGAAAGGATGAAATTCCTCATACCTGTAAAATATATTACATCACATTCAAGAACATTAATTAAGACCTGCATAATAACTGACATAATAATATGTCTTCATAAACTATCAAGGAACTCAAGAGAGATAAGAAAATACAGTGGAAACTTTAGGGACTGTAGCTGGGTGAGTAAAGGGAAATGCCTCTATCAGTGGGGTAGCCTGAAGAGAGGGAACTTGGTATGCCACAAGAGGCCTGAACCCCCACAGGAACCCTGGAGTCCATAGAAGCAGACAGGCAGCAGGGTGATAGGGAGTGGGACGGAATGACGAAGGGAAGGAAGGGGAATTAGAGGGGGAGGGATGAAGGGAAGCAGAGAAGTATTCAATATGCTTGTAAAATAAAAATAAAAAAGAACATTAATTAATACACAAAGCAAATTGGCTTATGCCTACATACTTACGTAAGTATGTTTTCAACTGGTTTATCTGCATCCAGGCTTGGTTTTACTTCTCTTTTCTGAATTATATAGCCCTACCAAAAAAAAAAAAATTCCCATATCAGACACATTTCTACTTATAACTAAATGATTTGCTTCTTATGACTGATAGTAATAGTTTTTTTCTAAGATATACTTTACAGAATAAAACATGTAAACATAATTTTTAAAATATTTAACTATGAGGTTTTAAGTCACGAATCTTTTTCAAGTGCTGGTAAATTAAAGCACACTGCTCTGACTAAAATCAATTTAAATATTTCAGCCAAATGCAGAGTGCATACTACAGTGCTAGTATTTGGGAGACTGTGGCAAATCATCTTGATTTCAAGATGTCATAGTTAGCTACAGATGTCAACTTGATGGGCGAGAATTCGAGTTCTAGGTACATTTGTAGTGAATTAGTGGTTAAGCCCAGAGCACACCTGCAAGAGATTGTCTAGTTGATGCGAAGGCCCAGCCCATGGCTTGGGGACTTGTCACAGAGCAGGTAAAGAAGATGGAGGAAAATGAGAAAGTAGGCATCCTCGTGTACACTTGTCAGACATGCTGGTCTGGAAAATAAGGATCATCCCTCTATCAGCTATTACATGGATAATATGTGCCAGTTCCCTCTGCCCTTGGTGTTGCAGTGGGCTTTCCTGCCAAGATGGACTAAGAACTGCAACCAGACTAGTGTAAGAGAATAAACCCCTTGTTCTCTTAAGCAGTTTTGTCATGATTTCATCAGCAATCATGCAGAGCAACTGCTACATAAGATCACCCTGGGCTATATAGCAAGACCTTGTGTCAAAAGAGAAAGAGAGAGAGAGAGAAAAGAAAAAATTAAATATAAAAAAATCTTACTATTTACAAACTCTACTAACAATGATGTCTCTCTTTGTTTTCTTTTTAGCATTTATTTATCTATGTGTGTCTCTATGTGTGTTCTGACAATTTAGGAAACAATTTAGAGGAGTCAATTCTTGTTCTCTCCTTCCACTGTGTGAGTTCTAAAGATCAAATTCAGGCCATCAAATTTAGTGGCAAGTGTCTCTACCCACTGTGCTCATTGTGTCCCAAGCCCCCAATAATGAATTTTTTTTTTTAAGACAGGCTCTCACATGGTCTAAGCTGACTTTGAATTCAATATGTAGCCTCTAATCTTTCTGCTTCCACAGAAGAGTAAAATTATAGACATGTACCCATGACACCGGACTTATGCAGTGCTAGGGATCACACCCAGGGATAAAGCTCTACACTGGAGGAGGAAGCCAGCAAAACTCATACAAGACTCTCATATTATTTATTTTGGCTTGGTGACTTTATTTTCTTTTGCTGGCAGTGCTGTAAGGCCTCTTGCACACTAAATCAGCACTCTGCCAAATGAGTTTTATTTCCAACCCCAACATAGCATTTCTACAAAAGATAGAGAATGAAACAAAATTACAAGCAGTAATATTATAAAAAGACCACTGCGGATCTGGAATTACAGCTGAATAGTACAGTGCTTATCATGTACTGGGTTATCAGGTTCTGGGTTAAATTCCCAGCACAAGAAAAGGAAAAACCTATTTTGTAATAAACACATTACAAATATTAATTTTCTAAATTAGAACATGAGTGTATGTGTGCACACGTATGCACATTCAACTTAAGGGACATTTTATTTCCGAAATCCAAATAAAACCAAAATAACATCGGGTAAGTATTCATGATGCATCTACCTTTCCATTGAAGTTGCATGTTTCTTTCATATAGTCTTCTGCCTTCTGCAGACACACCAGTACTTTTTCAATATCTAAAAAAGAAAGAGTGTCAATTAAGTGCTCATTAATCACACTTAAGTTGATATATGAAAAACACAAAAGCACTATAATTCTAATACTTAGGGTGGCTAAGGCAGGATAATCACAAATTCAGTCAGTCTAGGCAAAAGACTGAACACTGTTTCATCAAAACAAAACATCTCCCAAAAAACAAAATCCAACAACGAAAAACAACTAGGAAAGTACTCATGAATAATATAGTAGTCATTTCATTTTTGTAAATGGTATATGTAAATAAGATTATGCTTGGTCAATCTATCTACTGAATCATCTATCTTTCCTACAAATATGAAAGGTGTTTTTTTTATTTTTTTTTATTATTTATTCAATTGTGTGTGTGTGTGTGTGTGTGTGTGTGTGTGTGTGTGTGTAACCTCGGATGAATTCGGGAACCACCATGGATGCCTCCACCTCCTCCTTGTTTACTCTGCCCCGGGATTCACAGGCTCCGCCCTACCAGGACCAGAAACGCAGGCCGCCCCCGCTCCGCCCGGCATCTATACGTGGGGTCTAGGATCCGAACTCAGGACCTTCCGCCTGCAAGGCAGAGGCTTAACCCCTGAGCCACCTCTCCAGCCCCATATGAAAGGTGTTTTAATCTATAAATTCCATATATACCTGTACCTCTTTCCGAGTTTATTATCTTTTCATGTTTTCCCAAAATTTTCTAATTACTATAGTAATTTTATCTGTGAAAAGACTACACAGATAACATTAAGTAATCAAAGTTATCCTGAACATTTTCACATACTTTCATCCCAGGTTAATATAACATTATAAAAATAAAAATACTATGGGAAGGGGAAGCCCTGAGCTGATCCACTTAGAAGTCAGTGACAAAATTATACTACAAGTAACAGGAATGTAAACTGTTAGTCAGAGAGGACTCAAAGGCCCCCAAACATTTTAGGCTTCTACCATTACTCTTGGTTGCTCCCAAAAACTGTAAGACCATTTTACTGAAGATGCAACAGAATCACAGAATATGGGTAAAATACATTAACTAAATGTGTTTAGTTACAGAACACATTCCTGTTACTGTAAACTAGAACAAGAACTTAAAAAAGAGAAGGAAATATATCGATAGAGAAAAATAGCCAATGGACCTATAAGTAGGAAGACAGTACTGCAAACTGCTCTGTAAATAGCTACTATTATACTCATAGATTGGAAGAGCACTTAGCACTCAGCCTAGAAGTCTTCTTCTACAACAGAGGTAAAAAATCTCAACACCCTGACTGGATGCAGCAGTGAAGTGATCAGTAACAGCCAGCCATAATGCAGCGTGTCAGAGACTCAGCAAGGCTCACCCAGAATCAGGCCAACCTAATTTCTCCCATCCTCAGACTTTCGGAATCTCGGAGAAGAGGAGGCAATAAGATCGTAAGAACCTAAAGATGGGAAAGTCCACCATTGGACAAGACATTCCACTCAAGGCAGGACTGCTGCATCTAGAAACTCAATGCAGTGAGACTGGTCCTTGACCTGCATAATGACTGACATATGAACAAGCCCCCATAGACTACCTAGGAACTCAAGGAAGATAAGAACATAAAGTGGAAATCTTGGAGACTAAAGCTAGATGAGTGAAGAGAAATGCCCCTATCAATGGGGTGTCCCGAAGAGAGGCAACCTGGTGTGCCACAGAGGCCTGAACCCCCACAAGAGTAGACAAGCCAGAGGGAACCCTGGGGTCCATAGAAGCAGATAGGGAGGAGGGTGGATGGGAATGGGAAGAATTGATGGAGGGAAGGAAGGAGAAGGGAGAGAAGGGATGGATGAAAGCAGGGGTGAGTACTCAATATGCTTATAAAAGTAGAAAAATAAAAATAAAAATACCAAAAAAAATATGGGCTAAAGAAATGGTTCAGGGGTTAAGACTCTGCCACACAAGCAGAAAATCCTGAGCATGAAATGATTTATTCACTTATTACCTAACTAGAAATAATTTCCAAAGTTTTTTTTTCAATGTTTATTTAAAGAAATAAGGACCAGATATGGTAGCTCACATTTGTAATCCCAGTACCCAGGAGGATGAGGCATAAGGATACAGAGATTGAGATTAGTCTGGGAGGGAGGAGGGGAGGGAGGGAGGGAGGGAGGTGAGAAAAGAGAGGGAGAAAAGAGAGAGAAAGAAAAAAGAGAGGGAGGGAGGAAAGAGAAAGAAAGAAAAAGAGAGAAAAAAGAAAGAGAAAAAGAAAGAGAAAGAAAGAAGAGGGAAAGAGAAAGAAAAAAGAAAGAAAAAGAGACAGGAAGGAAGGAAGGAAAGAAGGAAGGAAGGAAGGAGGTTGGGAGGGAGGGAAGGGAGAGGGAGGGAGGGAGGCAAGAGGGAGAAAAGAGAAAGAAAGAGAGGGAGGGAGAAAAGAGAGAAAGAATGAAAGAAAAAGAAAGAAAGAGAAAAAGAAAAAGAAAGGAAAAACGAGAAGAAAGAAAAGAAAGAAAGAGAAAGAAGAGAAAAGCAAGGAACGACAGAGAGACAGGAAGGAAGGAGGACGGAGGAGAGGAGAGAGGAGGAAGAAGAGAGAGACGAGAGAAAGAGAGAGAGAGACAAAAGAGAGAGAGAAAGCAAGAAGAAAGAAGAAAGCAAGAAAGAAAGGAAGGAAGGAAGAAAGAAGAACGAAAGAAGAAAGGAAAGAAAGAAAAGGAAGAAAGAAAGAAAAGAAAGGAAGGACGGCAGGAAGGAAGGAAGGAAGACGAAAGAAAGAAAGAAAGAAAGAAAGAAAGAAAGAAAGAAAGAAAGAAAGAAAGAAAGAAAGAAAGAGAGAGAGAGAGAGAGAGAAAGCAGACCCACAGGAAATAAATGAGCTATAGTGCTGCAGTAGATTACTTGTCTAATAGATGTTCATTTCATGGGGCTGGAGAGATGGCTCAGGGGTTGTGACTCTGTCTCACAAGCAGAAGGTTCTGAGTTCGGATCCCAGGTCCCACGTTAAAAAAAAAAAAATTAAAAAAAATAGATGTTCATTTCCCAGAACCATAAAATTAACAACAAAAAAAAAGGGGGAACATGAAAATGGACAAAAGTTGGACCATGCAAACATACCTTTCCTTTCAAGTTTTTCATCCACTTTGACATTGCCCGAGAATCCATTTTGTATAAGACAGTGCTCAATGAGAGCTGGCCCATAGGCTATGAAAGTAAAGGGTATTAATTTTAGTATTTCCTTATAAAATTTTACAATTTAAATACAGTATAAATTTTTATCTCAACATGCATGATCTTCTCAATAACAGCAGTGAGTGACATTAACAGTAAGTTTACTGTTCTGAAAATAGAATTGGAATAACTGAAGTAATGACAGGAATTTGAGATGATGATTAACTAGGGAAATCAGTACAAGCTATTTTTTAATTAATTTTTTTTCTTGTTTTTGTTTTTGGTGTGTGTGTATCAGATAGCACTGTATGTGCCCATGGAGGCCCAAGGATGACTTCGGAATCACCCTGGATTGTGCTACCTCCTCTTTGCTTTGCTCTGGTATCCCAGGCTCCACCTTCCAGGGCCAGAAGTAGAAGCTGCTGCCATTTCTGTCTGGCCTTTTCTATGTGATCACGGATCTGAATACAGGACCTTCTGCTTGTGAGGTAGAGGCTTAACCACTGGGCCATCTCTCCAGCCCAAGCTATAAACATTTAATGGCATTTGGCCCCATACGTAAAAGATAGTTCAGTGGCAGAAGCACACATAAGACCCTAGATTTGATCCTTAGCACAAGGAGAAAAATTCATTTTAAAATAAGAGTACGTAGGCCCTGTAAGATAGCTCAGTTGGTACGGTGCTTGCTTGCAAAACCTGACAATCTGAGTTTGATCCCCATAAATCCACATGATCAAAGTAAAGAACTGACTTTTAAAAGTCACGTCATGCCATGTAATTTGTGTTGATATTGCAGTTCAAATACACACCTGGTGGCTGTACTACAGCAAGCAAACTCCTATAGTTTAGTTTGCTAGTAGTGTAAAGGAAGTTGCCTGAAAAACTGCTGTGAGGGCTAAAACCTGGGCCTTCAACTGAGCAGAATGAAGGAAGAGAGGCTGCTTTAAAGTCTCATCCACTGACGAGCAGCTGTGGTGCTAGCGCCTAGGAGAAATTCTCCCGTTGCCATCTGCTGAACGACATTTTATTCTTGGCTAGCTAGAACTGGTCATGAATCACGTCGCTGGGCATGGTGGAACCTGCTGAAATCTTAACACTCAAGAGGCTGAGGTAGTAAGATCATAAGCTAGAACCTAACCTGGACTTTACAGCAAAACACTGTCTCAAAAGCAAACAAAAACAAAACATAAAGTATAATAAATCAGGGCTTAGGATATAGCTCAGTACAAGAGGGTGGGACTAACATAAGCATCTCAAAAACAACAACAACAACAAAAACCATAAATTTAGGGGGGGAAACTGACTAATGTGATAATCATATGAAAAAAATGGACAAAAATCTAACACTAATTCTTAATCTATTAACTTACTGCTATTACCATACTTAAGACTAAAGGGCGAGTCAGAGAGAGCTCAGCAGATAAGACACCTGCTCACCAACCTGGAGACCTGAGTTCAGTTTCCAAAAGCCTACATGATGGAAGGAGAGAAACAACTTCTGAAAGTTGTCCTTTGATTTTTCACATGAGTGCTGTACATAGTTCAGTAACAGAGTACTCACCTAGTATGCATAAGGCTTTGGGTCAAAACCTCGACAACAAAAAAAACCCCAACTAACAAAAACAAAAGCAGCCCCTAAATAAGCAGCCCAATTCTTTAAAAACCTATGTTGAGTATTAAATATTCATTTCAAGAAATGAAAATATTCATTTCAAGCAACTGTTTAGAATACAGCCAACACTGAAGTACTAATAACACATTCTGCACTGCCTCAACTACTTTTTTAATTTTTAAGACAGAGTCTAATGTGTCCCATGTTTGAACTTGCTGTGTAGCTGAGGATGACCTTAGATTTCTGACTCTTGCTTCTGCTCTCCTGGAGCACAAGGAGCATAGGTGAGCGCCACCAAGCACAGTGTTTGGGGCTGAACTCAAGGCTCCAAGCATGTTAGGCAAACACTCTACTAACTGAGCTACAACCCAGCCTCTGCACTGCTTTTAAATAAAATCTAACCAGTAGAAACATCTCAAGCGTTAACCTCTCTTTCAGGGCAGTGTAGGTCAGGGATAGATATTTGCCTTGCAGCACAAGGCACTACAAAAGAAAACAAAAGCTTATGTCTTTAAAATTGAAATTCTATTTATTCAAAAAAATCACTTCAAACTCCTTGTTTAGAAATTTATTTTAAAAATTATTTAAGAAAGCTGGTTCTCTCCTTCCACCACGAGTATTCTAGAAACAGAACTCAGGCCATCGGGTGTGGCAGCAAGCTCCTTTACCTACTGAGTCATCTTACTGGCCCCTTGCTTAATTTTTTTTTTTCTTTCTTAAAATCGTTTACTGTTTATTTACTTGGGGTGGGATGTGTGTGCTATAGCATGCATGTGAAGTTCAGTGGACTACTTTTGGAAGCTGATCTCTCCTCCCCACCATATGGGCTTCAGATGAAGGACTCAGATTGCCAGCTTTATGTGGGGGCACCTTTACCCACTGAGCCATCTTGCAGCCCTGGCTTATTCAAATTTTAGAAGAGAATATAAATGATTTAGATATGTTCCTGAAAACATCATACAGATATTGTATTGCTATATTCAGGGATTACTCACGAAGCAATGGGTTAAGAACCCTCTTTAGTAGTTCACCCTTAGGAGCAGTAGCTATTACTTCAGTCAATCTGTGAAACAAAATCAACACTTTTAATATCTTTACAAAGTTCATCTTTAATAAGCTTTCCAGCAGTGATCATATTCACTCGGTTTTTAGCTGTATCGATTCACCTGATTTTTTTACAAGACTCTGAAATACAACAGAAATTAGCTAATTGAAAAAATGATCCAAAATGTAATTATCCAGAGTTGGGAGAGGTGGTGTATCCTTGTACTCCTAGCACTTGGGAGGCTGAAGCAGAAGGATCACCCCAAGTTCAAGAACAGGTTGGATTACATATTAAACTGTAGACCAATCTGGGCTACATAGCCCTATCTCAAAATACACACACATAACATAATACTGACACATGACTGATAGGTTCCTGTTTGAGACTTAAATCCAGGTTTTCTAAGAGAAATCAGTATTCTCAACAAAGTCATTGTTTATCATCAATGTGACACACACAAAAAATGTAAGTTTAATATCTGAATATCTGAAATGGCTTTACCTAAACATTTCAACATTTAATAAGAACTTTTAAACTTAAACAAAATATGTGTGAAAGCACACATCTGCCATGATGAATGAATGGAGGTCAGAGGACAATTTCTTGGAAGTCAGTTCTCTACTCCCACTATGTGGGTTTGGGAGACTTAACTCGGGTCATAAGGTTTATGTAAATCCAACTTTACCCACTGAGCCACTTTACCAGTCTTAATAAAAACTCCCAAGGATTCTGTGACTCAATGTGGTCTCCTAATTATAAGCAACCACATTATTTGAGAACTTCTCAGAAATGCAAATTCCTGAGTCCTAAACTGGATTGACTGAATTAGTAAAGAAGGGGTTAATTTATGTTTTACAAGCCCTTCATGTGAATCAAAAGTATGCTAAGCTTTGAGAGCCACTGCTATGGAGTATTAGCTAGCAAAGGCCTCCAGACTGAAGGGCACAACTATAACTTATCATCACTTTATCCTACCCATCCTCCCTTTTTAAATAAAACAAAAATAGTCTACCTTCCTTTGCCCTCTGCCAAAGATATCCATCCTTCTTCCCTCAAAATAGTCATGTTACCACCTCACTTTCCCAGGAAACAAAAACATGTAAAGTAACCCAAAATGTAATTTAAAAAGACACATTTGCTACTTCCAAGAATTGCTCACACACATGTTTATCTAGTTCTGCCTAAATTTAATTATATAAATAAACATTTTTAAATGAAAACTTTTTATGCTTTGAAATATGGCTTAGTTCACTTTTTCATGCAATATGAAATAAATTTCTAAACAAAAAGCATCACCTTTCCAAAGTAAGCAAAGGTTCAGCAGCTCTAGCATGATCAACTGGATAACGTTCACGAACAGCAAATTTTACATCGTCAGCTTCATCAGTTCGAAACCTTAAGATATTTAAAATTAGGTACTCATAATCTGTAAGAACAATGTTCCCCTGCAACAGAGTAAAATACAATTTAATGTTTTCCCAAATCAATCTTGAAACTTCTTTAAAATGGAAGAAGATATGGTGTCCTAATTTAGGTTATAGAACAAAAGTTACAAAACAGAAAGCATCAGTCCCATCTAAACAGTGCTCTTTGTACTTATCCAACAGACTATGAGATAAATTAAAGACTCCATATCCAAACAGTGAAAGAATCTAGAACAACCTTATATTCTCTGTCTGACAGTACTGCAGAAGATACTAACAAAAGCACGATTGAAGACTGTCATAGTTAAGCACCGGTGTCAACTTGACTGAGGGTTTGAGCTCTGGGCAGAGTTGTAGAGAATTGATGGTTGAGTTAAGCCCAGAGCAAACCTGAAGGAGACTGTCTAGTTGCTGGGAAAGACCCAGCGCATGGTGGGTGGGATTAGGCCCTGGATAAATCACAGAGAGCCGGTAGAGAGAGTTGGCATCCATCTGTGTACTTGGCCAGACATGCTGGTCTGGCAAGTAAGGATTGTCCATCTCTCAGCCATGATGCCGTTATGGTGGCCAGTTCCCTCAGCCTGGTGTTGGTGTGTGCTCTCCTGTCAAGCTGGACTGTGGTAAGAGAATAAACCCCTTGTTCCTTTAAGTTGTTTGATAGTCATTTATCAGCAACTATGCAGATGAACTGTAACAAAGATCATTACTTGAGCTTATTTTAAGTAAGGCAGGAGGAAAAACAACAACAAAAAAACTGGCTCTTAAGAGAAACAGCAGATCTATTTCAGAAGTCAAGTCAAGCAAAGAGCTATTATTATTCTTTCGTTATCTGTCTTTTAAAAGCAACAGTTTTGTTGCAAAAATAATGAAGACAACTATATCTTTTACTGAAGTATTCTGCATTTTGTAAAATGAAATAGCTCAATAAAGCCAAAAGCATGTTCACTGCAGTTTATATTCAATGTGGTATATTTATAGCAGTAGAAGAAAACATACTCTCTCCTCCCACCTCTCAAATAAATAAATATTTTTTAAAAAGTAATCTTTAAAAAAGAAATGTTGTTTCTGAACTGGGCTCGTAAGGGATAAAAAAACACAAATTCATTGGATTTATGTATGAAGTATCAAAAAGTAAAAAATAATTTTAAAGATTGAAAAAAAAGATGTGGAGCTAAGGGAATGTTCAACAATATCAATGAAAACAGTATTTTGGTACTGATTCCACTTTAGACCTGGTAGTGATTTTACTGGGCCAAGAATAAGAGATACTTTGTAAGTGTGCCATTTAAAATAATTCAAAACATATTTTCATCATTTTCACTGTCCCTTGTAAAAAATTGAATTCTTCAAGTTGCTTTTTCTAGGACTTATGTTATTTACATGTGAAAGAAACTGTGCCAAATAAAATATGTTTTAAGAGGGGAAAGAATGGTATTTTGTTGAAGATGACAAACACCTCAAATTTAACAATGTGGCAAATTTAGTATGTGGCAAAATGAAAAATGAACAAACCCAAATAGAGCATGAATTCCTATTCATATTTACATCTCCCAACTTAACTTACCCTATCATAGAGTTCAATGATTAAATGATAAGCTGCTTCGTCACTTCCAAATTGGAAATCTACAATTCTATCCACACCAAGCTGTTTTGCACTGACTAATCTTCGACTCTTCAAATGTTTTCGGCACTAGTAGGAAAAAGAAAAGGGGGGGGGGACATTTATATAGTAAAAGTAAATTCGTAAATACTCGGTACTAGTTTATGAAAAAGTTCTTTACATTACCATCAATATTTAAATGGCAAATAAAACAATAAGGTCATAAATCAAAATTTTGCAAATAATATTCAAAGGAAAACAGAAGTAGTATTTTGTATTTAATTTCTACCATAAGGCTAGAATACAGTGCAGCTGGTAGGGCAGCACTTGTGTGGCATGCACAAGATCTTAGGTTCTACCTTCACAAGTAAACTAAACAAATCAACAAAAAAACATGCCAATTAGCCTTTGGAGTGAACCGAGTTAAGCAGATAAAAAGCTTCACAATTCTACAATAAACCATCGTCCGCTTTTTAATTCAGTATCTTTGCTTCATTGCTTTGGGAGCATTTTTTGTCTTGTTCTTGTTTACCTTTTCTAATATTTACTTACTGATGAATGTGTGTAAGTGCAGGCATGAGCTTGCCATGGAGGTTAGAAGATAACTTTCAGGAGTCAATTCTCTCCTCCTACCTACCATATAAGCTCTAGGGATCAAACTACCTACCATATAGGCTCTAGGGATCAAACTCGGGTCATCAGTCTTGTACATAAGTACTTTTACCCACTGAGCCAACTTACCAGCCTTGTCTACTTTAATCAGGGTTTTGTTAATAGAGCCCTGGCTAGCATTGGTACTCACTGTTCAGGCCCAGCTTGCCTTTATCTTAGGACAGTCCTTCTGTTTCTGCTTCCTAAATGCTGTGTTGACGAGTTCACCACCATGCTCGGCCCTTTTACTCAATTATTATTTTTACCATGCTTGGCCCTTTAACTCAATTATTTTTTTTTATTTTTATTTATTCACTCGTGTGTGAATTCAGGAACCACCTCCTTGTTTACTCTGCCCTGAGATTCACAGGCTCCACCCTACCAGGACCAGAAACGCAGGACGCCCCGCTTCCCCCTGGTGTTTATACGTGGGGTCTAGGATCTGAACTCAGGACCTTCTGCCTGCAAGGCAGAGGCTTAACCCCTGAGCCACCTCTCCAGCCCCTTAACTCAATGATTTTAAGAATGCTCTATACTGACTTTGATTTAAATAGTGACCTACATATAGAATTGTTTTTGAGTCCTCTAGAGGGGGAAAAATCAGTCTTTCTTCCTTAATTCTCTAGTAATGTTTTTACTATTAAAGAAAAAGTTAAAATGAAGATTATAAGGCATCCATGAAAGGCCAGAGGTGCATAACATCATAGAAAGGTGAAATGGATTCTTTCATCATGAGGAGGATATATAAACATTTAGTACATATGTAAAACTTCTCTTATTTTCTTTTCAGAGCTTGGTGAAAATAATCCTCTACTGAGAACCACAGATATATATATATGCCACCCCCAAATAAAACAGCCAGTTACTGTGATTTACCACACACTGGCTGTGACCCTGCCTATACTATATAACAGTACTAGCACTTTGGTTAAAAATACTGTCTGTTGTAGAAAATCGTTCTACATATTTAAACTGACACATACCTAGGTTATTCGGTTTCAAGATTTAGGAGTTTGCTTTGTTTTATTCTACTTTTTGAGGTAGAGTCTCACTCTGTAGCCCAGGGTATCCTTGAACAGTCGCCCAACTAGCTTTACGAACCTCAGCCTCCTGGGTACTAGGATTATAGTCTTGTTACCTCAACTGTAAAACTGAAATAATACCCATTCTTAGTCCACTGAATTGCTGAAATAACTTCAATGAAACGCATACTACTTATCTACTTTAAAAAGTGATGCAGGTTCAAAGTATAACTCAGTATAAAGCACTTGCTTAGCATGTGAAAGACCTAGGTTTAGAGCTTTAGCAAGGCAAGAAAAAAAAAGTTATCTAAATTCAGTGTCATTATTAAGGACAGGCCCCAAAAGAAATGCTGAGTTATTATTTAGTAAATTAAAATCTAACAGTCTAGCCATTTTGTGACAACCTTGTGAAATAGGACCTCCTATATAATCCAAATAGGCTCTAATTGTGGGGGTAAAGTTCCTCCCTGTAAAGTCATCAATGGAATAACCCAATGCCATAACAAATCTCTGACACAAATTTCTGAAGAAATCAGTACATATAGAGCTCTAATGCATGGTAGGCATCATGCTAGTGGCTTTCTATGTTACTTCAATTAATTCTCACCTATAACTCTAGGTTGGAAGGTACTAACCACATCTTGCATTAAAAAAAAACAAACAACTATGTTCAGAGCACAGGCCTTAAATCTTAGTCCTTAGGAGATCAAGGGTCGGTGCTCAAGGGCATCCTTAGCTATATAGCTAGCCTGAGGCCAGCCTGAGATTCATGACATGCTGCTGCAAACAAACAACAGTAAGCAGAAGTAAGCAGAAATGAATCTAAAGTCTACAGGTTGAATAACATTTCGGGCCGAGTCATTAAATCAGTCAAGTCTTTCTTCTGTATTACATGAGTTTTCACCCTACAGTACTACCAATAAAAGAATGAGTACATGCCAGACCACATAAAAATCTTTTTTAAAATTAAAAACAAATGCAAGAAGAGAAGTGAAAGATAAAAAGAATGTAACATTTTAGCAACATATAAAGGTCACTGAAAATTCCAACAAAGTACAGATTCCTATAAAGAGACACAGTTCTCAAAAGTGAGTTTTAGACGAGATAAGGGAGGTACCAGCAAAGTGGAGTGGATATGACCAAGGTACTATATACATGTATGAAACTGTCACAGAATAAATAAAAAATGCTATTTGAGAGAAAAGAGGCCACATTTTTTTAAGAAAGGTAAGGCAAGTGTACTGGTTACTCTTCGTGCTAATATGAGACACCATTCAAAGTCAAACAACTTAAGAGAAGAAAGGGAAATTTATTCAGCTTACTGTTCCAGAGGGGAGAAAGAGTCCTTTATGGCACGAAAAGCATGATTGGCTGACAGAAACTGGAGGAGACCTAAATTATGTCCATCAAGGAGGCTGAGAGTTGCTAAACCAACTACAAGAGCAGACCTCAAAAGTCCGCCCCCGGGACTGCCTTCCTTCAGCAAGGGTGCACCACCTAAAGGTGCCACCACCTTCTCAAACACATGAATCTATGGATGACACATTTCAAGCCATGAAAGCGATGTGGATCACAGAAAACCAATGCTGAAATATAAAATATAAATTCAGAAATTAGGGATCCATATAAGGCAGGATAATTAAAGAGATTCAGTAGACAGAAGTCAACTAATGCCTACTTCATTCATCCTATTATCTACTAATTATTCCTTCTACCTTTATTCCTTATTTATGAATGAAAGAAAAAAAATTTAAAAATCAGGAATTATTGATCGACTGCAGGTCTTAAAATTTAGCTTCAAATACAACTTAAAACTTACCTTCATGGCAAAACTAGATGGCATCATGTTCTTTGGCCACTCAAATTCTGTTGTGTGAATACGTATACCAGACTCAAGTAACAGTGTAGCTTTAACATCTGGTCTGCAGAAGAAGAAAGTCAAATGTTCTTTAGGAATTTGCCAAAGCTTATTCTGTGAAATAACTTATGATGTAAGTTTAAAGCAGTAAGCTCATACTTAACTACCAAAGATAAAGTGAAACCTATAACGTGTTCTTACTTTTGAAGACGAATAAGATATGTCTTGTTATCCACATCATAAACATTGTTTACTCTCATTCCTAGCAAGCTGAAAAGATAAAAAGAAACATGTAACAAAACACACTGTTGTTTCAAACAAAGCTAACTGTAACTAAGGCTTTCAAAGAAGAAATGCTCGTCTCTAGGGATCTGGGAGATGGGTATTATTAGCTATTCTGTCCCAAAGTATAACTGCTTAAACTCAAAAGTGATCAGTTTTAGGAACATCGTACCATGCCTTGCATCTGGAATCATCCAGTGCTTTGGGGGAGAAACTGAGGAAAATCCAATCTCTTTAACTTGTTACAAATAAGATGACAACACAGGTGTCGATCCAAATCTGTCAAATTTTGCTGTTAAAGGGGCGATGCTTCCTTCCCTTTTGGAAGGAAAGGTGGGAGGAACTAGACCTTCAGTCTGGGAATCTTCTAGAGCAAATGCCCAACTCGCTCTGGTGTGCCCAGGTTAACTAGACCTCGGTGGCCGGCCTGGAGCCCCCCAGATGGGTGCGGGCACGCGAGTCCGCGCTGGGGTGTCCGAAGTGCACCGACAGACGTCCCGAAGTCGCGCTCGCAGGCCGGGCCAGGTGCAAAAACCATCGGAGCGGACCCGGGGGGACGTGGCAGCGGCCTCGGCTTCCCCCGCTACCAGCCACAGCCCGGCCACTTGCAGGTCGGTACCTGGCATTCAGCTCCGCGAGGACGGAGCGGAGGTCAACGGTGCTGAAGCGGGTCTTCATGGCGCAGGCGGGCGTCGTACCACGGTTCTGGCTTCGCTCTGCCGGACCCGACGCCGCTGCTCTTCCGCGCAGGCGCATTCGGCCCGTACTACGGCAGCCCGGAAGACCCAATCTTCCTCGAAAGCGAAAGTGCTCGCGTCAATTCATAGAAACATTCAGCCGTCGAGTCGCGACCGATCCGTTTTCCGCTTTACTAGAACACTTCCAAAGAAAGCCAACATGTCCTCTTGCAAACGCGTCACCCCTCGAACTCTGGAGGACCAGGCCGCTCACCTTGTCCCCTTGGGTTTGGGGAGCCAAACCGGCCTCCGCAGTGACCCCTACTGGTCAGGACGATTTTAAAGGAAGACTTTTCCCCAGGCGCTGGTGCAAGGATGATGACACTTTCCGAGTAGAAGTTGGACACGAAAGGAAACGCAAGTTTGCCTCCCACGACCAAGACGACCTGTAAGGAGGACTTCCGCTTCGGGTGGGTGCTGCCCTCCGAAGGAGCATTCTGCAACAGGTGTAGGATTCTTAGTCAACTTCTGTCTTTGGTGTCTCCCCAAGACTTAGCATGCTGCGTCGTATACAACTGAGCCTTCGTAAATACTTGACACTCCCGAAAAGTCAAGTATTTCGCTAAATAAAGGTAACGCAAAATAAAAAAATAAAATAAAATGAGATTTTCAGTGTGTCGTGGGGGTGGGGAGATAATTTCTCCTTGCCCACATCCCAAAGTTTCCTGCCTTCTGATTCTGATAGCTATCTAATTTTTCTGTGTTCGAATATAAGCTAATAATTTGTCTAAAATTCTTTTGAACTTTCTGAAATTTTTAAGGGTCTTTTAAAATTGTATTAATAGTAAACAAGTCTAAAGCTAAGAACAAAAAGTATGGTTTGGGACAAATGGGGTTCTTAAAGGATTTGTTTTTGTTTTCTTTCTCTTTTTTTTTTTTTGTTTTTTAGACAAGGTTTGCTATGGAGCTCAGGCTGTCCTAGAATTCACTGTTCAGCTCAGACTGTCCTCAAATTTACCATCCTCTTTCTTTAACGCCTTTCCAGTACAACCATGTCTCACCACAGCTGGCAAACAGTGTCACTTTAATCTCAAAGAAGTGTGTATTAAAAGTCATAAATGAATGTTCTTAGCATGAGTGAAGTCTTTCAAAGCAAAATACCAAAAGCAAAAAAAAAAACAAAAAAAAAAACCAGAAAGTGGGTCAGATTAATAGATCTGAATTCATAAACTGCTTTTTGTTTATTTTTTTTTGCCTTGCTTTTAAGATAAGATCTTGCTATGTAGTCCAGGTTAGCCTCAAACCCACTCTGCTTCCACCTCCCTGAGTGCTGGAATTATAGGCACACACTGCCATGCCCAGCTCATGAACCTTTAAAGTTGGTAAATTCCTTAATCTGTTTTCTGTTGCTATAACAAAATACCTGGGCTTGGGATATATGTGAAGTTTATTTAGTTCGTAGTGACCTCATCAATTCCACTGTGGATGAGGACTAACAGGCTGCATACAGCTTAGCTGAAAGCATTCTGACAGGAGCACATGTGAGAGCCAGAGGCAGACACAGTGAGACAGGAAGCAGCAGAGACTCAAGAGATGAGGTTATTCTTGCAACAATTGTCTTTCACAGGAACTAAATTAACTGATTCTTAAAACTACATTGTTTGTAAGAGATAACACTTTCTAGTGTTCTAACTGCCCACCTGTTAGGATCGAGGCCCCAACTTTTAAAGTTCTGTTACCTGCACAGGACTGCATTGGGCACAAAGCTTCTAGCACTAAAACCATATCCAACACCCAGTAGTCTGAGGTGAGTGTCAATTTTTTTCTATAATAAACACAATTGGAAGATTAGCACACACATACACACACATACACACACACAAATACATAGAGACATAGGAAAAAGAATTGATATGAAAAAATATGACTCACACATGCAAAAATGTAAATTATCATACAAGTATATTAAAGAAGTTACTGAAGTGCATCTTTTCAGACCTCATAGTAAATGACTTTCCTGTTGCTGCTGGGTCAACCATAAATATAGAGGCTTAAATAGTGCAAACTTATTACCTTAGAGTTCTGGAGGTCAGAAAAGGGGTGACAGGAATGCATCTCCTCCAGGGCTCTAGGAATAAAAAGCCTTTGCATTGTCTGACACCTCTCCATATTCCTCGGCTGGGGCTTCTGAATGACTTCTACCCCTGCTTCAAAGCCATATCTCTTTCCAGAACTCTGGCCTTTCCTGCCTGCCTTTTTACCAAGACTCTTGAATTATATTAGACTTGCCTGAGTAACCCTTTCATCTCAAGATGCTAAATTTGACCAAATCTGTAAAGCCTCCCCCCCCTTTTTTTTTGCCACAAAAGGTAGTTATAGGACCGTTTCCAAAAGTTAGTACGAGGAATTCTTTTGGGGAGAGAATTGTCATTATAATAGCTACCACAAAGCTGAGAAGTTCTTTAGATCTTTGAAAAAAACTGAAAGGGGAGGCCTGCTAAGTAATCAGGAGGTTAGATACAACTGCCAAGGAGCCATAATTAAAATTAGCGTCTAATGCTCGAGCTCAGAACTCCATACTTAGCTAAACACGTGCACCGCTAAAATGCACACCGAGCTGTACACGTGGCTATCAGGAAGTTATTTTTCTCTAGCGGGTTTTGGGTCAACGAGCAGCCCCTGCTGGTTCCTCGCGCAGTAACAACTTTTTGTGGCGGCGTTTTGACGACATTCCGATAGGAGGCAGTGGTGAGATGACAGGTCTGACCCCCCCCCCCAAGGAAACATAAGAATGGAGACAGAACAAAGGGAAGAGGGAGGTAAGCAAGAGAGGAGATAAAAAAGGGGGAAAAAGTGCTCGGTAATATATTTGTTTAATGACTAGTGAAAAATGAATGCCTTTTAAAATTTTTCTTGGCTTTATAGAACAAAAACCGGCGAAAAGGAAGCTACAGAGAACCAAAAGAGACGGGGTCTCGCTATGTTGCCCAGGCTGGAGTGCAGTGGCTATTCACAGGCGCGATCCCACTACTGATCAGCACGGGAGTTTTGACCTGCTCCGTTTCCGACCTGGGCCGGTTCACCCCTCCTTAGGCAACCTGGTGGTCCCCCGCTCCCGGGAGGTCACCATATTGATGCCGAACTTAGTGCGGACACCCGATCGGCATAGCGCACTGCAGCCCAGAACTCCTGGACTCAAGCGATCCTCCTGCCTCAGCCTCCCGAGTAGCTGGGACTACAGGCGTGCGCCACCGCGCCCGGCGCTGGCGAGCCGCGGCGGGAAAGTACTAGAGTCTGAGCTCGCGTGACGTCACAGAGGTGGGACTAAATCGGTGGTCTCAGTTTAGCCCCGCCCCGAAGGGCGATCGGCTGGCGAAAGCCATGTGATTTACCTGGGCGGGGCTACAGCAGAGTGAAGTAGCCCTGACGCACGGGCTTCCTTCCTCCGCTTGCAGCCTGTGCTCCGGCTCTTCCGCTCCCAAGATTGAGCTAAGTGGTCGGGGTAGCGAAGAGGAAGCGTCTCGCGTACTAGCCTAGTCCCTCGGCATTACCGTGCACAAAAGGCCGATCGGTCCTGAGTCTTGGAAGATGCGATTTGACAGGGAACCATCTGTCTTTCAAACTTTGTAGCTCGTGCAACTAGCGTGTGTGTTTAGAAGAAAGAATGACCCTTAGTGGCCGAGGTCGAGGGTCCGCAGAGGCAGGTCGGTTTTCGTTGCTGCTAGGGAGAGAAACCTAGGCGGCCGCCTGCTCTCGCCTCCCTCTCGAATTGGAGCATAACCAGTGACGGGCTAGAGGGAGGAAGGGAATCGAATTTCACAGCCATAAGGTTTTCTTTTAGAACAAGTTAAGAAGGAATGGAGAAGAGAAAAAAAATTTCAACTACAGATCTGTAGCAGTAGACCTTTATTAGTATCCACTGGCGTCATTACCCTTTCAAAAAAATTAGTCTGAGCTTTACACCTCTGCCCTTGCAGCTGGAAATTTTACTCTGGCATAAGAGAGGAAAATACATTCTTTTAACCCATTTCTCTGTCTTCTAAGTTTAATTTTTGGACCTCTGGCTCACAGCAACTGTCCATGTCTCTTCAACTTGTACACAAATAGTACCGATGCTGCATTACGTTTATCTCCTCCACTTCTTCACTCACAATTGTCTTAATTACCTTTTTCCGGGGTAAAACAAAATTACTTTTTTCCGGGGTAAAACAAAAACCTGGGCCTAAAGAGAACAGTTAAGGTACTTGAATAGCAAGCAAGGAAAGCCGGATGTAAACTAAAGAAAATGAGCATCTCTTAGAGGGTTGATCTGGTAAGGCTGGAAGAACGTAAATCGGGCAACAAATTGATTGCCCTTTTTACTACACTAATAAATGACACTTTGCAATAGTAGACCATATTTCAC
The DNA here is from genome assembly GCA_023101885.1 of Typhlomys cinereus. Classification (NCBI taxonomy): domain Eukaryota; kingdom Metazoa; phylum Chordata; class Mammalia; order Rodentia; family Platacanthomyidae; genus Typhlomys; species Typhlomys cinereus. The sequence continues at coordinate 1,656,073 of JALPQD010000290.1, read as the reverse complement.
AGTCTCCCATACCATCAAGTGTGATCTGCAGCACTTATTTTTAAAATAAACCTGTTGCCCAGTCAGGTAGTGGAAGCCACATTGCAGAGACGGTATCTGGAGGATTAGGAAGTTCAAAGCCACTTCAGCTTTTTAGTGATTTCCAGACCAGTCTAGGCTTCAAGAAGCCTTAACTCAAAAAAACAAAGCGAAACCAATTTTCTTTCATTTCTGCTCTTTCGTTCTGCTCCACCTCTAGATGGCGACAGTGCGGATTCTCTGCAGTGTACTGACTTGAACAATACAAACAAGGCGGGGGAAGAATCCAGAAGAAACCAGGACATCACTCTGCTGGTGCGGGCCATTCCTGGATTGTAACATTAATAATACACGCTATCTCATTTAAATCCCTATACACGGGGCCCTTTTTATTATCACAGCATGATATGTTGGAGGAAGATTCAAAGAGAAAAATCCTAAATAACTAGAACATAGAGCAAAGTTTTATTAAAACATTGTAGTTACTTTCGCCTTTCCCATTTGTCATTCTTTTAGTAGGTAAGTCTCTTCATTTTATGCATCATCACGACTGTTTAACTACTGTGGATTGCTCTAGTCGCTTCACTAATTGATTTTGCCTGCTTTACGAAGTGATAAGTGTAACACCCAGCGATAAGTAAATTATGCATGCTTCAATTGTTCGCTTTTTAAGAGTTTAAGTGATTATCTTTGTAGGAGTGAGAAGCAGTCTTGCTATGTTGTTGTCCCTCCTGCCGCAAGCTGCCTGGTAGCTGAAACTGTAGCAGGTGCTTCCACTGATAATAGTTGAGAGTTTAACAGTTTAAAAAACAAGGCGATGTGTGAGTGTTAGAAATAAGTGAGAAGAAAGAGAAGAGATACAGACCGGGGCTGCAACCACAAGGACCGAACAAGGTTCTAGTCATCAAAGGACAGAGACCTTACTGTGGGATGGAGGTCGCTGCTGCGTGGGACTCGGTGTTTGGGGCTTTTAAGGACTAGGATTGGGGAGGTTGCAGTGTTGTGCTGTAGTTCAGTCGCCTGCTCCTTTAGTCAATTTCCGATGAACATTTGTCTGGGGGAGTCATTTTCAACTGGTGCGGAAATTCAGTGAGGTAATTCTGGTTTTGGTCTTTGGTCCATTGTTCTTGGCGCTTAATCCATCAAAATCAGACTTTTGATGGATCGAAAAAAAATAGAAAATATTGAGAGATAGTGAGACGAAGAGCTGGGGAATGGGGAGAATTAGAAGGTTGGGAGATTAGTCTTTCGAAATGTAACGGGTGTGACCGGGGGATGTCTGTGACCCTAAACATTACTGTAGCGCCCTCGTCTCAGATGGAATGCAATCGGTCTACGCGCCGTGGGACTCCCGATGTTTATACGTCGGTATCAAGAGGACGGTAAGCTGAGGAGAGCGAGGCTTCGGGTGAAGACTGTGCCATGGCCCTGGGTTAGATTTGTGGACCAGCAGCCAGGAGGGCAGAGGCGCAGGACAGGCGTCCACCAGGACTGCAGGAGGGGACCGGCCGCAACTACGGTGGCGTAGCGTTCACGGCGGGACCCCCGGGGACACATCCCAGCGGAGACCCCCACCCAGGTGGAAGCTGTAGGGAGGACAGGACAGGAAGCACGCCGCCACTCAAGGGAGGAGGAGGGGTTTACGAGTATCAGAAGCGGGAGGCCCGCTGGGGCATGGGGGCGGGACCGCAGATGGAAGGCGGGGCCGGCGGGGTGGACGGAGGGCGGGACCGGCAGGGAAAGGGGCGGGGCGGTGGACAGAGGGCGGGGAAACGGGGGCGGGGCCGTAGATAGAGGGCAGGGCAGAGGCGGGCCGGTGACTAGAGGGCGGGGCCGGCAGGGAAAGGGGCAGGGCTCTTGGAGAGGAATGTAGGTAACCGTGTGCGACCTGGGTGGACCGGTCTAGTGTCCCAAGCGAGGCCTGCGTCCTTCCTTGCTTGCCTCGGTTCTTCACGTGGACTGCCTGCCTGCTCTCTTCCGGCACCACAACGGAGTCACCTGATACTGCAGGCAGGATTTCCCTGGAGGCAGTTTATTTGCATTTCAGACACATGCATTTGTGGCTGACCCTGAATCTATTACATTTCATAAATGAGCTGTGAGTTAACTACAATTGCACTCTTACTGGAAACACCCCGTTGGAAGGGAGAAGGGCATTAATGCACTCTAACATCAAAACAGAAACTAATAGCTTGTGGCAAGTTAACTTCCAGAATAAATTCTTACAGTGGACCAGTTAATTTATCCAGTACCATACTTGGTGGGCCTAGTTTCTCCTATTTGAAGATGTTTTGGCTTGCATCTCTGCTCTGCATACATGTTTTGGCATTTTAAAATGCAGTAAAACTCTGTTTTAGTATGGCTACTTATTATATTGAGTCAGATCTGATGTGTAATAAATTATGCCCCAGGCAAATTTTCATACATTAAAACTCGATTCTTAACAGGGTTTATTGAAATATTACTATTATTCATAGCACATGATAGTTGGCTCTCAGCTATATTCATTTAAGTCAGGTAAGGTTGGATTGTTTAAGAAGGTCCAGACTTTTGTAGCAAAAAGTAATTAACAAGTTGATCTGCTTTTCTGTTTCTCATCTAATTATTTGCCACAGCTAATATATTTAAGCATCCCTTTTTTAACAAATAGTCAGAGATACTTTATTTTTACTTCCAAATCCAGAGACTGAGTATAACAGAGTTGTAAAAATGGAATCCCACTCAGTCTGTTTCACATGAATACTACTGACATTTAATCCATCGGCAGCCTAGTTTGAGAGAACAAATTCCTTATATTGCACATAGCTTCTGCTAAGGTGAGAAATCAAGATAACATTCATTTTGTCTCAACCATTCTTACCTGATAAATAAACATTGAACATCTGGGGCTGGCAAAATAGCTCAGTGGGTGAAGCGCCTGCTCACAAGTGTGGCAGCCTGAGTTCAATACCCAGAAACCTGTTGCATGGTAGAAAGAAATAATTGACTTGTGAAAGTTGTCCTCTGGCCTCTATCCATACACCATGGCATTCATGTGACCTGACTCTGTCCCCCCTCAACAAATAAAGTAAAAAATACTTAAAAGAAATAATTTGGAACATCTGCTGTGCTAGGTATCCATAGATAAGTGTTAAGTGTTAAGAAACAATTTGTTTGACATGATACATGCAGTCAAGTCATGTACACATTCATGTGTACTCACCTTCGACCCTATAGAAAAGGCGTAATTTCTTGGTAATGATTAGAAATGTGTCTAATCTTGCTTAACCTTTGGCCCTGATCATGAGCAACACAAAAATCCTGGGGCTTTATGCTTTCCTACAACTCCTCCCACCTTGAACTATTGGGGAAAATATTCAAATGGTTAATGTCTTAAGAGTCTCAGATGGTGGCAGCCCACTTTCACTTCTTTTATTTAGAAGGGGGAATTTTAAACTTTCCTTCATGTGGTCACACAACTTTTTATACTACTACTTTGTTTTGATTTTATGTGACTGCTGAATACACGGCATCTTGATGCACGTGAAGGGCTGCTTTATAAATCCATTGCATTATCACAATTGCCATTGTCAATAATTAAAGTATATGTTGTACTACACTGTGGTTTCTGTATGACTTTTTATGACCAAGGCGATTCACTCTTTCCTTGGGGGTTACATTTAGGACTCATGCACCCTGAAAGCAGCCCTATTTATATGTAGAATAGTGAAGGCAAAGATTGCTGTCCCCTCAATTGACCTCTACTATACCAGACAAAGCTCTAATTCATTCTGTGGCATAGCACATTTCTCAAGGGTAACATAGCCTTGGGTGGGGCAAGAATTGAAGGGAAAAATCACTACAGGCTACAATAATCTCTTAAAGGAAACAACTCCATAGTCACAATGACAAACAGATAAACAATGTCCCATATTTGTATAACTGATATAAATGTATGTAATTTCTGAATTATTATCATTTCCAAAACTCTTGTACAATAATATAATAACATGCAATCAAAGTCATTTATCCTCTTTGATTAAAAGGTTTATTAAAAGCTGGGAGAAAAAGAAAATGCCTGTAATTACAACACTCAGTAGGTGGAAGCAAAAGGATCACTAGGGTAAGGTCATCTTCAGCTACCTATCAAGTTCAAGATTAGCCTGGACTATAGGAATCCCTGTTCAAAAAAAAAAAATATATATATATATATTAAAATAGTAAGTCCTTGATGCATTCAATCATTTATTCTACTCATTAGGTCTATATGATTTAGTTTTCAGGAAATACTGTCTAAACCTCAGTCAGAGATGGGTGTGGTAGCTCATGCCTGTAGTCCCAGCATTTAAGAGGTTGAGGCAGGAGGATTACCAAAATTCTAGGCCAGTGTGAATTTCAGGTCAGGCTGAACTACAGAGTGATATCTGTCTCAAAAGGAAACACAGTAAGATAGAACTTCAACCCTGAATAGCATAATTGCAACAACAGTAAAACAAAATAACAAGTGTTGCAAGGATGTAGAAAAACTTCAACTTTCTTACACTTCTGTTAGATATGTAGAAAGGTACAACTGCTACAAAAAAAAAAAAAAAAAAAACACTTCCGACATGTTTGTTCGAGTAGTTCCTCAAACATTAAATGTACAATTGCCACATGATCCAGACATTTCAGTTCTAGATACAAACCCAAAAGATCAAAGTAGGAAAAATCAGATTATTTTACCAACATCTGTTGCAGTGTCATGACAGCCAACAGGTAGATTAGATAGAATAACTCAAATGTTATGTTACAATAGTATACAGTCAAAAAAGAAATGTAATTCTGACATAGACTGTAATGTGGCTGAACATTGAAAACACATGAAACAAGATAAGCCTGACTTGAACAAGAAAGCTTGTGTATTTCCGTCTATACAAAATACCTAGACTAGGCAAATCTATAAAGTGTAGTCAGAGACTGGGAAGAATTTGGCAATGAGGGGCTTGTGCTTACTGAGCCCAGAGTTCTGCTTGGGTTGATGAAAAATTTTGTCAACAGCAGTGATGAAGGCACAACACTATGATTATACTTAATACTCCTGAGTTGTACACTTGAAAATATTCAAAATGGCAACATTTGTGTTTTCTATGTACACATGTTGGACATATTTATGTGGTTTTTTTCTGGGTTCTCAACACTGTGTTTTGCTGATCTGCATATCTGTTCCTCACCAACACCACACTGTCTTGATTATGGTAAGTATATAATAAGTCTTAACATTGGGCACATTGAGCCCTCCTCTTTTTTTTCTGAATTATGCAGCTACTCTAGCCCTTTGTCTTTACGTTTGAGGAGGTTTGGTGGTTTGTTTTTTGATTATGTTCTTTGAGGTAGAGTTTCATCATATAGCCAAAGATAGCTTAGAACTCATTGTGTAGCCCAGATTGGTCCAAATTCTGGATCCTTCTGTTCCAAACTCTCAAGGAATGTGATTACAGGCATGCACTACCATGCCCGGCTTCTCAACTTCTCATAAATGGCTTATAATAATTTTTTCTATGTTTACTAAAATAAAAATCTTGCCAAGACTGCTGAGTACAATGAAGCATACCTATAATTCCACTCCACAGGAAGCTGAGGCAGGAGGATCAAGTTTGGGCCCACCTGAACTATGCAGTAAGTTGAAAGGCAGTCTGGACTACGTAGGAAGACCCTGTCTCAAGAAAACATGTGTTTGTCTATTCGTGTGTGTGTGCGTGTGTGTGTGTGTGTGTGTGTATTTTCTGTGTGGATATGTGTGTGATTGCTGGTGCATATAGAACATACCTGTGGAAATAGTTTTCACATTTCACATTGTTGAAGCAGAGTCTTCTCCTATCACTTGTATTTACCATGAGATTTTATATTCGTTTGTTGAGACTTTTGTTTGTTTTTTTAATTCTTTGACACATACTTTTTTTTTAATTTATTTTTTCCACTCATACAAACTTTAAAGGTACCCCATTCCCTCTCCTCTCTCCACTCCCTCTCTGGATCCCCTTACTCCCTCCCTCCTTCTCCCCTTCCTTTTCCCCCTCTCTCCCTTTCTCCCAGTGCCCCCTCCCCCTCCATTCCTGGAGCACCCTTTAGTGTGCATGTCAAACTTCCCTCTGGGTCCTCCTCTCTGATGAGGTGTAAGGACTCAGTAGCATTGCCTAGAGCTCTTATTTGTGCGCCCCTTTAGTATAGGAACACTATTGTGGCTGTTAATCCCTTACCTCTAAGGATCCTAGTGCCTGTGATCCATGCTAGACTTTGGGGGATCAATGACATGTTGGTCATTGCACAGGTCATGCAAAGTCCTATTATGATTATTTCGGCCCTAACGTGTGTGGAGTATCTTGCATATCGTTGCTCCTCCCCATCTTTAGGCTCTTACAATCTTACCACCCCCTCTTCCGCAAATTTCCTTGAGCTTTGGGATGGGGAGAGATTAGACTGGCCTGGTTCCTGGTGATTAATGTAGGGTCTCTGATGTTCTGAAATATGGTTTGTTATTCTTTTTTTTTTCTTCTTCTTCTTCCAGGTTTGCTGTTCCTGCACCGCCCTTGACTCCATCCTGATGGGTATTGGATATCACCTTCTAGCCAGAGATAAAAGGCTGTTAAAATCGAGTCTTATAATAAGAGTAGATTCAAAGGTAGATGGAATAAGAGTAGGAGACCGCGGTGAGGGGGGGTCAGTCTCCCATTTGCAGGATGGTTACCTTCTATCTGCCAGACTCTATGCTCTCCCTTTCTGTTGAGATCAAACCCTATCAGTTGCAAGTGACCAGGAAGGAAAGTCTGTGAGCTTAACCAGATGTCTCATTACTTATTTGCAGTACTTGATGGTGGCCTGTTTTCTCTGCTGTAGCATGATCCCCTCACTCCTTGTTTCTGGCGGTGCCCTCCTTCCCCTTCCCTCCTGTTTGTAATCTTTGGAGTTACTGTAGGTATTACAGAGATTTATCTTTGAGCGTGTCACTAAGTGGGTTTGGTACTAGGATCCACCTATTAGGGAGTACATAAGGTGCTTAATTTTCTATGTCTGGGATATTTCCCGCAATATGCTTTTTTTAAATTCCATCCATTTCTCAGCAAATTTCATTAATTCATCATTTTCGATGACTGAGTACCACATTTTCCTTATTCACTCATCAACTGTTGGGCATTTGGGTTGATTCCATGACTTTGCTATTTTAAACAGTGCTGTTATGAACGTGGTCGTGCTAGTGCTATCAAGGTGAATTTTTGGTGTATGGGGAATTATTCCCAAATGTGGAATAGCAGGGTCATATGGCATTTCAATCTTTAACTTTTTTAAGAATTGCCAGATGACTCGCCAGAGTGGTTGTATAAGCCTGCATTCCCACCAGAAATGTAGGAGAGTTCCCTTCTCTTCACATCCTCTCCAGCATTTGGTGTTGTTTGTATTATGGATTTTTGCCATCCTGACCGGGGTGAGAGGATATCTCAGGGAGGTTTTGATTTGCATTTCCCTGATGGTTAAGGATGCAGAGCATTTTTTTAAGATATTTGTTAAACATTTCAATTTCGTCTCTGGTAAATTTTCTTTTAAGTTACAAGGCCCATTTGTTTCCTTGGTGTTCAGTTTTCTAAGTTCTTTGTGCACTCTGGATAATAGAGCTCTATCAGATATGTGGTTGGTGAAGATTTTCTCCTATTCTGTGGGTTGCCTTTGTGCTCAGGTTATAATCTCTTTATCTAAACAGAAGCTCTTTAATTTCATAAGATCCCATCTGTTGAGTGTTGGTTGTATTGACTGTGCTATTGGATTTCCGTTTAGGAACTTTTGGCCTAGTCCAATCAGCTCGAAGGAGTTCCCTACCCTTTCAACTAAGGTTTTTATAGTCTCTGACCTTATACTGAGGTCCTTGATCCATTTGGAATTAAGTCTTGTACATGGTGACAAGTATGGGTCCAGTTTTAAACTTCTGCATATGGACATCCAGTTTTACCAGCACCATTTGTTGACGATGCTGTTCTTTTTCCATTGGATTTTTTGGGCCCCTTTGTCAAAGATCAAATGGCTATAATTGTGTGGGCATATTGTCTGGGTCTTCAACCCTTATCCATTGATCTGTGTGTCTATTTTGGAGCCAAGTACCAGGCTGTTTTTATTACTATGGATTTGTAGTATAGACTAAGGTTTAGTATGGTGATACCTCCAGCAGTGTTTTTGTTACTCAGGATTGTTTTTGCTATCCTGGGTCTTTTGTGCCTCCATATGAATTTTGAGATTGTTTGGTCAACTTCTTTAATTTTGTCTTTTTTTTTCCGGTGCTGGGGACCGAACCCAGGGCCTCGCGCTTGCTAGGCAAGCGCTCTACCACTGAGCTAAATCCCCAACCCCCTGGTCAACTTCTTTAAAGAATTGCTTTGGGATTTTAATTGGTATAGCATTGAATCTGTATATTGCCTTTGGTAGGATGGCTTTGACACATACTTATGATTGCTTACTAAATTTTTTTTTATGCTGGCTACTGTAAGATCTTCAGGGGGTTGTTGGGATTTTCATTCTGATATTGGCATTTGTATCTTTTTTAAAATTAATTTTGAAGTCAATATGAATGGTTTGGATTGAAAATTAATATTTTGGGCATTGTAAGACAATGGATCTTATTTAGACTTTTATTTTTAGCTTTCTTCTAGAACCTCTCCAACAGGGAACAGGTCATTGAGCGCTAGCTCCTGATTTCTCTAGGCTCCACATTGTGTGTGGTTTTGGGCAAAAAGAAAAAAAATCAGGGACCAGCAAGATAGCTCAATGGGTAAAGCATCTGTCCTCAGACCTGGTGACCTGAGTTTGATTCCCAGAAGCCCATATGGTAGAAACAAAGTTATCTGCAAGTTGTCCTCCCACCTCCACTGGTGTGTGTGCATGTACGTGTCTCTTCTTTCTCCCTCTCACAAATAAATAAATAAACATATTTTTTAAAAGCTAGACAGAACTTACAGAGCATAGTGTAGAAGGTAAGTAAATTATTATAGAGGAGAACATATTCTCCAAAAGTGAGGCTGGATAATGGCCAAAGAGATCATTGCATCCAGTGACATTTCAGTTCATTTAGGCTTTGCAGACAACCTTTCCTGAGGAGCACATTCCTCCCTCGGTGATTGACAGACCCGCTCATACTGACTCTCCAGGAGAGGCCAATGGAATGTTCTCGTTCTTTCCCAGAAAGCCGCCCACACATATAAACTGTAGGGTTAGGTAGTTATCTAGAAGGCCCTTCGGGGCTGTTCAGAATGTCTTGTCTCCACCCAGGGCCACAGTTATGACTCAGATCCCATTCTTTAGAGCTGTAATCAGAGTCCAGCAGTTTCAGTTCTTCGTTTTAGGAGCTACTGATCAAGAGAGGAGAGGGCCGGTCCATCCTCAAACAGCTCCTAGTTGGCTAATATCTAACTCGATAGGAACCAAAGGGGAATACCGCCTTGCAGTTGTCAGGTGGGGACCAAAGTCCAGGTTCCTGCTTGGCCTCTGATGCCATCCTGAGGGAGAGAGGGCGTTCCCTCCTTGTTACTAGGGGTGGATGCGGGAACACTGGCTCCCACTAGGCCTCCTGTTAGGACTCCTCAGTGGGAAAGGATAGCTGCCTTCTTACTGCCAAGGCAATATTGTAGGCGTGGTGGTAAACCATGCAGGGATGGTCTCTGAAAGTGTTGGAAGGTCACCCCCCACTGCTGGGATTACCCTGAAGGAACGAACACACCCTTCACCATTTTACCCTAAGCCTTTGCTCATGAAAGAATATGGAGATTAGCTCTCCAGCCCCACCTCCAGGTGGGCACAAGATCAACTGGGTTGGGCTTCAATGTGAGCTAACCAATGAGGAAAGACCTTCTTTCCCAGGCTTACCTAGGTGTATAAATAGTCCACACCCTGGAAGCCATCTTTGGCGCCTGACTTCAGGGGTCTGTCTGTGAGTTCATTTCTAGCTCCCTGTCCCTCATGGATTCCGTGCCTGGAGTCCATGAGTTTTCCGAGGCACCTGCCCGTTAATATACACTTCTCGTCTGGAGTCCATGAGTTCCATTATTTCTTTCCTCTAATAAACTCTACCTTCATCCTTTACAGGTGTTTTGGCTTCAATCTTCCATTCTGAACACAAGAATCCTGCAAAAATGAGATGGTCATTCCCGTAACGTTTGGCACCCAGATGGGACATTTGGTGAGCAAGGAAAGACCATTCCCTGCAACATTTGGCGACCGCGAAAGGGATGTTTGACCAGCAGAGGAAAGATGTTCTCGCAACAAAACTATTACTCTATAACTAGTCCAGAGACAGATAAAGCCTAAGTTAAAGGCCAGATTAATGTTCTATTCACTCTTGTCCTAACGTCTTAGCCAGCAATAGTGAAGGCATTGCATAATTCTAGACATATCTACATATATGTCTGAGATACACGTTACCAGACTATTGAATTTTTAAAGTCTTTCTCTGCTGTCATTTTCTAGAAGGAGGATTTCATGTAGTCCACCGGTCTGGCTCTTCCTTGGCTCTATTGTTGAGGATGATCTGGAGTTCCTGATTCACCTGCCTTCACCTCCGGGATACTGGGATTATAGGTTTGGGCCATAATGCCTGTTGTTCGTTTCTTTCAAATAGGGTCTCACTATGTAGCCCAGGCTGGCCTTGAATTTTTAATATTCTCCCTTCCTCAGTGCTGGCTTACAAGCATGTACTACCACACCCAGCCTGCCTGAGGCATTTGCTTTGATGTTACCTTTCTTTGTTTTACCTGCATGTATTTTCCCTTAACATGTTTTGTAAGCCATAATTCTATTTATATGTAATGGAAGCTGCCTACAGCTTGCTTTAGCACAAAGAAAGGTAATTTAATAGGACCGTACAGTTTGCCTCATAAAACTCAAAAGGTTGATATGCAAACAGAGCCAAGGAAGGACCAGGCACTACAAGGGAGCTGTCTCTGCTCTCTTCTGCGAAAGCAGCTGTGTTGTCACCCGCATCCAAAGAATAGGCTATGACACAGTCGTTAGGTAGTAGCATACAGATGTTTTGAGAAGAAACAGAACATCTGGTTAGTATGGTCTTCTTCAGATCTGATTCTAAATTCTCAGGAATAAATCTGATCAGTACCAGGCTTGATGGTGACATTTATCATCCTAATACTTGGTAGCCCGAGGCAGGAGGATCACAAGTTTGAAGTCAAAACAAAACAAAAAACAAGAACCAAAACAATAACAACAAAAAACAAGGGATATAGCAACATAGTTAAGCACTTGTGTAGCAAGTTTAATTCAGAGAGAGAGAGAGAGAGAGAGAGAGAGAGAGAGAGAGAGAGATTTGAATAGTGAGCATACTTGTGGTCCAGGTAGTATGGCCATAGATGTCTATGTTGAGGGGTTTCCAGAAAAAATGGATCATCAGGAGTCTCTTTTCTGTGGATTGGGTGGTGGTTGCCGCAAGGGTGCTAAATGTTGTAGGGGAACTTGCTCTATTCCTACTGTTAAAGATTTATCCAATTCAAATTGTTACAAAATTCCAGGTCATTCTTCTACAACTAAGATCGCTACTTTATGAGCATGCTGAATTCATGAGAATTCCCCCACTCCCCGGTAATGGGTAGAAAATATAGTAAGTAACAAGAGAGATCCATTTTTACGTTTGGAAATCAAGTCAAGTCTTAGAAACTGCTTCAACAACTCCAGAGCTTCCCTTTTCTGGCATGAATCTTGTTAATTTGGAAAACCAGAACATAGGAGCTGGAGAGATGGCTCAGGGGTTAAGCCTCTGCCTCACAAGCAGAAGGACCTGAATTCAGGTCCCAGATCCAAATGCTAGGAGGAAATGGCAGTGGCCTGCACTTCCAGCCCTGGAAGGGAAACCTGGGAAACCCCAGAGCAGCACCTCTAGAGGTACAGCAATCCAGAATGATTCCCAAAGTCATCCTGTACAGATACACACACAGTGCCCTTTCTCCCTCTCTCTCTCTCTCTCTCTCTCTCTCTCACACACACACACACACACACCATGCATGCACACACAAAAAACCTGCAGGGTTTTTTTTGTTCTGTTTTGTTTTTTTACAAATCTGCTTTTACTTACTTACTTTTATTAGTTTAAATCCTTGAGGTGTACAACATCACACGGATTCTGTGTCCAATTGTCTTGCAGGAAGGTTGCTTCGGAATTTGGCCTGAACCACATACTGTTTCCATGGGCCCGGGTTACCTTGCCCCAGATTACTCTGGTTTTGTTTGGTTTGCCACCAGGAGTCACTGTGTTTTTTGCTTTGTATATATAAACACATCTCTTGCCCAAGTAGAAGTCAGTTTCATCTGGAGCATAAACGCCATCAATTTTAAGAAGGGCCGTGTGCTCCCTTAGGTTCTGAAGACCCTGTTTATAGCCAGCAAAAATGGCCTCGCACTACAGCCTGCCAGACACATCTGCCCTTCCCAGCCTCCACAAGCTCCAAGATAAAAGCCGCCTCTTAAAAAAAAAAAAAGGAGCACATGGTAACTGAGTAAGCTGACCTCCTTCCTATGGAAATGAGAACACAAGACTGGTCTGCAGGCTAAGTTACAGGTGCACACTAGTTGACCATCTTACTTACAGAACCCAGACCAAAAAAAAAAAAAACCTTTCCAGGTCTCAACAAGTTGTAAAACAGTGAATTTACTGTTAATAGATTCATTTACTGTTTTAATATCCTCCAGAGAGGGTCACTAGAGCCACTGAACCAGGTTTAAGAAATTGAAATGTTGCCCCTAAAGCACAATAGGCTGTGATTCGACTGTTGCCAGTGGACACACAATCCAGTGGGTGTCTTTCTAAATCTACTGCAATATAAATCTTTCTTACTTGAAATAGAAACAAGCCCATAAAGAGTGCTCAGCTAAGCTGCTATTAAACTGGTTATAGTATAACATTTACCTAGGATTTTACAACCATTTCCACACTCATAACTCTTGGTCACTGTGTTCAAAACTGTCTCCTAGAGCAGGAGGTTCTCTGAGTAATTACATACTGATGGTTCAAAGGTTCTGAATAGTATAAAAGCTTCTGCGCTGTTGTTCTTGGTGCACGTACCAGGGGTGCTTATCAAGCGAAATTTGAAAAGATTATGGAGCAGAAAACGTGCTATGAATCTGGCTATGTTTTCTCAGGAATTTTTCCAAGTTAACCCCCAAGTTATTTGTCCAACATATCAATTTGCTTGTCCAAGAGCCACCATTCAATATTATCCATTGTTTTTCCCTCCTTTTTTCTTTCTCACTCATGTTTACTCATGCACTTAGCCTTTTTCTTTGACTAGTGCTGTACAGTATTATAATTATTGTATTCTGTTGTTTTGAATCTATGAACAGTAAATTCACTGGTTTGCAACTTGTTGAGATCTGGAAACCCCCTCACACCCCGTGCCCCGCCCCAAGTTCTGTAGTAAACTGGTGATTACCTGCAACTTAACCACTGGAAAGACTCCCTTGAGAAGCTGGCCCTTTAACCTACAAGCTAGCAAGTAAGGCAGATAGAATTCAAAATGCGATGCTAGAGGGAAAAAGGAAATACAGCGAACATTCCAAGATACTTTAAATTATTAACTCTGTTTAGTACCATCATGACCCATGCACCAAGTGGAAGCCAATGCCTCGTTTGTATATCATCTCCTTACTCACTGTCTGTAGGAGAACTCAGGAAAAAGTAGAATGAAAATTCAAAACCTGGGGAAACTTTTAAGCTGCTTCTGTTGGACTTGTCCATCCAACCCATAGTCTGGGTCCTGGTGGGCAGAGCCTGGGAAATCAGAGAGCAAAAAGGAGGTAGAAACAATCCAGGATGATTCCCAAAGTGTCATCCTTACTTCTCCACAGGGACACATGTACCCTCTGACACAAGAAAGAAAGAACAAAAGAAAGAAAGAAAAGAAAAATTAAATAAAAACTCAGGCTATCAAGGACTGTAAAAATCTTTGTTGGTTCTGGTTGAAACAGTAATCTTGTTTTAGCCTAAGGATACTCTTCTGATATTTAAAAGTCAAATGTTTTAGATTAGAGTCATCTTTTTAAATAGGACATAGTATAGACATCTATAGAATAAAAAATAATATTTTTTCATTTCCACAGGGTTTTACTCTGTATCCCAGCCTGGTTTGGAACTTATTATTAGCCTATACTGTCCTCAAATTCAAAACAATGCTCCTGCCTCAGTTTCTCAAGTGCTTCGATTATAGGCATATATCACAACTGGCCTATTACCACAATTTTAATGATTCAGTTGGTTGATATAGAAATAATATTAAACTGCCATGTACAGGAACATTATTTTTCCCTTTTTCATGTGGTATTATGTTGCATATGTGTGGGCGCATGTATGTGTAGATGCATATGGAAGGCCAAGGTCGATGCTGGGAATCTTTCACCTTATTCTGTTAAGGCAGGGTCTCTAATCAAACCTAGAGCTTGCTGGTACAGCTCATCTTGCTAACCAGTTTCCTCTGGGAATCCCAGGCTGTCTCCCTGGGCTGGAATTATTGGCATACTGCCATATTCAACTGATATGGGTTCTAGGGATCTGAACTCTAATCCTTACTTATTCGATACTCATTTTAACCACTGAACTATCTCTCCAGCCTCAGGAATATCATTTTAACAAATCAGAAATGATGGTGATTCTAAAATTCTGTATATTCGACTGTCTTTTCAAATGACTGATGGGAAGGGAAACTAATATAATCAATGTCTGTTCATGCAAATTTTTTGAAATAAGGTCCCATATATCCCAGGCTGGCCTCGAACTTGCTATGTAGCCAAGAATGACCTTGAACCCCTACCTCCACCTCCCAAGGGATTGCAGGCATATGCCCCTATGTCTGGTCGCATGGTGCTGGGGATGAAGCGCGGGGCTTTGTACATTCTAGGCAGGCAATCTACCAACTGTACTACATTTCCAGTCCCATTTTATTTTGCATTCTGTAGAACGTGTATTGTTAAAGGTTCTCGGTTACATCAATAAAAGTGCCTCTGGTTAGGTTGAGCAGAAAGTAATTTATTTGTGCAGAGTGTGTAGACAGACAGGCAAGGAAAGGTGCTAAGACTATGGCATGGGAACAGTTCATTTCAGACATGCCCTACACTCTCTGACTCTTGCTGTTACTGACATTAGTCTGTCACTGGATTCTTGCCATCATGTTGCTGAACCAGCCACTGCTGTGGAAACTTGTCCAAATCTAGATTTCTGAAACTCTCAGAATTTAAAATTTGGAACAAGACATTGATCAGTTCATTGATTGAACAGTTAATTTATCCAGGAAAGGGAATATTCATTTGCGTTTCTTCATCTTTCCTTCTACCCAATTTGGAATTAAGCCCAAATTGTTCATACACTAGTTAGACAAAGTAGACGAGTATGATCAAGCCAGTTTGAGTCTAGCAGACATGTCCGACCTGCAACCGGCCAAGCCACCTGTGACCCATGTCAGCATGATATTCATGGTAGCCACAAATGTGACCCAACATAAAATCATAGTAAACTTACTTAAAACATTATAAGATTGTTTGTAACTTTCTTTTGAAACTCAATTATGCAATTGTCGAGTATAAATTTTGTAGATGACAATATTGTGTTTTAATGTCAAAAGGTCGGACATACTGAGTTTGATGATCTTACTGCGACCAAGTATTTTGTTTTACTCAGCTTTTTTTTTTTTTTAAGATAATCCAGGGCTGCCCTCTATATTCCCGATGGTTGCCTCAGTCTCCTGAATGCAGAAAGATTTCAGGAGTGCACTGCTGCTCTTAGTCTCATTTTCTTTGTTCAATGATACTGTTCTATTAATAATTCAGTCATTTTTGTCATAACTATGGTTTACTATCTAAATATTTTTATGGAAGTTAAAAGATATTTAGACAGATGGAAGAGGGGAAGGAAGGATTATGGAGGTTATGAACAAAAGTACAATGGCTACAGGTCTGAAAATGTCACAACACAACCCATTATTTTGTACACTAAATAACAAAAATTAATTTTGCAAAATAAAGTAACTCAGAAAGAGCTATGATTTTTGTCTGACAGGTCTTCTTTACTGGTTACTGAAATACACTTGCAATATACTATACAAAACATATCTCAGGGATGAAGTATAGCATGTATTCAAATGATTTTATTTATTTATTTATTTATTTATTGATCTATTTATTTTGTGTGTATGTGTGTGTTTCAGAGGGTAGCTGCTACATGTGCTCATGGAGGTTCAAGGGTGACTTTGGGAATCATTCTGGATTGTTCTACTGTTAGGCGGGACAGTCTTTCCTCTGCTCACCAAATGTCCCATCTGGGTTGCCAAATGTCGCAGGGATGATCTCCTGGCTGCCCCATCTGGAGCGCCAAATGATATGGGATGACTGTCCCATTGTTGCAGGGTTCTTGTATTCAGAGTTAAAGACTGAAACCAGATATGTGCAGATGATTAAGGCAGAATTTATTAGAGGAGAGAAGAACTGAAACTCACAGACTCCAGACGTGGAGTACCAAGAAGGGCAGGTGCCATGGAGAACTCATAGACTCCAGACATGGAATCCATGAGGGACAGGGAACTAGAAAAGAACTCATGTATTCTACAGGTAGAGTGTGCCCACTCCCACACCCATACACACCCATACGGCAAGTGCCAAACATGGCTGCCAAGGTCTGGACTACTATACACTTAGGCAAGGGGGAATGGCTTTTCCTCATTGGTTAGCTCACACTGGGGGCCAACCCAGTTAATCTAGGGGCCAACCTCTAAGTGAGGCCTGTCTGTAAAGGAGAACTAATCTCCATATCCTTTCATAGGCAAAGGAATGAGGGAAATTGGTGAAGGATGTGTTCCTTCAGGGTAATCCCAGCAGTGGGGGATGACCTTCCAAAACCTTCAGAGACCATCCCAGCGGGGCTGCTCTAAACTTCCCTTACTACCTTTTCTTGGCTTTGCTCTGGGAGTTTTCCAGGCTCTGCTTTCAAATACTGGAAATACTTGATCTCTAGCCCACCACTATTTCTGCCAGGTGATTATGTGGGAACCAGGATCTGAACTCAGGTCCTTCTGCTTGTGAGGCAGAGGCTTAATCCTGAACCATTTCTCCAGCCCCTAGAATTCAAATTTAACAGAATTCTAAACACAGAAGGAGCGTAACAAGTGATTCTCCTAGTTGCACATTAGGGTCATTCAGACACCTTAAAAATGAGATGGTATGGTGACTTGTGCTTCTAACCACAGCATTGAGAGAGGCTAAGACAAGAGGACTGCCTTGACTTTGAGGCCAGGCTAGACTACATACTGTTCAGGACAGTCTAGGCTACAGAAACCAAAAAGAGAGAGAGAGAAAGAGAGAAGAAACAGAAGCAGTTAATGCAACAATAGCAAAAACAAAAAACCCAGAGACCTTGAAAGCAGAACAAACAAAATCCCTAAACTAACAAAAAACATAGTGAGTATACCTGATATTTTGACTTAATTCATCTGGAATGTGCCTTAAAAGGTCTCAGGTACTGGTTAAACTCAGAACTTAAGTAACTGCAAGTTGTTGTCCCTAAATAGGACAGTTAAGCCACGCCCACACCTGAAAGCCCAAAGCTCAGGGAACATTGCAGAAGAGGGGGCAGTAAGATTGTAGGAGCCTGAAGCAAGGCAGAGATGTGGCCTTGTCTCCTGGGTATCACGAGGCTGTTGCATCTGTGAACTCACTGCAGCTATGTATAATACTTTCACAAGACCTGCACAGGATTAGGCCTATCAACATTTCACCATAAGGCAGGATTAGAGCAGCTATACTGGCCTGGGCTCTCAAGGTCTTTGGAATTCCTGAAGGCCATCCCCCACTGCTGGAATCTCCCGGAAGGAACATTCCTGCAGAGGAACTGATTCCAATCCTCTCAGAGATAAGATGGCCAACTTCCCTATGAAAAGATCATGGAGATGAGCTCTCTCTATATCCAACAAACAACTTGATCTCTAGCCCACAGGGGCTGAAGAGCTACTGGGTTGGGCCCCAGTGGGAGTTAACCAACGAGAAAAAGGCAGTTCTCCCCCTTCCTGGCCTGGCAGCCATCTTTGGCGCTCTATCCCCTTATGGTACTCAAGGTACCATGAGTTCTTTTCCAGCTGCCCACTTCTCATGATTCTCTGGCGCCCTAGCCCCTCATGGCATTAGTGCCACGAGTTCTGTTTCTTGCCTGCTTCTCATGGAGGTGCCCTAGCCCCTTCTGGCACTTGTGCCTGGAGTTCTTTCTAGCTCCTTGCCTGATCCTTGGATTCCATGCCAAGGATCCGTGAGTTCTCCGGCACCCTAGCCCCTCATGGCATTAGTGCCATGAGTCTGTTTCTAGCTCCACAGTTCTCCAGGGCCTCTTAGCCCCTCATGGCATTCCACATCTGG
Organism: Typhlomys cinereus; assembly: GCA_023101885.1. Taxonomy (NCBI): domain Eukaryota; kingdom Metazoa; phylum Chordata; class Mammalia; order Rodentia; family Platacanthomyidae; genus Typhlomys; species Typhlomys cinereus. The sequence continues at coordinate 1,637,671 of JALPQD010000290.1, read as the reverse complement.
AGTCCATGAGTTCCATCCTTTCCTCTAATAAACTCTACCTTAATCCTCTGCACGTATTCTGGTTTCAATCTTTGACTCTGGAACACAAGAACCCTGCCTCATTGGGATGCAGGATGTTCCTGCATCAACCATAAAAGAAAAAAGAGCTCAAGAGGCACCATGACACCCTGAGAGTTTGATGAGAGTTAATGCTGGATGAGGGTGGGTGGGTAGGGAAGATCCCCCTACCTCAATGGTATTTAAGGCAACTTCAGAGCAGGCCTGCTGGGTGGTCTCTGAAGATCATCCCCGCTGGTGGGATTATACTGAAGGAACACAACCAAGCCTTTGCCTATGAAAGGACATAGAGATTAGCTCTCCTTTACAGAGATAGGCTTCACCTTGAGGTGGCCCAAGGTCAACTGGGCTGGGCCCCAACGTGAGCTAACCTATGAGGAAAAGCCATTCTCCCCACCCCCCACTTGCCTAAGTGCATAAATATACCTGACCTTGGCAGCCATCTTTGGCCTTGTTTGTTTCTAGTTCCTTGCTTCTCATGAATTCCATACCTGCCTCATGGCACTTAGAGTCCATGAGTTCCATTCTTTCTCTCCTATAATAAACTCTACCTTTATCTTCTGCTTGTGTTCTGGTTTCAATCTTCGACTCTGAACACAGGAACCCTGCAACAATTGGGATGGTCATCCTGCAACATACTCACTGACATGATTCATGATGCAGCAAGTACTTAGGCACATGGCATCGGGAACCAGACTTTGTTCTGCACAAGGCACACCATGTGGACTTTGTGCCCCGCCCCCACATCAAGGCCATATTCTTAATTACCAGAATGCAAGGCTCCTACTTTGTGGGGCCAAGGAATCTCTGCTTAGATCATAATCCGGCTAAGATGAAGATGCAACTCAGGGGGCCACACATGTAAAAGACAAGACAATAGAGGGAGACATGTAGGGAAGAAAGGTTTTAATGGAAGAAGGAGGGAGGATGTGTCTGCAAATTAAGGGGTGAAAATATAAATTCATTATATTTGTGCATGAATCTGTAAAAAAAATTTAAAATATTTTATTTTATTAAAATAATAAAGTTGAATTTTAAAAAAATCAAATAAAAAGTAATGCAGCCAGGGGACTGAAAGCCATTTAATTCACACATAAACAGTAATTCAGAATGTAGAAAAAAAGAATACCAGGTATAATTTTTAAAAAATTTTAATTTGGCCAGCACTTGGAAGGCTGAGGTAAGAGGATTTGGGGTTTGAAGCCAGTCTTTGCATTTATTTTATTTTGTTTGCATCCAGGGACTGGGGGCACAAATTCATTGGAACTATGCTTACCTAGTGTTGCAGTTCACCTGCATGGTTCCTGATAAATGACCATCAAATGGCTTAAAGGAACAAGGGGTTTATTCTCTCTTATGATAACTGGTTAGAGTTCTCAGTCCAGCTTGACAGGAGAGCACGCACCAACACCAGGGCCAAGGGAACTGGCTACACCATCTCTACACAACAGCTGAGAGAGGGACAATCCTTACTTGCTAGACCAGCATGTCTGGCCAAGTATACAGAAGGATGCTGACTTTCTCAACCAGCTCTCTGTGATTTATTCCAGGGCCTAATCCCACCCACCATGGGCTGGACCTTTCTCATCAGCTAGACAATCTGCTGCAGGTTTGCTCTGGGCTTAACCATTAATTCTCTACAAATGTGCCCAGAGCTCAAACCCTCAACAGTCAAGTTGATATTTGTGCCTAACTATGACACCGAGCATGCACGAAGCCTAGGTACTATCCCCAGGACTACACACATATCTGCAATACCAGCACTTGGGAGGCAGAAGCTGGATGAATAAAATTTCAAGCTCATCCTTGGGACTACATTGTGAGTTTGATGTATGATATAAATGTATATATAGTTGATATATATGACCATGCCTTAAAAAAAGACTCTGGATACTAAAATTAAAATTAAAACACTTATATCAATGATCCTTCATTAGAATCTCTAGCTTTTGGGGGCATCACTTTTTCATATCTTTATTTTCATTGAAAAACATTTGAAGCTTGGCGTGGTAGCATGTGCTTATAATCCCAATGTCTGAGAGGCTGAGGCAGGTGGATTACACATTTGCCATTTTTTATCTCAGTCTCCTGAAAGCTGGGATTATAACCATGTACCACTACACCCAGCCTGCAATCAATTTTTCTATAGTTTTGGAGTCTTTATCTGTTAAAAAGAAATCAATAAAACAAAGTGCAATATTTTGTTTATAAACACAAATGTTATCAGGAGGCTGAGACAGGAGTCTCAAAAGTTCAAGGGTTGGGACTGAAATAATTGCTCAGTGGTTAAGACTCTGCCTAGAAAGCAGGAAGACCTGAGTTTGGACCCGAGATTACAAGTTAAAGTACTAGGCGTAAATGGCTTTAGCCTGTACCTCCGTCTCTGGAAGGCGGAGCCTGGGAAATTACTGAGAGAAGCAAAAATAAGTCAGAAGCATCTAGGATGATTCTCCAAGTCACCTTTGGGCCTTCACAGAGACACACAGCGCCTTCTCACACACACACACACACACACACACACACACACACACACACACACAAGAATGAAAGAGAATGAATAAATAAAAAAGCTCAAGGGCTGTCTCAACAAAACAAAATAAAACAAAACCTAAGCTAGGGCTAGAGAGATGGCTCAGGTGTTAAGACTGTCTCACAAGCAGAAAGTCTTGAGGTCAGATCCATCGTCCTACGTAAAAAATGCCAGGCAGAAATGATGGCAACCTGCACTCTGCCCTTGATGGCTCTAGGCAATCCCAGAGCAAAGCAAGGAGGGGATAAAAGCAATCTCAGATGATTCTCGAAGTCACCCTTGGTCCTCCTCCTCCACAAGGACACATAGTGCCCTTTGATACACACACACACACACACACACACACAGACACACACATAAAATAAAATATCTTTAAAAAGTTAAAAAAAAACCTAAGCTAAAAAACAGGACTAATATATATAAATAAATAATATATATATAAATAAATAATATATATATAAATAATATATATATTATATATATTATATATATATATAAATCAGGATTTAAATGTGGAACTAGGAGGAACCACCCTCCCCAATTTGGGAAGTTCCATGTTGGAAGTCACTCCTTTCAGATCTTAAGACCATGTTTGGATTGATACTAACCGTGAAAATCAGGCAGAACTGGAGCGTTCTGAATAATTGATTTTGACATGTGCTACAATTTGAATACATTCCCTTGAAAAGCATATGTTGGAAACTTCATTCCCAGTGCAACAATGTTAGGAGGCAGGTGTTGGGAAGGTGTGTGTTTAGGTTCAGGGGCTAATAGAGAAGCTGAATTGGTAGCTCCTTCTCCATGAATAGAATGCTACTTATAAAAAAGCTGGAGAGAATTATCCTGGGCCCTTTCCCGTTCTTCTCCTTCCAACTTCTGCAGGGATGACACAGCAAAAATACTCACCAAAGGTCAAGTTATAGCACTGTGTCCTTGGACTTAACTTTCAGAACTGCAGGCTAAAAAAATTTTAAAAAGATGTAGTGTTGGGGATGTAGCTCATTGGTAAACACAATCCTACCATATTTGAGGCTTGGGGCTTAATCCCCAGTATTGCAAAAACAAAATGCACTATCATTGAGTTATCTCACTAGGCCTCTTTTGAAATTTTTGTTTATTTTGTGTGTGTTAGTGCATGTGTGGAAGTCAGTGGACAGCATGGGAGAGTCGCTTCCATTTCCTCAATATCAGTTTCGAGATAGACTCAGGTGGACCTGCTTGCACAGCAAGGGCCTTTACTTTTGGAGCCATCTCACCAGCCCAAATTCACCCATTTTAAAAGTAGTGATCTTATTTGTGTTATGATTATTCCTTGAATTAATTTATTATGTGATGAGCTGCTCTAGACAGCCAGTCCTCCAAGCTAAGCTGCTGTATGGAAAGTTTGCTGCTTGGTTATTTCAAATTCCCAGGATGGGGGAGGGGAGAAGTATGTGCTTTTCCTTTTATCTGTGGTATCAAATGAATTCATTTGCTGGACAGGATGCCGGGACAGGATGATTGTGAGCTGGGCTACTTAGTAAGACTCTTCCTCAAAATAAAAACAGTAACAGAAAAGGGAAAATAAGAGAAAAATGATAATGATTAATAGTATGGTAGCCATGTTAGTTTTGTGAAGTTCAGCCTGAAACAAACTTATGGAACTTTTTACCTGCTAGGCAAGATGGGGCATTGTAGTCGAGGCCTGCTTGGAACTTGTGAACACACTCCAGTTCCCAGGGCTGGTATCACAGCACCTGGCCACTTCAAATTTTCTTAAGTGGTAAATTAAAAAACAGTACTTTATCATATGCTGTTCCATATTTGTTTTTTCAAAAATATTTTTTACTTTTTGATACAGTATTCTTTTACTTTTTAAAAACCTTCTGTTTTCTTTTTAACCCTTATTTGACATTTAAATGTTCACCGTGTTTTAACCTTAACTTTATAACTAATCCTTTGATAATAAAAAAGATTTCCTAGTTTTCAATCCCGGGAAGGGGAGGACTATCAAGGTCACTCTCCAGAGGAGACAAACTCTTGCTGAGTGGCCACATGTATTACTGTACACTCAACCTTTGATTCCAAATGCTAAGCTAATACTCTCGAAGGTACTAAGAAAGGATTGGTGCAGCTACTACCGAACGCCTAAAGGAAGTACTGTTTAGATATGAAAAGTTACCGCTTTTCTTAAAAGTTACGAACGGTAGAGTTCAGGGGCTCTTAACAATTCCCTAATTCTAAAGAAAGGTGGGGGAGTTCTCAGAAGCCATACAAAGAGACTGCTCAGACACCGGGAGCAGGCTGAGTGCGGACCCAAGCCAGCCTCAGTGCTGGCCGCTTTGGTGGATTCCACGTGGAACAGCAGCCTCCACGGATCCCCCAGGAACTGCACGCTAAGGAGAGAGGAAGTCAAGAAGTAGTCGGAAAATTGGAGGCCCAGGCCGTTCAAAGGATGGGGCGTGCCCGAGGGCCACAGCCCGCCGGGGAGTTCCGGGAAGAGGCCTGAAGGGTTCGGTGGCGGCGATCGAGGTACCGGCGGACCCCGCCCAGTGGATCGGATCCCCGCATCAGGGCAGAGGACGCGGGCGGACACGGAGGGCGTGGAGACTCGAGGGAGACCACCACAGCGACAGGTGGGCGCGGGACGCGGCCGGGGTTGGCGGGCTCCGCGCGGCCGCACCTGCGAGCCCTCCGGGCCGCCGTAGCCCCGCCCCTCGGCGCCTGGCGCGGGTGACGTTGGGCGCGCGGGCCAGTCTCCTTCCAGAGGTCGCTCGGGTCCGAACGGTCGGCCCCGGCCGCGCCTGCGCAGTCGGGAGGGGAAGTGAGGCGGTTTCCTCGGCGCCTTTTCCGGCAGCGGCGGCGGCAGAGCTGGGAGGAGGCGGCGGAGGCCGGAGGGAGCCCGCGCGCGGGGCGGCGGCTGGAGGTAACCCCGGGGGAGGCCCCTGGAGCTGGAAAGGCGGGCTCTCCTCGGCCCCCGCTTCCCCCCTCCGGAGCTCGGGCGGTAACTCCTTGTCCCCCTTCTCTGTGTCCCCGCAGGCAGCGGCGCCGAGTTCCCGCGACGATCCATGCGCTGCCGGGGCGCCGGAGCCGCGCTCCTCGTCGGCGGAGCGGGTCGGCGGTGAGCCCGGCGCTCGGGGGGCCCGGCGGGGCGGCCGCATCTCCCGCGGCGGGGCGAGCAGGCGGCGGCGGAGCGCGCGGCGCGGCGCGGCGGCGCTCGCGCGGCGCCGGCGGGGGGAAGGGCAGTTCCGGGCCGGGCCGCGCCTCGCCTCGGCAGGGCGGCGGCTCTCGGGGCGCAGACGCGGGGCCCCGGCGGCGGCGGGGACCGGAGGCCGGCGCGGCGCGGCCGGCCGGCCGGGGATGGCGGCGTGAGGCGGGCGCGGCGCTGCCCTAGGAGGCCCCTTGCTCGCAGGCCTCGGCGCGCTCGCGGCGGGCGGCTTCCCCTCGGGCTCGGGCGGCGGCGGCGTTAGTGGCTGAGGGTCCCGGGACACCTGGATGCCCCCGGCCCCGGCTCCTCCGACGCGATGGGGAAGGTGCTGTCCAAGATCTTCGGGAACAAGGAGATGCGGATCCTCATGCTGGGCCTGGACGCGGCCGGCAAGACCACGATCCTGTACAAGCTGAAGCTGGGCCAGTCGGTGACCACCATCCCCACGGTGGGCTTCAACGTGGAGACCGTGACTTACAAAAACGTCAAGTTCAACGTGTGGGACGTGGGCGGCCAGGACAAGATCCGGCCGCTCTGGCGGCACTACTACACCGGGACCCAGGGCCTGATCTTCGTGGTGGACTGCGCCGACCGCGACCGCATCGACGAGTCCCGCCAGGAGCTGCACCGCATTATCAACGACCGGGAGATGAGGGACGCCATCATCCTCATCTTCGCCAACAAGCAGGACCTGCCCGACGCCATGAAGCCCCACGAGATCCAGGAGAAACTGGGCCTGACCCGGATTCGGGACAGGAACTGGTATGTGCAGCCCTCCTGTGCCACCTCGGGGGACGGACTCTATGAGGGGCTCACATGGTTAACCTCTAACTACAAATCCTAATGAGCGTTCTCCACCCATCCCCCGGAAGGAGAGAAATCAAAAACCCATTCATAGGATTATCGCCACCATCACCACCTCTTTCAATTGCCACTTTCTCTTCTTTTGAATTTGAACTCTGGAGTTACTGTTCTACGATTTAGGGGGTTGGGGATTTTCTTTCTTTGTTTTCCTTTTTTTTGTCTTTCTTTTTGCTTTGCTTTAGGATGCTCTGATCTGACATTTGACATGAACACAGTGCTAGATGCTCTTGTCGACTTCCAGCAAATGGGATGGGGGAAATATAGCAGCTCTTGGTTAAGTCCTTTATAATAATGGTTTGATTTTTTTATCTCAAGAGAATCTTTTTTCCCAATGTATGCTTTTTTCCTTTTTGCCCAGTCTCCTTATCACTTGCTGTAGATGGCTTATTTTGCATTCATGCAGACTATGTTGCGAGTCTGTTTCATCTAGTAAACTGAAAATTATTGCTTAATCAAACTGCCGTTTGTCTTTTATGTTTAAGGCCTTCCCCTCTCCTTCATTAGCGCTAACTTCAACTTAGTAATTTCAAATGTGACCTTTTATATCTAAGACCAGTATGGTGAACTTGGCCCACAGTGGCAAGTAATGAGTAATACCAGTGTGATATGTTCCAGTTGCACATCAGTATGTTTAACAGGTATGTAAGAAGTTCTTTGAAATGTCAGCTATTAAGTTCTGAAACGTACATCATGCATGAGTAGGAATAAAACCCAGGTTTCTCCTTACATAGCTAACTTTCAAACAGCATAAAAACTTAAGTGTAACCTGTTAAGGGTGCAGATTTATTTCACAATGAAGTTATCAACTTTGCTGTTTTCCCTCTTTTCTTAACTTTAAAAATAGAATCTTCCAGAAAATGGAGCAATAATGGTATATACCACACACAAATGAAGTATTTGTAGATATTTTAAGTGACTTTTGGGCAAAACTGGAATATATATATTACCTTGTTTCAAATGACTGAAACTAGTAGTTTTTAAAATTACTAAACATTTGCTTCATTCACTAATAAAACATTAAATGAGTCAAATTATATGCACCTTTTACCTAGATGGAAAATGCACATTCCTGTCTTTACAGCAACTGGTTAAGCTAAAGATATGTCAATTTTTTTTTTAAATGATGGGTGATTCACATCACCATTATTTAGAACACTGGAAAAGATGTTTATTAAAGTATTTAGTTTTGCTTGATTGTAAGATTAACTCATGCAAGTAGATCCTGTTGGTTTGGTAGTACACTGTCTCCTTTAAGGAAGGAAACTTAATGAATGATGTGTAGACTTGAGCAACATCAGTTAAAGGAGAACTAGGATGAAGAGAGAACCTACAGATGACAATGAATGTAAACTTCAAGGGTAAGCATTGTGCTCACTGGTGGTTTCCAGATCTTGAAATTAGCTGGTTAGGACCAGTAAGGAGATTGAGACCACTATGATAGTATCTTGAACCAAATGTTAATGCTTAATCAAGAATTGTGAAGCAGCATCTGGTTCTTATATAGCCTTAAGGATTAATTTTAGTGATCCTAAAGGAATTAAACTTAGGGAATTTAAGAAATGTAGACTGCAAAGGCAGTATACAGGAAAAAAGGAGTGGTGTTTATGAGGGTGTTTGAAAATTAAAATTGAGCCGGATATCATGGTATAGTTGGACAGTATTAGTCCTTCATGTTTTGGCCATATTGTATAACGGAGCTTTTACCAAAGATGTGTGAGAAGCTTAAGACTATACAAAAATCAACTATTCAAAGTAAAACTCAAAACAACATTTTGCTTAAAACAGATGAGAAAGGGTGCTATGTTGTAGGCTCCTATTGGGGCAAAGGGGATTTTTGAATTCAAGATGCAACTAAAGCATAGAGTTGTCAATTTTACTTTAGTAAAGGTATCTCTACAAATAAGGCTGATATGCATAGCTAAGAATCTCTTAGTTGCTTTTTAAAATTCCCAAAGCTCTACCATAAATGTAATTCTTAGTTTTAGATGACTACATTTTAAGGTACATAAACATGGTTATATCAATGCTGTAGTAACATCCTGAAACAAAATAAGCACAAAGGTATACATGCCTAAACTGGAGGAAACTTGAAACCCTCATGTTGATTCTTAAATGTAGTGTTCTAACTTGTGACAGACAGATTGGTAGACAGCCATTTTTTGTGTGTCTTATAATAACTGGGGGGCATAGTTAAAATTTTATACATCAAGTGATTGCAATTACTGAATGTTACAGGTGAGATGTGGTTATTTTTAGTTTATTTGAAATGTTTGAAAAGGTGGGTGGGGGGAAGAACATAATTTGAAATTTGGAAAACCCTAAGCCTTTTGAAGAGAAATTGTAATTTTACATTTAATAATATAAAAGGTTTATAATTGATATAGTTAAATTGAACCATAAACATTGATTATGGAGCAGCTGATTAGAGCCTACAGAAAAAGTTTATAATTTAAGAATTTAAAAAAATAAGAGCCTGAAGATTTTGTTTAATTGCATCAATTTCTGTATTTATGTGAATTTATAAACTTGCAGTAAGTTTTGAATGAGGTTAATCTTGTCTAAGTAATGAGTCTGTAGACTGTGTTCTCCCCAAGCTAAAAAGTACAGTACTTGGAATTGTGTTCTTTACGGTTGTAGTGTTTGGTAAAGCACTAACATGCAGAAAATAAAGGAATTACACAGTGCAGTTTCTCACGTTATGTTACTCGAAGTAGATAAATGGGATGTGTTGGTGTGTTGGGCCATGTTATTCTCCAGGAAAATGTGATAAAAAGTGCCAAGTCATCTGATTTTTGTAAAAGAACAACTGAGAATTTTTTATTTTTAAATAGTGGTTAAGAATTTGCCCTGTTTCATGACAGCTTAGTGCATGAGAACAGTTGGAAGATAATTTGTAGGTTTTTCTTTCCTTTTTTTTTTTTTTTTTTTGCAATGAATGCTGGATTAAGTATGCTATCTTTTGTTTTGGGTGTTTTATTTTGAGATAGGCATCAGGCATCTTGCTCAGTTCTCCGACAGGCCTTGAACTTGCAGTCTTCCTGCCTTTGGCCTGAGTTGTGGGGGTTACAGGCCTGTGCTACACCACACCCATCTCAAGAGAAGTCTATTGTGTTTGGTTTCAGATTATAGCCTTAGCATTTTCAGAATTGTGTTTAGGAGGAATTGGCCTACAGAGTTGTCTTAACTTTTAACAATAGAGTTAGATTTTAAATTGTTTTAGAGATCAAAGTTGCTTGTTTCATAACAGAATTCTAGCCTTGTAAGAGGTAAAATTATAGATAAATAGCTTAGATAAAAGGATAAAAACATTTTTTAAAGCATTCCCCAATGCATCGTAGCTTGATTTCATAATGTGACATATAGTATAGTTGAAACTCTTAATGTAAGAAGTTTGGGATTATTGGCAAATACCTCTAAAACCTAGCACTTGGAGGCAGGAAGATCAGGAGTTTAAGCTAGGTGAGGTGGGCTATGTGAAACCCTGTCTTAAAAGTAACTGACTACATTAATACTTACTAGTAAACTAGTACTGTAATTTACTGAGATTTCCAGGATGTTTTTCAGCGGTAGAAGATATTAAATGTTTTGTAATGCTTTTTAAGCTTAGAAACTGAGCCACTATAGTCTGAATAGTGGTAGAGTATTTAACAAATTCCCACTTAATACCTTGCTATGTATATCAGACTCACAGTAAAGCAAGTTTTGTCTCAGGTAAAAAATTGTTTTGTAAAATCAAATATAGCAATTTTACATAACTTTTGAATCAGTATAATCATTGGGTGTAAAGTATTTGGAGCCTATCAATAGAATCTAGCCTTTTGTTTAATCAAATGACAGATAATAGGAGATGTAATAGTATTCAGAAGTTTATAATAGTGGAATATTATAATGAACCTTGAAAGAAGCAGTTAACTTCTTCCTGCTTTGCCTAACTTTAAAGTTGCCAAACTTGTTGAGCTGGCAGGGACACTTAAGGATGAGATCAAAGAAAGCAGAACTGGTCTGTAGAGGGACTTAGGAATTATAATTGAAATTTGTTATTAGCTGAAGTATCATGGTAGCCTTCAAGAGAATTGGATCCAACCTCACTCTGTGGGATAGTAAAAAGTACTGTAACTTAGTTTTTGTGTGTGTGTTTTGAGACAGGGTCAAACATTGTAGCCCAGGTTAGCCTTAAATCTTGCTTGAGGCATGCTCCAACATGCTTGGTGAAAGTTCTTTTAAGTTTTAATATTTTCCTCCCCTTTATTTAAAATGTCTTATGATTGCTTAAAAATGTGTCAATTTTATTCTAGAACCTCATCTCACTTGTTAAATTATTTCATATATAGTAAATACAGTATTAATATTGTATAAGTCTGAGGATAGATTTATTTGTTGAGAACCTGCTAATATACTTTGAACTGTTTTGGTACAGAAAAAAAAAAAAAACGCCACAAATGTCTGCCTTCATAGAACTTACGTGGGTGAGTGAAGGGCAAAGATTAGATGTTAAGTGTAAAAAAGAACAGGTGATAACACTATTTCATAGTATATTACAGAGAAGAACAAGTTAGAACATGTTCAGAAAAGGCTTCATTGAGTTGACATTTGAACAAATATTTGAAAGAAGAAAATCGTGTAATTGTCATAGTAACAAAGACAAGTGGACTAGGAAACTTGAGATCAAGGCCAAGTTAGTTGTGGTCTGTTTTTGTAGGAATTGTGCTAAGAATGGTTTTTATGAAAAACTATTTTAGTGTATGTCTGTATGTGTGTGTTATGTGGGTGAGGACATGCATGTGGAGATCAGAGGGTTCTTCATACACCTGTGGAGATCCAAGGGTGATTTCAGGTATCATCCTGGATTGCTCTTCCTAAGCCCCTTGTCTGTGCTCTAGAATTCTCCAGGCACCGCCTTCCAGGGTAGGTAGTGTAAGTTAATGTTATTTCTGCCTGACATTTTTATGTGGGATCTGGGATCTGAACTCAGGTCCTTTTATTTGCAAGACAGAGGCTTAACCCCTGAGCCATCTCTCCAGCCTCTTCTTTCACTTTTTTGTGGGTTCTAGGAATTGAACTCTGGTCTGAAGAGTTGTATGGTCAGTAGCTTTATCTGCTGAACTATCTTGCAGGCCTGCTTTTTAGAGGAATTTTAAAAATTAAAATGAGGTAGATGTAGATAGAACACTTGCCTATTATGCAAGACTCTGGGTCTGATCTATATTACTGAGAAAAAAGATTGTAAGAAAGAATATGTGACGGACTGAGAAGAACACGATCTGGCCCTTTATGGACTTTGTTGGATTTATAGATTTGTTGACTCCAAATCTAAAACCAAAATTTTTAAACAAAAATGTTGGGAGATCAAAATCTTTAAAAAATTTTTTAACTTTATTCATTTACTTTTGTGTGTATGTCTTTTTGTCAGAGGGCATTGTGTATTCGTGTGGAAGACCAAGGGTGACTTCAGGAATCATCCTGGATTGCTTCTATCTCCTTTTTCCTTTGTTTTGGGATTTCCTAAGCTCCACCCAGCAGGCCTGTTAGTGCAGGCTTGGGGTGTTTTCTGCCTGGTGTTTTTACACAGAACCTCAGATCCAGACTCAGAACCTTCTGCTTTCAAGGCAGAGTTTTAACCTCTGAGCCATCTTTCCAGTCCAACATTTTAATTTTTTTTTTATTATTATTTATTCAACTGTGTGAATATGCGTGTGTGTGTGTGTGTGTGTGTGTGTGTGTGTGTCTGTGTATGTGTAGAACCACGGACGAATTCGTGAACCACCATGGACGCCTCCACCTCCTTCTGCCCCGGGATTCACAGGCTCCGCCCTACCAGGACCAGAAGCGCAGGCCGCCCCCGCTTCTGCCTGGCATCTATACGTGGGATCTGGGATCCGAACTCAGGAGCTTCCGCCTGCAAGGCGGAGGCTTAACCCCTGAGCCACCTCTCCAGCCCCCCAGTCCAACATTTTAAATAAAGCAAAATAAATTTTTTGAGAAATAGTGACATATACTTTTATATTAGTACAGTTTTGAATCCTGAGACGAGTGAATGAACGCTGGGCTTACAGAGTAATCTGGGGGCTTTTTGTTGTTTCATTTTGCTCACTACGTAACCAAAGTGGCTTCAAATTTGCGCTGTTGCCTCAGCCTTCTGAGTACTGAGGTTACATGAGTACATAGCCACACCCTGCTTTAAAAAAAAAAGTTTAAATGTGTTAAAAATAGTTTCTCAATTCTGATTATTAGTGTCATTCTCTAAAATTTTGTGAATTGTGTATCTAAAACTGGTTTTATGGTGGCTTGGCCTTCAGGTTTAAGTTAAAAGTGTGTTTCTGTTAAAGTGCCCTTTCCTCCAGAAAACCTTGATTAGTTTGGAATAGGTTCAGATAACATCATTCAATTGTGGCTTCTATTTACTTGATATTTCTGAAATCAAGTCCCGAGTGCAGTATTTTATATTGTGAAACTTAATAAGAGGAAGTGTTCTATAGACATGGAGTCTAATGTACTGCGCGATACTTGGTTTCTTATACCAATATGCTTGTTACCATATAAAGCAGGAAAAGAATTTACTTCACCTGGGGATGTTGCTTGCCTATAGAACTGGTCTAAAAGCATGATAGAATGGAACCTGTAACTATTTTAAAAGGAAACTAAACAGTGTAAGTTAAGAGTTTTGTTGGTTTGTAGCCTAGACTATCTTGAAACTCAGTGTGTAACCCAGGCCCGCCTCCACCTCCCCAGTGCTAGAATTCCCCGTGTTAGCTGTTTCACCCAGCTTTTGATTTTCTTTTTCCAGAAAACTCTCTCTTTCCAGTGCTGGAGCTCAAACCAGAGTTCCAGAGTGTATGTAGGGTTACTAAGGAAAAGTGGGGGTGTGAGGGTGGAGGAAACCTCCAGAGAGTGGAAGCAGATGTCAAAGAATGGTGTCAAACTCTATGATCTCTCTGCCCCAGCCTTTTGACTGCTGGGATTACAGACATAAGCCACCACAATTGAGTGAAAGTAAGTTTTATGAATAGATGAGCTTTTGAAAAGTGAAAAACTTGCAGTTACTATTCTATGTAAAACTGGTTATTCGTGAGCAAAATAAAAGCTGTTTTCTATTACAGTTGAACAAACTAATGAGGTCACAGCATATGAAAGGAAAACAAGACAAATCTATTGGAGTTACAGGCAAGGATGTGGGTCTTTGTGATTTATTGTAATATGACAAGCCAGTTTGGGTTGGAGATATAGCTTCCAATAGAGCACTGGCCCAGCACGGGCAAGGCCCTGCTTCTGAACTCCAGCACTGGAAGGAAAGAAAGTTTCCCAAGGAAGTTCTAGGTTACAGCTGAACCTAAAACATTATCAAAGTTGGCATCAAAGACATCAAAGTTGAGAGGTACTTTAATATTTGTTAGCTACATGCTTGCCTATGTCAGACGTTGTTCTATGCATTTTTGTAGTCTTTATTTGTGTGTGTGTATGCAAGTGCATGCGTGCATGTGGAGGTCAGAGAACAACTTTTAAGGGTTGATTCTCTCACCACATGGATTCTGGGAATTGATTTTAAGCCTCCAAGTATAGCAAGTGAGCCATCTTGCCAATCCTGTTCTAAACATTTGATCCACATTAGTTCTTGTTTTCCTAACAGCCTTTGGAGACAGGGCTCCAGTTTTATAGTTGAGGAAAGGGAGGCAGAGAGAGAGAGAGAGAGAGAGAGATTCATGTCAGTAAGTGATCCAGTCAAGATTTAGATCTGAGCAGTCTCTATCAAAATGTGAATACACTTTGACAATACTGTGATAAATTGTGTTTTTTTGTTTTTTTTTTTCTAAAGATTAAGAAAGGGGGAGAAAGAGGTCGGAGGACAATTTTTGGAAGTTAGTTCTTTACTTCCACTATGTGGGCTTCTGGGTATTAATCTCAACTTGCCAGATTTGTGAGAAGATGCCTTACCCACTGAGCTATCTTGCTAGACTTGCCTGATTAATCATTTCTTAATGTATTTTTTGGCATTTTGTTAAAACCAGCTTGCTCTGAATAATCTCCCATACATTTCTCGAGCATAGTAGGTTTTGAGTCCCTGTATAATCTGAACATTCTTTTCGATGGATATGTGTAATTCCAACACTTGAGCGTCTAGGGCAGGAGAACTGCTGCATGTTCCAGGCCATCTCGGGCTATAGTGTGAGACCCTGCCTTAAACACCTGACGAATGTTTGGCAGGTGAGGCCTCTGTGGAGAAGGCTGGTGACTTGAGCTCAATCCCTAGAGCCTATAAGTGAAAGGAGAGAATTTGCAAAGGTGTCCTTTGATTTCCGTGAGCATGTTGCAATGCACGCGCACCTGCCTTCTCTCCCTCTCTTAAAATAAGAGCAGTCTCTATCTCATGAGCTTTTATTTTGCTCATAAATAACCAGTTTTACGTAGAATAATAAACTGCAAGTTTTTCACTTTTCAAAAGGTCATCTATTCATCTTTATTTTATTGTGTGTGTGTATGTGTGTGTGTGACTTAGGGTCTTGGTGCATGTCAGGTATGGTTTCTACCACTGAACTACCACGTCGTTGGTAATTTCTGGAGGTAGAAATTTAAGGCTACATATGACATATACATGAAACACTGTAGGCAGTTAAGTGTTGTATTAACTAATAGCAGATGATAGTATCTGCTGGAAAGAACTAGAGGATTTCAGGGATAATTGAGTTGGACATAAAATGAATTGGATATCACATGTTCCTGGGCGATAAATACTATTCTAAGTGTTTTATATGCATTA
Organism: Typhlomys cinereus; assembly: GCA_023101885.1. Taxonomy (NCBI): domain Eukaryota; kingdom Metazoa; phylum Chordata; class Mammalia; order Rodentia; family Platacanthomyidae; genus Typhlomys; species Typhlomys cinereus. The sequence continues at coordinate 1,622,281 of JALPQD010000290.1, read as the reverse complement.
CTGCAAGGCAAAGGCTTTAACTAAACCATAAGTATCTCACCAGCCTAATATTTTATTACTTCATTTTTATGAGAGCATAAAAGGTCCACCATGTGGGCTTCTGGGGATTGAACTCAGACTACCTGGTATTTGATCATGTGCCTTATCTGCTGAGCTCTCCCACCATTTCATTATCTCATTTAAACACACACTCAAAATATATGAAAAATAATGAGTTATACGCCTTTGATTAAGGTTCCTAGATTTAGTTATAGAAGTATTGCACAAACTAATCATGGTAGCACATACTTTTAGTTCCACCCTCAAGAAGCAGAGGCTGGGGTGGGGGTGGGGGTGGGAGTTAGAAGCTCAATACCAGCTTCTACATAAGATGCTGTCTCAAAAAGACAAAAAGGTAAACTTTCAATTTCAATAAGCAATGAGTAATGCACATTAAAGATTACATGTTAGGGATTTGTTGTTTAAATACCTGAAATTCAAATTAAATTGTCTAACCTATATTTGACTATAATCCTGTTGACTTGAGTGGTAGGAGAGGAGAAAAAGTTTAAAATGGAAGTTGAAAATTAGAGTTTTGGGGCTGGAGAAGTAACTCAGTGTTAGAACACTTACTGAACATAGGCAAGGCCCTATGCTTGATCTGTGTCACTTGGAGGTGGGGTAGAAGGGGAGGGTGATAATTTAGAATGCCTCAAGAGTTAGGCCAAGTAAGTTGGATATTGTTTTGTGAGTTATAGGAACCACTGAATGTATATGTGTATGCATGTGTGTATATACATTTATATATATGAGGAGCACATATGTTAAAAGAATCACATTTAAACATGTTAATCTAGTAGATTTGTGTAGACTCATGTATCAGAATCATAATAGAGGTTGAAATAGTAGAGCTTGTTGGGGGTATAGTGATGGCATAGCTGCCTTCCAAAGCAGTTAATCTGGGTTTGATTTCCAGCCAATGAAGTCTTTCCTTCATTGTCTGCCTCTGTGGTGAGATCAGTTGTTAACTGAGAGGCTGGAAGAAAGAAGTCCTTTCAGGAGACTTTGTCAATAATTTAACTGAGAAAACGAAGACAATTACAGTGTTGAGAAAATCAGAAGTGAAGTAATAAAATGAACTGGTTAAAGTTTCTTTCTGTTATAATAGCACCATTGATAGAAAGGAATCCTAACAAAATGTGTGTTGATATTTTTTCTTTTGTAAGTTGTATTAGAGCAATGCTGTCTAATGAAATACAATGCAACCTGTGTGTATAATTTTAATTTTTTCAGTAGTCATATTTTAAAAACTAAAAAGAAACAGTAAAAAAGACAAAAAATGGGCCAGGAAGATGACTCAGTGCTTGCTGCACTAGCCTGATGACCTGAGTTTGAGTCCCAGAACCTACATTAAAATGGAAGGAGAAAACTGACTCCACAAAGTTGTCCCTTGATCCACTACACAAGTGTTGTATGTTTTCGAGCATGCATACATACATTCATAATTAAAATAATAAGATGACGAAATAATACATTTAGCTGAATGTGTCAGATGGGCATGACAGCACAGACCTGTCGTCCTGGCACTCGGGAGGCAGAGGCAGGGGAATCAATAGATTCCAGATCAACCAGAGCTGGACTCTGCTTTAATGCCAAAAGCAAAGTAAAACACCTGTATATTAAATACGTTGTTTACTGTGTTTCAACATATAATAATCACTAATTGGGTAATTTTTGCCTCATACAAAATCTTCATGATTCCAATGTATATTTTATATTAAAAACATGTTAATTTGGACTAACCACATTCCTGAGCTCTGCATCCTTAAGTGGCTCATTGCAATCATTGGATAGATTGTTCTTCAAAGGCGATCGTTTCTTCTGATATTGTTTCTAAACCTTCATAATGAATAAAGGTCCAAATTGAAAAAAAAATTAAGTGGAATAAATTTTCTAAGTCAGGGTTGGTAAATTTGGTCCTATAAATCAAAATGGGCCCATTGTTTTTTTTTTTTTTAGTATAGTTTATCAGAATATAGCTGCAGACATACATTAGCGTGTTATCCCTGGCTCTTTTTTTCTTTTTAACAGCAACAACATAGTTGACTATTTATGACTGAAACCATAACACCTACAAAGTACTTAATATTTTATTCTTAGAGTTTGCCAACACTTGTTTACCTTAGTGTACATCTCAGAGAAAAAGCACATATTGAGGCTGAGGATAGAGCTCAGGTAGAGTGGTGCTTGTGTAGCATGCATGAAACAGTTGGATCCTTCCACAGCACTATATAAACCTGATACGGTAGCGTCCACCTGTAAACCCAGTACTTAGGAGTTAAAAGCAGGAGGATCAGAAGTTCAAGGTCATTTGCTGCTACATAATAAGTTTGAGGCCAGCCTGGGTTACATGAAACCCTGTCTCAAAAAACAAAACAAGATAAGACAAAGAGAAAAATAACAAAACCAAACCAAACCCGAATATTAGCAGGGTCTGGTGAAGCGAATCTGTAATCCAGCTGAAGTAGAAAGACCTCCTACAGTGGTCCTACAGGGCCAGTCTGGACAATTTAGGGACATGGGTCAGTGGAAGAGCACATGTTTAAAGTCCTGGGTCCAATCCTCAGCATTGCAAATAGTAATAGTAACAATTAATAGTAATTATAAGTCACATTAATTTACTTATCCACCAACACTTATTTAAAGCTTCTTAAATTCTGGATACTTGTCTCTATGAGCAAGAATAAATACCTTTAACCTTCAAGAAGTTTATACAGATAATTCCATAGATTTGTTATAGAAAGTGCATCGAGTATATACCAGCGAGACCCCTCTTCCTGAAATTGGAAATGAGGGGAGTCAGCAAAATCAAAGACTGTAGAAGAGGAGGTCCACTGGACATTTGAGAACTTTCCAGGGTAAGTGGGAATTATTCACAGGAAAAAGAAGTGGCTGACATTTTAGGCAGTGGAACAGTTGTGCACAATTCAGAAGGCTCTTGCACTGTCAGAAATGGCCAGTTGAAGCTTGGAGTGTGGGGTGGACTGGTATGAGGTGAAGATGGAAAATGGCCAGAGGTAAGATGATGAAGTGCCTTTGTCTTTTCTAAAGAATTTTGATTGTACATTTTGGCCATTAGAAAATGCCTTGTGGTATTTGCAAGCAAGATAGTGCTTGTACTTTACATTGCAGGCAGTTTAGTAGCCTACAGTGCTATATCCCCACAGGTATGGTAAAAACACCAGGCAGGAAATCCATGTGGACCAAGTGAGTATTTCATATACTATTTCCTCTTGAGACAGTGACTATATTGACAGAAAGGACAACGCATAACAGAAATATTTGAATGGTGTTTCCCAAAGGGTATCCTGTAGAATATTGTGGAAGGCAATCTTTGTGCAAGAAAGCTTCCGGAATTCAAGAATTGCTCTGTGATATATCTGCCTTTGGAATGCAGGAGGAACATTAACATGTTGAAGATTATTAGAAATCTTGCTTTAAAAAAAAAATGCCATGTGTGGGAAGTCACACTTGTAATCCCAGTATTTTAGAAAATCTGGATGTTTGAGGCCAGTCTGGGAAGGGAAAAAGAAAGGGAGGGAAAGAAGGAGGAGGAGAAGGAAAAGAAAGATCCTGCTTTAATTGAGTGTTTCCCAAGCTCTTCCAATCACAGAACCCTATTTTTTTTGGGGGGGGGGGAGAAAATCACTTTATTCTTGGGGCTGGTGAGATAGTTAGCGGGTTAGGCTGGTGATTTGAATTCAGTGCTGGAAGCTCGCATGGTAGTAGAAGAGATCTGACTTCCAAAAGTTGTACTTTGACCTCCATATGTGTGCCATGGAATTCCTGTGTGTGTCTTTGCACATATACACTGAGATAATTTTTTTTTTAAAATCACTTTGTTCTAGTTAAATCATAAATTACACAGTTGTTTTAAGGAGGCCATACAGACTCTTGCCTGATCCCAAACTGTACCACCTCAGTGGATTTCTATATAGTCAGTATAATCTTGTCCATTGTTATTCTGAAACATGAAAATGAAGCTATTAACAAGAGAAGTTTAATATACAGTTGTACACATTCTTTACTAAAGTACCTTCACCAGAATTAAATTACTTGAAGTTTCTACAATTTGACCCTTTTTTGTTGTTAGACCCTTTTTTGTTGTTGCTGCTGTTTGTTTTTTGAGACAAGGTCTAACTGTAGATTGGACTGGCCTGGAACCCACAGTTATCCTTCCCCAACCTCCTGAATGCTAGAATTGCAAGCTTGTGCCACCATGCCCAACTTACAAGCTGATTTCAACGACAGAGTTTAACACCTGTGGCTTCAACCTCAAGATGGAGATACCTAGATGATATGTCAGGAGTTTCAGAGAGATCCAGGATACAGACAGAGGTTAGGAAATTAGCTTGTCAATGGAGTGAACCTGAAATTGTAGGTGCTACTGAGGTTTCATAGGAACAAGAGTAAAAAGGCAATGATTAGACATCTAAGGGTGGAAGAACGGTGCAATCAGGAAAGATGAGAAAAAATGGGAAGTTTCAGAGAAGAGACCATCAGTGGTAGCATATTCTAAAGTGAAGTTAAAAATAATTCTTAGGATTGACATCAGAGTTATCGGGCTCTTCCTTAGACAAGTTTGAGTGACATGGTCAGAAACTAGTTTGAAGTAAGAACAGAAGGCAGGGAGGAAGCAGTTGATATTCCAATAGGCTGGAGATAAGTGAAAAAGAAATAGTAAAGGCAGACATGGGCTAAATTTTCATACACTTTAATATGTTGGGCTCATTTTATTTCAAATCAATTTTATAACATATGGGCCTTGGTAGAATGGGAAGTAAGGGACATGCATCACCAGTTTCCAATGGTGAGGGAAAACAGGACAGTCCATTTGAAAAATGGTATCTTGATTCCTTATGCTTTTAGCTTTCGCATAGTTTAGGTCTCCTGGAAATGTTTATAAGGGCCATACCTGATGGTGGTATCTTGGCTCAAAATGTAGAAAGTTACAAGGATTGCAGCTTGAAACTTACCTAGTGAATCATAGCAGTGAGGTAGTTGGTGAAGTAGTTGAGACTAGACTTGAATTTTGAATTTTCTTTGTATTCAAATAGTCATGGAGTATATTTTAAAATTGATAATGGGCATCATGCTGATTGGCAAATTTAGTGTGAACCGTTCCATTTTTGGGGGAAAACGGGATGTGTATGTGAATGTGTATGTGTGTGCTTACCTGTGTTGGAGCCTGTGCAGGCTACAGGCTAACATCAGAATGTCTTTCTCAATTGCTTCTCCACATTATTACTCTTATTGAACTGCAGCTTACCGTATCAACTGGACTGGCCAGTGAGCCCCCAGGCTCTGCCTGTGTCTGCCTCCCAGAATTGAGGCTATGGAAGCCTGAGGCCATATACCCTGCCTTTACTTGGTGCTGGAGGGTATGGATTCAGGTTCTCATGCTTGCATAGCAGGCACTTTATCCACTGAACCATTTTCCCAGTCCCTAAAACTTATTTTTTAAAATTATTTTATTTTTCCTTTCTTTTTTTCTTTTTTTTTTTGCAAGTGTTTGTCTATCAGAGGGCACTGTATGTGCCTGTGTAGGACGAAGAGTGATATTGAGATCATCCTGGATTGCTTTAGCTCCTTTTTTTTTTTGGCTTTGCTCTGGGGTTTTCCAGGTTTTAACTTATACGCCCAGAAGTGCAGCCTACCACCATTTCTGCCTGGTGTTTTTACCTGGAATCTGAACTCAGGTCCTTTTGCTTGTGAAGCAGAGACTTAACCCCAGAGGCCTCTCTCCAGTACAATGCCTCGGGTTTTGTGCAAGCTAGGTAAGTATTCTACTAACTGAGCTAGGTTCCTAGCCCTTTTGTGAAACTTCTTTTAAAATTTGCAAACTGCAGTTGTCAGCATAAATTCTGAATTGAAGGACATTTTCAGCCCCAGTGGATTAGAGTTAGGGAAGTCTGCAGGAAAAGAAAACAGAGAGTAGACATCAGTAACTAGTTGTTGAATAATTACTTTCTACCTGTCCATGTGCTACACATTTTCAATGTAATTCTATGACAGAACGTCAAAGTGGAGAGCGTTATCTCCTGTTTGACATATAGGAACCTAATGCACAGAAATTTAAGCCCTTTGTCTCTCTAACACAGCTACACTCAAACATAAGTCCTGTTGACTCGAAAGCAGTAGATTTTGGGAAGGAGACTTCTAACAAACTGTAGGTGTGTATATATTTTTAAACATCAAATCCAGTAAGACATGGTGGCTATAATCCACCAGATCTGTGTCAACCCACTTTCTCAGGAGCTGGTGTGTGTTTGGAAGACCAAGCAAAGACTTACAGAAAAAGAAAAAAAAAAAAAAAAAGAATGTCCTTCCCTTCAGTGAGTGGAAGAGTTGGTGACTGGGCCAGTTGAAGAGGATCATTTGGGGTAGGCATGAGGCCCGGTTGGGTTTTCCAGGGGGATGAGAGGTAACTGCTGCTCTCTCCTCTCTGATGCTGTGAGAGGGGACTTCATACCCTTGAGCAGACCTCCACCTCGAGGAGGGAGTTGTTTGCATGCGGCTCTTTCAGCAGCACAACTACTGCACCTGATTGAGCTTTTTACAATTCGACGATCCTTGTTTGGTGAGGATCTGAGCATTTGACCAAGAGTCACACGTGCATGCACACGCCTCTCGTGGGATTGTGTTCTGTTCTCATTTTTCTTCTCGGGTTGGATTTTTATATTAGGCAAGCTAGTGAACTGATTCATAAGGAACTCAAATCTAAGATGCGTAGATATTTAAAGAATACACACACAAAAAAGGAAGACTGAGCACAGACTTAATTTCAAAGATTTGTGTAGGGTAGACAAAAAACCATTTTAATGAAATCATCTTTGTGCCAAGAGACAATCTAACTTCTTTTTTTATAAGAGGAGGAGGAAAAAAAATCCCTGGCATTTAAAAATGTAGAAAAGTTTGCATAGCATATTCTGAATCTGACCCACTGCTAATTGAGTTTTATAGTAGGTCTTCAATTTCAAAAGTGCATAAAGGCCTGTAGAAAGACTGTTTATTTAAAAGATTAAGATGTGGTAACACAGAAAAACTAGCTCTGATCAAAGTGTACTCCCTTCTCAGTTAAAGCTGGAAGTGGGAGGGCAGGTCAGTCCGTGTTAAGACTGCGGGGTCGAATCATCTAAGGGTATGTGTCAGGAACTGCAACCACAACATTCTTCTTTCTGAATGTGGAAGTTATTGGAGAAATCCTCTTTTTGCTGCCAGCTAATTAAAAATAGGCCTTTTTTGTTTTTGCGAATCCTCCAATATTTGAATTCATTCATTCATTTTAAGAAATAGTAGAATATAGGGGCTGGAAAGGTGGCTCAGGGGTTAAGCCAGATGGAAGGTCCTGAGTTCGGATCCTAGACCCCACGTATAGACGCTGGGCGGAAGCAGGGGCAGGCCTCTGTTTCTGGTCCTGGTAGGGCAGAGCCTGTGAATCCCAGGGCAGAGTAAACAAAGAGGAGGTGGAGGCGGTCCATGGTGGTTCCCAAATTCGTCCATGGTTCTACATGCACACACGCATACATCATACATGCACAATTGAATAAATAATAAAATAGAATATAAAGACAAGAGTAATAAATACATTCTTCAAACTAAAAAAAAATTGTAATTAAACAATATGAGTTGACATATTTGTATATATCTAACTCTAGGTAACCAGTAGTGATTCTTAATCAGCTTTTAAAACAATTTTCTTTTGAGGTTAGTAATTGATGACTCATTTGTGATTTTAGGATAAAACCGGAACCTTGGCAGCTATTGACACATCATTTTTGTTTAGTACATTGCAGGTTTTTTTCTGAACCACAAATTATTTCTTAGATACTCTAAGCTCATAAGTGAAATGACTGTATAGATTATGAAATTTTGAAATTCTCTCTCTCTCTCTCTCTCTGCATGTGTGTGCTAGGGAATGAACCCAGGGCCTCATACTAGACAAGTACTCTACCATTGGGCTACATGAAGCAGAGTTGGGGTTTAATGAAGATAGTTTGATGTAGACTTAAGCAGAAGGATAACACTCATATGAAAGTTAAAATTTTTTTTTTGCACGCATGTACGTGTGCCTGTGTGTATCAGAGGCACCGTGTATCCCTGTGAAGGACCAACGGTGACTTTGGGAACCATCCTGGATTGCTTCTACCTTTGCTTTGCTGTGGGGTTTTCCAGGCTCCACCTACCAGTGCTGGAAGTCCAGGCCGCCTGATAATTTTATGTGGGACTAGGAATCTGAACTAAGGTTATTCTGCTTGCAAGGCAGAATCTTAATCCCTGAGCTATCTATCTCTCTAGCCCCAAAGGGTGTGGGTTTCATAAATTTCTGAAAGTTAGCCATATCCAACTGTGGGCACAAGATCCTTAAGGAAGAGCACATCCCTCCCAACTCTCATTAATTTTGAAACTTTAAAAATTGGAAACATAAATATGTATCAGATCTGTGAGTAGTGATAAGTAGATATCTCAAACTAAACTGTGGTACAATTATATGAAAAACCGTTCTCACTCTCTCCACCCTTTTTTAAAAAATTTTTTGTGTGTGTGTGAGAGAGAGAGACAGTACACAACAAGTATCTCAAGTAGGTTCTAAGTACTACTAGTGTGAAATACATTCATCTTAAGTATTCATTTACTGAAGAGAATGAAAAATACAATTCCCTAATGGTGCATGCCTATGATCCCTGCACTTGGGAGGACACGTGCCAGCTAGAGCTACACAGCAAGACTGTCTCAAAATAAGAAAGGGGGAGAGCTGGAGAGATGGCTCAGGGGTTAAGACTCTGTCTCACAAGCAGAAAGTCCTGAGTTGGGACCCCAGGTCCCACTTACAAACGGCAAGTGGAAAGGGCCCGCGCTTGCACTTAGGGCTCTGGTGGTCCCAGAGCTAAGCAAGAAGGAGGTAGAAACAATCAAGGATTACCAAAATCACCCTTGGTTCTCCACAGGGACACACAATGCCCTCTGCCCCCCCCCACACACAAATAAAAAAAATATATATGCTTTTAAAAAATGCCAGTTAAAAATAGCAATAGCCTGCACTTCTGGCCTGAAGGGCAGAACCTGGGAAATCCTAGAGAAAAGCAATAAGAAGTAGAACAATCCAGGGCCTCCACAGGCACACACACTCAAGTGTCCTTTGGTAAACATACACGCGCACACACACATGCACACGCGCGCATAGAAAATAGAAATTTGTGGGAAAGTTCCAAATAGAATAACTCTCCCTTCTCCCTCCCTCCCTCCCTCCCTCCCTCCCTCCCTCCCTTCTCCCTCCCTCCCTCCCCCCTCCCTCCCTCCCTCCCTTACTCCCTCCCTTCCTTCCTTCCTTCCTTCCTCTTTCTTATTTTCTTTGATGATTCAAAGCAACTTATTAGGGCTGCTTACAGGGTTCATGGTGAGGGATTATTTGCTGAAGCATGGGCTCTTTACAAATGGTTATACCTCCAAATAAGCCTCTCTCCGTGGGAGCCACAGACCGTGTATTTTTCTAATCGTGACTTGTGTGTGTCTTGACTGTCCTGTGTTTGACTGTGAGTAGTGTGGTCATGAGATGGCTTGGGCCACCTGCATTGAGTCCATCCCAGGGGACATGGAAGCCGAGCCTTTTACCACACCCACTCTATGGGACTCCAGATCCGTTGTTGACACTACAACCAGCGCCCCTCGGGATTCTCTGCAGAGAAGGCAGAGGGCCAGGTGATGCTAGGTGCCTGTGGCTACCAGGGGGCAGAAGCCTTGCTGTCCCCAGGGTCACACATCTGCATCGTGACTCTTCCTGTTGCCCCTGAGGTTTGCCATTTGGCCGCCTGATGTTTCTGTCCCGTGGCTCAGTTGTATGAAGTGAGTTTCTGGCTTTGCGTATCTGGGTGTTAGTAAGTCTCTTCTCTCTGCCCAGTGCAGCGGTCGCCTCCGCACTGTGACCCAAGGACACTATGATCTCTTCACTGTCCTGGGCAGTCTTGACCTGCCTGTAATAGGTTCTGTGTGCATATGCGTTCACTCAAATGCTTCTGAGAGAATCAGCTCCGTGTCATTCCTGCTCCCACATCAACTTTTTAAACAGTGCTTTTAACCCTTGAAAACAAAAACATCTTGTTTTGTATATATAAAACCTGTTGGGTTTTTGTTTTTTAACGAATAAATCAAGCACTACCCACAAATGAAAAAAAAAAAAAAAAAACAACAAATGGTTATACCATGGATGAAAAAACTTTTCCCGGCGGTGATAAAGTGCCTACTTGCAAACTTGGCGATTTGCATTTCAATCCTCAGAAGCCCATGTGGTGGAAAGAGAGAACTTATTTCTGAAAGTTGTTGACTCCACCTGAGCACCATAGCGTGCATGTGTGTACCTTTTCTCTCTTTCTCTCAAATGCATAAAGGAAATATTAAAAGAGAAAATAAGTTCTCCCTTTCCCAGGGACATTAAGTACCTGCAGATAAGATTTTCAGAAGGGTGTGGGACCTTGTGAGCCCTTCCCACAAACTACCAGTATTGGGCTCTAGGTCTGGAGTGGAGATGGAGCAACTCAAAGATTCTTCTCACCCACAAAACAGGATGTTGACAGGTCTAATCTTGTCTGATGAGGATAATCATACTCCCATGGGATCAGAAGCACAAAAGCACAATGTTCTACCCCCCTCCACTCCCCTGAGCCTTGGAGGATGTGATATAAAAGTACCATTTATGACTGAGCAGTCAACAGTCACTTATTCTCAGCACTTTGACCAGTTATGAGTCTCTGCTGTTGCTACTACCCTCTGCAGAAAGGAACTTCTTGGATCAAAGGCAACATCAGCACTGATATATGAGGATGAACATAATTTTTTTTGTATTTTATTGATAAATTTTTAAAAACATTTTTATTATTATTTATTCAACTGTGCACATGTGCGTGTGTATGTGTGCGCGTGTGTATGTGTCTGTGTGTGTGTGTGTCTGTGTATGTGTAGAACCACGGATGATTCGCGAACCACCATGGACGCCTCCACCTCCTTCTGCCCCGGGATTCACAGGCTCCGCCCTACCAGGACCAGAAGCGCAGGCCGCCCCCGCTTCCGCCTGGCGTCTATACGTGGGATCTGGGATCCGAACTCAGGACCTTCTGCCTGCAAGGAAGAGGCTTAACCCCTGAGCCACCTCTCCAGCCCTATTTCTTTTCTTTAATGGATTAATTGATAGATTTTCCCCTAGTTTTACAAGCATAGCGAGTACTTATCTCTGCTTCCCTCCATCCCTCCTCTTTCCCATCCCCCTGCCTTCCCTTCATCAATCTATTCCACTCGCTCCCACCCTCCTGCCTATCCCAAGATCTGTTTTTAAAAACTTGTACAGATCTTGGGGGGGGGTGAATTCTAATGTATATGAGAAACCCTTTAGAAGGGAAGAATTATCATTGTTAAGTATTGGCAATCACGATATAAAGATGAGCTTGGTAGATTTATGCTTGATATTCTTGATCATTAAATATTTATTCATTTATTTTTAAGACTATGAAGCTTGGAATGGCTGGAACTTTTTTTTTTTTTTTGAGACAGAGGGTCTCATGTAGCTCAGTCTTGTCTTGAATTATAGAGATACACTCTCCCCAGTGCTGAGATTATGGGTCTGCACTACAATTCCAAACTTAAAAATATTCACATTTATTTATTCATATTTATTTTGATATAGTCTCTTAAGTAGCCCAGGCTGGTCTTGAACTCATTAAGTAGCTGGGAATGACTTTGACCTTCTGGTTCTCCTTCTGGTCCTGTGTACAAGCACACCTAGTTTATGCAGTGCTAGAAATCAACCCAGAACTTTGTGTAAGACCCTACCAACTGAGCTGCACTTCACACTTCAGACTTTACAAGGTTTATATTTAAAGAACATAATTAGAAGTCACGTGTCCACGTAGAGCAAACAGAGGCTTTCGCTTTCTTGCTATAAAGTAATTATTAATCTGTTTGAAATTGTTTCCAAAGATTTTGGATGTCTTTCCATAAACTGGTGTAGTATATTATAGTCACATAATCTTTCATTAAAGCTCAGTTTACAATGTGTATTAAAGTGCCAATTCAGAATTCAGGAATAATGCTCATTTAATAACGATACCAACTACCTTAGTCTTAAAGAGCTTGCAGACAGTTATAAAGAACTGTAAGCAAAGTTCCATGGGCATCCAAAAGGGATGGCTTAATTGTAGTTGTGTGTGATGGAGGCTAGAAGGGGAGAGGAAAGAAGGTCGGAGATAGTGAGAGATGGAACCTGGAAGGGAATTTGCCTTTATTATGAACTGCTTTAAGTACTTGGACACTGTTTGAAGTATAAAATGAACAGAATTTCTTCTAAAGTCTGAGTATTAGACCTAGCTTACAGTAGCACCCAAATGATGAGATGTAGGCCAACAATTATGTGTGATGTCATTGTATTTTTTTTTAAAAAAATTCATTTAGTGTGTGTGTGCGTGTGCATGTGCACATGTGTGTGTGTGTGTGTGTGTGTGTGTGTATGTGTCAGAGGGCACGTGTGTCCCTGTGGAGGACCAAGGGTGACTTCGGGAATCATCCTGGATTGCTTCTATCTCCCGCTTGCTTCGCTTTAGGATTTTCCAGACTTCACCCATCAGGACTAGCCGTGCAGGACGTCACCATTTCTACCTGGCATTTTTATGATCCAAACTCAGGATCTTCTGCTTGCAAAGCAGAGTCTTAACTCCTGAGCCATCTCTCCAGCCCTGTATTTATTTTTATAATATGGAAGTGAAATTAACAGTGTCCTGTATTTTACCTAACTCCTCTATCAGAGGGAATAGAATTAGTAAACACATACAAAGTATCTAGAACATGTTGGTGCACGTAATGTTGGTACATGTAATGTTGGTGCACGTTAGTTTTTGACATATCCTGTTGACAAATGATGGAAAACTCAGGTTAAATAATTTGCATTTAGTTCATAAGATAAGAAGTAGTTGATTTGGACTGTAAATTGCTAGAGCCAGTTTAGAAAACACAGTTTGGCAGTTCCTCAGAATGGTAAACACAGAGTTACCATATGATCTGGTAATTAAGTCCACCCACTGAAGGGGACAGGATTTAGCAGCAGATATCAGGAGATGGGATCACTGGAGTTTAGAGATGCCTACCTCCCAGGAGGTGGTTATCTGTTACATCAAGACAGAGATCCTCCCACACTCAATTCAGGCGAGTTGCCTATCTCTTTTCAGAGGGACAGCAGAAGGTAAATTTATCACAAATTTATTATTTAGCATTGCCCATTTTTTAGTTTTAGCAAAGAAAAATAAAATGCACAAAATAGCTAAAGCATATTGCTACTGATATTTGAAACCATATATATCTTGCCTCTACTATTGTAGCCCAGACCAGTTTCCCAATTGCTGGGATTACAGGTGTGTATCACCACATCCAGCTAGAAACTTTCTTTAGCGAAAATTAAACATTTTAACTGTTGGCTGTCTTGGAGAGAGAACAACTGGTATTGAGGGGCCCAGCCCTCTTAGGTAGAGAGGTATTGGAAAGAGAGGGTGGGGCTCAGATGGGCTGTGGTAATGATCAAGGTGGCACGAAAGGGTTTGGAAGAGGACAAGATGTGAAAGGTATGAGAAACAGGGCAATTATGACTATAAGGAGCTGCACAGGGAGATGAGGAAACTACAGTAGGGCCGTGATTGTTCAGCTGTGAAATGCCAATCATCACAGCTAAAACAGATAATTCAGCATCCAAACAGCTTGACCTACATACCATTGTATTCATTTGTATTAGAGGTGGCAGTACAATACAGATGGGCAATCTGTCATGTAGATGATGATGAAAAATGGAGTTTCTGAGAACTGAAAAATGTAACTTTCTAGGCAAGGTTATGTGCTTTCCATCCTATATCCCTGGATGACTTTATTTCCTTTCAACACTGAGGCTGTCGCCTTCTGATGGCATTAGTCTCCATCTTTCTCTCTTTTTAAAGACATTGTGTGTGTGTGTGTGTGTGTGTGTGTGTGTGTGTGTGTGTGTGTGTAGGTCAGAGGACAACTTTGTGGAGTTGTTTTTCTCCATCTATCTTTATATAGGTTCTGGGTATCAAACTTTGGACAAGTGATTTTACCCATTGAGCCATTCACCAGCCTTCCACATTAGCTCCGAATTTAGTCACTGAAAGGCCTTTTGCTGTTGCATATCCCAATGGGCTCTGTGTTTGTTTGTCGCCTCCCTCTTTCTTGCTGACTCTCACTTTCCCTTTTAAGTGAGGTCTGCCTTGTAACCAAGAATGTCTTGAATTTTTTAAACTTTTATTCATTTATTCAGTCATTCATTAGTTCATTCATTCTGTGTGTGTGTGTGTGTGTATCTAAGGGGTCATATTTCCCTGTGGAGACCCAAGGGTGACCTCAGGAATCATTTACTTACAGAAAAAGAAGAAATTTAAAGAGACCAGAGAGATAGTTCATTTGGTAAAGCTCTTAGCACACAAGCTTGAAGACCTGAGTTACAGCACTAGAATTCATGTAAACAAACAAACAAACAAACAGGTATGGTTTGTAATCCCAGTACTGACATGGCAGAGATGGCCAGACCCTGGGTCTTGCTGGCCAGCCAGTCTGTGTTTATTAGATGAGGTCTAGGCTCTGCCAGTAAAGCTTCCATCATGCAAACCTTCTTTTTCTGTAAATAAATGACTGAGGAAGTAGTGCAATTCCTTAAATATCAGAAAATATTATCATTTTCTATCCTTTAGATAAGAAGATGAATATAAATTCACACTTTTTGTATTCTGGAGAAATAACATTAGCAAATCTAATTTAACTTGGTTGAAGCGGGAATATAATAATTCTTCAGTGTGATCAAATGTATATGATACAAGTTTGACTCCATTTTCCTAGAACTCACAACAGTACTGTAGTTCATTTATCTTCACCAGTGTCTCTTCGCACAATAAGGTCTTTATCTTTCTCAGCTCTAGCCCTTTTCTTTTGTAATTTGTCTTTTTTGGTCTTTTTCAGTCTCTTTCTCCATCTTTTGCAGGAGCTGGGGAGGAGTGTGCCCAGTCATCTTGTCGTCAAGAACTTGCTTCTTCACATTCTGATCTGAGGAGCTCTAGGCCTCTGTAATCACTCAGATAGAGCCCTTCTCGTAAATCACGTGGTCTTCTGTCTCCCACAATGGCCATTCCTGCTGCTGTTGTCATAGTAACATGAATCCTTATAGCCTGACGATTTCTTGGCACTTGTGCTTCTCCAGCCGCTTCCATTCCTAGGTCTTTTGAGCCTACACTCCTGATCCCCATCTTTCTGTTGCTTTCTCTGGAGGGTTCTTGTCATTCCTAGAACCTTGCAAAGTTAACTCAGCCCCTTTGTTGTGTTTTTTTTTTAAATCAATCTATTTATTTATTTATATTTATTTATTTTGTGTGTGTGTGTGTGTGTGTGTGTGTGTGTGTGTGTGTGTGTGTGTGTATCAGGGCACTGTGTGTCCCTGTGGAGGGCCAAGAATGACTTTAGGAATCATTCTGGATCCCTTCTACCTCCTTGTTAAGCTCTGGGATTTCCCAGGCTGCACCCACCAGGGCCGGAAGTGCAGGCCAGCAGTTTCCACCTGGCATTTTTTAATGTGGGGTCTGGGATCTGAACTCAGGATCTTCTGCTTTCGAGGCAGAGTGTTAACTGCTGAGCCATCTCTCTGGCCCCCATTTGGTTATTTCTTAATCCAGTTTTGTAAAGCATAACCTCATTGACTGCCTCCTTTGCCTTATCGCCAATGTCTTCCTTTGACCCACGTTCACAAGAATGCAATATCTACTGATGCTGGGCTTTACTTAACCTACCCAAAGTCATTCTGATTTTTTTCTCTTTTCTTAATTTTGTATGTCTTCTTGCAGTTTGTCTGCGTGTTGCTGATAAATTCATGGGCAAACAACTTAGGGAAACAAGGGGTTTTGTTCTAGCTCATGATTCACATCGAAGTTCACAACCCAGCTGGGCGGGTGGGAGAGTTAGACCAACATCAGGAGCCTAAAGGAACTAGCCACGCCATATCCACAGGAATTTCTGAAAGAGAAGCAAACCTCACTTGCCTGATTGCAAGTCTTCTGAAGTATGTCAAACTACCGAAGCAGCTTCCAGCTTCTCTTCCACCTGCCTGGAGACTGGTCCCACTACAGGCTGCGTCTTCCCAAATTAATTAGTACTCTCCTGCAGGCTTACTTAACTACTGATTCTTCACAAAAGTGTCCAGAGATCAATCTTCTTTGTTCAAGCTGACATTTATATCTAACACATGCCTTGAACCTTTACATTTTACCTTCTCTAATATTACATTTAAGCTTGGAAGTAATGAAAATGAGTAGTGATTTTTATGAAGAATTTGAGAAAATATAGAAACAATGGGAAGGAAAAAGAAAACAATGATATTGCTATTTTCCTCAATTTTCTCTTAGCATGAAGAAGTTCTTACTATATTGAAAACTTCATAAATATAATTTGTAATGATACTAAGTACTCTACTTTTAATTTACAGTGCTATTATTGAGCATTATGCTGGCTTTAAACTGATCATGGCAGCCTTTCCCCTTCAGTCTCAAGTGCTGTGATTACAGTTGTGAGACACTACACCTGATATGCTGATTTTATTTTGTTTTTTTCATCATGTGTTGAGATAGGGTCTTTTATGGCCCAGGCTGGCTTTGAACTTGCTATGTAGTCAAGGATAACCCCCAACTCCTGATCCTCCTGCTTCTGCCTCCCACATTCTGGGATCACAAATATAAGCCACCTGTCAAAATTATTCCTTTCTGCTGCTGTTAGACAACACTAAGACACAACTTAAGGGGAAAAAAGGGAAGATTTATTTAGCTTACAGTTCCAGAGGAGATATGGTCCATTATGGTGGGAAAGGCATAGTATGTGCTAGAAGCTGGAGGTAGCTCAGATCACAGAAGTCATCTTGGAGGCAGAGGAAATAAGAGCAGTATTGTCATAGTTTGCCTGCATGGTTATTGATAAATGACCAAACGGCTTAAGAGAACAAGGGGTTTATTTCCTTACGACAGTCTGGTTACAGTTCTCAGTCCAGCTCGACAGGAGAACATGCACCAACACCAGGGCTGAGGGAACTGGCCACACCATTTCTATGTAATGGCTGAGAGAGGGACAATCCTTTTTTTTTTTTTCCTTTTTTTTATTAAAAATTTAATTATACATTTTAAAATTTTTTACCAGTTCCCTCCCTTCCCCCTCCTCCCCCCGAACCCCCTCCTCCCCCTCCCCTTCCCCCAGTGCCTCCCCCCCAATTCCCAGAGAGTCCTTTATTGTGTACGCCTAACTCTCCACTGGGTCCTCCTCTCCGATGACATATAAGGACCCAGTGGCATTTCCATAAGCCTTTCTCTTGTTCCCCTTAAGCATAAGATCACTACTATGGCTGTCAATCCCTTGCCTCCAGGGGTCTCGGTGCCCTTAATAGATGCTAGAGGGCAACAGTGCGCTGGACATTGCGCAGGGCATGCAAAGTCCCATTATGATTGCTTTGGCCCCAACTATTGTTGAGAATCTTGCAAATCGTTGCTCCTCCCATCCTTTTGCTCTTACAATCTTACCGCCCCCTCTTCCGCAAATGGAGAGAGGGACAATCCTTACTTGCCAAACCAGCATGACTGGCCAAGTGAACAGAAGGATGCCAACTCTCTCAACCAGCTCTCCGTGATTTATTCCAAGACCTAGCCCTACCACCTGGGCCTTCCCCATCAGCTAGACAATCTCCTTCAGGTTTGCTCTGGGCTAAACTCAACTAATTCTTTACAAATGTGCCCAGAGCTCAAACCTTCAACAGTCAAGTGACACACCTGTGCCTAACCATGACAAGTATGCAGGTGGAAACAGGGTGGGTTTATCTAATCTCAATGCTGGTTCCTTGAGACATGCCTTTCTCCAGCAAAGTTCCAGCTCCTAAAGGTGCCAGTCCCAAACATCAACATCAACTAAGGATTTGAACACATGTCTGTTGGAGACAACTCATGTTACAACCATGACACCATCATGCTGGTTTGACTTTATAGTTGGAACTTTTTTTCTCTCTGTAACTGTCAAGATTCTTTTTTTATTTTATTTTTATTTTTTTTAATTTTTTTATTATTATTATTTATTCAACTGTGTGTATGTGCGCGCGTGCGTGTGTCTGTGTGTGTGTGTGTGTGTGTGTGTGTGTGTGTGTGTGTGTGTGTATGTGTAGAACCACGGACGAATTCGCGAACCACCATGGACGCCTCCACCTCCTTCTGCCCTGGGATTCATAGGCTCCGCCCTACCAGGACCAGAAGAGCAGGCGCTTCCGCCTGGCGTCTATACGTGGGATCTGGGATCCGAACTCAGGACCTTCTGCCTGCAAGGCGGAGGCTTAACCCCTGAGCCACCTCTCCAGCCCTATTTTTATTTTTTTAATTTTTATTTATTATTTATTCAATTGTGAATGTGTATGCATGTGCACGCGTGTGTGTATGTATGTGTATGTATGTATGTGTGTGTGTAGAACCACGGACAAATTCGGGAACCACCATGGACGCCTCCTCCTCCTCCTTGTTTACTCTGCCCCGGGATTCACAGGCTCCGCCTTACCAGGACCAGAAATGCAGTCTATACGTGGGGTCTAGGATCCGAACTCAAGCCTTCTGGAAGGCAGAGGCTTGACCCCTGAGCCACCTCTCCAGCCCCACTATCAAGATTCTTGAAAAATACCCCAATAAACTGGTCTTCTACAGTACAGTGTCAGATTTTAGGATTAGAGGGACCTATAGAATTAATCTACTCTAATTCTTTCATTATTTAAAGTGAAGACAAAACAAACCAAGAAAAGAATCTCTGGCAAGTTGGTTTGCCTAATGTTACAAGCAATGATAGAGGTAGAGTTAGAATTTAGTTTTAATGACTTTTTTTCTATTTTGTTTCCTAATTAATATTGAAATTGAATTCAGCCTTGTATATTGGTTTTGTGCTAGGACTTTTGAATCTAAGACACATGCTCTACCACCTAGCTTAAATAGATTTTAGGATAAATTGCCAGACAGAGATTTTTAAAAAATACTTTATGTATTTGAGAGAGGAGTGAGAGAAAGTAGGTATGCATATAGGGTAGTGTCATAGTTATAATCAGACTATCAGTAAGTAAGAAAATAAATCCTTGTTCCCTTAAGTTGTTTGATGGTCACTTATCAGCAACCATGCGGGCTGACTGCAACAGGTACTCAAGTTTTAGAAATCAGTTCTCTCGTTCCACCATGTGGGCTCCAAGGATGGAACTTATGCCATCAGGCGTACTAGTCACTCTTATCTGTTGCTGTGAGAGAATACTTGAAGTCAAGTTATTTAAGGGAGAAAGAGAGATTTGCTCATCTTATGGTTCCAGAGGGAAGATAGAGTCTTTCATGGAGGACACAGGATGGCTGGCTGGCCAAAGCTGGAAGAGGCTAAGTCACTGCAGACATCTTGGAGGCTGAGAACTGCTAGACTGCCTCCTACAAAAGCAGATTTCTCCAGGAGGTAGGGTGGGTCTAATCCACGTCAATGCCCACCCCCATGACTGCCTTCTTCCGGCAAGGTGTCTCCTCCTAAAGGTGCCATGACCTTCCCAAACACATGAGACTGTAGGGGACACATTTCAAACCATGACACCAGGTTTGCACACATTTGTGGGCCTGAGAAATTTAGAAAGTTGCCTTTAATTTCCAGGAGTAGTTTTATCAGGTATATAAAAAAAATATATCCAACACTTATTTAAACTCAAACAACATAACATGAATCCTCATATATTTGCTTTGTAATGTCACTTAGTAAATTACCCCTAAATGTAATTGATGACTTACTGTCCCTCTCGTGTTCTTCATAGTTCAAGAACTTAAGACAGCTTGGCTGGGCTCAGCTGTTTCAGTGTGTCTGGCGAGGTTGCTGGCAGCCGTTGGGACCACAGTCACTGAGGGTTTGAACAGGGCTGAAGGCTCACTTTTGCACTTGGCAAGTAGGCACTAACTTTTGGCAGGAAGCCTCAGTTTCTCTCCACAGGGCTGCTTGACTGTGCTCCCAGGATGGCCGCTAACTCCTTCCAGGCGGAGCAGCCGCAAGAACAATGCAGAATCTGCTTTCCTTTTTGGAAACCGCATCCGAAATACACCCTGACGCTGTATGGGCGGCTCATGTGTGCAATCCTAGCACCGAGGAGGCTGAGGCAGGAGGATGAAGGCCTGGGCCGTGTGGGACCCAGTTTCCATTAACAGCAAGCAAACATCTGCCCTCACTTCTGCGCCATTCTATTGCTCACACAAGCCCTGCCCGATTCACCCTTGAAGAGGACTACTGAAGGTGTGAAAGCAACACTTCGGGTCCTGAAGTCATCTTAGATGCTGGTGGCAACAGTTGCAAAGCCACAGCTGTTGGAGGCTCAGGTCTAAGTGATTCTGGACCCAGATTCTCTCTCAGCCTTGCCATTCTGCCAGTCTTGGGCTGAATGAAAATGGCTCGAATATATCCAGCTGTGCCTTTTAGGGATTAGTGGGAAGGCTAGGGAAGATAAATAAGAGGAACTAGCATACCTCAGTTGTGTGCTGTTGCCCCATGTGCCTGTTTACTGGACCACCTGAAACCACCGAGGGATCTAGGAAATGAAAATAATATCTTTGATACCTTTGTCAACACGGACAGGAAAGGAAGAAGGTACTGGAAATGTTTGCTATTAGTCAGTACTCACTCTCTGCCCCAATACGCTCCTGTCATTCTAGTAAGGATGTGTATCCATTGCATATTACATGTTCTTATAAGCAATTAGAGAAGAAAATTTCAAATAATTTTTAAGGAAGCAGAAATGATGACGGACTTATTCTGAAAAAAACAAAAAACTGGGTATGCAACCTAATGGTGATTGCTAAAAGGCAGTATGTTTAGGCATCTGTTATAATAGGTTAATAGTGTTCTCCATTTGTTTTAATGGTTGGTATAGCATCTTGAAAAACACAAATTCTATTTATTTTTTGTAACAGAGGATAGCCTTGAACTCATGATTTTCTTGCCTCAGCCTTCCACATGTTAGGATTTTAGCATGTGTCATCCTGTCCTGTTATGTGTTCTGTTTTCCATAACAGTGTGACTAATATACTAACCATTGATAGAATACCCTGCTAATACTAATTCCATGGCTTTTAAAAAATTTTTATTATTTATTCAATTGTGCATGTATGCGCGTGTGTGTATGTACGTGTGTGTGTAGAACCATGGACAAAATTGGGAACCACCATGGATGCCTCCACCTCCTCCTTGTTTACTCTGCCCTGGGATTCACAGGCTCTGCCCTACCAGGACCAGAAACGCAGGCCGGCCCCGGCTTCTGCCCAGCGTCTATACGTAGGGTCTAGGATCCGAACTCAGGACCTTCCGCCTTCAAGGCGGAGGCTTAACCCCTGAGCCACCTCTCCAGCCCTAATTCCATGTTTTCTGTGCTGGATTTTTTTTTTCCAGTTCTGGGGATCATTAATCTACATCTCTAGTCCATATGAGCATCTACTTAGTGTACATATAACTATTGGCTAAAATGTAGAAATTGCCATTGCAACTGAGGCATTCATAACATAATTGGGAAATTAGTAGTTATATACACAGAAGTTTAAGGTCTCTTGTAAACAAAACAAAACAGACAGACAAACAAAATTACCAGGATAGGGAGATGACTCAAAGGTTAAAGCCTTTGCCTTGAAGCAAAGGAGTTTGGATCCCCAGGTCCCACATAAATGGGATGGGGCAGAAATGGTGATGGCCAATAACTCCTGTCCTGGAAGGCGGAACATGGGAAATGCCAGAGCATAATCCAGGAAGATTTCTGACGCCACCCTTGAGCCTCCACAGGCACACATACTAAAGTGCCCTCCAGTACACACACATATGCACATACAGGCACAGGCACTCAAACACACAAAAAAACTATACTTTTTAAAGTTAAAGTAGGGAATATTAAATTTTAACATATAAACTTGAACAATGTAATATGAATCAATTATTTGAATTAAAAATCAGTTCTGATAAGGTAATGTCACGATCATGAGGCAGAGAAAGGAAGTAGGAACGGTGATGTAGCTCTGCCCTGAGAGGTTATATTTTCTTTTTCTGTTGTGCTCCATCCCACGGGGTTATTCTGGAGCCAGATATCTTCACAGAGCTTTGGACTGCATAGAGGATATGTATTTTAAAGAGCAATTTTATACTCTGTTTTATTGCCAAAGAACTGTTGAGTGTGTGAGCGATAGTGTCTTCTATTTAAGATCCAAAAAGAAGGTCCTTAAGACCCAGGGAAGAGATAACAATTGCTTTTATCTTAACAATAGCATCTGTCCAGGTCATATCTCCTTCTTTCTTCAGTGTCTAAGGAAGTGAACCACCTTCATAGGTAAAACTCTTGTACTTATAGCCCTATGTTAATGTCTTCTGTCTTATCATAGTTATGGATCCTTGCTCTTAACTCACTTCAATTTTTTTTTTAATGTTTGCTTTTCACAATTTAGGATTTTTTTAGAACAAAGAGGCTTTTTTTGTTTGTTTGTTTTTGTTTTAAAAAGAGGGGGCTGGAGAGGTGGCTCAGGGGTTAAGCCTCTGCCTTGCAGGCAGAAGGTCCTGAGTTCGGATCCTAGACCCCACGTATAGACGACAGCGGAAGTGGGGGCGGCCTGCGTTTCTGGTCCTGGTAAGGCGGAGCCTGTGAATCCGGGAGCAGAGTAAACAAGGAGGAGGTGGAGGCGTCCATGGTGGTTCCTGAATTTGTCTGTGGTTCTACACACACACACACACACACACACACACACACACACACACACATACACACTTGCACACACACATACACATACAAATGAATAAATAATAAAAAAATTTTAAAAAAAGAGGAATATTTTAACTAGAAAATAAAATCAGGGCTGAAGAGATGGCTCAGGGCCTCACAAATAGAAGGTTCTGAATTCAGAGCCTAGATCCTGGATCCTGGATCCCAGATCCCACATAAAAATGGAAATATCAGCATCCTGTACTTCTGGTCCTGAAGGCCGAGCCTAGAAACTCCACAGCAGAGCAAAAAGAGGAGGTAGCACAATCCAGGGTGATTCCCAAAGTCAACCATTGAGCCTCCACAAACACACACAAAGTCCTCTAATACACACAGAAACACACAGACACACACACACACACACACACACACACACACACACACACAAATAATAAAATAAAGCTGGCTCCCTGGTCATCAAAATGACAGATACTAAAAAAAAGTTGATAATACTAAATGGTGGTGGCAGTGAAAGAGCAATTACAACCTAATAGTGAGGGTAGGATCGAAAATACATTGCCCTCCTGTTGGTTTGTTATAAAAGGAAACATGTGCATGTGACCCAGAAAAATGAGAGCCTGTTAATAAAAAGCATCAAAATGCATAGCCGCTTTATTCATAACTCCTAAATAGTCTCTGTGTCCATCAACGTGAGAATGGATAAATGCACTGTGGTATATTTCATACAGCATGATGTGTTCACCAACCTATAAAATAACATGGATGCACCTAAAAAACATGCTGAGTAAAGAGAACCTTATTGCAAGAGTACATATTTTATGATTACATTTCTATGAAATCTTAGAATAAACAAAGTTAATAATCTATGGTAAAATATTAGAAGATAGTGTATGTGTTAAAGGTGTGAAAATGTGGATTAATTAGGAAAGGAACTTTTGAAGATGTTAATGTCCTTTATTTTGATAAGGATTTGGCTTACATGGGTATATTTGTCAAAACCCATCCAGTATACACTTAAATTATGCATTTTACTATATGTAAAAATTTTATAAGGCTATAAGCAAATATTAATTTCTGGACCATACAGTGCTTTTCCAGTGCCACAAAAGGAAAAAAAATCTGTTTCATGGACTGCATACTGAAGTGTACTGATGTCTATAATTTTCTCAGAAGCATATAGAAAACTAAAGTATGTCAGTGAGAACAGAGCTAGAGTAATTGACCAAGCATAATAGAATGATAATGGTGTGCACCATGACTTTGTTTTTGTTTGTTTTATGTTTCTGGTAGTGCTGGGAATTGAACCCAGGACCTAGAACATGCTAGGCAAGCATTATACCCATGAACTATACCCCATCCATTATTATGAAATCCTTTCAACTGCTGCTTCAATTTTTTTCCTAACAAGGTACTGGGGGAAAAATGCCTTTAGACTTTCATGTTCTGGCTGGCTGTATCTTTTCTATTTATATCTAACATATTTTTTCCTTTCAGAGGGAATTTGTGCCATATTTTTCAAGAATTATGTAACGTCTAACGAAAGCTCTTTCCCAGGTAATCAACTGATAACACTCATTCCAAATATAACTCACCTTAAAAATTAGATAAGGGACCAGGATCAGACCCTGGATGTGATCCCACTGAAGACATTTTTTACAAAGATGAGTATCAGGATATTTTGATATATTTTGCCTCGGTAACATGTCCCCAGTGGGACAGTCCCAAGAGTAGTAAGTATGGAAGCAAATGTGAGTCCAGCACACCATCTCTCTCAGGAACGAGAAATAACTTCAGTCTCAGCAATCTTTTAGGAGGACTAAGGACAGTTATAGTCATGTCAGCAGAAGGTCGGGACCCATCACATTAATAGCACTGGTACCAACACACATGTCTCCATCACATTTACCCTCTTTACAGTTAACTATGTTGAGATTCCACAGCCTCCTACACCAAGAGTGTGAGAGGAGGCATTTCCCCCCTAGAAACTTGTATATTACACGAGGGATATTCTAGTTCCTTCCCTGTCCCAGGCACCAAGACTGGCAGACAGGAAAACCCATCTGGAGGGTTGTTGTGCTGCCTGTTCGATGGGCCTGGCAGGAAACAGAGGGCGGAGACTCTCAGCGGACCACGTAGCAATGCAGTCTTCCCTAGATCAGGCGCACTGTCCCTGTGGCTACTTCCAAGAAACAAGGTAGCCAGGAAATTCGCAGGTCAACTTAGGCAAAATGAAGCAAAAACCCTGAGCTGTGGATGGAGATGTAATACATAACAGAGCGGCATTGCAGCTGCAAAGAGTGCATTATTTGATTTTTCAGATGAAATAATGAAAACACAAGTATTTTGTTTTTGTAAGTAAACCTTTGCATTAGTCACTACAGGTTTTGTGTTGGTTGGTTGAATTGGTGGTTTAATAACAACCCTCTTTTCACCCCCTCGCCCCCCCCAAAAGATGAGTAGCACCGTAGACGGGCCCTGATGCAGGAGCCGGAAACGTGGTGGTGCTGAAACTGGGCAGATTCCGCTTCTTTGGAGTTCGCAATGTAATGGACGGGTAGACAGTGGAAGAGAAAATGAATAGACCAGTGAGTTGGGGAGAGTGAACTATTTCCATGGAATGGCTGTGGGAGAGAAGTCAGTTTTGGGGAGGTCTGAAAGAGGAAGGTCTCAGTGAGGACATGAGAGTTGCAGTGACTGCGTGGAGCAGAGGCAGCAGGGCCTCTTCGTGCAGGATTCTAGGCGTGGGCTGGGGAAAGAGATCATGTTCCTCATTTTAAGGAGAGAGCCGTTTAGTAATAGGAGAGTTTTTAAAGTTATCTTTAAAAAAAAAAAAACTCTGTGTGTGTGTGTGTGTGTGTGTGTGTGTGTTAGAGGTTGATGGCAGGTGTCATCCTCTATTGCCCTCTACCTTATTTGTGAGATAGAGTTTCTCACTGAATCCGGATCTCTTGTTTCAGCGAGACCCACTGAACGTGGAGCCGCCGAGATCCGCTAGTCTCCGCTCCCGTCCCTGCCCCCGTCCCCTCCCCCCCACTTGGATTATCGCGTCTTGCTTTTATGCGGGTGCTGGGGATTGAACTCAGGGGCCTCCTGCTTGCACGGTGCACCAATTAGTTTCAGCTGTCAATCTGATGCTTGGACTTAGGCCCCCGAGCCCATCTCTGGGGAATTAATTTGGTTAGGGCAGATCTCTATGCAACCTGCCAGGGATTGCTTTAATTGAAGTGGAAAGACCTGCCCATAGTGGGTCGGGCCGTTCCCTGGACGGGAATGAGAACTAGTTAGGACTCTGGCAAACTAGCAAGCAAGTAAACTGCTTTGGTCATTACCCCCCTCTGCTCTCAACTTTGGAAATGATGTGGTCAGTTCCTTCAGCTCCTGCTAACTTTTTCTCTCCTGCCACGGTAGAATTAGGAGCCAATTTCCTTAAGTTGTTTGGGTCACGTGTTTATCACAGCAATGGAATATGAAACTAAGACATACAACAAGAACATCTGCCTGAGCAATCTCCCCAGCCCCTTAGAGTTGTGTGTGTGTGTGTGTGTGTGTGTGTGTGTGTGTGTGAGAGAGAGAGAGAGAGAGAGAGAGAGAGAGAGAGAGAGAGAGAGACAAAAAGAGAGAGAGAGAAGGCACTGTGTGCCCACTTGGAGGACCAAGAGTGACTTTGGAAATCATCCTGGATTGCTTCTACTTCCTTCTTGCTTTGCTGTGGGATGTCCCAGGCTCCACCCACCAAGGCCAGAAGTTCAGGCCTACAGGCTGCCATCCTTTTTTATGTGGGACCTGGGATCCAAACTCAGAACCTTCTATTTGAGAGGCAGAGTCTTAACCCCTGAACCATCTTTTCAGCCCTACCATTTCTTTTTATAGGAACCATTGAAATGATTATGAGGTCTACTATTTATTTAGTTTTGGAGACAGGGCCTTATTCTGTAGTTCAGTCTGACTTCAAAAATCACTGTGCAGCTCAGGCTGTCTTTGAACTTTTAGCAGCAACCTTCCTGCCTTAGCATCCTGAGTTCTGGGATAATAGGCATGAGCTACCACAATCGGCTATCTTTATTTTTACGGAATAATTATTATCATATTGGTTTAATTTAACTAGTAACCTTTCTCTTGTGGTAGTTGGGATTAAATCCAGGGCCTTGTGCATGTTAGTCAGGTGCTCTATCACTAACTGTACTCCCAGCCCAACCCACTGTTTTAATTTATGACAATTAGAAAGTTAACACTTTTCTCAGTATAAAAGAAGAAAGTGTTGTTTCTTTAGCACTTGGCAGTATCAAAAGGTTGGCCTAATATTTTTTTTTTTGCTCAGCTCACTTAATAGCTCTAGTTGGATTTCTAGCTGGAAATGTCCCGGAAATAGACATTTAAGAAAATTCTAAATCTATTCTGTTCTTTTAAGGGACACATTTCCAAGAATAGTCATTACTTCCTACATAGATTGCTTTAAAAATTCTTAGCACCAAAAACGTTCCTGGAATCTGCTGATTTATTGAGATTTATTCTTGTAATCCTTTCTACTATGTTCTACTAAATACTTGATTCCATTAAGTGCTGAGAACAGGTCTGACTTTTCCAGGCTCTCTGAGTTTGTCAATTTTGAATTACGGCCACTTTGGCCCGAGACGATGCTTCTGTCCTGCAAAATCAGCATTACATTGGCTGAGTAATGGACCCACGTGCATGCAGAACTTCATAGAGTTCCAGACACGTAAAACATCTCATTTAACCATTTCTTTGCTCAGGATGATGCAAAGTAAATGTCAGCTATACAAATGTTTTGAGCCAGGATTGGCATTTGGGGGAAACCACTTGTCTCTTGGGACATCTCTGGACATCCTTAACCTAAGCACATGAAGTGGGGGGCAACATAGTCTGAACTTTTGATGTTTGAATCTCTAAACATCATGTTGTCTTAGGTAAGGCATTTGACATCTCGGATTTCAGTGTCTTTCCTGTGAAGTGTGTCATTGCATGTGAAACTGCCCCGCTGTTGGAGTGTGACAGGCATTATTTATCTCATTTGCTTCTTGGATTTGTTTCAGAACCAGCAGGGTGGGTTGGGAGTTGCTAACCTAGTGGTTAGCCAGGTTCCAGGAGTCACCATTGTGGGAATAAGTCACTGACCAGAGAACATGTGTGCGAAGGAACCACTCCAAGCTTGGACTGCAGTATCTACCAGACAGGAAATTCCACTCCAGAGAAAATGAATCTGAAATTTCCACGTGTGTCCATCACACGATGCTCTGAGGCTGTCAGTTCAGTTAGAATCAGAATGAGAATGTTTGAGTCCTCATTCCAAACCAAGAGGAAGAATGGGGTCCTCAGTACCGCTCTGTGAATAGTGTCTGACCAGAAGAAAGCAACAGTGTCTCCTGCAAGCAAAGAAAGATAAATAAATAAAATGTTTGTCTAAGGAATAAGCATCTAGAAGGATATTACAGCATTGGTGTGCTTTGTGACTATTTTAACACTGAGACTGAGTGTGTAAAACATTTGCCCAGGAAGGGAGGTTTTTGTTTTGGTTTGTGTTTTTGTTTTGGTGTGTATGTGTGTGTGTGTGTGTGATAACAGAGGACACTTGATTGTGTGTGTTTGTGGAGACCCAATGAAGGGAGGCATCAGGAATCATCCTGGATTGCTCTACCTCCTTATCACCTTGTTCTGGAGTTTCCCAGACTCCACCTTCCAGGATTGGAACTATAGGCCCAGAATTTTTCACGAGGAATCTGAACTCAGGTCCTTCTGCTTGTCAAATCATCTCCCCAGTCCTGTTTTTGTTTTTTTCAAGACAAGGTCTTATTTGCCTCTACCTCCGAAATACTGGGACTACAAGCATGTACCACTGCTTGGGCAGAAGTTATGAATTTTTATTACCATTCCCTTATGAAGTGTTTGACTCCCACAAACCCTGCAGGAGCTGAGGTCTCATGACCAGGCTGGACCATTCTCTTTATATTCCTTGATTCTTCTCGCAGACTTCATTTTGCTATCCCAAGAATAAATATATGTAGGAGGCCATAATGGGAGACCTGGTGAATCAGATGAAATATGCAAGTCTTGTTTAATCTATGGGATGGTGCCATGGAAAGAAAAAAGTCTTTGAAATTATAGATGAATCTCTAACCCAGACTCTAAACCTGAGGAGCAGGGTGATCTAAAGCAAGAGACTTCATCTCTACTAACCTTGCTCTCATCTGAAAATATGGGAGATAATATTACCTTCAAATGCTGTTATGAGGATAAAATATGGCCTTTTTAAAATACTTGACATGAAGTAGACTTTCCATTAATGATAACTTTACTCATTATTAGCAGAAGATAGGATCTGACCCAATTCTATTTTAGCTAGCATGGTATTTCCTGTCTGTCATAGAAAAATGTAGCTAGAAATACTGAGACACATGAGTTATGTATTGTGGGCAGTCTTTTTTTTTTTTTTTTTTTAAACAGAGGAACAGAATGTTTTTATTATGCCAAGGGATCCAAAGACAGCCTACCAGGACAGCCAGGCTAATTAAGTATATATAGTTCTTAAATACTAGGAGAAGTCATATTAGATTTTTTAATTTTTAAAATTATTTTAGTATTTTATACATGAATATATCAAGTTTATGGTATTTTCACCTCTTAATCCCCACTGTCATCTCCCTTCCCCTTCCCATTACAAACTTTCCTCTTCCTTGACAATCTCCCTCCTGTGTTCTTGTCTTCTTGTATGAGTGGCCTACCAACTTTCGCCTGGGTTGCCTTTGATGACATGCACTTTAGCACTTGCTGGAGCGTGAATCACATATTGTGGGTAGACTGTTAAGGTCTTCCCTCCTCCCTCCCACCAGGATTAACCTTCACCAGTTCTTCAAGGAGGTGGGAGGCCTCTTGAGTTCTTTGCCTTTTCTTGGTAACATGTGGATAGGACAAATCTGGTGCAGGTCTTGGAAATATGCATAGCTGTAGTGAATTCATGGACATAACAGTTCTTTCCTATCAGGAGATAGTGTCAGGCTGCATTCTTTCCACCCCTCAGACTCTTACAATTTTACTGCACCCTTAGCCTTGGGGTGAGGGTGGGGGTGTTTAGATGTCCTATTTAGGGCCAAACTGTCTGCCATTCCTTGCTTTCTACACTTTTGCTAATTCTTATTCAATAAACACCTTCCATTGTAGAAGGAAGCTTCTAGATTGAGTGCTGAGTGCTCCTCCGATCTATGAGTATAATGACAAATATTTAAAAAGCAGTTTGACACAGTGGTTTTAGAGCTAGACCTTAATGGTTTGAACCCCCAAGGCCTATATTCTCCCCTTTCATAGATTTTTGTTCTGGTGTATAGTACCAGGAATATGTTCCCTGCTGAACAGTTGTGTGCAGTCTTTATGAATCACAGGATAATGTAAGATCTCAATGTGTGTGGTAAGTCCCCAGTTTTATCAGGTGGTTAGGAAAACTTGGCTATTTGCTCATAGTGAAAACGCATGTTTTGATATTAGCTGAATAGTAACAAAAAATATAAGGTAGACTGTAAGGGTGGAAATGCTCTTCTTCAGGATTCCCGGAAACAGCTGCTCTGGTGTGGTTGTGCACAGGAAGTGCTAAAAAATGCTTGTTAAGTATTCTACTAAAGCTCACTTAATGCGTATTTGCATAAGCATACTTTTTTTTTTAGGCTGTACATGCATGCCTGAGCATATGTTTTGCATGTGGGTGAGCATATGTGTGTGTATGTGTGTGTATGTGTACAAGAGGGCACTTAAGTATGTGTGCTTGTGGAAGCCCTAGTGTAACATCAGGAATCATCTTGGATTGCTCTACCTCCTTATTGCTTTGTTCCCAAGTTCCTCCTGAGCCAGGATTGCAGACCACTACTGTTTTTTGTGTGGAATCTGGGGATCTGAACTCAAGATTCTTTTGCTTGAGAGGCAAAGGCTTTAATCCCTGAGCCATCTCCCCATCTCACAAACACACATTTTTTAAATGCAATTTCCATATCTTTGGGAATGAATCTTAAAAAATATATATAGTGGGGCTGGAAAGATAGCTCAGAGATTATGACTCTATCTCAAAAGCAGAAGTTCCTGAGTTCGGATCCCAGGTCCCATATAAAAATGCCAGGCAGAAACAGCTGCAGCATGCATTTCTGGCCCTGATAGTCAGAACCTGGGAAATCCTAGAAAGAAGTAAGGAGGTAGAAGCGATCTAGGGGGTTAAGTTCAAGATGGCAGGAAAAATACCCTAGGATATCATGAAACCACTCTGTCCATAATCTCAAACTTCGATATTGGTTAAAGATTCTAAAACATATGTGAAAGTATTAATGTGGAGCACATTTAAAATTTTTAAATCAAATTATGTAAGTGTATATTGCAGAATTACATCACTCTAGAGTTGAGCTTTTCAAAATCTTTATAAGCTGGCTATGGTGAAGCAGGTCTGCTTGGAATCCAAGGATTTAGGAGGCTGAGGCAAGAGGATAGGAGTTTGTAGCCAGGGCTACATAGGGAATTCTAGACTAGTCTGACCCCCCCATAGTGAGACCCCGAGAATGAGACGCTGCTTCAACAAACAAACAGAGGACAGACAAAATTATTATAGTGGATGGATCAAGAATTTAGGATGAGTTTGTTTGGCTGGTGTTAGGGCCTCTCAGTGTACGTCACAAGGTTGCGGCCAAGCCAATGGCCAGAACTGCAAGATACCTGCAGGTCTGACAGAGTTGCAGGACACTTCCCAGC
Organism: Typhlomys cinereus; assembly: GCA_023101885.1. NCBI lineage: Eukaryota > Metazoa > Chordata > Mammalia > Rodentia > Platacanthomyidae > Typhlomys > Typhlomys cinereus. The sequence goes on along the minus strand of JALPQD010000290.1, from coordinate 1,590,708 downwards.
AGCCTCCCCTCCCCAGGGCTCTGCTCACCAGAGTGAGGGTCTATCCACAGAGTTACTTGTGTCTTCACTACATAGCAGCTGATTTCTTCAGGCCACTTATTCCTATATAGATACAAAGGCAGAAACCTTCATGATTCTATAGTCGAAGATCAGAGGCACAAGTCAGACTGATTCCTTGTGGGAGAATTTACACAAGGATGCGAGTAGAACCAGCCAGGAAGCACTGTAGTTAGGTGTGGTAGTACATGTCTGCAGTCCAGTGCTTGGAAGGGCGGCAGGAGGTTCAAATCATCCTCTGATATATGGCAGTTTGGGGCCACCCTGAGATGCACAAAATGCTCAAATTACAAATGCCAAAAACAGCACAAGCAACAAGGAAACAGTTAGGGCTGGAGATACAGCTTAGGGTGGAACCTGGGCTCAATATGTGCGAAGCCCTAGGTTCAATCCCCAGTATAACAATCTCTCCCTCTCCCTCCAATGAACAAAATCATCTTAGGGACCATCTTGGAGGCTGACAGCTGCATTTCTACAGGGTCTGATACAAAAATACCACCTACACTTGACCGCTTATGGAGTAGACGGGGCATTTACAGGAGATTACTTTCTCTCTGTGTATGTGCGAGGGCACTATGTGTGGAGTTTCCCATGCTCCTCCTTCCAGAGTCACAAGTACAAGCCATAACCATTTCCATTTCCATCTGGCTTTTTTCTGAGGGATCAGGGATCTGAAGTCTGCCTCACAAGCAGAAGGACCTGAGTTCAGATCCCAAATCTCAAATAAAGAAAACAAGACAAAATGGCAGAAGCCTACACTTCCCATTCTGGAAAGTAGAATCTGAGAAATCCCAGAACAAAGCAAAAAGAGGTAGAAGCAATCCAGGATATTCCTGATATCCCTTGGGCCTCCACAGACACACACATTCAAGTTTCCTACACACACACACATACACACACACAAGCACACACAAAAAGGAACAATTCTACCATAGAAATATTGAGTGAGCACAGTCCTTCAGGCCATCTGTGATCTGGCTGCAGGGCACTGGGAGTCTCAGTCTGAGTAGGTGATGTTGTAAGAGTTGTGGGTTAACCAAGGTTGACTTATGGGGGCAGAGTCACTACAGAGGACCCTGCACTGGGCTTTCCGGGGAGTCAAGTCACCTGGTCTCCAGTACGGGTGAGAATGAGAGAAGAGTGTGGCCTTCAGGGTCAGTACAGTGTCTGCACATTTGCCAACTGTGTGACTTCAGGGTCCTTATGCATCTTCTTGAAAGCAGAAGATAATGTTGCAAGGATTACTGAAAAGAACATTTTAGGCACCTAAAGTGTTCCACATACTCCCTGGCATAGTAAGCAGCCCAATATTGGCATTCATTTAAACACACAAATGTGTTCATGCACACACAAGTGCCCACACATACCCCACACCCTTTGGATCCTGCTTGTATCTTACATTAGGTATTCCTGCTTTCTTTTTAAATTGATAAGACACTTTGAGAATCCCCCCTTTTTTTGAAATCAAGAAGCTTATATATCTTGGTTTCAGAACAAGAATGAGCACCAGGATTTATAGGATGGAATGCTGTAATGTGCATGTGCTTTGAATATGCTGAGGCTTTGAAAGGTGTGGATTAACAGGGAAAGGGGCCTCTACAAGTCAGGTGTGGTGATGGCTAGTGCAAATTTTCAACCTGACAAGATCTAGACTCGTCTAGGAGACAAGATTCCAGGGACACTGGGAGAGATTGCCTGAGTTAAGGTTAGCTGCTGAGAATGTCCATGGGGAGATTATCTTGATGGGGCTCATTGATGAAGGGAGGTCCATCTTGACTGTGGGCGGGATTATTCCCTGGATTTAAAAGTAGAAAGTGAGCTGAGCACGGGGCGTTTGCGTGGTCTGATTCCTGATGCTGTATGTGGTGTGATCAGCTGTCCAAGTTCCTGCTGTTTTGCCTTCCTTCTGCTTCGGACTGTGAGCCCAGATGAACCCTTCCTCCTGCAAGTTGCTTCTGTCAAGATACTGCACCACAGCCACAAGAAAAGACAGTGAGGCGGATGCTGATTTAAGCTCGAAGGACTCAAGAGTGACCTGGGAGGGCGTGGCGCAGACAACAAGAAGGAAGGTGACCAATTTAGTAAATTGCTGGGGAGGGCTTGAGATTAGGGGCTGAGTAATCAAGGGCCTTTCAGGGAAGGAACCACATCCTGGATAGCTTACATTAAAAAAAAAAAAAAGCTTCTGATTCATAAAAATCCAAGCTAAACTTGGCTCTAGGCAGGGCTGGGTCAGATGGCAAAGTCAGGGAAGCCTCCCTCCCCACTGGGCAGGCTGTCTGTCTTCAGGTTACAGCAAGAAGCTAATATTTCAGCTCAGTGACCAATGAAAAGCCTCCTATGAGATACTCTTGTCAGTTTCCAAGTGGTCTCTATCAGAGCCTAAGATCTAACCGTATTGCTGGATTTAAAAGTAGAAAGTGAGCTGAGCACGGGCGTTTGCATGGTCTGATACCAGACAGTTGTTGCAAACACTAAACACTCATATTGACAGAAATCAATGTTGATGGGATGAAAAGTAGGTTGGAGTCTTGCATATACAGTACTAAATGTATGCAGCCACTAGAGCCATCACGAATCCCGCTGCCTCTCGATGGGCAAGTAATGTAGATGAATTGTGAGCCAAGACAGTCAAAGGTTAACCTTCTGGAGCTGTGCTTTGTATGTGTCTTGGGATATGTGAGCTTCAGCTCAGTGGATTCTTGCACTTTATGCCCAGGAGAAAATTCTCACGACCATTTTATGTATGTATGTGTCAGAGTTAGATATAGGTGCCAACTTGACAATTCAAGGCTCAAGCTCTGGGCATATTTGTGAACTGGAAGTTGATTTGAGCTCTGGGTGAGCCTAGGGAGAGTTCAGCCCAAGATGGGTGGAACTAGGGCCCTGAGCAGAGGGATAAGATGGAGGGAACTGGTTAAGGAAGTTGGCATCCTTAGGTACACTTGATGCTGGTCTGGCAAATAAGGATTGTTCCCCTCTCACATTCCTGAGAATATGGTGTGGCTAGTTCCCTTGGCCCCTGGTGTTGGTGTGGATTCTCTGGTCAAGCTATATTAAGAACTGTAGCCAGACAATTATAATAGAGAATAAACCCCTTCTTTCCCTATAAGCCATTTGGTCATGAATTTATTAGCAACATGCAGTTGCACAGTATGTGTTATATGCATGTATATATGCATGTATCAAAACAGGCTCATGTACCCCAGGCTGGCCACATACTTAGTATGTAGTCAAGGATGACCTGAACCTCCTGTCTCTAGGACTGGGATTACAGGTATGCATCACCACACCCAGTTTTATGACATGCTAAGGATTGAACCTGGGATTTACTACATGCGGGCAAGCTCTCTGCGACCAAGACACACCCTCCAGTTCTCATAACCACGTTTACAGCATTGTTTGCTTACCGTCAAGAAACCGCACACACCCCCTGCTTGAGCATGGCCCTTCAAAGACTTCTGAGTGAGGAAGTCCCTGGGGCTTAGGCAGGAATCTGTGCAGAGCGTTAGCACGGATCACTGGAGTGCTGCATAGCTCCTCATGTGCTTCAGTGAAGTGGATTATTAAATTGGGGGTGGACCTGGAGGAGCGCGGGGAATGGAGTGGAGCGGCTGAGGCTTGCGTTGCTTCCGCTGTGCATCTCCTTCGTAGAGTATTGTTGGAAAGACAATTGTTGGAAAGACGGGCCGACTGCTAGCGTAGGCTGAGCCGCTGTGGTGGGAGGACTGACTCACTGTATTTACTTTCAGGCTTTCCGTTGGGTAGAAAGACAAATACAGTAGAACTCAAATTCCAGAGGGAAAAAAATGGACCTCTACTGTTTTAGATTTGGACTTCTCACAGCAGGTAGAGTTTGCAAGTTGCTTCATCTGACATTTCCTATAAATGTTAGCCAACATTAGCTCAGTTTTGGGCAACTGGGAAGTTATATTTGAACATTGTACAAGCCAGTTGGCAGAACTGGAAATATCTAACACTTGGACATCTTTGAGTTGCTTGATTTTGTTTGATGATTATATATTTATTGACATCATCTTGCTTGGTAGCCCAGGCTGGCTTCAAATTATGATCTTACTGCCTCAGCCTGCAAAATGCAGGGATTACAGGAATATGTCACCACACTTAGCAAAGTGAAGCTTTCTTGTTTTAAATGTATTTGATTTGATTTATTATTGTATGTGTGCTACAGTGTGCATATGGAGGTCAGAGGATAACTTTCTGAATTTGATTTTCTCACACACACAACTACTCGGAAAAGGCAGACTACAAGTTGGAAAGCATGCTCCTCTCTCAGCTCTTTAAGTGGACAAGGTATGATCAGTTCCCTTGGTTGTGATGTTGCTATAAACTCTCCGGCCACACTGAACTGTAACCAGAAACTGTAAGCTAAGAATAAAAGGCTTCTTCCCCTAAGTTGTTTGAGTCCTATATTCATTCAGCAATGAGAAGACTGAACTAACGCACAGGAGTTCTGGAGATCAAACTCAGGTCATCAGGTTTGCATGGTAAAGACTTTTACCCACTCAACTATCTTGCAAGTCCATAAAATAAAGCTTTTAAATAAGAACCTTTTTTTGTTTTGGAGAGGTTGAGAATTGAATTCAGGACATCATTCTTACTAGACAAGAATTCAACCAAACGAGCTATATCCCCAGCAATTCTTTTGTTAAAAGTTTTTTTTAATATTTATTTTGCACACATATGTGCACATGTACATACATGCACATGTGTTTGTATGCCTGTATGTGTGTGTGTGTGTGTGTGCGTGCGTGCCAGAGGATAACTTATAGGAATCAGTTCTTTCCTACCACTATGTGGGTTCTCAGGATCAAACTTAGGTTACCTTTACCTGCTTTGCCATCTTGCCAGCCCCTAGTGAGGCTTTTAAACATAGATCTTCCTTTTCTGCATATCACCTGGGTCCCTCCAACACTGGCATGCTGAGAACTTTGCCCTTGGTGAGGCCATTTCCACAGGGAGTGTGGAAGGCTGTAAATCACAATTCCTCTTCTGCCATGTTGGGTAGATTCAACAGGCAAATGTTTTGACAACAATAAATTCTGTATTCCAGGTAATCATGTCTTTTGATATTTTATATTTTTAAAATTTATTTTGCATGTGTGTCTCTCTGTGTGTGTCTATGTGTACCAGAGGGCACTGTGTATATGTGTGTGCCTGTAGAGGCCCAAGGGTGACTTTGGAAATCATCCTAGGTGGCTTCTACCTCCAATTTGCTTTGCTCTGGAGTTTCCCAGGCTCCACCTTCCAGGATCAGAAGTACAGGCTGGTGCCATTTCTGCCTGGCATTTTTATATGGGATCTAAATTCAGAACCTTCCAGTTTTAAGGCAGAGGCTTAACCCCTAAGCCGTCTTTCTGTCCCTTGATCTTTTTCAATTGAATATAGTAAAACCAGGCAACTTAAATCCAAGCAAGAACCTTCAGTTAATTACTTCTTAATTGTTAGATATGTGTGGTCTTCACCAGGTGTCTCTAAAATAGTACTTAAATGTACTATTCTTTTAAGATTTATTGTGTGTGTGTGTGTGTGTGTGTGTGTGTGTGTGTGTGTGTGAAAGTACACTGTGTGTCCCTGTGGAGGACCAAGGGTGACTTTGGGAATCATCCTGGATTGCTTCTACCACCTCTTGCTTTGCTCAGGGATTGCCCAGTCTCTCTGCCCAGCAAGGTCAGACATGCAGGCCATTGCTATTTCCACTTGGTATATTTATGTGGAACCTGGGATCTGAACTCAGGACCTTCTGCTTGTGAGACATCTCTCCAGCCCTTAAATTCACTATTCTTAATGTGGTTGTCTATGTAATTTTTGGAGTTTCTCTCTCTGATAATCATTCTCTTACTTTGTTTAAGGTAGGGTCTCACTATGTAGCCCAAGTTGGCCTCAAACCTGAAAACTTCTTGCCTCAGCTGCTATGCTCAGTTTCGGATTGCTTATAATTTTATTTTTATTCTTTGACAGTTTCATACATGAATACAATGAATTTATAATTTATACTTTATTACTCCATTCCATCCCTTCCTTTTCCCAGTGAAAACTTTCTTCCCAACCAGGTCCCCCCACACACACTTTTGTGTCTTTTTTTTTCCCTGAGTGGGCCCCTAGAGCTTTACCTGAGTTGCCTATGCAGGCATGTGCTGGGCGCTTGCTGAGATATAGCAGGAGGTGTCTCATTTAAGCAAAGAAGCTCCTTTCACATTCAGATATAGGCATTGTATCAGTTACTGTTCTCTGTTGCAAGACCCAAATTCTAGTACCTTGAAGCAGAAAGGGAGATTTATTCAGCTTGACGGTTCCAGAGCAGAGATAGAGCCCTTTATGACAGAAAAGACATGGCTGGCTACCAGAAGCTGGAGGAGGTTTAGGTTACTGCAGACATCATGGAGACTCTGAGCTGCCGCTGCAAGCTCAAGAGCAGACTTACTGAAGCAGGGAGGGGCTGATTCACCTCAAGGTCCACCCTCCGTGACTGCCTTCCTCCAGCAAGGCTCCACCTCCTAAGGTGCCATGACTTTCCCAAACAACTAAAGATTCAAACACATGAGCCCTTGGGGGACAATTAACATTTCAAACCATGACAGGTGTCAGCTTGACAGGTGAGAGTTTGGGCTCTTGTCACATGTATAAGAATCAGGGGAAAAAAAAAAGAATCAGGGATAGAGTTACTCTCCCAGCAAGACTACAACAGATGGTCTGGCCAATGGGGAAGGCCCAGCCCTTTCGTATATTTGACCAGACATGCTGCTCCGGCAAGTTAGGATTGTCCTTCTCTCAATGGTCCTGTGGATATTCTAGGTATGAGCTCTCCCGCTAAGCTGGACAAGGAACTATAATCAGACAATCATAAAGCAGAATAAAACCTCCTATTCCCTATAAACTGTTTGGTCGTGAATTTATTGGAAGCATTCAGAGTACCTGCATGTCTACCCTCCTTTCCCCTGGTCTGGCACTAACCTTCAATAGTCTCTCAGAGAGGTGCGATTAGTGCCTCTTAAGATCTTTCCCCTCCCAAGGTGAACTGTTGAAGGGCGGAATCTTGATTGGGTCTCATGGAAATAGACACAGCTGTAGCGAGTCCTTAGACGTCATAGCCCTGCCACACATCCAGAAGATACTGTCTACAGTACCCCCCACATACATCTCTGGAACTTACATTCTTACTGCCCCCTCTTCCGTGATGTTCCCTGAGCCTTGGAGTGATAGTTTTGTTTATTTGGTTGGTTGGTTTTGCCTCGTTTTGCTTTAGACAGCTCTGCTGCTCTAATCCCAGCTGGCCTGTGTAACCTAGACTGACTTCTAACCCACAGCAATCCTACTTATGCCGCTCAGGTATTGGCTTTATGGGATGAGCCTACCAGAAATTTTTAAATGAAAGAATGGTAAACGTAGCTTTTATGGACTTGGAATATTACATTTCTATGTTGGAAACTGAGTCATGGTTCACTTTCTTCTGAACTCAGAAACATCATATGTTAAGAGCCAAAAGTTCATGTCAGAGGCCACAGAGCGTGAGGGTTTCCAGCCCTGGCTATAAAACCCATTCTGGGAAATTCTAGGCAGCTAAAGGCAGGCCTTCGGGTGTGAACCCGGCTCTGTGCAAGTCTTACTCATATAAAGGTTGCTGGCTGTACCACTTATGCTTTAACTCACCTAATACATCCATTCCTTTGGCGTGACTGTCCAGATCTTCTTTGGAAAGAAAGTGAGAAACTCTTTAGGGTAGGGAGTTTCCCTGAGAAATGGTACTGTTCCTGATGTAATAATAGGCTAGCAAGCCTTTTATTATGGGGTAGGTGTGACCGCTAAGAATCGGAAAGAAAGAAAAGTGAGTCACACTCATTCCGTATCTTTTGTTGTCAATCACAGGCAGAAGGGTTGCAGGGAACTTAAATATAAACTTTGTTTGCATTTTATGTAACACTTGGAAGGCTTCGGCTTCTCCTCTGGTGGGAAGCTGGACATGCGTGCTGCAATTCCTCCTCTGTACTAGCAGACTGAGGCAAAACCTGCCCTCTGCAGGGGTGGGGGTGGGGGGATCGACCGCGGAGGGGATGTAGGCTTCTGGCACTCGGGATTTAACCACTGGATCTGTTTCCCTCTGGGTCTGCGTCCCTTGGCTCCAGGGCTCCTCTCCACAGCGTGGTTGGGGTACTACTCGGCAGGTGCACCCACCCTCAGGCCCAGCGGGAGCCTGCCTGTTCTTGCCCAGGCTGCTCACCCCACTTTAGGGCTGGGCCCCAAACAGCTTTTCCAAACCTCACTCGAACCAGCCAGGACTTGCTTATTGTTGGCTCCTGGCCAATCCAGAGGCTGCTGGGGAAGCTGTTCTCAAGATCTTGGGAACCGGCCTGTTCAGTGCCACAGAGGTGGAGACCTGGAAGGCACGAAGGTTTGTCACTCTCAGCCCAACTATCAAGACTCCTAACTACACAGTGAAAAGAGATTAAGGAAAATTGAAACAAGAAACTTCAAAAAATTTTTGGCTTAAAATTTCCCAACTGTATCCCCTCCTGTTCTTCTTTTTTTCTTTCTTTCTTTCTTTTTTTCTATTTAGCAGACTTGCCCTGTAGCCCAGACTGGTTTTGAATTTGTAATCTCCGCACTAAGAAGTGAGGAAATTACAGGCATGTGCTACCATGCCCAACTCAACTTCCTCCTTTTTAATGAAAATTAGCTAATAAACATTTATTAAGCTCTTGCTGGTTGTGTTTGTCTTCTGAATACTTTCTAAAACTGGAATTCACTGTTGTCACACATCTGGTAAATTAAATGGGCCCTTGGGTCTCATCTATCTGCCCTCTCATGTCCTGGATGCTAGTTAACCCCTATGAAAAGAAAATGCATGTGCTAGACAGACGTTCTCTCTCTCTCTCCCTTTCATTGTATGTGTGGGCATTTGTGTTCCACAACATGTATGGAGGTCTAAGCACAACTTTATGGAGTCAGTTCTTGCTTCCTCCTTTATGTGGGCAGAAGGGATCAAACTCAGGCTATCAGGTTTGTATAGCAAGCACTTTTACTCTCCGAGCCATCTCACCGGCCCCGGTAGACACAGATTCTGAGACTGTTCTTCCTCGTCCAAGACAGGACTCCTTTCGCCATCTGGCTCTCGGTTACAGGTTCTCTGGGCTCACCAGGCCCAGCCCCTAAACTGTAAGGAGCAGTGACAGAGTGTCCTTGGCACATGTCATGGTTCCGCGAATGTCCCTTCCTCCTAGGCCTTGAGCAGATTTGGAGGTGGTCTATGGACATCTTTTTCTGCCCATGTTTCTATGAAGTAATGTTTTCTATTAAACCTTCAAACAGCTCATGTCTTATTTACTGTTGCATAGATCACAATTGCTATTTGCTTGCTAAAGTGCTTAAAAATGGACCCTAGTCCTGTTTGTCTGTTTTTTTTTAAAGAACATTTTTTTCTATCTGTAAGTAAGGAGATAAAAATAGTTTTCTAAATCTGTGATCCTTAAGTTTGCCTCCCTTCTTAACTTCACCAGACCGAAGAGGGGATTCACGCGCCTCAGGGTGGAGTGAGAGGTGTAAAGGCCATTCTGAACCTGGGTGCCCGGCAAGGCTTTCTGTCCCCGGAGGGGTTAGGAATGGCTATGCTAATGTCAGCTGAACAGGGAGCGGTGCAGGGCTGAGGATCAGGGTCACATGATGGCATGGATCAGGTCAGGGTTTACCAGTTGCTCTGAGACTAAAATTATGAACCTGCAGAACCTTCATACAGCTTTCACAGCGGTCTGAGCCCAGGAGATAAGGCACAGAGTTTCCCAGGAAACTGGAGGACAGCCGGGGCTTTCATCCTTTTGTTCTAAGCCACCTGAAATGTGGTGGATATTTGTTCTTTTTTCTCTGTGCGTTGCTGAATTTGAACCTGGGGCTCCGTGCAGGCGAGGCAAGAATCGCACTCTTAGACTGGAGTTTTCTCTCCATTCCACATCCTGTCTTCTATTCTGAAGGGACAAGAAGCACACGTGACTCTTGAGGCTCAAAACTATGTCCACTGAAGATAGTTTTTGACTGATAGAGTGCTCTGCACTGTGTGTAGGGCTGATCCTCTTCTCCCTACCCCAGGAAGCCAGAGATGGAGCAGAAGCCAGGATCAGCCCCTCCTTTCTATGATTTTGTTTTCCTTAAAAAAAAAAAAAAAAAAAAAAGCAATGTTTGCTGAATTTTCTTCCTTATTAAACAAAGTTTATTCTGTGTGTGTGTTCCTGAGTGGCATGTGAGTGTAGATACATACCTGGCAGTATAAGTGTGAAGGTTCGAGAACAGCTTGTGATGTCAGTCCTTACCTTCTACTTTGAGGCAGGATATCAAAGCTTCTGGTGTTTCTCCTGTTTCTACCTTCCTTCTCGCTGTAGGAGTACTACAGTATCACAGACATGTGCTCCTGCATCCGGCCAAATGCAGGATCCGGAGATTTGAACTTAGGCTCTTAGGTTTTTGAGGCAAGCGCTTTCTTTACTGAGCCATCTGGACAGCCTTTTAGTTTTACTTTTTCCTACCTGGAAGGAAGGAGCTGTGTCCCCAGACAGGCATGCTAGACTCACCCGAGTCTCCAGAGCCTCCAGGGTCATTTCACTTTTTGTCATGGTTGTTTTTCTGTTTCTCAAGGGTCATTTTAGAATTTCAAGGTGGCATGATGCCAAGATAAAGGGAGGCTCTCGGGTCCTTGGCCATTAGCAGCCGCTGACAGCTATTTGCTGGCTGAAGTACTGGACGCTCAGATTCGGCCGTGTTTTTGTTTGTTTCTGCAGCAACCTTTGAAGCATGGGAATCTCTAGCAAGGTTTCTGCCTAGATTTCTGTCTCCCTAGTCCTCCCAAAAAGCTCAGATTTTAAGGCGGGATCATCTCCCTAGGGCACCACCGTGGGTCGGGCTCCAGTGGAGAGGCTGGAGGAAAAAAGATCTCCGACTCCCCCTTCGTTGCCAGGAATGTTCATTTTTTTAATCTGATAAGCATTCCACTTTCCTCATATTTTCTTTACAGGGCCCTATACCCTACCTAATAACAGCTCGCACTTTTGGAAAATAAAATTTAAAAAGGAAATCTCAACCCCTAATCCCAGCGCTAGAGAGGCTGAGGCAGGAGGATGCCTGTGAGTTTGAGGCCAGCCTGGGTTACACAGCAAGACCTTCTCAAAAACCAACAAGCAAACAAAGGAAAACATCCTCCCTCCCCCCTGGGAATTCATACCTTCTGCTTTGTCATGACCTGCTTTGGAGAAAGATTTCATAGAGCTTGTCCTTCGTTCAAACAGAAAAGAGGTAGATCACTACAAGAGGTGGGAAGATAGTTTTAAAAAAATTTAATTAAATTTAATTAAAAATTTTGTTTAAAAGTCATGTCAAGAACATCCAAAATTTATGAGGGGGAAGGTAAAATAGAAGTTCTAGAATGCCACCAGCCGCCAGATAGAAGGGTCGATTGGACTCGTACTTGACATCACCATCTTCGGTGAGTCCTTGGGATTTTCTAAGAGACGTCAAACGATCTCTCGGCTCCTCCAGTATGGTTGCCGCTCCCGGGTTCGTCCTAACCTTTCAGAGTCAGGAATGAGGAGTGTTTCTTGTCTACAATCTATAAATCAAGTCAGCAATCTCTAATTAGCACAGAACCTGGACTCCAACAGAAAGCAAATATTTGTGCTGCAAATGAACTGGTCCACGCCTTACTGAGTTCTCACCATGCAGCTGCTTCTTTGAATGGAATCCACCTGTCATCCACTTGGACGGGGAGGCCACTTAGGCGAGGGGTCTCTGCTGGCAGGTGAGCCTATTCCTGGAGACTAATTAAAGAAGCATCTATATTTTAAAAGACTAAAATTCATTATAAATGAATCTACATTTTCGGTAATTTAGAACCTAACTCTTTCGGCACATACAAAGAGCAGACTTTGGTACAATCAATGTGCCAGGGGACACAGGCAGTTGAAAGGAGGAGGCAGACAGGCCTCTGCAGACCCACCACCGTGGTTGACCAGAGCTACAGGGACCCTTGTTCAAATGGGCCACAGCACACAAGGGATCATTGTTCCATTTAATAGGGACCCGAGGTAGGTTGGTTCTAGGATTGCTTTACTCAAGGGCTTAGTGACATCATGGAAAACCCAGATCCTTCCCATCTTACCTCTCTGTCACCTTCTGTGTGACTCTTCATGGCTCAGGCCTTTGGTGCTTGGAATCAAATGATTCTTGCAGCAGAAGAAAGGAATGGCTTCTCCAGGCCTGTCTCTTCTGAATAACACAAGAATTTCTCTAGGAGCCATAACCCCCAACTTAGGTCAGAACTGAGTGGAGACCACGCCCTCAAGGTTTGACCTTTTAATGACCTTTCCAGAGCAGTGGCCTCAAGGAGACCAAATCTTTTCTTTCCAAAGAAGGAAGAAAAGGAAGGATTTAGGCAGGCATTCAGTAATCTGTGTCCCTTTGCACATTCCCTGGGCTCCAAAGTTGCTTAGACAGCCATTGGTGTCTTCTCTCCGGTCTACACCCCATCCCGTGCTTCACTGAATGTCTCCATGAGCTTCCTATTTCAGGAAGTGGGAGACCCTTCTCTTCTGTGGGCAAGACAGGAAGATAGCTCACAACCGAGCCACTTATGCAGAAAAGAAGATATATATATGGTATTTAGTGTGTGTGTGTGTGTGTGTGTGTGTGTGTGTGTGTGTGTATGTGTGTGTGTGTGTCTATGGAGGCCCAAGGGTAACTCGGGAATCATCCTGGATTGCTCTGTCTCCTTTTTGCTTCATCTGAGATTTCCTGGACTCTGCCTTCCAGAGATGGAAATATAGGCTGCCACCATTTTCATCTAGTGCTTTTACATGGGATCTGGGATTCAAACTCAGGTCCTTCTGCTTGTGAGACAGAGCCTTAACCTTTGAGCCATCTCTTCCAAACCTTCAATATTTTACTTATTACTTATTTTATTACAGAACATGCACATACATGCCATGGCACGTAAGAAGAGATCAGAAAACATCTTTCGGAACTTGGTTCTCTCCTTCTACCCTGTGGGCTTCCGGGGATCAAACTCAGGTTGCCAGGTTTGTAAGCAGGAGGTGCCTTACCTGCTGAGCTATCTCGACGGCCCCTCCTTGTTATCCCTGGGCAGGCCCAACATAAATAACACCTCCTTCTCTTTTTTAAGATAGGATGTTGTACATGTTTGTCTAAAACTTATGATCATCCTGCCTCAGCCTCCTGAGATGTGAGTCGCCACACCAGCTCTCCAGATCGTCTTTACTTAGTTCAGAGTTAATGGAGGAGCCAGGGAGCTGCTCTGTATCTAGAGGTTCCTGAGGCTGAGTGTCATCAGGCAGTGTCTTTCCTGATTCCTGTGCATATCTGCCTGCGACATCTTGTCTTTTGCTCTTTCCGATTCTCATACACTCTTCTTCCAGGAGAGGACCTGCTCATGTGATAGTCCTATTGTGACCATGCAAATGACACCCAAATATACAGCTTCATCCTGTCCCTCTTCCAAGTGCTAACCTCACATTTACTTATAGGACTGGTGGATATTTCCAACTAGGTGCACAGGTAGCAACCAGGCCCAGCACAAACCTTCTCTTCTCTTTGGAGAACTTCCTGATTACTTTTCACCCATCAAATACATTTTTGCTGAGCACCGCGTGTGAGACTTACCTGTCACTGGCCAGAGTGAAGAGTGATGAGCAGGCAGCTAAGTGCCACACCCTCAGAGCATCTGTTCTCTGGGGTGAAGTACTGTGGATACCCTATAAAAAACCCAAGTCCTAAGTGCTCAGGGCCACTCTTGCTCCCGAAAAGCAGGGTGACCCCAGCGCGCTAGTGATTAAAGCCTCTTGCCTTTGCATAGATTCTGGTGTCTCCGTGTCTTTAGTTGAGGGACTCGATCAGGTGCAGGAACTTTGGTTCCAACAGTATCAGGTGGTGAGGGATGGGAACTCATGAGGGTGGAAACTGATATCTTGCACCTTCGATATCCTAAAACTGCCTAATAATAAAGACACACAGTAACAGTAACTTGCCTTGAAGAGAATTTGATAGCAATGGCAGCTCTTCCATGGGTCTCTACAACCTCTACTTTTTAATATTTATTTATTTATTTATGTGTGTGTGTGTGTGTGTATGTGTGTGTGTGTGTGTGTGTGTGTGTGTGTGTGTGTGTGTGTGTGTGTGTCAGAGGGGACTGTGTCCCTGTGGAAGACCAAGATGACTTTGGAAATCATCCTGGATTGCGTCTACCTTCTTTTCGCTTTGCTCTGTAATTTCCCAGGCTCTGCCTACCAGGACCAGAGGTACAGGCTGTTGCTGTTTCTGCCTGTCATTTTTATGTGGGACCTAGGATCTGAACTCAGGACCTTCTGTTTTTGAAGCACCATTTTAACCCCTGAGACATCTCTCCAGCCCCACAACCTCTACTTTTGAGACTGGATCTTACTCTGAAGCTGAGAGTCTTGAACCCATGACAATCCTGCTTCAGATTCTCAAGTGCTGTGATTACAGGCAAGTGCCGCTGTATCTCACTGTGTGTGTAGGGCAGAGTCTTGGGGAGTCCCAGGCTAGCCTAGAACTCAGTCTAGTTTATGAGATGCTGAGTATAGGAACCAGGGCTTCGTGCATCCTAGGCAAGCACTCAGCTAACCCAGTCACTTCCCAGCCTCCACTTTCCACTCCACAGAAGAGGAAATCAAGGCACAGATGGTTTCTAAAGCTCATCCAGGGCTACAGAATTCGTAAGTGATATGCTTATTTGCATTAAAGCCAGGAATGTAAAATCACATCAGAGTCTGTGTATGATAAAAATAAAACATTTAACTTAAAATAACACTGTAAGTTTTAATATACATACTTCTCAACAAGACTAACATCCTGGAGAATATTAATGATTACCAAATATACTAAAACAGATAAAAAGATGCATACATTTCCCCTTTTGCTTTTGGCTTGCCTGTGACTTGCCACACAAGTCTGTACATCACAGATTTTGTGGATTAATTTTGGTTATTAAAAATATCACATTGAAACATTATTTATCTTGGCTTACATGTGCTTTTTAATAACCCTTTAAATGTTGTGCCTGAGGAAGCTGGGAGGTGGCACAGCAGCTAAGAATCAGCATTTGGATCCCCAGATCACATAATAAATGCCACGTGGGCAGGGTGGCCCACTTCCAATTCCAGTCCCAGAAGGCAGAGCCTGAGAATCCCCAGAACTGTCAGGCCAGATGAGCTGTAATGGCGAGCTAGGGCTTTTTTAGAGACTCAGGCTCAAAACAATAAGATGGACAGAGAACTATTGAAGATGATTCCTGATATTATTACATTTGGGCCTCTATGTGGCAAGCACACTCATGAAAGCACACTCACCAGCATTTGCATATATGAATACACAGAACATGCATATACCCGTGCTAGAGGTATATTGTAATATCATTCTGATGAGTACTATTAGCTTTATTCTACTATCAGTTTTGATGGTGTCACGGGAGTGCACCTAGGCCCCATTGCTGTGCTCTGAATTGCTACAGTCTCGCCCTGCTAGTATTGAATTTTATTTCTCTGTCTTCCTTGTTGCCGCTCCTTCTGATTAAACCATAAATGCCTCGGGGACAAACGCCTTTCATCACACTGACTTCCTGGATTCCCAAAAGCACCTAGCATAGTGATTAGTTGGTTCAAACGATGCTTCATAATGCTCAGATTCGAGAGAGACTATTTTAGTGTGCATAGCTTTTCATAATCACCGCCAGCTACTTTTGTCGAGACTTGTAGCTTATGCTTTCTTCGTGTCAATTTCTCACATATATTTCAGTTATATGAGCATAATTAATTGAGTTATCTTAAGTCTGTAAAAACAATGGGTGAACATATGTTAATACAATCACCAGTAAAACTCTTTAGTGCAATGTTTTGGTGCCAGGGATACCTTTCACGTTTTCAGAAGAAATGGCCTTTGGGGAGACAACCTAGGGATTCTGCCAGCAGTCTGTGTAGTAGTAGAGAGAGGTAGAGAATTCATTGACATAATCACCAGCTTTGGTTCTGAAGCCCGACAGGTCTGTGATGTCTGCCTGTGCCTGCCTCCTACGCCTGCTGCAAAATCCTCTTCACCTGTGGGTGTACTCAGCTCAGCGGAGTAACTTCACGCCTGGCTGGTTGTATTTTCTCTAGCACTCCTTCCGGGAATGGCAGAGGCGTATGAGTGTTTTCTCTCCTGTCATTGAACTACTAGAAACTTTTTTTTTTAAGGCGAGAGGATTACGGTGAGTGCAGTAATCTCTCCAGGGCATGTTATATGGATCTGTTGAGATCTCTTCTTAGGGTGGGGATCAGGAGACAAAAGAAAGGAAATAGCAACAAGAAGCATTCTTACCAGGCATCTTTTTTTTTATTATTATTTCCTTTTTCTCCTCCTCCTCTTCTTTCCTCCATCTTTTCTTTTCTTCCCCTTCCTCTCCTTTTCCTCCCCTCCTTCCCTTTTCCTCCTCTTCCTCTTCTTCCCGCTCTTTCCCCTCCTCTTCTTTTTTTTCTTCCTTCTCTTCCTTTTATTCTTCCTCCTCCTACTTCTTCTCCTTCCTCTCTTCTTCCTTTCTTTTCTAGAGTCTCACTAGATCAGCTCAGGCTGATCTCAAACTTGACATCCTTCTGCCTCAGCATTCCAAGTGCTGAGAGTATAAGTGTGGTACTGCCCATGGCACACAAATCCACTCTGGAACTGAACTGAAAATTTCATGCCACTTTGAGTCGCTGGCCTCGTGGGCTACAATCTTCCAAACCAACATAGCTTCTGTGAGATTTTAGCTATGAGCATGCTATGCCCAGTAGCTTGTTTACTTATTTTTATAAAACAACCTCGGAACCTGCTTAGAATTTGGGATTATTACAAATGCTTCCATGCAGAAATAGAACACCACTGTAGTTGAATTCAGAAATGCAACACAAACCATCCTGTGATCACTAACCACTTGCAGCTAGTAGACCCACTGGTTAGATAGAATTGTTAGTTTGCTCTGAAGCACTTTTGCTAAGCATCATTCTTCTGTTAACTTGAAAAGTCTTGCTGCAAACACCATCTCATATACTGAAGAAATGCTCCTAAAGGCTTAGGAAAGTAGCTTAGAGGGAAATTGCTTTCTTAGCATGCCCAAGGCCTTTGGTCTGATCCCCATTGCCCTAAAGTAACAGTTCTGGAAAGTGCAGCTAATTAGTATTCCAGGGGCGCATTAATGTTCGCCATCCAAGTCGGACTTGAAAACAAAACAAAAAAATAGGTTGGAGAGAAACTTCTGGGTGAAGACTGCCTCGAAAGAAGGACCTGAGTTCAGATCTCAGGTCCCTCATAAAAAAACGCCTGGTAGATGAACCTGAGAAACCTCAGAGTGAAGCAAAAAAGAGATAGAAGCAATGCAGGATGATTCCTGAAGTCACCCTTGGTCACACATGGTGCCCTCTGACACACTCACACACACACACACACACCCTCAAAGATTCAGATATCAAAAACTTAAGTGCACACCTTTATTCTGACTCTTGGGATGTGAAGCAAAAGGATCAGGAGTTGAAGGTCATCCTTGGCTAGCTAGCAACCTGGATGCCAGTCTGGGACACACATGACCCTGTCTCAATCCCTCCCTACCAAAGAAAAGAAAAGAAAAACAAAAGATTAAAATAATGGCAGCAGGAGAGACCTGGAAGGATGGGGTTAAATAAATTCAGAGTCTACAGTTGGGCGCTGGATACCTAGACAAAAGGAATCATGTTTTCTTCACACAGATCCCTGTGGGTTTCTTAGATGGATAGTGTAACTCAGCACACACACTTTCAGAGCTGCGTGGCAATGCTGCACTGGGCGGTCTACGGTGACAGGAGCCCAGGAAGCTTAGCATTACCAGCTTTCTTGCAGCACTTACCCATGTCCGACTGACTTTTCCACTCTGAGCTCTGCCCTACCGACACTTGCCTCCCACATGAGTTACTTCTAAGCTTCTGTTTTAATGCCTTGTATCAAGCTTATATCAAGAGCAGTGTGTACCAATAAAAAAAGAACATGATTTCTAAATGGTGGCAAAGTCATGCTCTTAGATCTTTATGACAAGGACCTAGTGCAAATTCACTTGAGACATTCCCTATTCCTACGGAGGCAGAGTCCTAGCATTCGTGCACCTTGGCAGGCTTGGGGGATCCTTCGCTAGGCCTCGATAACTGATGTTTATGATGATGTAACAGTAGCTCAGACTATGTGGGCACCGGGTTTATAATAGTTGTTTAAATTTGATTTTTTTTTTTTTTTTAGAGCTAGGCTTTCTTGCTGATGATACAATCTCACTCAAGTCCTTGGTCTTGGAGCCACTTCTGATTTGTCAGAATGTTGTTATTTCCTCTTCTCTGGGTCTCAGGGAAGAGAAAGTGGAAGGGGAAAATAGACTCAGGAACAATGTACGTGCTGGTGGCAGTTGCTTTCAGCTATCAGCTTCACAACTGAGATTTGAACTCCTGGGTAGACCCATGAAGAATCCTTTAGTCAAAGCAAGCTTTTGAGCAAGGCTGAAGGAGATGATCTAATTGATGTGGGGAGACTCAGTCCATAGTAGGTGGGATGGAGAGAGAACTGGTTGGCAAGCTGGTAAGCAAGAAGGTACGCATTGATCCTTGTCTCTCCTTTTGCTGTGGATGTGATACGAACAGGTTCGCTGTCTTCTGCTGGTTAATTCGACTGTCATGACGAACCATAATGTAAGCTGGAATGAAACTCCCCTTGCTCCTTTAAATTGTTTGGGGGCACTTATTCATTACAGTCATGGAAACAGGAGATTAAGAGAGCGCCCATTTAGCTACATCTTTGATTTTGAAGAAGAAACTCTGCTCTTTTGAATTGTTGTCTTGAATCTTCAACACCAAGCTTATAACTGAGTCAGGAACCTCCGTGCTTTTATGTCTATAGATGGAGATCTTTGTGGGACTGAAAGCGCTTCAGATCTTGTAGAGAGCTACTGGTACCAACTTGGCACGTGAAGGTTATGAGTAATTGAGTTAGAACCTGAGCAAGCCAGCAGCATATTATCTAATTAATGGAGAAGTCTGAGTACACAATGGGTGGGATTAGTCCCTGGGTAGATGGGAGAGATGGAGGGAGCTGGTTAAGTAAATTGACCTTTTTCGACAGACTTGGGCAGACATGTTGTCTGGCAAGGGAAGTTTGTCTCTCTCTCAACTGTCCTATGAATATGGTGTGTGCAGCCAGTTCCCTCGGCCCCTGGTGTTAGTGTGAATTCTTCTGCCAAGCTGGAGTAGGAACTGTAACCAGACGACCATAAGCCAAGAATAAAACCCCTTGTTCCCCCTTAAGCCTTTTGGTCCCGCATTGATCGGCAACATGTAGGCTTTATTTGCTTTCTATGGGGGTAGATAGAGCTCACTGGGGCCCCGTCAACTTCCTTCTGGTCTTGCTTCCATCTTGAAGCAGAGTTGAACGTTTTTACCCGGTAGGCAGCAAGGGAATGTTTTACCTGCTTGACTGGTTCACACCGTTTTATTCAGGTTTCAGCCGAATGTCTCTGCAGGCTGCTGGGCGTGGGAGGCGGTGACTCACAGGGAGACGGCCGTGCCGGGCGTGGCAGGATGACTGAGGGCTCCTTCCCCTCTGTTCGGGTCATTTTGTTCCTCCCTTGTTCTCTTTTGGCGACTGACAGGGCTGCTTGCTGCTTACTCCCGAGGGGAAGCAGTCAGCTGAGTTTTCAAATATTAATTCCTCTTTCTGTGCAAGTGGCTGACAAGTTTTTACTAGACACTTAACACAGGAACCTGAGGGGTGGATGATAGGAGAGAGGCTGGATTTGACGGGCAAAGGAAACTAAGTAGGAAACAACTTTTAGGTTTGTTTTGTGGTGTTTTTCCACCTGTCCATGAGCTTTGGGGCAGGAGGAGAGCAAGAAAATATTTGCCAACAACTTCAACTTAAACTATTTGTGCCAAAAAGTCACTTCTTCCAGTGGTAGCCTGGTTCATTTTGGCTTATTTAAGCTCAGAGGAGCCACCTGACTCCATCAATCACATTTCACAACCTAGTTAGCTGAACAGTGAAGGGGCAGAAGCCACACACTGGGGCGCCCTGCTGTTCCCATGGGTTCTCAGGCTACCAGAGTCTGTCTCACTTCCTCAGGCTGACCTGGACCTCGCTCTGGAGGCCATATTAGCCTTGACCTCAATGCATTCGCCTCCCTAGTGCTAGGAGTACAGACGCGAGCGACCTCTGGCTCTCCCACAGGCGTTTCTAGAGCTAGGGAGCATGGCTTCTGACTCAGAACTTCCCTCCTTCCCACCCCCTCTCTCCTTGGCATCCTGTCAAAAGTTATAACCAAAGGCTGGAGAGATGGCTCAGAGGTTAAGACTCTGTCTCTCAAGCAGAGGGTCCTGAGTTCAGATCCCAGGTGCCACGTAAAAATGAGGTGGAAATGTCTGCGACCTGTACTTCTGGCCCTGGTGGGCAGAGCCTGGGATTTCCCAAAGAAAAGCAAGAAGGAGGTAGAAGCAATCCAGGATGATTCTCGAAGTCACCCTTGTTCTTCCACTATGATACATGTGCTCTCTCTCTCTCTCTCTCTCTCTCTCTCTCTCTCTCTCACACACACACACACACACACACAGAATGAAAAAAGTGTTTTCTTTTTTTTTTAATTTTTTTTTTTATTCAATTGTGCGTGTATGCGTATGTATGTGTGCGCGCGTGTGTCTGTGTGTGTGTAGAACCACGGACGAATTCGGGAACCACCATGGACGCCTCCACTTCCTCCGCCCTGGGATTCACAGGCTCCGCCCTACCAGGACCAGAAACGCAGGCCGCCCCCGCTTCTGCCTGGCGTCTATATGTGGGATCTGGGATCCGAACTCAGGACCTTCCGCCTGCAAGATAGAGACTTAACCCCTGAGCCACCTCTCCAGCCCCTTCTTTTTTTTTTAAAGTTATAACCAAGACTGTTTCAATCAGGCCCCCTTTTGGGTACTTGGATTCAAGCATAATTGTATGTTTGACCTTCAAGAGAATTAGGGGAAATGCCATGAAAAAAATCTACTTCCTAGGACCGGTAACTTCACTAGTACATTCTTTTTTTAAAATTTTTTTATTATTATTTATTCAATTATGCGTGTATGGTGTGCGCGTGTGTGCATGTATGTGTGTGTGTGTGTGTAGAACCACGGACGAATTCGGGAACCACCATGGACAGCCTCTACCTCCTCCTTGTTTACTCTGTCCGGGGATTCACAGGCTCCACCCCACCAGGACCACAAACGCAGGTCGCCCCCGCTTCTGCCTGGCGTCTATACGTGGGGTCTAGGATCCGAACTCAGGACCTTTTGCCTGCAAGGCAGAGGCTTAACCCCTGAGCCACCTCTCCAGCCCCCACTAGTACATTCTGACAAACATTTTGTGTGTGTGTGTGTGTGTGTGTGTGTGTGTGTGTGTGTGTGTGTATAAGAAGGCCCTTGAGTGTGAAGGCCTAGAGGTGACATTGGGATTCATCCTGGATTGCTCCTTACTGTTTTCTTCTGTGGTTTCGCAGGCTCTGCCTTTCAGGGCCAGAATCACAGGCTGTCACCATTTCCACCCAACATTTTTTTTTTTTAAACACGGGATGTAAGGATTCAAATTCAAGTCCTTTTGCTTGTGAGGGAGGCAAAGGCTTTAACCCCTGAGCCATCTCAGCAGCCCCTAACAAACATTAAAGAAGAATTAACACTGATCCTTCCGCAAAAACAAAGAAGGGATACTGTCTGGTCATCCTATGAGGCTGACCTTAGCCTCATTCCGAAACCAGAAAAAGATACCACAAGAAAAGAAAGCTCTAGATCAAGATCTATTAAGAATGTAGGTGTAAAAATCTTCACGGTAATGCTGATACATAAAATTCAGCAGCATATTAAAAGACCATGTGCCATGAGTAAATGAGCCTTATCTCCAAAAAAGCAAAGTTGATGACAATTATGAAAATTAATGTAAAATACCATATTAATAGAGCGAAGGAAGCAGTAGTGTTACCATCTTAATTGACTCAGAAAAAGCATTTGATGAAATTCAAAACTCTTTTGTAATAGAAAACATTCAATAAACAAGGAATAGAAGGAAACATATTCAATATTATAAAGGCCATGAAAAAGCCTAGCTAACATTACTCAGAAGTGAGAGGCTGAAAGCCCTTTTCTTTGAATCAGAGATAAATGATACCAGTCTCCCTGGGACTACTCAGCATAGTGTTGGAAGTAACCCAAGTAAGCAATAAAGGCATTCAAAATAAAAATTAAGAAGTAAAATTATGTTTGCAGTTGCCATAATTTACATGTAGAAAAACTCTAAAGGAAATAACAAAACATGGCTAGGAAAATGGTGGAGCAGTTAAAGTATCTGCCACACAGCCAAGAGGATTGGAATCTACATAAGTGCCAGTAGATGAAGCATCCACCTGTAATTTCAGCCAGAGAAGATGGAAACAGGGAATCCCAAAGTAAGTTGCTGGGAAGACCAGCCACTTCTGTGAGCTCTGGGTTTAATTAGGGGCGTGGTCAACTCATAAGTTGGAACAGTGATTAAGGAAGATTCTTGACATCAACCTTGGGCTTCTACACTCATGTGCACACATGTGCACCCACATGGATGTGAACATGGATAACACACACACACACACACACACACACACACACATGAAAATGGAAAACAAAACAGAGCAAGGGATACAGTCAGAGTGCTTGTCTAACATGCACTAAGCACCACATTAAATTGTTGTAATGCACATGTATAATCCCAGCACTTGGGGGGATTAGGAGTTCAAGGGCATCCTTGGCTGCATAATGAGTTTGGGGCCAACCTCAGCTACATGAGACCTCATCTCAAACAAACAGAGAAGCTAAAACACAAATTCAACATAGGAAAATTAAGAAAATAATTCTACTTCCAACAGTACAAAAAAAGTATAAAATACCTAAGAATGAATTTAACCATGAAAACTATAAAACATTGCTGAAAGAAATTAAAGATAATATGAGTAAAGAGAAAGACATTCTCTGTGTGTGGATTGGAAGAGTCAATATTGTTAAGAGTTAAAGAGACCAAAAGTCTTTCCATATCAAAATCTCAGTGATTTTTTTTCTTTCTTTCTTTCTTTTTTTTTTTTAGACAGAAATAGGAAAATCCATTCTAAAGTTCTTAGGGAATATGCAAAATTCCAAATAACTGCAATAATATTGAAAAATCACCAAGCTGAAAAATTCACTATATAACCATTAGGATAGCATTATAAAAAAACCTAGAAAACAAGTGGTTGTGTGGTGAAATTAAAATTTTTGTTGTGTCATTGGTGGGAATGTCAAATATTGTAACTATTGAGGAAAAACAGTCTGGTAGTTCCTCCAAAAATTACACACAGAATACCATATAACCCAGTGATTTTACTCCTATGTATTATATATGAACAAAATTGAAAAGAGCTCAGATGGATCTTTGTATGATATCATAGGGACTCTATTCACAATAGCCAAAAGGTAGAAATAACCTGCCAGCCAACAGATGGATGGATTTTAGAGGACATGTCACATGAACACAATGGACTATTGATCAGCCACAAAAGAATGAGTCTAAGGCATGCTGTGACTTGAAAAGACAGATGTGGGATGAGTCCATGTCTATAAGATACTGCTGCCAGACTTAAAAGGACAGATATGGGATGATTCCATGTCTATAAGGTATTGTTGCCAGACTTAAAAGGACAAATACAAACTGTGGGATGATTCCATGTCTATAAGATACTGTTGCAGTTCGCCTGCAGGGTTGCTGATAAATCACAATCAAACGGCTTAAGGGAACAAAGGATTTGTTTTCTTACTGATAGTCTGGTACAGGTCATAGTCCAGTTTGACAGGAGAGCACACACCAACACCAGAGCCGAGGGAAATGGTCACACCATCTCTACATAATGGCTGAGAGAGGCACAATCATTACGTGCCAGACCAGCAAATCTGGCCAAGTGTACACAAGGATGCCAACTCTCTCAACTAGCTGTCTATATTTTATTCCAGGGCCCAATCCCACCCACCATGGGCTGGGCCTTCCCCATCAGCTAGACAATCTCCAGCAGGTTTGCTCTGGGCCTAACTCAATCACTAATTATCTACAAATGTACCCAGAACTCAAACCCTCAACTGTCAAGTTGACACCTGTGCCTAACCATGACAGGTACCTAGAATGAGATAGAAAGTAAGTGTAAAAGAGGTTGGGGGTGAGCAGATAGGAACTTGGGGATTGTGAATTAATGGGTGCAGTGTTTCTTTTTGGATTTTTGATGGTTAGTATTATCAACTGACCAGAATCTGGAGCCACCTGGAGGTGAGCCTTTGGGCATGCTTGAGGGGATCATCTTGACCATATTAAATGAGGTGGGAAGACCTGCCTATTGTGGGTGGCACCACTCCTCGGCTGTGTAAGTGGAGGAAGGCGCTGAGCAGCAGCATGTATTCATTGCTCTCTACTTCTTGACTGTGGATGCAATGTGACCATCTGCTTTAAGTGCCTGTCGTCTTGATTTTCCTGCTATGATGAACTGAATACCTGAACCATAACTAGAACAAATCTTTTCTCCCTTAAGTTGTTTTCATCAGGTTTTTGTTTTTGGTTTTTGGTTTTGTTTTGTTTTGTTTTCTTTGATCATAGCATCAGAATAGAAACTAAGACAGGGTGATGAAAAGTTCTGAAAAAGTGACCAAGTGCACTACATGGTGAGTATACCTAAGACTCTGAAATGTATAATCACAAATGTCTACAGTCAGGGATTGGGACGCAGCTCAGTGGCAGAGCACCTGCCCAGCATGCACAAGGCCCTGGGTTCAATGCTCATTGCTGCAAGTGTGTGTGTGTGCGTGCGTGTGTAAATACAATAAGTTTCTTCTAGGAAAATCTACATTCCAGGCCTCATCCTTAGAAAAACTGAGAGAGGCTGATACGGTGATTATTGGATGGAACCTAGACTTCATATTTAGAAACAAAACTGCTTTCCTAACTTCGTCAAGCAGAGAAATGTGCGATTTGTATGGAAACTTACAAGTTAGTCTCTACTGTTTGTTTCTGAAGGAACTAGTGCCCCTCTGTGAGGAATCGCCCACCAATCCCCATAAGGTACTTGCTCCTACATTAAGGTTGGAGCACTGTTTCAAAATCCAAGATTGTCACAATAACATTCTCTCTGTATGAGAGTGCCCACTTGTTTATGAAGTGATGGTGATCTGAGTTGAGGTTGCCTTTGGAACGTCCGTGCTCAGCAAAATAAAAGCAGCAATCCTGTGCTGGTCCCTCTGAAAGTTTCTGAAATTTTAAAGTTTTTTATAGTCTGGGAACCATTTCCCCACATGTCAGCCACTTATGAATATCAAAACAGACAGGGTTCCTGTTGTGTTTTCTTTGTGCATTAAAATGAAAAGAACCTTTTTCCCCCGCTGCAGTTCATAGGATCCTGAAGCAAGGTTTGGAGATTCTATTTCTCCTGCAGCCTGTTGCAATGTTCTGACTCTATGGAGGAGAAGGAGGAGCGGGAGGAGGAGGGATGAAGTAGTAAGGCCAGAACAGGCTGGTCTAACTTCCTGTAGGCATCTTGACAAAGGGAAGCTGCCTTTGTCCAGGGACTTTCATTCTCCAGAGGGTTTGGACAGGGGGAGGGCAGCCCTGGGCAGGGGATGCCTTCACATTCCAGAGGCCGGCAGCCAACTGGAGGGAGTGCTGAGTCTGTGGGAACGGCTGCCTGCCCCACCCTTAGGCGGATTAGTTAATAATTGAAAAGTGCTTTAGAAGCACAAAGGTCTGGGGAGACTTCTGTGCTCCTTCAAAGGCTGTGTGGGAGCTGACGTTTCAGAGGGGCCATGGAGGCTCCCCAGGGATGCTGCAGCTCAGAAGAGCCTCTCTGCTGGTGCCAGCCTGTTAGCTTCGGTGCAGTTGCAGAGAATTTCTGTATTGTGCATGCAACCTCTCAAGAGAGGTTAGATTTCTTTTGTGGTCAGATCTGTTTAAAACAAACAAACAAATTAAAAATTTTAGACAGAGTAATATGTAGCTCAAGCTGGCCTCAAATTTACTACACAGTTTCGAACCCCTGATCTACCTCATCTTACTTCCTGAGGACTGGAATTACCCTGCACTCATCATGCCCTGTTTTAAGTGGTGTCACAGTTACTCTTTGTGCTACTGTGAAGCACCACTCTGAATCAAGTAACTTAAGGGGAATAAAGGATATTTATTTGGCTCACGATTTCAAAGGGGAGATACAGTCCATTATGGTGGAAAAGGCATGGGGGGGGCTGGCAAGAGCTGGAGGCTTTGGTCACTGGAGACATCATGGAGGCCGAGAGAGCAAACTGCAAGCTTCAAGAGCAAACTTTAAGAGCAGTCTTCTCCAGGAAGCAGGGCAGAGCTAACCTACCTCAAGGCCATCCTCTGTGATCTGCCTTTCTCCATTTCCCAAAGGTGCCATGATCCTCCCAAAGAACAACTAAATATTAAAACACATGAGCCTGTGTGGACCAACTTACATTGAAACCATGACAAGTGGTGTGGGGGATCAAACCCTAGGCAAGTGCTTGACCAATTGAGCTACCGCTATAGTCCCAGGACTATAAGGTCTTAGATGAATGAGCCACAACAGATTTTATTTTTCCAGTGTAAAGTTATTTTATGGTTTTTAATGTCTTCATTCAGATCATGTATATATAAACAGAATCATGAAGCATGTTCTGTTCTTGGATTGACTTTGATTTTTAATTTAACTCCATGCAATGTGAGTGCTTTCTGTGTTAGTAGATGAAAGGTTCTGTTGTGTCCTTTCAGTTTGTATGGATGTAACATAGCTTTGCTCCTCTTAGTCTAGCAAAGGACGCATGTGATTTTTCCTTTTTCTTTTTCACCATTACAAACAGTGCTACAGTAAACACTCTTGCCACAAATCTGTGTGCAAATCTGTGTGCAGCAAATGTTTTGAGAGGTATATTTTTAGAAGCTAACTTTCTAGATCATAGAGCACCTACATTTACTTGTTTTTCTTTTTCGTGTGAGTGTGATATGCATGTGAGTTTGCATGTGTGTGCACGTGCATGTGTGTACACAGAGCCAGAGGCTGATAGCTGAAATTATCCTCCATTTGTCTTCTACCTTATTCCTTGAGGGAGGGTTTCTCAATCAAACCCAGAGCTCACGTGTGCAGCAGTCTCTGTAATCAGTTTGCTTTAGGGCTGCCCAGGCTCTGTCTTATGAGGCTGAAATTACAGAACTGTTGCCATGATTACCTACATGATATCGACATGGGTTCTGGGAATCTGAACTCAAAGTGCTTCTCACATTTGCATGGCAAGGGCTTCAACCATGGATCCGTCGTCGTAGACCACCTTTAAAATTTTGATCAACAGGGCCAGAGAGATGGCTTGGGGGGTTAAGATTCTGCCTTGCAAGCAGAAGGTCCTGAGTTTGGATCCCATGTAAAAACACCAGGTAGAAAGAGCAGTGGCCTGCACTTCTGCCCCTACTGGGCAGAGAGCCTGGGAAATCCCAGAGAGAAGCAAAAAGAAGGTAGAAGCAATCCACAATGATTCCCAAAGTCACCTTAGTCCTCCACAGAGATACACAGTGCCTCTGACACACACTACAAAAATTTTTTTGATCAACAATATCAAGGGCCTCTCTGAAAATTGTGTTAACTTATATAGTTATTATTATATTTGTTAACTCTGTACACTACCATTTTATTTTTAAAATATTTTATTTTGCTTATTTAAGACAGACAGAAAGTAGGTGCATAACTGTAAATTATTTATTTACATTGCTTATTTTATCTCAGTATGTGAATATACCACAATTTACTTATTGTTAAATATCTGAGTTGTTTTCAACTTTTGTTATGAGCATCCTCATGTACGTCTTTTGGCACACATGTGTGTATATTTCTACTTTGTATGCATCTAAGAGAGAAACTTCAGGGTCAGGAGCAGAATTCTCTTCAACTTGATCAATTGTATTTGTGAATTTCCTATGAATTCCTTGCACACTTATTGTTGGGTAATTTGTGTTTTACCATTGATTTGAATGTGCTCTAATTACTCTTGCTGTAAATTCTGTGCTATTTCTGTTTTAACATTTTCTCATAATCTTTAGTTGTGGGGGAACATGGAGGGCCTGTCCTGGCTTTCTCAAGATGACCTGAGAGAAGCTGCTGGGCCAGCAGTCCGAGGCCACCAATCTTCTATCAGTTGTAGTTAATGACCTCCTGCTGTTTACCTGAAAGGGGTTGATGAGGTCTTTGGGGCATTTCAAAACTGGACCGGGAAGTAACCATGTTTCTCTGCACATTTCTCCTCCTTTTACTGCCTCTTTCATGATGTTGTTTTAGGCATTGAGGATGGTGAATATATGGTTTAACGCTATGTAGAAGTCCAGCACCTATTCTTTTCTGCTTACATGAGGATTGTTTCTTGCCTTCTTACTTCCCTGTACTACACTATATAACCTGAGCTATCCTTGAATAAAATGTCTTCACATGTTTGAAGACCCCTCCAATCTGGTTTAATATTTCATTCCTTCTGATCCCACTTCGGACCTATATGGGAAGCTAAAGTAACTGCTAGCAGTTACATCTTTCATTTCATCAACTCTGAATTTTTTTTCATGTAGTCAAGTGTATAATTATTTTTCCTTACCTTTTTTTGTTCTTCTCTGTCTAAAATTGTAAAATACTGTTATGTTTCCTTCCAACAATTGTTTTATTTCAGTCTTGACATTAGGCTTTCTAATCAGTCTGGAATTTATTTTTGACAGTGAGAGGCAGAAGCTAATTAATTATCTAGCACTCAAGGGATGAATAAAATTAAACTTTTTAATATCTATTTTTTTCATCATCTCAAGATACAGGATAATATCGAAGAGCTAAGAAACTGTCAAAAGCATTTAAAAATGCTATTTTAAGTGGAGTTTGTTATAGGTGCAACGAGGCAAGTGTTCTAAATAGGTGGTAGGTGGTATCCCCCCACATGCCACCTGTGCCAAGTGCTCAGGAACTGCTAACTTGCTAGTCTTGTGCAGCCCGGTGGACTCATGTATCTAACGGGAAGAGAGATGTCGTCCACGCACCTCAAAGTAGATCAGCTGCACCGGAGGAAGGAAGTACACAGTGGGTTTCTCCCTTCCAAGACTCTCCCAATCTGAGCAGATGACATTATCTGCTCCCATCCTCAGCATAGAGCAGCAACTTGAATGTACAAATCCCTAGGTAATAAATAGATTAGACTTCCTCAGGAGAAGCTGTCCACTTGAGGAAACTATGTCCTTGGTTGGTTAGTGATTGGTGTCAGAGGTCACAGAACACAGAAGCCTGTTTGGAGTAGGGTATTGCCCCCTTTGTCTGAAATGGCTCATGCACGAATGTGGGCGGTGCCCAGTGTGAAATTTCTCGGCTGTGTTCAGACTCTCTGGCCGCTCCCAGGGTGAAATGCTCTCACACTGCTCACTCTTCTTTCCTACACACTTTTGCTGATGGTCTTGTTAAGTAAATAGGCTGTGGGGTGAGAGCCTGAGCTAGGGCAAGGGGAAGGACCCGCCACCTTATCTCCGCAAAGAGCTCGGTGAGCTGTTGTTCTTGGAAACAGCTCATTGGCTGAGCTCCAGAAATATAACCAAAGAGGCCCAAGATCACAAGTCTTGCTGCTCACATTCATAGTTTCACATTTTAAGGACTTGGCTGGTGCTGGTTCTGAATGGACACATGGCATTCTGGATTTGCTTGTCCCACATGATGCTGTATGTGTGCACGTGCACTCGCGCAGTGCACAGGATTTCCTGCAGGGACATGTTTTATGATCAAACTGTTTATACCTGCAGGGAGGCTGTGGTGAAAGATCATAGCGTGTGGCAGATTTCCTTTGATATCAAGACTCACATACCTGGATCTGTGCTTTAGTGCCTCTGGAGAAGTGTAGTGGGGGATCTCGATGCTAAAGGCCACCGGTTTGTTGGGAGCAGTTCTCTTGGCTTCCTCCAGGACTGCCTCAGAAATGGAGAGAAATCGACTCAGGAGAAGCCAGTGTGTCACTTTGCAGAGGAACAGGTGTATGTGACCACACATGGGGAAAGCAGAGTCTTTAACTTTGAGGAAGTCAGACGTGAAGTCATCAGCAACAGTTATTTATATCTGAGCGATGCACGTTGAGAACCAAAGCCTTCATTCTCCCACCCTCACGGAACCGTTCAGAGAAGAGGAAGGGTGCGCAGCGTGCCTTGTTAAACATGCTCCTGGCTAAGAATTTCTGGTGTGGTTTAAATTTCTGGTAATGTGTCTCAGAGCTCTATCTATAGAAGAGTGACCACACTTTCCTCCTTCAGCCTCTTTTGTGGATAAAACGGTTCACTTCTGGTTGGCTGATCTTTTGAGACTTGATTTTTGCTACCTTTCCCAAGATAACCCAACAGTGCAAACCGTCTGGAGAGACAGGGGGGTGTGAGCAGGAGACTTAGAATCATCTTTAAGATAAAAATAAGGACAATTGGGTATCAGTAACCGCACAAAAAAAGCACCATTTTAGGAACTTCTGGGTTCCCTATCACAAATCTCCTGTAATGAGTTTCCATCGCTTGAGTTCTGATGTCCCCCCCCACCAAACACACCACTGGTTATGGGGGGGCAAATATCAGAATGGTGAGGGAGAAACTTGGCAGAGGAACAGACTTGCTTGAAGCCTGAGAATCGAGACACCCCAGAGTCTCCTTGAGCTGTTCTTAACTCCTATTCCAGAGATATGACTCAGAGGCACAGAAGGAGAAACCAGGCTGCAGGTCCAGAGGGTCTTTTCTGAGGCGCCATGGGTGGCCAGTTTTGCACAGCAAGATGCAGAGGATGAGGGAGGAGAGCTGAGCCTTGCTCCCACTAGGCGTGGCAGGAAGGGAAGACAGAGCCCGTGACCTTCATAAAGAGAAGACCCGGGGCACAGATGGCTCAGTGGCAGAATACCCATGGTGATAGAGTACTGAGAAACCAACCACAAGTGGCAGGAAAGAGGAGCACCCTAGCACACTGGTTTAGATTTTCCTGAGCTTGCGCAACTCTGCTGTTCGAGAGTTTGCCTTTTACGAGGGTAAACGCCTCTTAATAGTGAGCAAATATTAGTTCTCATAATTAGAACCTGTTGAGCTGAACAGGAAACATTGAAAGGAAATCTGCAAGTGTCTGCAAGCAGGCCTGTAGCCAGGAGCCAAACTTAGGTATGGTGACCGCCCCTCTTTCCCCCACAAGGGGAGTATCCTAGCAATGGAGCCACCAATGACAGGAGAGGAAGTAGATGGCTGGTAAAACGTATGAACAGCACAGGAATACTCTGAGCTTATTAATATGGTATCAGCCTTGGGTAGGGCTAGGATATTGGGATATTTTGTTTATTGAAGGGGCAAGGTCGTCCGTGCTTTCCTGTCCCATTCAGGATATGAAATTTCTAAGCTCACCCCATCTTAGAGTTTTTAAGTCTCTTCTGAAAGAAAGACAGTTCCAATATGGCTTAAGGAAGAAAAGCCAGGCTGCTTTCTGGAATCCAGTTTTTGCACAGCAAAGGCCGTCCTTTCTGGCAGCCCACGTGAGTTCTTCTCACTCGGGTTAGATCCACATTCCTTTCATTCTCAGGCCTGGTCACACCAGCCAGCAGCCCTCATCCTCAGAGGCTGGGGCATGAATGAGAGGCGGGCCAGGCGCTCGCTGTGCCTCAAGCCCTTTCCAAGTCGGTGTGGAGGCCCCTAGGAGCGTGACTCACCAGAACTCATAGCGAGAGAAAAACAAACAAAGCTCTGATGGAAACTGATCTCATCAGAGAGATTTGTGTGTGGTGACATTTGAAATGAGCCTGAAAAATGAGTAGGACACTGACAAATGGAAAAGGGTGTCACTAGTATTGCGATGGTGTTGTATGTGTGTGGGAGTGACTAGTATTGCTATGGTAGTGTGTGTGTGTGTGTGTGTGTGTGTGTGTGTGTGTGTGGGCCAGATAGTTCTCCACCTTATTATTTTTGAGACAGTCTCTCAATGAACCTGCACCTCACTGATTCAAGTAGTAGACTAGCCACTGAGTTTCAGTAATTTCCTGTCTCTGCCTCCCTTCCAGCTGTGTATTCCACCAGGCCCAGCTTTTTATGTGGTGCTGGGGATTAAACTCAGGTCTTAATGCTTACATGGCAGGCACTTTATTGACTGAGCCCTCTTGCCAGACCCACCGTACAATGGTATTAATAGTCCCAGTGACATCCATATCTAATCATGTCATGGCATTTTTGCAGGCTGGCCACAGCTGACTCTCTTTCCTGGCAAAACGCTTTTGGTCTGTAAGGGGTTTGAGTGAGACTGGCCTTGCCTGGGCTATAAGGAAAACGTTCTCTTAACAGAGTGATTGGTTCAGGGGAGCCATGTGATCTGGTGATTTGGGTTGGTCCTAGAGGTTTTTTTTTTTTTTTTTTTTCTTGTGTAGGTGTGTGTGTGTGTGTGTGTGTGTGTGTGTGTGTGTGTGTGTGTAAGAGGGCACTGTGTGTGCCTGTGAAGGCCCAGAGCTGACTTCAAGAATCATCCTGGATTGCTCTATCTTCTTTTTGCTTTGCTTTGGGGTTTCCAGGCCTGATGTGCAGGCTGTGCCGTTTCTACCCCATGTTTTTACATATGATCTGGGATCCAAACTCAGGTCTCTTTGCTTGCAAGGCAAAGGCTTAACCCCTGAGCCATCTTTCCAGCACAGTCTTGAAGTTTTTGAGGAAACTATTAGAATCAGAGGTGGGGAGAGGCCTCCTCTATGTGCTTGATCTTCTGTGGTTCCTAAACCGGCAGGTTCTTATTTAGAAAGTTCAAAGGATCTGTGTTATCACCACAGAAAAGTCTAAGAATAGAAATATTTCTGAAATTTTTTAGTAAGAGTTTTGTTTATGAGAGAGAGAGAGAGAGGATATGGTAGAGATCAGAAGACTACTTCTGAAGTCAGTTATCTCTTTACACTATGAGGACTTTTGGGGAGCAAACTCGGGTCCTTGTGTTTGTGGACAGGCGTCTCACCCGCTGAGCTATCTCGGCAGCCCATCATACTCCTAAATTATTGAGCACTTGGATCCAGTTGTAACTGAAAGTTTCCTCTTGGACATTTTAGTCGCTCAAGTGAATAAATTCACCTCTTGAAAGTCATCTTGTGCTCCAGTGGATGGCGGGAGGAAGGGGGAGGCATTGGGAGAGGGGGTGAAGAGAAGGGGGGGAAGGGGAGAGAGTGCAAAGGGGGATGATTGGGAAGGGGAGGAGGGAAGGGAAATGATAGGAGTACTTATTGAGCTTGTATGATTAGGAAAAAAATAAAATGTGGGAGGAAAAAAGTCCTCTTGTGCCAGGATGGAGAGATCCCTGTATTAAAACAAAGCTGTGGTCGGTCACAGGCTGCGGCTTCACAGAGCGGGTTCCTGAAGTCTTCCTGCCGCTAACCCCTAAGGTGTAGGTCACCAACTCTCAGTGACAAGACTTTACAGACTCTAGTCTTAAATTCCTGTCTGAGGTATTTTACAAATCCTGCTGACTTGTGTGTGCTAGAGATTTTTCCATGAATCAGAAAAAAAAAAAAAAATGCAACCCTGAAGCCACAAAGCAATGCAGACAGTCAGCCTTTTGTGTCTTTCCAAGCCTTGCTTTTCTGTGTCACAGTAAGCAGAAAGTCATAATGACAATCCACCTAGATTTATAAAGTTGAACAGACTATTGAGAAAAGACTTGTTGATAAAGAAGCAAAATCTCTGCCAAAGAACTGTAAAGAGAGTGAGACATGGATTATTAGAAATGAATTTTTCTGACCCTTCAGTGAGAAATCTTGGCTAAGTGTTACCTCTGAAAGTTACTGTACATGCCTTTGCCATGACTTTGATGCTCAAGATGTGGCCTATATTCTCTTTTCCTCATCAACTCTTCGAGGTAAACTTTATTTCCTAGGTGGAGAATGAGGCAGAACCCACTGATTACTACCCCACACCTAACCTCACTTTGATCCCTGTTGCAGTTCGCCTGCATGATTGCTGATAAAAATCACCATCAAACAGGTTAAGGGAACAAGGGATTTATTCTCTTATGATTGTCAGGTTACAGTTCTTAGTCCAGCTTGATGGGAGAGCTCACACCAACTCCAGGGCTGAGGGAACTGGCCATCTCTACGTAATGGCTGAGAGAGGGAAGATCCTTACTTGCCAGACCAGC
The DNA here is from genome assembly GCA_023101885.1 of Typhlomys cinereus. Lineage (NCBI taxonomy): Eukaryota > Metazoa > Chordata > Mammalia > Rodentia > Platacanthomyidae > Typhlomys > Typhlomys cinereus. Next base: position 1,556,378 of record JALPQD010000290.1, on the reverse strand, counting down.
ATATCTGGCCAAGCATATACAAGGATGCCAACTTCCTCAACCAGTTTTCTGTATTTAATTCATATGTTCAGGGCTTAGTCCCACCCACCATGGGCTGGGTCTGCCACATCAACAATCGCCTGCAGATTCACTCTGGGCTTAACTCACCTACCAATTAAGTCGCCTGCAGATTCACTCTGGGCTTAACTCACCTACCAATTATCTACAAATGTGCCCAGAGCTCGAACCATCAAGTTGACATCTGTATCTAACCGTGACAGTCCCCAACACAGGCAGTGACTGTTTCTAGATCAAAGTTAAGGCTCTTCTGGGATGCCTTATAGCTGAGGATGTCCTCTGATATCAAGACACTGTAGGAGGCAGATAGTGGAGGGAAGGAGCATGGGTAGAAATTCCCTGATAGCAGGGGCTGGAGAGGTGGCTCAGGGGTTAAGCCTCTGCCTTGCAAGCAGAAGGTCCTGAGTTCGGATCTAGACCCCATGGATCTAGACCGGGCGGAAGCAGGGCAGCCTGCATTTCTGGTCCTGTTAAGGCGGAGCCTGTGAATCCCGGGGCAGAGTAAATAAAGAGGAGGTGAAGGCGTCCATGGTGGTTCCCGAATTCACCTGTGGTTCTACACACACACACATGCACACGCACACGCATACACGCACAATTAAATAAATGAAAAAAAAAAAAAAAGAAATTCTCTGATGGTAGACTCCCAAGATGGTGACGGCAACTGCCACTTCTTGGTCCTTCATCCTTCAGAGACAAGAGACTATAAAATGTTTTTCTGCAGCAGACTCTCTCAACTGACATGCATGTTCTACAGGAGAATGGACCAAATCCAGCCAGTCCCAAAACTCCACCTCTTGCCCAGAACCTGTTCCTCTCTCCTCAATAAAAGGCTCAGTGAAGAAGTTGGGGGATGTTCGCGACAGAGAGGGGACACCAGTCTGGGTTCCTCCTCCCCATAAGAAGCCTGCTTCCATACTCCATTGCTTCGCGCTCTCTCTCGCGCGCGCTCTCTCTCTCTCTAAATAAACTTTGGCTTTGTATATAGCCCAATAATTTCTTGCCTTGTAATTCTTTACCTGGCAGATAAAATGGACCGGCCAAGCACATACAAAGACCTCCTAGGGGATAACAATCTAGCGTTGACTGATGAGATGGGTGGTAGTCTTCTGGAGATTTTTGGAAAAGCACAGCTCTCCAGATGTGGACGCGGCTCCTGTGGCTTCTTTCTTCCTGTCTGGGATGTGGGCGTGAGGCTGTTCTAAGAAACTCTTTCTATAGCCTAGAAGCAACACGAAGAGAAAAGGGCAGGAAGACAGAAAGGACCAATCATCTGCTTAATCCAGTGAGGCTGGGACTCCCCTGTGGACAACTGAATGCAGTTTCTGACCCATTCAGATCCACTGAGCTAGTAGAGTTTAAGGCGCTTGCTCATGTTTCCACATGAATCAAGACCTCCGTGATGAATAAGACCCAGGTCCACACTGAGGTACCACATCCCAGTTTGGGAGGTAGCTGCAGAAAAAAAAAAAACAATTATGGCATTATTAGTAGGGGAGAAAGAAGGAAAACGAGAAAACGGAAATGAAGCTGGCCGGGTAAAGGGGAGAGACAGGGAAGGAGGTTACCCTGAGGGAACGCATGGAAGCACGTGGAGTCGTACAGACAGAGCCACGAGCTGGTCTGAGAGGATGGAGCATGGAGAAGGCAGATAGGCACGGGGCAGGAGATCAGAGAGGTTTCAATCAGCTCTTGCTGCAGAATTAACTATCCCTAAAACAAAGTGGCTTAACCATGCTTTATCATTTCCCATGATTCTACAATCTGAGTGAGCACAGCTGGGTGGTTCTGCTCACAGAGGGTCTGTTGGGGTGGAAACCATCCTTAGCTGATCTGGGGTTTCTGCTTCCTATCCAGAATCTAAAAGGAGGAGACACAGGCAGAAGTGTGGTCAGTGCGAGGGCTGGGCTTCGACTCCTCCGATCTCCTTCTGCTTCCATGTGGCATGGACGTTAAAGGTTCACATCTGTCATGGAGCTGGATGAATTGAAGATCCCCACAGATGAGGGATGGGGAATCCACAGTAAAGGCTGGTAGGCTTCTCAGGCTTGTGTTGGATAGAAACTGGCAGAAAGCCTTGGAAGTCAGGGGGAGCTAAGGCTGGTGTGCCAGGGCAAACCATCGAGTCAGATCGAACTGAGAAGTCATTCCCAGATAACTGCAATGGGGTCAGAAGGGGAGAAGAAGCGATAAGAACTCCAGCTTCTAACTCTCCAACCCCCACTCAAGGACTCACCACCTGCCATTATGGAGAGCGGGAGGGGGCGGGAGAGACAGTCCAAAGGGCTGAGAACATGTCTAAAGACCCATTTCAGTAGTCTCTTCACGGCATTTCCTACATCACATGAAAATTTACTCAGGAAAGGAGACTGAAGGTGGGAAAAGTGATAATGAAATAAACATGTCCATGTTAGATAAAACTACAAAGAGCAAGTAAGAATAACAACACAGCAAGTTAGTTACCTTTTCAAATGGAAAAGAGATGTGAGTCCACAGCGAGCCCAACTCTTTTGCTAAGGTTTTCTTTCTAAAGTTAAGGGATGGATACCTGTGTGCTATATTATCCGTGCCTTTTTGTGTGTCCTAAATGGTTCATAAGGCATGCTTAGTGTTATCCCAGAACTGGGGAGGCTGAAGCAGGAAGATCATGAGGTCTAGGGAAGCCTCGGCTACCTAGGGAAACTGTCTCGAATAATAAAATGGAACAAAATTAAAATGTTTACGAATGTATATACTTCTACGTAGATTTGTGAATGTTCAAGGCCATATTCAGGTCCTGATATATTATATGGGAACATGGGCGTGGAAGGGAGCTTGAAACAGCACTTGGGTTTTCTGGGAAAAAAATATCACCGTTGGCTTTGAAGAGGAAAGGAGCAGGCATGGAAACCAGTGAGGGGGTGGCCGCGCCCCTTCATAGAGAGGCAGCGTGGCCTGCTTGAGCAGGTAGTGACTGAATTAAGCTGCGTGGCAAGCTGAGGGATGTGGACAAAGTTTCCAGGCAGGCAGATGGACACAGAGAACCCCAGCTCCACCAACCAAGTCTAGAGCAGCCAGGTGGAGGGATGGTTTCGCTGCTTGGGAGGAAAGTGGAGGTCACTCAGGATAGGCTGGGCTTGCAGGAAGCCATGGGGCATCTAGGTGGGCGTGGCTGGTGGAAGGATGGATGCCGGAAGCCTTGGGGGAAAGGAAGAGGCAAGTGGGATGGTGGGAATTGCTGAGGTGAGGCCTGGAGAGCCTTTGGACGCCGAGGCTTCCGCCTGCTTCCTCCATGTGAGCCTCACCCTTCAGAGCTCCTCGCCTTTCTGAGCCATGGTCCTTTCCCTAGCTTTCCCGCAGCTCTACAGGGCCACAGGTGGATGTGCCCACACAGGGATCTTTGGAAACCTCACGCCCCGGCAGTAGCTGACCCACTCGGTATTTCTCTCCCATTGCTCTCTTCCTCTTTTGAAGAAGGACTATGACATCATTAGTAGATGACATTATTTCCTTTGGGTGGGTTTGTTAGAGGAACATGCACTAGCTGGTCTGAGCAGGTCTGGCCGACAGAGAAGTCAGAGGAAGTGGATGTGAGAGCCTGCCTTCGGTCCCTCAGCCTCTTTCTTTGAAGTTAGAATAAATTCACGGCAGCTTCAGCCCTCATTGATAACTTGGATGCCCTCTCTTCCGCTTTGTCTCCTAGAACCAGAAATTTTTTGAGTGTTTTGTTTTGTTTTGAATGTGTATGTATGGGTGTGCCTTAACCATGTGGGTGCATGAAGGCCAGAAGTTGTCGACATCTGATATCTTCCTCGGCTGCTTCTCCGCCTTATGTTTTTGAGGTGCAGTCTCTCCTGAATCTGGAGCTTGCCATTTTGGCTGGACCGGCTGGCCAAGGTCCCCAGGAGCGGCCTGTCTCTACAGACATCCTCTGCTACACCTGCTTGTTACATGGTGCTGGGGAGCATGGTCCCCACTTACCTTGGGAAGCCCTTTATCCCTGAACCATCTCCCGGGCCTCTTCGGCTCCTAAATTTGGGGGTATACATTGTGGACACCCACTGTTTTGAACTCTGGGGGGTGTATTTTGTTTTTATTTTTCCCGTAAGTTGGAATTAAAGGAATTTTGGAGAAGTCAAAGCAATGAAGTTGAATTTTGGAAACATGGCTCTCTGGAAACATTTTTCCAAAAATGTAGGTTGCAGCTATGGTAGGAAAATTCACGGGTGGCAATGTTAAAGAATTTCTGTTTGCTGAAAACCAGTGCTGTTGTCAGGAGCAATATAGCCACGTGATATGCTAATCAGGAAACTTTCCATGTAGAAAACACTTTAATGAATCAGTCCAAATTGAGATCTTAGAATTGCGTCCAGAGCTGCTCATTCACCAGCACTTTGGAACTCTCCTGCATAAACGGCAGCCTTCTGGTCTCAAACACACGCCAAAAAGACTAGGAACCACAGAGCAGCAGCTCTCCGCGTTCTTGGGGTTTCTTTGCACCCTGTGACCCGGCTCTCATAGCAGTGTGGGGGAGCTCCTGCCAGGTCCTGTGCCCACAGGCTCTGCCCCCTGCCTCCCATCTCAAGCCAGCTCAGATGGCACAGCAGCTTTTCCCTTCCTGGGCTCCCTTGGCAACCTGACCATAGCATTGGGTGTTGCCTCCTTTGTCTTGAATGTCTGACATCCCCTGGCATAACTTGTAGCTCTCAGGACCCTTATGATCACCCCACCACCCCCAAGCTGACTGGGGACTTGCTCTTCTGCTGTGGCTGCTTTGCCTTAGACTGACCGTCGCTCCTGACTCTTGGCCAGGTATGATTAGAGCAATAATTAGGCCCTGTGTTTCCAGGGAACAACATTGTAACTGGGTCTTGTGGAGGATAAAATGCCATTTAAGAGAATTTCCAGATGTTTAAATGTGTGTGTGTGTGTGTGTGTGTGTGTGTGTAAGAGAAGATAGAGGAAGAAAAGGAGGAAAGAGGAAAAGCAGCAGCTCCCATTTATCAGTTTAATAAAAAACACAGAGGACCCTCAAGGTCCTTCTCCTGAGAGATGCTAGACACATGATCCCCACCCCCCCAGGCACCCAGTGCCATATATACAGGCACCCACTTCCCAAAGTCAGACCGAGCCACTTTCATGACACTTGAAGACTGGACACATCTTCTGCCTGCACCATTCAGTAACCCATGAGATTCCCTGTTCCAGTAATACCTCTTCTTGCAATCTATTTTTCTTAAATGTTAGAATAATAACAAGCGACGTTAACTACCATGTTCTGTAAGGTGCACCAAGGCTGAACCCCACCGTTGCCTGAGGCTGGTGGAGCTATGACTTTTGTCCAGGGATCTCTGCCAACAGGTAGGTCTACACTGCCATCTGGATCCTCACAGAGACCCCTGTCCCACAGTGCTTCAAAGGCTGCGGGTGGAAGGCGCATGGCCCAAAGTCTTGCCAGCACATTCCATAAGGAGTGGTGACAGGTAAGAGCCAGCTTCACCCATCATTTGTCCAGTTTTCTCTCCCCTCATACTGAGCCCACCTGCATCTCTCCTTTCCCCGACTCTCAGTGCTTTGGTGTTCCTGGAAATGCCCATTGTTGCCCCTCTTGTCACAGTGTGTTTCAAAAACGTGGCCAGAGGATCTACGCAGTGATTTAGTCCTCTAAATCAGGATCCTTGCTCTCGGTGCTTCTACGGCACACTGGAGGAGAGAAGCTCAGTGGCTGGAACACCTGACACTGCATGGAGGGATGTCTTGGGAAAGAAATGAGAGTCAGGGCAGAGGGTTACCTGGGGTGACAGGTTCAGGTAACTAAAGAGGGTGTAGCTATAGAACATGTTCTGGAGAGCTGTGAAGCAGGAAGCCTCAGGGCTGATGTGGGAGGCCACCCCAGGGTCCTTTGAGATACTCGGTCACTATCTTTCCCCAGATACATACTTTAGTTCCAGAAGAAAAAAAAATGTTCCTTTGAAACCTGAACTTTCAAAGGCAGAATGAGTAATTGCTTACAAAGTAGGTCACGTGACAACTAAAGTGCAGACTAATTTAACGTCTGAATCAGCAATTCTATGCCACACTATGAAGTATACAAGACAGAAAAGAAATGGATAATGGAAATGGGAGGAGTCCTAAAATACTGTTTTCATCAACAAATTCTGGTTTGACAGACACACAGGGGTCGGGTGGAAGTTCCTATGATACATTCCTGAGAGCTTAGGACTGGAGTAGAATGGACAAGAGAGACACTTCTCAGATGAGAGAGATGGAGTGCGGGCCCACTCTTGCCCTCTGCCTGAAGCCTCTGACCAAGCTGCTTCACAGCACAGATGGGCAGGGATGTAGTCACAGGATGAGACAAAGTAAAATCACAAATAAAATTTTAAAATCTATTCCATTTCCTGTTTCCAACACAAAGCCTACCATTTTTGGTTTTACCTGTTTCATATGTGTGTGTGTGTGTGTGTGAGTGTGTGTGCACTCTCGAGTGTGCATGCTAATATGGTACACATGTATGTGCAGGTGTACGTGTGTGCATGAGTGTGTGAAGGTCAGAGGTCAACTTGCCTGTCCTTCCTTATGACCTGTCTACCTCGTTGATTTTTGTTTTTTGTTTTTTGTTTTTTTTTGAGGTAGGGTCTGTCATTGTCCTGGAGCTCCCCAGGTAGATTAGGTTGGTTGGCCAGTGACCCCAGAGATCCTTCCAGGTGGTGGAAGTGCATGCAACCACACCGGTCTTTTTACCATAGGTTGTGGAGCCCAAATCCAGGTCCTGGGCTTCGAGGTGGCTTAACACTTCTCAAGTAAAAGCATTTCTCAAGCCTGAGGACCAAAGTTGGATGATCAGAACCACATGGGGAAGGAGAGAAACAACTTCTGGACCAACTTCTCTGACCTCTACACGTGGGCCATGACATGTGTATGTCTTGTTCTCTCTCTCCCAAATAAACAAACAAGCAAATATAAGATACTTTAAAAAATCATGTCCTCATGCTTGTACAATGAGCACATTACTAAGCTATCACCCCAGCCTCAGATTTTTTTAATGTGATAAATTGTATGTAGCATAAAAATAAAATTTTAATCATTTTAAGCATGCAGTTCATTGGCATGAAACACAGTTGCCATGTTTACAACCATCAGCATTTCTAGAACATTTTCTCTGTCCACATGAGACTATATCTAGCATGGGATTGACTCCTTTTTCTCTCATCCCTTAGCTCTTGGGAGCATCAGTCTTCTTCCTGACTCTAGGAACCTGGTGATTCCAGATACGTCATATAATGAAATCACATACTCATCCTTCTCCATCTGGCTCATCTATGCCATGGCATGTACCAGAATTTCATTTGTGTTGATGACTGAATAATATTTCCCCACAGGTATAGTCCATGTTTTATTTCCTCATTTCTACCTTTGGCTATTGACAATGATGCTGCTATGAACACTGGTGCTCAAGCTTCTACTTAAGTCCTTCTTTTAAATTATCTTTGCTGTATACCAGGAGAGGAACTGGTGCATCATACGGTCGATCTATGTTTAATTCCAGAAGAAACAAGCTGTTTTCTACAGTGGCTACATCATTTCACATTCCTGCCAACCATCCTCACATCTGTTTCCCCAGCAATTCTCATTACCTTTCATGAAAAAAGTCAATTTTATCCTAATGAGTATGAAATTGTATCTCATTGTGCATTTGATAGATTTGTGAGAGGAAATCATACTAGAGGTGGTTTTACAATAAAAAGTAAAAGCCATTTGCTGAAGATACACTAAGGCTGATTCCAGTTCACCTGACTGCATACTTGGCCTTCTTGTAGATGCTTGCAGAAATGGGGCAGTCCTATCCTAACCTTCCTGCTTATTTGACTTGTATCTTTTGTTTGTCTGTTGATTAGTTTGTAGTTCCTTCTCTCTCTTTTTTTTCTTTTTGGAAAGAGGAAAGTCTCATGTAGTCCAAGCTGACGTTGAACTTGTTATGTAGTTGAAAGTAATCTCCCATTCCCAATCCTCCTGCCTTTACTTCCCAGTTCTGTGATTACAGGAGTGCACCACCATCTCTGTTTTGACTAACATTTTTAAAAATAACTTTTTGGAGTTCATGGATAATTTAGCACAAGACACAATCGTGTTTATTGATTGATTTTTTGTGTGTAATGGCGTATAGGTTAGAGGGCAACTTGGTAGAGTCAGTTCTCTCTTTCCACCTTTATACACAGATTCTAGGACTTGAACTTAGATCGTTAAGCTTGTGGAGCAAGTACCTTTACCCACTGAGTCTTCTCACGGGCCTGAATTGATTTTTTAAAATCTATATCCCTTTTAGTTTTGTTCCTGTTACTGTGAAAAAAATTCTCTGACCAAAACTTAATGAAGAAAAGGTTTAGTTTGGCTTGCAGTTCCAGAGTCCGTCATGGTAGGGAAGGCATAGTGGCAGGAACAGGTCCGGCTCACATTGCAGTCACAGTTGTAAGCAGAGAGACACCTGATTGTAAAACCTCAAGCCTCATTCCCATGACATACTTCCACTAGCAAGACTCCACCTCTTAAGGTTCCTAAGGTTCCACAACTTTCCCAAACACCTCAGTTTCTGAAGACCCAGTGTTTAAACACATGAGCCTGTGAGGGACATTTTATACTCAGAACACATCAATTACCTTTCTCCAAAGAATCTGAATTAGCTTCAAGAGATAGAAGGAAGCTATGTGTGGTGGTGTATGCCTATAACCCCAGCAATGGATTAGCCCCAAGCAAATATGTTTGAGACATTATCGTCACCATGCTGCTATGTTTGAACACAAACTTTAGAGGTGCATTTATTTGGAAACAGACAAGTTGGAGCTCACTGATCTATATGTCAGTGGCCTGAAATTGGGCCACGTGGGGCTGGAACAGTAGCCCTCCACCAGAAAACCTGGCTTTGCATCTGTTCACCCCCTCACATGTGACTTCCTCACCCATCCTGCCACCAAGCAGGTGCTGCCCGTGAAGGCAGAAAGAAAGAAGGGCAAAAGGGTAAAGTGTTCTCCAACCTTAGTTTTTACTTTTAGAAGTATCTTGCCAAGAATGAAGATGTGTGTGAAATTTTTTACCCTACTATTCAAAAGCTGATAGTTTGCCTGCTCTGGCTTCCGGGTGAGACCCCCCCCCATACACACACCCAGAGACCCTGGACTTTGTTACTTGGAACATTGAGCAGCATGTCTATGGAATTATCCTGATGACTCACGGGGGTGACACGGTTTGGTGTGCAGGAATGCTCGTCCACAGAAGAACCCCTGGCGAACACCCCACATCTTCTACCGTGGACAGTAAGCAGGTCTTTCCTTTGCTCTGGAACAAAATGTTATCATCCTTCCAAGGCTCTGAGCCAGATTTCTCCTTGCTGTGGAGATGTGGTAATTCTGTCTTCCAAGGCTGTGTACAACACCAACTGCCTTGGGAAGATGTCAAGTGACCGGTACCTTTGGTCACAAGATGCACAGACACGTGAGAACACGCAGGAATGTCTCCAATATTTTCCTTTCAGGGAATTTAATGTCCCATGGCCTCCTCTAGCCAAGGGGACTATGAAATTATGTATTTCTGGGTAAATTGCTTCTTGAAATAAAACTGGTTTTTGCTAGCAGAAGACTGAGGAACGGACCTCACAAGGGCAAGGCAAGTATTGAGCTGAGCTTTGTTTCTTATCTGCATAACTAGCATCATTATTTCCATGGTGAAAAAAATCATGGATCATTTTTTGATTCCTCTAGAAACAATTTATGAAATGTCAACATAAATTTTGGTCTTTTAGTCCCAATCTAGTACCATCTTATCAGTTTTGAATGAGTCATATTTAGTGCAGAATTTTAAAGGTATCTAAGTGCACAAGCTCACAGTTCTTTTTTTTTGTATTTTCTTAATGTATTTGAGTTGGGGGATGAAGAGAGACTGAGAAACTGAAGGGGTGTGTGTGCATATGTGTCACGGTGCACAGGTGGAGGCTAGTGGACAAGTTTCAGTTCTTTCCTTCCTCTCTGTGGCTTTCAGGGGTTGAACTCTGGTCTCCAGATTTGTGAAGAGGCACCTTATCCGCTGGGTTATCTCACCTGCCCTAAGCTGTCAGTTCTTAGAATTCTCTCCCTTTACAGTTTTATCCTAAGGCCAGCAAGATGGCTCTATGGGTGAAAGCATATCACACAAACCTGATAACCTGAATTTGATTCTCACAATCCACAGAAGGTTCATATGATAGTTTATGTTTGTAATTATTCTGATAAATTTGAGACATTACCGTCACCATGTTGCTATGTTTGAAGCATCAAAGTGGACGGCAGAGACAAGCCAATCCCAGGAAACTTGTAGTAGCTAGCCGGAGTGTGTACAGTGTGGCAGAAACAGTAGAAGAGACCCTGCCTCAGCAAGGTGGAAGGAGAGAACCGATTCCTAACAGTTGTCCTCTGACCACACAGGCTCACCTGCATTCACAACACATGACACGCACACCAAAGTATAATAATTCCAGTTTCTTTTACAGATATTTGTTTTGGTTGTGAATAACGATGTGGGTCTAAAGGTATAACTTAATGATAGAGTGCTAACTTATCACTGTCCTGGGATAAATCCTCAGTACATGGTGGAAAGAGAGAATAAATTTAGTTATATTTATTTATTGCATTTTTGAGATAGCGTCTCCCTAGGCAGACCAGGCTAGCCTTGATTTCCCACCCTTCTGTCCCAGCCTCCTGAACCATAATTACAGGTCCACAGCAAGCACCATGCTTCCTCAGAGTCTTTGAAATCAAGACAGATTCTCTGTCATGAAATTTCCCCCAATCTTCGCATCTCCATTGCTTGAAGAACAAGCTCCACTCTGCACACAGATAGGTGTTTGGGAAGAGGTTTATAAATACACCTTTTCTGGTTTCATTTATTTTAAGAGTATTTTTTCACCTCATGACAGTCACTTGGAGCTGACAATGTTTCCATGGTAACCATGTTTCAAATAATGGTAAATATTGATTCTTGGGCACCTTAACACCTCTCAGTACAAAGTTCACTTCCCTATGTGAAGGAATCCAAGCACATTGAGGTTAAAGTTGATACTCAATGTGGTTAGGAAGCACACAGCAGATCTGCTGAGGAAATAAAAGGGCAGGAGGGAGAAGCTGACTCAATCTGTGCTGCCCCGATTCATTTTCCCACCCTAACAGGTAGAAGAGCAATTTCACTGTCTCTTTTTCAACTGCATCGTAAGCACGCAGGAGCGTAGGACACGCCAACATGCACTGGGAGAAAACCAGGGTGTGAATGAACACGTCTTCCCAGAGGCGCAAAAGTCTGCAAGTTATTCTTCAAAGCCTTTGCTACATGATTTTGAAATAAAAATACTCCTCCCTTAAAAGAGAGGGAGGGAGAGAGAAAGCGAGGGAAGGCGGGAAGGAGAGGGAGAGAGAGACTTTAATCTGGATCCTGCCTTGGAACTTAATGATTGGTCCAAATCAGAATCCAGAGGCATCCTGGGAGTGACCTGGCTACCGCAGAGCTTCCACGTGCTTCTCTTCTGCACCAAATGGGAGAGAGAGTCTTGCTTTCACACAAGGTTTTATGTGAAAGACAGGCCAAGCTTGTTAGAGACAAGCTTGAAAACTTAATTTTCCTTGCCAAGAGCTAATGGACCGTCTTCAACGTGCATGAAATTACATTTTGCTTGGAGCACAGAAACCAAAGTGAGGCCTCTGAAGACCGAATTTGGCATCCGCCGATCACCTCCGTATGAGAGAATCCGGATGCTCTTGCGTTACTCCCGTGACCAAGAAAACAAACAAAAGCCCCACAGAGCTTCCCTGGAACTACAGTCGGACACAAGAAAGGAATTGGAACCAAGGTAACAGTTACAGTTTATCCACATGTTCCTGGACCCCCTAAGCTCAGAGGGAGTTAAGTGCCAGGAACTCTCCACCATTAGATTAAAACAGCCACATCAACAAGGACTTTGTAGAATTAAAAGAATCTACACACACCACCAGATCTATTGGTAGCTTAGGAATATTAACCTAATTAAGGGATTCCAGGAACATTTTCTTCTCATCCCTGTCCTGTCTGGAGAAGTGAGTATGCTTTTTATGAGATGCATACCCGGGTAGAAAGTTCAATTGGACAAGTCGCCCAACTGACATTAGTCACAATAGCTTACCTTTCTGGAGTCCTGGCTGCCAATTAGCCGGGCACTGCTTTCTCCAGTGCTTAGTCAATGGAATCCCGCTGAGTGCTCAGCACTCACAGGGGGTGAAAGCTCTTACTGTCCTGCCTACCCTAGTTGCCACAACTGAAGCACAAGGCAGTCAAGTGACTTGCCCAGCATCACACAGCCTGTGGGAGAGGATCATGCCCCGTGTGTAAAAAGACATGTATGGTCCCCTTGATTTGTGTTTCAGGAGCCTCTGAGGAAAACACTGCAGCAGGCAGAGAGAGAAAAGCAGGTTATGGTAAACGGGGAGAGAAAAAGAAGGCTCCAAAAGTCAAGGCGAGGACGGCATCTCCAGGGACAGGGCACGTGCTTCTTGGTTGCCAGGGTTGCTGGTCAGCTGTTCTCAAGGGTGCTGCAACTCTGACAAGAAGCCCCGACTGCAGGTTTGCCAGAGGCCCGGCTGGCCCTCTGCCCCAGGTAAAGGAGGAATCCTGAGCAGGCGAGGTTTCCTTCGAATGGCCTCTCTGAGATGAGCCCTACTTGTTCCGGTGACCGAGCGTCTCAGCAAATTCTCTCAGGCTCCAAGAAGATTCATCCTCTGATACCCAGCAGGCCCTTGAATTCTAGTCCAAGGAGGCCGGAGTCACACGCAGGGTTGCATTTCTGCAAAGATCCTGCCATATTGAAAAGGGCGACGTTTGAGTACACAGCGGCTTATCAGCAAAATGCAGCTTCTTCTAGGTTTTGCTGCCTGCTTTCCCTGGAGAGTGAAGCTCTGTTTAATCCAGACAAACATGTTTGGACCTGGGATGTGACTGTTATTGGGAATTAAAATGAAGAGGACAAGACCCAACATGACGTCTTCCTCTGGAGTTTCTTTACCTGTGCTTTTGGATCGAAAATTTCTCCTCATTTTTCATCTGTTGTTTGATGATGAGAGTCTGTGAACCCAAATATATCATGGCGGTCTTTTGGGTTAAAAAAACATGGTTACCGGGATGGAGTGGTGGCTCGGGGGTTAAGACTTTGCCAAGCAAACAGAAGGACTGAGTTCAGATCCCCAGATTCCACGTAAAAATGTCAGGTGGAAATGCAGACACTTGCAATTCTGGCCCTGGAAGGTGGAGCCTGGGAAACCCCAGAGCAAAGTAATAAGGAGGTAGAGCAATCCAGGATGATTCCTGATGTGGCCCTTGGGCCTCCACACTCAGGTGCCCTCTTGTATAAACACACACACACACACACACACACACACACACACACACACACGTACTATATATAAAGTAGATCATGCCTGGATTTTAATTATCAGGGTTTAAAACCCAGTATCAAGTCCTGTTGGATGACCCCCCCAGTATGAGGTCTAGTCTAGCTCAATTTAGCCAACATTTGAAAACTCACTTTAGCTGTTTCTCTGAAGGCTTAAAAAAAAAAAAAGCACCACAATTGGGGATAATTGTTCACATCTGCTTGGTGATGCTTCTATTTGTGAAAGACAATGTAAAATGATGAGTGACAATAGTTTTCAGTTTATAACGAAAACCAAGATGGAGAAATTCAAGCCAACGAAAGGTACAGACTTCTGAAAGAGTTCTTGATCAGAGAACTCAAGGTGACACAATTCCGCAGTGGATTATTGGGTTTTCTTTAGCCCAGGTGGGAAGAGCAGATGTCTGATTCTAGGAAGACAATAGCTCCCTTCCTCGCTGACTGCCTTGTTTGTTGTGCTGTTTCCATCACTGCAAGGCTGCTGCTGGGCTAGACGGTCTTGAGAGGAGAGGAGAGGAAATTGTGGTCCTTAGCTCACCCAGCCCCCTGTCCTCAACAGCATGGTTCTCTGTCAAGATGTTTGGAGACCATCCCCCCTCAGCTGCTAACCACAGCCCAGGCCCCAGTGGTTTGACAGTGGGACTGAGCAGGTTGGAAACCCCCAAGGAAGTTAGAATCCAGCTGCTGGCCAAAGAGCAGCCTGGGCAGTGTGATTCTGGGGAGTCTGCAGGGCCTCAGGCCGGGCGTGCGGGAGTTCATTTACAATCTCACTGTGCAGCCCAGCCTGGCCCTGAACGTGCGATTCACCTGCCTCACCCTTCTTCATGCTGGGATATCAGCAATACCACTCTGTCTGGCTTACAAGTGGGCATTTTAGTGAATGGCGAAGGAAGTCGAATTAAAAATAGTAGATGCTCCATGCCTTAAGTGGAAAGACCAAAAGATGCCGCTCAGAGATTCTCGGGGTGTGTGTGTGTGTGTGTGTGTGTGTGTGTGTGTGTGTGTGTGTGTATGTGGCAGGGAGTTGGGGGGATCCCAGCTTTGGATGTTAAGGGCTTGTGGGAAGAGTCGTTGCTGCTCTTTGGAGGAAGAGGCACCAAATAGCAGATCTGGGCCCAGGACCCTCTTTCCCCTTTCTCTTAGCACCGAAACTCCAATTTTAATGTGGGTGGTAAGGCGCTCAACTAAACGATGTGGCAACTTGAGCTACCAAACCACTGAGGTAGGAAGCAGGTGTTTTGGGGTGAGTCTTTTGAGAAGTCTCTGTAAGAGAAGACAGACAACTGGCATATTCTTGTTCTCTTTCTTCCTGAGGCAGGGATGGATGGATGGATGGGAATCTAGAAGCCATATGGGCCATGAAGTTATCTTAAAGATAAAAACCCTTTGTGAAGGGTGACAGAAGAGAGGATGCTGGCAAGCCGGAGCCTGGCGGATATGTAGTGCTCACACCAGGCAGACAGTCGTCCTTCATTATGAGAGAGCAACAACCTCTATTTTGTTGAAAACACTGTTATTTCCTCATTTGCCAGGGCCATCACAAACCTAGGGATCTAGGGTAGACTTTGAGGAGTGCAAAGCTGGGATTTTGGAGTATGTTTATTTGTTTAAGGGAAATGAACTGTCAGAGAAAGGTGCTTTCAAATGACATAATCTCTGAGCCCAACCATAGAAAAGAATCAAAGTGTTATGGAATTTATGTATTTATTGAGGTTAAACATCAGCATAAAAAAGAAGCCATAATTTCTTATACAATTGAAAACCCTGTTTCATTTTCTCTTCCTTTCTTCCTCTCTCCTTCTTCCTTTCCTCTGTCTCTCTTTTTCTTTCTCTCCCTCACTCCCTTTTTTCCCTCTCACCTCCCTCCAAGACTTTGGTAGCCACCAGAAGTTCCTTAAAGGTAATTTGCAAGAACAGCCCTAACTCTATGGATATCTATTGGAGGAGGGAGAGCTTGTTTCCATGGCTTGGAGATTTATGGGGTGTTTTACCTAATCATTCAATCATTCTATACAGCCCAAGACAAGAAGACAAAGATGCTAGCCTTGCTCCCCATTAAAAGAGAGAGAGAGAGGTAAACAGAGGCACCAGAAAGTCTCCACACACATGCACAAGGCCTTTCCTCAACTTCCAGAAGACAAGCAGAACTGTGGTAATACTGGAGACAGAATCTCTTGCTCAGCCTTGAGACTGGAGCAACTGAATGAGAAGTCAGTGAAGCTACCACGGGGGAAAGGCATGGGCTTGTGACATGCTTCTCATGTGCCTCTGGGAGGTTGTGCGCTGCAGATAAAGCCCTGGGCCATAGTCCAGAGAGCTCTAGCCCTGTCCTGCCAGACCTGCTAAGCACCCTTGGAAAAGTCGCTGCACTGATACTATACCTGAGAAGTAAAGTGTACAAGTGAAGGATTGGACAGCATCAGTACTTGCCGCGTGTGTGTGTGTGTGTGTGTGTGTGTGTGTGTGTGTGTGTGTGTGTGGTGTTTGGTTTGTGTGTGTCTGTTTGGGCTGGAGTCTAAGAATCTGTATCGTAAACTGTTCCAAATGACTCTGAAGAGGCGCCATTTGGAACCCTCAAGCCGATGCCGCTTTAACGGTCTTCACGGACCTCTCCTGGCTTCTGACTCCAGAATTCCTCTAAGCATATCACACAGATTCCACACAATTCAGGCCAAAGTCAATAGCAGCCCATGGATGAATCCATGTGTGATCCCAGGAACAAACAAAACTGGCCTAGCGTCCTGCTAGTGTCACACGAGGGACTGCTTGTTCGTGCCCTGTCTGGTTTTCTGGCCAGTTCAGCAAAGCTCAGCATTGGAGTCTGTGCTTTGGTCTTGGCAAATCGCAGGGCCTCGACACTGACTGTGACCACCCCCTGACTTGGTTCTCAAGAGACCCAAGGCTCCTGGACATGCTGTGGTCTAGGGCGGCAGGTCCATCTGCTCTGAATCAAAGGGCAGATGTGACTCTGACCCCCTTCCCTCGTGTCCTCTCGGCCAGCATCCTCCATGGAGGCTTCTGAGCCTGTTGTCCATCTCCAGCTGCTCCCAGGTTACAAAAAGCCCCTATGTTCATGAGAAGTTGTGCTAAGGCCAATGCTGTCCTGAGCTCTTCTTCCAAAAGTCTCACTTGGGATTGATCCTGTCATTCTTTGGTTCACTAAATACAGAAGAGACCTATATGCATGGGGCAGAGGCGGGAATGAACCGGGGCTTTCAGGACTGACACTGGGGTCTCTCTTCTATGTGTAGCAGTGTGTATGTGGTACATGTACTTGTTAGTGTGAGTGTGTATACCCCTAGGGGGTCAATGTTGAGTGCTTTTTGCTCTTAAACTGCCTGCTTTCCTCTTCTTTCTCTTGGTCTTCTTTGTGAGACAAGGTCTCTCCCTGAACCTGGAGTTTATGAATCCAGGAAGGCTTCAGGGATCACTGTGTCTTCTCACTCCAGGGCTGAGGTTACAGGTAATCACCACCATGCTCAGTTTTTTTTACATAGAACTAGGGATCTGAACTCTGGTCTTCATACTTGAGCAGCAAGCACTTTATCCACGGAGCCGTCTCCAGTCCTTGGGACTGATCTTGATGCAGGCACCTTGCGTCCCCAGGGTCTCCATGAGTGGCAGATAGAACAGGGCAGCTGGGGTCCCTGTGAGAGCCGCACAGTTCAGTCTCAATGCCTGCAGGACACAACAGGCAGCTGCACAGCATGTGTTGCGGGGCTGAGGGAGGGAGAGGCAATGAGCAGGACAACATGCACTTTGGAGAGTGGGGACGGCTCGTTCACTCAGCCCTGGCAGCTGGTGGTGTAGTTGATGTAAGTAGCTGTCTTTCTCCTACTTCTCAGTCCAACTGGGGCATCTCCCCTCCTGTCCTCGGCTGAGAGCTATGCAATTAGCTCTTCTGGTTCTCAGGGGAGCACTTTAGGCTTGGCTAAATAAAACCTCTGGCTTTCCTGGGTCTCCAGCTTGCAGATGGGGGAAGGAGGGCTTCTCAGTTTCTGTGACCATATAAACCAATTACTTACAATGAATCTATCTATCATCTGTCTGTCTGTCTGTCTATCTATCTCATACCTCAAATCCATTCATCCTCTTACCTCCTACTGGTTCTGGTTTTTTTTTTAACCTACAATTTTCTTTATTCTTTCAGAATATAGTGAATGTATGATATTTCACACCTTAATCCCCAATCCCATCCCCTTTCTTTCTCCTATTACAGCCATTCCTCTTGCCTGCCAGTCTTCCTTCTATTTCATGTCTTTCACATGTGTGGCCCACTGAGTTTCTTCTGGGTTGCCATTGATGGCATGTATCTGAGCACGTGCTGGAGTATGAATCTATATCAGTAGGTATGCTGTAGAGGAAAAATATTCTCTCTCCCCATTCCCAGTTCCCTCAGCCTTGGTGTTGGTATGAGCTCTCCTCTCAAGCTGGACTGACAATTGTAACTTGACAATTGTAAGAGAAAATAAATCCCTTATTCCCTTAAGCCCTTTGATGGTGATTTTTATCAGCAACCATACAGGATAACTGCAACACATCTTAATCTCTTTTTCTTTCTACTGTGATAAAATACCCTGACAAAAGCGACTGAAGGGAGAGAGGGTTTAATAGCTCCCAGTTCAAGGTACCATCCATCGAGGCAGAGAAGTCAAGGTGGAAGGAGCTGAAAGAGCTGATCACACTCTGCATCCACAGTCAAGAAGCAGAGAGTGATGAATGCTCAGCTCAGTTTTTCCTTTTATGCAGCCGTGAATCCCAGTCCAGAGAATGGCATCGCCCACATCCAGACAGGTCTTCCTGTGTCAGTTAACTCAACTAAGGTCGTTCCTCGGAGGTAAACCTTAATCTAGACAATCTCACCGGTGTTCCCGGAGGTGCATCTCTTAGGTGATTTAGGTTCTGTCACATTGACAACACTAACCATCACACAGAGAGATAGACACATAAATGATAAATGCACACATCATGCATACATATATGCATGTATTATGTAGATTCATTATGAGGGATTGGATTACGTGGTTACAGAAGCAAGGAAGAGGGGCATAAACATGGTTCCCGAACAATCCAGGTGTAACATAAGCCCAACTACTCATAAAAAAAAAATTTCTCATTTGAGGATGTCAAGTCTGAGCCTGGATCCAGAAAAAGTGTCTTGGACCAAGAAGACACCTTCTTAGCATGAAGGCGGGCTCTCCTCTGTATAACCAAACATGGCTCTTGATCACAATCAGTGGCCATGCCAAATGTCCCAGATGTGGCCCTCATGTGCTCTTTCAGAGACAGGTGATACATTATGATAAGCAACATCCTTCAGGCCTGGTGCCCTGGCTGGGTGGCAGACTTAGCCTCATTGCTCAGAATGCATCCTAGAACCCCTCTTGGGAGGAGCAAACTCAACAGACTCTACAGTTGTACCTTCTCCACTTAGAGGTCACCTCTCAGTGACATCTAAACTCTAGAAAAAGAAAGTTAAATGGAAGCATTGAGTTCAATACTTACTCTTTACCAGGAAGTGGTTGAGTTCTTTTCTGTTATCATAATGCTATCATTGGTGTTATTTCAAGTAAGTGATCAGTGGGTTTCAAGTTAAAAATAAATGAATGAGCCAGCCAACCACTGACCCTTTAGTAAACTGGCGGTTGTCATCACACTTAATAACTGCCTGGCAGGCACATCATTCCCCGCTGGAAACCCTGTCATCAGCAACTGGCAGCAACTCGCGGTGCTCTCGCTTAAATTTATCTGTTAATGGGTGGTTCCACTGCAACTTTGTTCTTTGACTGTTAAGTAGTGGCAATTCCACACTGAAAAAGAATATGACATTGCAGCTTACAGTTCCTCCCCAGCCTCTCTCCCTGGGATCACGTACAGTACAGAAGTCTAAACCCGACCCAAAGGCATCAGGAAGGTCGGCCTGTGACGTGACCTCAAGCATCTGACCTCAGCATTCGCGTACAGTCCAGTCCTGCCTTCAGAGTTATGCACAATGACTTTTTTTTTTTTTTAAGTTGGAGTGTGTGTTTGGGTGAGAGGGGACAAGAGAACCACTTCTGCGCACAGTCACCATGCTTCCTTCCGCATGCTCATAGGACTCCGTGTCAGGAAGCCCAAGCTGCAGCCACGAGGCTGTCACTCAGAGGCATACAGGGACATCTGAGGTCAGATGCTTGAGGTCACGTCACAGGCCGACCTTCCTGATGCCTTTGGGTCGGGTTTAGACTTCTGCAGGATTTGCCTCAAATGTCCTTGTCAGTCTGCAGGTCTCCGACACTCAGACAATGAGATAGTAGATGAGACACAAGGTTGGGAAACATTAGTTCCTGGTGACGTGAGATGCAGACCGTATGTGTGCGATTTCTCAACAGGCATTTGGCCTAAACACACATATTCTATCTTGAGCACAGGAAGCGACTTTTTTTTTTTCTTTTAGTGAATGAAGGTGTTCCAATAAACGCATCCCCCTGAGAATTCTTAACGTTTCCTTGGCATTAACGTAAGACCATGAGATTCAACACCAAGAGAGGTCCTGGCTTCTGGAAAGAAGAAGACGCTTTTGCTAAAAACCAAACAAAGCAAATTACTCTTACTTCTCATATAAGGGTTAGTGTGAGCAGCCAAGAGGCATGCTGAGCTAGAGCCCTGATATAGCCCATAACCTTTCTTGAATTAAAGATCTTCAAAGATTTGAAGGAACTTTAGGTTTTAAAATTTAAATAACCACAAACCTATTTTGACGAGAGTGTATATATAAAAAAGACATCTCCCACCTGTGTCAGTTCATTTTGTACTACTATAACAGAATGCTATAGTCTAGGTAATATATAAGGGCAAAATTCATGATAGCTCAACAGGTAAAGATACTTCCATGCAAACCTGGTGACCAGGGTTCAGTCCATAGAGTCTACATGGTAGAAAGAGAGAACTGACTTCCATAAGGTGCCTTCTAACTCCACAGTGTCTTTTCTTTCATTCTCTGTCTTTTTCTGTGTCTCTGTTTCTCTACCCCCACTGCTCATGCAGACTTGTCCCTTAGGACAATGGCATTTTGCTCACACAGTTAACAGATTTCCTTAGTCCTTAACTGGCGTGGGATTCAAGGGATGGAATGCCTGTACCTATTCCCAAGGCCGACACCAGGCTGATAACTGCCCTCCTCCTGTCTGTGTGCTTCTAAGCAAGTCTTCAGTGTATTTTTTAACCTGGAGACAGCCTAGCTGTCTCCTGAATGTAGTGACAGGAAATGCTTGTGGGCTCTGCTTTGTTTTGACATCACATCCTGCATCCCTTTGACAATCCCCATAGGATACACTCCCCTAATAAAAGCCTCCTGGGAGCTCAGCCCTCCTGAGCAGCGCAGCCTGGAGTCCCCCTCGTTCAATCTCAGTCCCTCAGCACTGGTCTCTTTTTGGCACCAACACTCTCAAATGAATAATTTTTTTTTTTTTTAAAGAACAGAACAGAACCTCATTTAGTTCATGTTCTGGAGACTGGGAAATCCAGGATGGAGAAGCTGCATGGGCTGATCATGGCTGAAGTCATAGTAGAGCAAGAGAACAAGCCAAATATAACATGCTCAGTGCCCTTATTATGAAGGGGGGGCTTGTTAGAAGCCCTCTTGAAAGTCTTACTTCTAATACTTACTTTTTGTTTTCTGAGAGAGTCTGACTTTGTAGCACAGCCTGTCCTTGAACTAGGGACCTTCCTGCCTCAGCTTCCTAAGGACTGGGATTATAGCGCTAATAATGCCTCGATGGATCCAATTTCCAATACCATTGTGTTGGGTATAAGGTTCTAATAATTGACACATGAACTTTGGGGGTATATTGAGACTGTAGCATCACCCCTACCTTAGTACATCCCTTTTCCACTCTTAGTAGGAAAAGGACTCCTGTTCAGGGTGAGGGAACCTGGGGACCTAGAAAGAGAGGATTTGGGAGGGAGCAACAGCCAGAACATAAAGCTATGGTGGGGGGTTGGAGTGGGCTGCACGTACAGCATTACCCAAGGCATGTGGGGATCACAGTGGAGAATTTCTGTGGAAGCCCAGGGCCTCCATTAAAGGCAGAAACACAGAGGTGCCTTGGGGGACATTGTAAAATTCAGCAGCTGTTTATGTTGTTTTAGGACTGGGAGAGGAACATTTCCCCCAGAAGATTCGAGCTGGGAGGAAACAGCTTTGATGCAACCCAGGGGCTTCTGTGCTGCAGTCTATGACTTTGAAGTTCACAACTCACTCTCTTGGGGAAACTGGGCGGTTCCAAATGATCGAAGCAGAGAAGTTCCACAGAGCAGAAACAGCTAAGGACTGCTTGCAGGAAGCACTGCTGAGTAACTTGGGTCTGTTGGAAACCTGTCATGTTCCTCTTCAGGCAGGGCGGGAGGGAGTGTGGGCAGTGTTGTGGCTGAAAGGTTAGACTTCCTCCTTCCTTACTGTGGACAAGGGACAAAAGGGTGGGGGCGGTGAGGCCACGGACACTCAGAAAATTGGCCTTGAGAAGAGCTGGGGGAGAAGAGCTTGGGAAGGGTTGGGGAGGTCTGCTGCAGAGGGTTTCAAATTCCTGAATGCTATTCTGAGGTGGGGAGGATGAGAGACACTCGCCTAGGAAACAGGCGCTGGAGATTCCTGAAACGGGAACTGCCCAGGCCTCCAGTCCTGTGGTTTTAATTATCCAGTTAGTCATTGGTTTACAGTCATCCAAGTTTAATAAGCTTGACTGTAGCCTGTGAGGGGAAGAAAATTGCCCAAGTTTGTTTGTTTTCGTGTTGCTGTTCTGGGCTGTGCAGCAGCTTGAGGCAGGATTCTCCTTAGTCTACCAGCCCTGGAGAAGTAGGAGGTCAGGAATCTGGGATGGCCTACCTTCTCTCTTCTTTCTTTGGAACTGAAATGTTGAGCACGTGGCCTCCGATACTGGCCAGTCCGGTTACACTGGAAAAATTTAAGAGCCAACAGCTTATAAACTGCTTAGGGAGAAGTTTCCCCGGCACACAACTAGGAAGGTAGAATTCAGATTTATAAGAGAGTGATGTGTGCCTGTGTGTGTGTGTGTGTGTGTGTGTGTGTGTGTGTGTGTGTGTGTGTCTGGGACCCTGATAACCACTAGATTGAGCACCCAGGAAGCACTATGGTCCCCTCAACTCTTACAGATGCTCTGGGAGAGACTGAGGTGCTGCTAATGGATGGCACCCTCCAGAGGCAGGTTTTTGTGCCCTGACCTTGGACAACAGCCAAAGCCCAGCATGCACAGCACTGGCTTCCATCTTGAGAAACCGGATCCTTTGCCTCCAAACACTCTGCTCTTTGTGTTCTGCGCCACAGGGGTGTCCTGCTCCTTGTTCAGCTCAGTTCAGCTGAGCAGCCTCCTGGCTCCATCTTCTCTCCCCAGCACCTGGGGCTTTGGTTTCCTGTGACTCGCTGCTATTATATCTGTCCTGGCTTGTATTTCCAGCATCGCGCCGGAGCTGCTGTGACCGGCTCCTGGGCAAGACTTTCCATGCCAAGGCTGCCAGGCCAGCAGGAGGGGGACCTCGGTCCATCTGTCAGTGTTCACATGCACATTCATTTCTCCCTACCACCTGGGCTATTTTTGCTTCCCTGAACCGAGCAGGCCAAAGGCGCAGACCCGGCTGTCCCTTCTGCGCGTCTCATCTCTTCCGCATGTCGAGTCTGCCGCACTGGTTTCTCTGTGAGGTCCTCTTCTCAGTGGTTTCCTGAAGCTCTGGCCAACTTCCTGTTATCTTCACACTCTATTTGTCTGAGTTCTTAAGGCGTTTCAGTTCAGTAAAAATGGAATGGTAAGCTGGACCTGGGCGGTGTGTGCTCGCAATGCCGGCACTTGGGAAATGAGGGTAGGATTGTGAATTACCAGCCCAGCTTTAGCTACATAGGAATAAAAAAGAAGAAGAAAAAGAAGGAGAAGGAGAAGATGAAGAAGAAGAAAAAGAAAGAAAAGAAAAAAGGAAGGAAAAAAGAACGGAAAGAATGGAAAGAGAGAAAGAAAGAAAGAAAGAAAGAAAGAAAGAAAGAAAGAGAAAGAAAGAAAGAGAAAGAAAGAAAGAAAGAAAGAAAGAAAGAAAGAAAGAAAGAAAGAAAGAAAGAAAGAAAGAAAGAAAGAAAGAAAGAGAAAGAAAGAAAAACAAATGGCTCTGGAGGACTGGAGTGTACTTTAGGGTCATCCCATGAGGGATTCATCTCACAGGGGTCCAAAAACAAAAGAATCCATGGTCAATTAAGTCCAGGAAGATACATAGCCCACCCCCCACTGGTGACTTAAAACACATACTTACATGTTAAAGGTTCAGAGTGGGCTGCTAGCTGGCTCAGCTGAGGTTATGCAAGGCCCGACCTGAGTCCAGTCACAGAAGGAATCCACATAATGTTGGAAAGAAGAAACTGATTACACAAAAGTAATAGGGCACCCCCCCCCCACCAAAAGATTCTGGGAAGCTTTGGAAGCAATCCCCTTTCTCCCTTTGGACTCACTGTTTCTGAAACCCAGTATGATTCTGACCACAGAATTCTTTTTCTATAATACTTATTCTATATCTCAGGAGTCTGTTTAATATATTTGGACTATGTTTTAGGAAGTTATCTAACAGCGACTTTCAACCCAAAGAGAAACCTGGCTCTTTAGGGAGTTATTGGGACATAAATGGTGGCACTTTTGATTGCCAGAAAGGCAATGGGGTGCTACTAGCATTCAGTACAGGGGCAGAGGAAGGAAGTGGGGAGCGGTGACTGTAAACTTCCGGTGACACACCTTTTAAGTCCTAATCTGATCCTTGCAAGTCCCGCAGGCTTCCTGCTCGGTTCCCTGGCTTGTTGGGAAGCGGAGGCACGCTGTGCTCAGTACTGTTTTGAAACCTTCTCCCGGGGTCCTCCTCCTTGTTTCCTGTTGTTCTGATGGCCCGGGCCCCACCTCCACTTTCAGTTCCCAGAGACGATCTGCTCTCGACTTTTTGTGAGTCTGGGTGGACTTGGGAGTTGTCAAGAGCAGGTGTGCGGTTCCCTGGGTCTGGATTCCTGGGGAAGATGAGCTGCTGGTCAAAACGTTTCTCCTCTCAGGGGAAGAGCCCCAGGCTCCTGCCTAACAGGGAACATCTGGTGCTCGGCCAAGCTAGGGAAAGCGAGGACAAAGTGAGGACCTCCCCGCCTTCCCGGGTAGCCAACACCCACAGTGCAGCATCACTTGACTTTGCATTTCCGTGGATGGTTCACAGCAACCGGCGCGTGTAGCTGGAGCGGCGTCAGGGGTGTAAGTCAGCCCGGGCGGCTCAGGGCTGCACGGTTCCTGCAGGCCGTTCTGGCTTCAGCTGGTGGGGGACAATGCTGGGGAGGACGTCCACCCTCAGCCTCCGGTGATCCGGGTCCCGCAGGGCATTCAGAAACGCCCTTTCTGCTCTCGTTCCTCGCCCGCCCATCACACGCGCGTCGCGACCGGGAGCGGGTCCATGGGACAGCGAGCGACTCCCGGTGCTTGCGCGTGGATTGTTGCGGGCGCCTGCTTTTCTTTTCCTCCGCTCTCAGGATCACTGTGGAGAAAAGCGGAGTTCTTTTTTATTTAGAAAATGGTCTTTACCGCAATGTCCTGCCAAGTGTCATTTCAGATTTCAGGTCACACTGCTGAGATCCCAGGTAGAGAAGCCTGGCACCCCTACCCCTTGGGCACAGTGCTTACCACATTCGCCATTGCTTTCCCCTCTAAAAGAAACATGTAACCAAGGGGCCCAGAGCCAGTTCCTCTGAAACGTGGTGTGTATCAGTGGACCACAGAACACAGACCCTGCTACTGAGCTGGAACCGACATCTAGCCGCTGCCTTTATTTACTTTGTGTTTTCTGTTATTTTATGATGCTAGAAATCAAATCCAAGGCCTTGTGCATAGCCAGTCAAGTTCTTTACTCCTAAAGTACATCCTCAGTCCCTGACACCTGTCGTGTGTGATTTTGATAGGCTCTGGATATCGGAATTATGGTGTGTCCCGCTTCAAGTTGGCCACCATATGTGGCTTTTCCTGAGCTGCCATCGGACTTGTCATTTGGTGTGCGCCATTTCTTTGCTTTGCTTTGCTTTGCTTAGCATAGCCATTATGGGAAGCAATATAGAAATTCCTCAAAATTCCAGGAGAGATGACTCAGTGCGCAGAGCACTGATTACTTGAGTTGAATTTCTGGAACCAACGTAAAGATGGATGAGAGAAATGACTCCACACGATTGTCCTGAGACCTAAGTGAGTCATGGCACACACGCCCCTCTATACTAATAATAATAAATAAAAAATTTTAAACATCCAGAACTAGAAGTACCAATTGATCCAACAATCCCACTTAGGGGTTTATATTTGAGGGCAATGAAAGCAATATATGAAGGCAAATCTGCACTGTTCACTGTAGCACTGTAGGGCCAACCTGTGACTATTAGCAGATGGATGAATGAATAAGGAAAAAGTGGGGCTGGGGTGTGGCTCAGTGAAGGAGCACCCACTTAGCATGCTGGAGGCCCTGGGTTCAATTCCCGGCCAAAAAGAGAAAATAAGAAAATGTGATGCGTGCACATAGAAGAACACTCTTCAATCATGACAGACAGTGAATCCCATCATTTGCAAACAGAGATGGAAGCTGAGGACCATGATGATGAGGGGGTGCGTCAGGTACAGAAGCAGCAATACAGGTTCTTGCTTAAAGGTGGGAGCTAAAAGTCAGTTAATAGGACAGGAGCAGAATGCAGAATAACGGTTCCAAGGTGCTGGGAAGAGTGTGTTGGGAGACAGAGGAGGAATGAAGGAGAACTCTTGAGCGGAACAGGGCAGAGAATTCCTTCCAATGAAGAGCAGACTAGGAGAACTAGGACTTATTGCAATCAATTGGATACTTCCATGTAGCCAGTTAAAAAGGATTTTGTATTGTTTTGTTTTGAGATAAGAGTCTCACATAGTGTAGGCTGGCTTGAAATGCACTGTGTAGCAAAGGCATGACCATCCTGCTTCCCCCTCCTGAGCTTACAGATAAGCCGTACCACACCTGATTTACACAGTGCTTCATGTATATTAGGCAAGCACTCTGCTAACTGAGCTACGGTTCGAACCCTTAACCAAGAATTTTCTTTTTCTTTAAAAGGAGAGAGAGAGAGAGAGAGAGAGAGAGAGAGACAGAGAACACATTTAACTTACCATGGTGCATGTACAGCCACAGGACAACTTTTGGAAATCGGAAGCTGTTCTCTCTTCCTCTGTTCCCACCATATGGACTCTGGGGCTAGAACTCAGGTTGCCAGGTTTGCGCACAGCTGCCTTTACTCACTGAGCCATCTCGCTGGCCCATCAGGGTTTTCTAAGAGAAAGACGTTTCCTTGGTTGGACCTGTTCCTCCTGTCTTTTTCCATTTGTTTATGTTTGATCAGGCATTCAGGTCCTGGGCTGTCCAGTGCGGGAAGGGACGGGCTGGATGGTCTGGGCTGACAGTTTTTCCTCTGGGCTCTCCCATAACACTGGCTTCCGTACCTCTGGCCTGGAACCACATGTAACCAAAGCCATGTGTTTTACTTGGATTAATGACATGGCAGCTACGGCCAAATTTTTGGTGTTCTTTTTGATGTGTGTGTACACTGTAATGGCTTAATTTTTTTTAACTTTAAATATTTGTTACTATGAGCTGTTACATTGAAGCCTGTGGCACAGAGTTTATTGCTCTGTAAAGTTTACTGTTGAAAGACTTCTGGTCCTGATTTTTAAAAACAAGGATTACTTTTGAATTATTCCATGAGAACGTATCCTAGAAGTTGAGCCCAAAGGATATTTAGTCTTGATTTTAATGGGAGATGACTGCACTTTATCTATCTATCTATCTATCTATCTATCTATCTATCTATCTATCTATCATCTATCTATTTTTGAGAGGCCTCAGGTAACTCAGGCTGATCGCAAACTCTCTAGGTAGAGGGTGATGACCTCCATTACCACCACCTCGGTGAACACTGTGCTTCAGCCGATTTTAGGATATTGAAGAAGAGTCTGTCCAGTCCTCAGTTGCCAGCCCCACACTGAAGTCAAACTAAAGTCCCAGATCATTCTCCAACCCTGAGTGTCCGGCTCTCAGGAGGGTAGGGCTATGGGGACTGAAGGGCCCTTATCTCGGTACAGGAACCTGGGCCTTAGTTCAGCCCTTACTCTTCCCAGAGGCTACTCTTGGTGCCGCAGTCACCCCGACCGCATGTGAGCCCAGCCGTGAGCTCCAGGCTGCGCCATCCTGCAGAGCCGCGGGTGCTCAGCAGCCGTGGATTTCCTTTCCTCCTACACTGCATGGTGGCAGGCAGGTTTGATCATTTTTATCTGCATGTGTGGGGTGCAGTGATAGAGTTCCTGAGTCCTTTTGTAAAGTCTTTCTTGGCTTCTACCTGTAGTTTGTTTTTAAATTTATTTTTGGCACAGTGTCCAAACAGACTGGCCTGGAACTCATATGTAGCCCAAGCAGTCTTCCCGCCTCAGGGTGCTGGCATCACAGGTGTCTGTGCCATGCCTGGTTTCAGCCTCCTCTCTGGCAGTGCACCTGAGGACTGTCCCTAATTCTACAGGATGCATGAGTAAGGGCCAGCCATATGCTTAGTGATTGTCTTAGGAATGGTTTCCTTTAGCAGGGATTGTCTTCCTGATGCTCATAACTACATTCAGGACTGGGTTTCATTCAGGCACCATGTGGCCCCCAGTGTTTTCCCTGGGGTGGACCGTCCAGTCATTTCTCTGAGGCAGAGTGAGGTAGGGTCATGCTGACAGCTGTGCTCTTGAGTTAGTTTTGTGGTTGCTGTGACAAGATATTTACAAGCTATTTAAGGAAGTCTCTTAGCTTGTTCATGTGGCTAGTGGTAAAATTCTCTGACAAAAGCAACTAAAAGGAGAAGGGTTTATTTGGCTCATAGTTCCGAGCTGCAGTCCATCATGACAGGGAAACCATAGGCAAGAACCTGAGGGACTGATCATATTATGTCACAGTCAAGACTAGAGAGCATGCTTGCTGGTAGTTAGCTGGCTTTCTCCCTTTTTATGCATTTCTGGCTTGACACCTAGGGACTAGTACTGCCTACATTTCAGACAGATCTTCCTTCATCAACTAAGGTTATCAAGAAAATCCTTCACAGGTAAGCTCAGAGGTCCTTCTCCCAGGTGACTGTAGATTGCGTCATGTTGACAAAGGAGACTCACCATCACTGGAAGGAAGGGCTTACTTTGCTCACAGTTAAAGAGCATAGTCTATCGTGGGAAGAAAATCATGGAGTTTGAAGCTGGTCACATTGCATCGACTGTCAGGAAGCAGGGGGAGGTAAATGATGGAACTCAGCTGCATTTCTCCCTTTTCTGCAGTCCTGGATCCCAGTGCACAGAATGGTGCCACCCACTATAAGGGTGGGTCTTCCCACCTCAAAACCCAATCTAGAAACTCCCTTGAAGACATGGCCAGAAGTTTGTCTCCTGTCAAGTTGATGATACCAGATACCAGTTCACGTTATCTGCCTAACTACTCTTCATGCCCAGCCCTGTGTCTTGGGAAATTTTGGAAAGATCTCAAATAAGTCAGGACTCTGACCAGAGAGATAGATCAGGGATAAGGCACCTGCTTGCCTGAGTTCAATCCCTGGAATCCTACATAATGGAAGGAGAAAAACTGACTTCCAAAAGTTGTCCTTTGACCTTCAGCCATGTGCCATGGTATGCATATGTGCATTATCTCTCTCTCTCTTGCTCTCTCTGAAATAAATAAATACTCTACACGCTAGAGCAGAAGTACAGTCATATAGCCATGAAGTCTCTTTCTGAGGTCCCGCCCACTCCTTGGCAAGTGGCCATGCACTTAGTATCCCCCTTGCCTAACCTAGCCCTCGCTAGCACTCCTCTGAGGGGAGGGATGGATCCCTGCCTTTAGAGACTACATCCTCCTTTCTCCTCAGGTTTCTCTTTCTGTCTGTCTCAGGTTTGTATTTCCAGCAAAGAATGCTGAAATTAACAAGCCATCCTGTCCAGATTCATAACTCCAGGGACTTCTAGGTAGAGGGGGGGTTGTTTTGACAGCTTGGCATTGTCCTACATTTTTAAAATTTGCATATTTATTTTTTAATTTTATTACGTGTACGTATAGAGGCATGTGCATGCCATGGCGCGTGGGTGGAGGTTAGAGGATAACTCTGGAATCAGTTCTCACCTTAAACCTTTATGTAGGTTTTGAGGATTGAATTCAAGCAATAGGCTTATGCGACAAACATCTTTCCTGCTCAGCCATCTCACCAGCCCTTTAATTTTTACTTATTTCTTTGCATGTTGCCACCCTTCCCCTACTTACTGTTTAGTTGCTGTGGGAGAACATCTGTCATGGTTAGCACAGGTGTCAACTTGATAGTTGAGGGTTTGAGCTCTGGGCACATTTGTGGAGAATTAGTGGTTGGGTTAAGCCCAGAGCAAACCTGCAGGAGATTGTCTAGCTGATGGGGAAGGCCCAGAAGGGTGGGATTAGGCCCTGGAATAAAACACAGAACGCTGGTTAAGAGAGTTGGCATCCTTATGTATACTTGGCCAGACATGCTGGTCTGGCAAGTAAGGATCGTCTCTCTCCCGTCAAGCTGGACTGTAGTAAGGAAATAAACCCCTTGTTCCCTTGCCGTTTGATGGTCATTTATCAGCAAAGGTGCAGGCGAACTGCAACGACACCCAAAATCAAGCAACTTAAGGGAGAAAAGGAAATTTATTCAGCTTATGGTTCCACAGTGTTTCATGCAGTGTTTCATGGAGGAGGTGGCATGGCTGGCTGGCTGAAGCTGGAGACAGGCTAAGTCACACCCATTGGAGAGCCTGAGAGCTAGCAGACTGCTGCAAAGGTAGACTCCTCCTGGAGGTAGGTAGGGTAGGACTAATCCACCTCAAGACCCTTATGACCACCTACCTCCAGCAAGGCTCTACCTCTCAAAGGGGTCATGACCTTCCCAAACACATGAGACTGTGGGGGACGCATTTTAAACCTAGTTTAGTCTAGTTCCTAGATTTTTGCTGTACTGTGAAGAAAGGAGAACTAACCTTTCTGTTAACTGACACCAGGCTGCTGGTGGGCATCTTCCCACTGTTTGGGGCAGGAGAACCCCCAGAGAAAAGCAGCTTTGAGACAGAGCATCCTGAAGACACTGGTAAAGTTCAAGGTGCACTTGTACTTCCAGAATATGAACCTTTGAATGATCTTTTCTGCCTAAGTCCATTTGGATGGAGGTTCATGGTCCCTTGCCCCGGTCCTAACTGTGGACACTGTTTCCACCCGACTTTCAGCAACACACCCTTGTAAACGACACTCTGGGAGACTTGCTGTGGGCTGCAGTGGCACAGTGATGGTTTCTCCTGAGGATTCCCTCCTTGGTCGAATGCTCCCGACTTCCTGAAGCTCCTCTTCAGTCCCTGGGTTTGGCCATCAAGATCCCGGCTCACAATTTGGAAGATCATTCATGGACTCAGGGTTCCACTTTGGAAAGTCTTCGAATCTTCTGGCTAAGCTCGACTTCTATGGGACAAGCAACTTCACGCCCTATTCAGATAACACCCGGGATGAGATTCAGTTCTTTATGACCCCACCCTCCATTCCCAAACCGTTTAAATAAGATAGGATCTCTTTTCTCTGCATGTAAATGAAGTCTGGACTTAGGCTTCCAGCAGCTGCTGCAACAGCACACTATCTTTCTGCCTTAACTTTCTCACCCTCCTCAGCTCTGGCATACGCATCCCACACGCACGCGGCTCTTCCCACCCACACATCGCTTTCCTGACATCACTGCACAGGACACAGAATAGCCAGTAAGGCAAGCTGGGAAAGTGCCCCACATTCTGTATGCCAGTTAAATATTGGGGGCCCCTCATGCAGGAAGAAGAGTGAATAGATGCAGGTTAATACATGTAAGAGGTCACGATACAGGTTGACAAAGGCCCCTGGGGAAGAATGCTGGATTCAGACGCACCAGGACGGTGACAGATGGCTTGGGACTGTCGGGAGGTCTCCACCCAGGTCAATTCTTCAAGAACAGCTGGACTTACAGCAGGATGAGACTCTCATAATAGTTCAGGAAACTTCCAGCAAGCTAGCAACCAGGCAAGGGAACTGTGTCCCTACTTGACCTTGTCTGGCTGGGATTAGACAATAGCAGCTTTCTTTATGAAGATCCCAGGGGGAAAAGTTTCTTAACACATTACACTACCAGCTGACATGGAGGGTTGGCATATGAACTAATGAATGGAGACATTCTGTATAAGGTTGTTCCAGTGCCTAAAGCTCAGAACTACAATTGGATTCTCCAAACTCCACCTTGGTAGGTCCATTAACATTGGAGTGACTAAACCTGCAGGGGAAGAAAAGCCCACCCTCTCCAGCCACTGTTAATACTTGCTGGGCTCAGGAAATATTCAAGGAATATGGGCCTAATCCTTCTGGATAAGAATAAAAATCCTCACAGCCATCATCATCATTATTAATTATGGATTGCATTTTTATGATACATAAGGGGCTGCTCTACCTGCTGTGGAGGGTCACAGAGTTGAAAAAAGACTGTTCCTCCTCTCAAAGAGTTAAAAAGTTAAATCTTATTTCTATATATATTTGTGTGTGTGTGTGTGTGTGTGTGTGTGTGTTTGGCTTATGCACGTGTGGACAGGTCAGAAGAGGACAATCAGATGTTCTGCTCTGTCATTTCCCACATATTCCCACTGAAACAGGGTCTCCCACTTGCAGTTAGGCTGGCAAACTCCAGCAAGCGTCCTGTCTTCGTCCACCACAACGGCGGGGTTACAGACACACAGGAGGCCAAGCCCAGCTTTTTATATGGGGTGCCTGGCAACAGCAGGTACTCTCACTTTCTGGGCCACCTCCCCAGTCCCTCAGGGAGGTTAAATCTAATAAAGAAAATGAGAGTTATTTCAAAAGTCCACTTGTACCAAGTCGATTTCCAAAAACAGTAAAAGCTTAGAAGAAGAGAGGAAGCCGGGTGTCCCCACCTTCTGCACTTACAGTTGAAGTATCTTGAAGAGGTTGATTTCTAAATCCCAGTACCTGTCATCCAGAAAAAAACGGGGAGGGCACATTGCAGCTCATGCAGGCCAAGACTTGGGGACCCTGGATAGACGGCTGATGATGCTCATGGGGGAGCGCCCCCTGGGCACCCTTGTTGTCAGTCTGCACCTCAGCAGTCACCACCCCTTCCCAGGATGGGGTGCCTCCAGGGTACGCAGTAATCTGGGGTCCTCAAGATGGTCCACATCTGCGTTTCATTTATTTGTTTGATCCCTGATTCATTCTGCATTCATTCACTGTTTAGTGGGCACCAATCTCTGTCTGTAACGACCATGTCTGTCTTTGCTGTCAGGATTACATCACCTGTACAATTCATCTCCTGAACGATTAACTTCATTTTCTGATTGACCTAATTAAGTAACTTCTAAAGGCCACGCCCTTTTTAACTATCACGCTGGGGATTACGTTTCAACATACGCTTTTGTGGGGAATGGTACACACTGAGACCACAGCAGCCCTAGACCTGCCAGGGACGTCCTCCACACAGATTCCTGGTTCTCGGTGTCTCCCGAGCCCTCCAGTGCTTTAAAACGGAAGAAAAGTGTCTTTTAAGGTGTCGACTGGGAACGGACGTGCACAGGCCTGAAAGCAGGGGAGCGTGGGGACACTAGAGCTGATGGATCTGGAGCTGAGGTCCAGGCCCACCGTTCTCGGAGTGATTGCCAGCTTGGAAGCAGCTGCTGCTCAGTGCTTCCTAACAGCACTGTCTCGGTGGCCCGCGGAGGCTCTTGTCCAAACAAACTTCCCGAGAGCTGGGCCCAGCCAGGTCCCCTTCTTCCTGAAGGTTCCCCATAAACGTTCAGAGGGACCAGCTGTCAGAGCCTCCTGGATCTAGCCAACAAAGACGCTCTGGGTCAGGAGGGCTGAGTCACCTGACAGGTCTCAAATGCGATTTCCTCCTCTGGAAAAGGGGGAGGAACCAGAAAGCCTAGCACAACGGGTTAAAGTGAAGATAGGGTTTAGAAGGGATACCAGTTAAGTTTTGTATGTAGTGGCTGAAAGAAGAACATCCCCCCCCACAGGAACAGCAGAAATCCCCTTTGATGATGAATGTGAAGGTGGCTTAGGGACTTTTGTGAACCCCAACAACCTCAGGCTATGAGAACAGTGACAAGCATCTACGTGGGGAGGTGGCAGCCGCTGGGCTTGTCACAAGTCAGGCCACACCGAAGTGTTAGGCTTCAATTCAGGTCTACATTTTAAGAGACGCTTCACATGCAGAAGGTCCTCAGAGGAGGGTGTGTAAGGATGTAGTGATCACACCCCATGACAAGCCATAGATGCTCAGCCGAAAGGACAATTTAGGGACATGACAACCTTCTTCAAATACTTGCTTGGTCGGGGGAACAAGGAGAGAGAAAGGCCTCGCCACACTCACCTGCTGTCAAGCCTGTGACCACCTGCATCCCGTTCCCATGGGAAGTTCCCACCTTAAAAGAATTTTCTTCCAGTGTTTCTGTCCATTTTAAAGCACTGGAGGGCTCGAGAGATGTTGAGAGCCAGGAATCTGTGTGGAGGACGTCCCTGGTAGATCTAGGGGCGCTGTGGCGTAAATGTGTACCATTCCCCACAAAAGCACATGTTGAAACTTGGTGTGACAGTTAAGTGTGGGGCCTTTAGAAGTTACATAATTAGGTCATGAGAGCGGAATCCCGGTGGTTGGGATTAAGCACCTTGCAAAGAGGCGGGAAGGGATGGTTTCTCCCTCTTGCCCTTCCATCTCTTTTACATAAGGATGATTTGTCTCTTTGTTCCTCCACCTGTGTGAAAAGACAACTTGAGGAGCCGCCCTCACTAGACACCAAGCCCGCCGGCGCCTTCGCAGCCTCCGAGACACTGAGAAAATGAACTCTAGCTGTTTGTAAATTACCCAGTATGTAATGCCTTGTCACAGAGGGACAAGCAGATTAAGACGAGGGTAAGATGTGGGGTGTGGGCTGTGATCCGTCTGTCCTCATACATGTATCAGTGAAGTTATAAATGGTGTAGACTATAGGGAAGAAAATGGACCAAGACTAGGGGCCCGGATTGTCACAAAAACCACAGGCACTCGCAGGGCAGAAGACACTAGCTAGAGGGATGATGAAGTCAAGGAGAAACCAGGCCGAGGTTGTAGGAGAGGATGCCTGAGCCGCAGAGTGCAAAGAATGAAGATTCTAGATTGCTGGCTGACTCACACACATGGATTTTGAAGTCTTAACAGCCCAGGCTCAGTCTTCTTGGAAATCTCAGACTCTCTTTAGCTGGATAAACAATGAGATGGTGATGATCTTGGCTGGCCACTCAAGAGTCTGGGTACCAACTCCCCTGTTCCTCCAGTCACCAGGGCAGGTCCTCTGCGCCTCTCTCTGAGCTCCAGCTGAGGGTGTGGGGAACCTGCTGTTTTCTACTCCTTGTGGTCCCCATATTTTCTTTTGATTGGAGTCCTGGCTCTCTTTACTTTTGTGTGGAAACAACACTAGCCTCCAACATCTTGGGAGAGTTCTCAGAGTCACCTCTCAGTCGATGAAAGGTGGAAGCAGTTAGGGGGCTTCTCCTACTGTTTTCTGAGAGAGGCAGACAGGAGAAGAATCCACCAAGCAAATCCCAGCCCCTCCCTACGGTTTCCTTGTGCAGAGCGATGGCTCTCCCCAGCCTGCCCTTTTCTGAGCTGCAGTGCTCTGGCGGGGCAGGTCTCCGTTTCAGCAGACAAGGGGTGGATGGTTGCCACCTGATCTGGGAGACTTCCAAAAGATCCCCCTCCCCTTGCCGAGTGCTGTGGCTGGCAGGCTTCATCAATCAGAATCACACCTGAATAGCGTATGCACACATAGAAAAACTCTGCCTGGGGTCAGAAGTCAAAGAGGATTATGTAGAGCACTGAGGGGGGCCCGGTGCACCAGGACGTGGGCAATCCCTTCACACAGCGGCTGATTTTGACATGGCAGGAAATCCAGAAACTTTGTCAGACTGAATCTAAGGCCTGTTAGGGCTATGGTTTTGCTGAGATTCTCCTATGGATTGGATCTTCAGTGTCTTCCACAGAACTCTTTTGGCAGGTGGTGAATCACTAAGAGGTGAACTCTTAAGAATGGAGAAATGATCAGTCAGCAAAGTACTTGCCATGAAAGCCTGAGGACCCGAGTTCAGATTCCCCCACCACCCACGTAAAAAGGCACATGTGGCACACGCGTCTGTCATCCCAGCACTGGGGAGGCAGAGACAGGAGGATCTCTGATGTTTGTTAGGACAGCCGGTCTAGTCAATCAGTGAGCTCCAGGTTTGGTGACAGACCCTGTCTCAAAAAAAAAAAGAAAGAAAAAAAGATGGAATCAAAGTAAACTTTTCTTTTTTTATAATTTGTTTATCGCAGATATTTGTCATGGCAACAGAAAATTAACCGATACAAACTCACAGATTAATTTCTGTGCCCCAAGGGAGAGCCTGCAACTAGATTGTGGTGGCAACTGACAAACCTGGGACACATTTGGTCTGCAGATGTGTTGCACAATATTACAGGAAATTTTGATCCAGTGTTTGTAAGTCAGGCAAATAAGATTTCTGGCTTCATTAGGAAACAAAGTTAGAAGATGTGGAAACGTAGGCTCTGCGAGCTAATTGGATGGTGGGGTTTAGGCAGAGCACGGCCTGGCAGTTCTACACATTGTCCCCCCAGTCTCTCACAAGAAGGTCCTGTTGCAAACCTGGCCTGCTCACACAGCTGGCTTTCTTACAGGGAGGGACTTCCCTATATGCCAATGGCCATCCAAAGTGACTTTTCACACTTGTTCTTCCTGCCCTATGGCCATTTATAACCCCTGCTGGAAGGCACTTTGATTATTTGGGCCGTGGTAAATCACAGGGACAGAAAAGAAACTCATCTAAACAACAACAAAAAAGGACCCCCACAAACACACACCTGCAACAGCAGGAAGCCCAGGACCTGACTCAACAGGACTCTGTCCAGTCTTGCACTCGGCTCTTCTGGGCCTCTCTTTGTATGTCAGCCTCACTCTCTCTCACTGGCGATGCCTTGCCATGTGGTGAGGCACACAGCCACCCAAAACCCCAATTTAGAAATCCCAGCAGACCAAAGCACTTTGTTTCTCTGCTCCTGAAATTCAGTTCCAGGAAAGGTACCTGGCCTCGCCTGGGTCACCGACCTTAGCACTGAGGGCTGTTTTCTCTTTAAATCAAACACTTATATAGTTGGCCACTGTTTAAGCAGGTGATATTATGAGCTTATTTAATCTCTCTTTAAAAAAAAAAGACTCTGAAAAGATGGCATTGCTGATTCTTTTGCAAATGAAGAAACAGACTCAGAGAGGCAAAGGGGCCTTTTATTAAAGGCCACATGGCTACTAATTGATGAACAACTAGTAGCTCCAGGCAGTCTGGCTCCAGAGGCCATGGTTGAACCCTGGCTGTCTGGGTGAATGAGCTCTGGGGAACCCGCAGAGCGTGGCACACAGAGACCAACGGAAGTCTGCATGTGCCCACCCTGCTGCCAATCACTATTGGTTCTCAGGATGAGTGAAATGTGGATGGTGACTTGTTTAGGGGGGAGGGGGTTGAGAGTGAGAGCTGTAATTGACAGCCCCATCTATACTGCGTCTGCCAGTGGAGGAGAGACCTCCCAGAGAGGGCACAGGCAGAAAGTAGCACTGCTTGCCCATTTCAGGAGCATCTAGGGTGAGTCATGGATTGCGCTATCCGCCGACTTTCCTGCTTCCTCAAGAACATCCAGGGTCCGAAAGGGGCTCTGGGAATGATGTTGTGGCCTAGGGTCTCTTTGCTGACTCTCACTTTCTTCTGTGAAATGAGGTTAAGGCAAGAGAACTGCTGTGAGTTGGAGGCCATCTTTGGTTACATAGCTAGTATCTGGCCAGCCAGGGCTACATACATAGCAAGACCTTGTTTATAAACCAACCAACAAACAATAAGCGAGAGATTAAAACCTGTTTCCCTGAGTTATTAGAATTTGGTGAAATAAGCAACCACTTAGCATGACTCATGCACATGGAAAACTTTAGAGAACATCAACATTAAGATTTAGCATTTTGTGCTTGCTCTTACTGGGCAAGCACATTCCGAGTCCTCTGCTTTGACTTGAGAAATCAAGTCTGTTGCTCTGAGAGATACACAGACTCTGTCACCTCCTTACTTTGCTTCTTCTTTTTTATTTTTTTTAGGATAAAACCCAAGAGCCACTCCCTCATCAAGGACTACCGCAGAAGAGAAGAAGCCACTGGGCAATAAGCAGGGAAGTGGCTGGGGTGCAAAAGACTGGAGGGGTTCTAAGTGCTTGTGACAATTGTGATGGCCTTGAACAAGATGAAATGCAGAGGAAAGGGACAGAAACAGAGCTGGGGAGAAACCATGATTGACAGAAACGGGTTATTGAAACTTGAAGATGATCTACTTGTCATTCAACCTCTTTTTTTTTTTTTCTCACTGTGTAGACCAGACGAGCCTTAAACTCCCCATAGTCTTCCTGCCTCTGCCTTCTGAGTGCTGGGATGAAGGAGTGCATCGACCTGTCCAGCCATTCAATCATCTTTAAAAAAAAAAAAATCTTGGGCTGGCGAGATGGCTCAGGAGTTAAAGCCTCTGCCTCACAAGCAGAAGGACCTGATCCCAGATCCCACATAAAACCACTGGGCAGAAATGGCGGTTGGCTGCATTTCTGTCCTGGGCCCTGATGGCAGAGTCTGAAAACCCCAAAGCAAAGCAAAAAGGAGGCAAAGAAACCCAGGATGATACCCGAAGCCATCCTTAGGCTTCCACAGGGATACACAGTGTCCTCTGATACATACATACACACATACAAACACATGCATGCACTCAAAAAAAAAAATCTTAGCTGGGTGTGGTAGCTTATACCTGTAGTTCCAGTATTATTTTTTAAAAATCTATTTGTAACTAGTCTTGGATAAATAGTGAGTTTCAGGTTAACCTGAACTGCAGAGTAACTCTCTCTCTCAAAAAAAAAAAAAAAAAAAATCAAAATAGGAGTTGGTGAGACAACTCAGTGAGTAAGGAACCTGCTCACAAATTTGGTGACCTAAGTTCAATCCCCGGAAGCCCACAGAGAAGGAGAGAACTAATTTCTGAAAGTTGTTCTCCAAACTCCTGTCATGCTGCATGGCATGCATATTCGCTCTTTCTCTTCTTTCTCTCTAACAAATAAATAAAATATTTAAAAGCACAATCAAACAAAAGGCAAACTAATGTAATGAAAGTTGGTTGCACACACTTGTAACCCTAGCTCTGGAAAGGTTGAAGCAAGAGCATTATGAGTTTTGAGCCCTGTCTCAAAAACTCCAATCTTATATAGAAGCAAACATTTCAGAATATTCCAGAGCAAGTTACCTGGATGGAGTGAGGCAATTTAGTCCTATTGCCCAGCATGCAGGGCTTCTAGAAACACAGTTTAATGATCAGATCCTGGTCAGTGCAAACTTTACTACTGTGAATATCACGTGTTTTGCTTGCATTCCTCAAGCCCAAGGGCTCAAAACAGCAGCCATTTTATTAGCTTATGATTTTGTGGACTAGCAGTTTGGGCTGGCTCATCAGGACAGCTGTCTGAGATCTCAAGCAGCTGTGGTCAGTCAAGAATGAGATGACATTGGATTCATCCAGGATGGCCTCACTACCAAGATAGTAGTTTTGGTGCTGACTGTTAGTTCAAAAAGGCTATTCCAGGATTTTCCACATACAGCTCTGAATTCCAAAAGGGAAAGACCAGAAACTGAAAGGCCTCTTAAAGTTAGGAAGTTACATGACATCACTTTTGATACATTCTAAGGGCCAACATTAGTCACCAGTCCAGCTCAGCTCCAAATGGTGGAGAAATACATTCATGATAGAGTATCAATCACATGGGAAAGAGTTGTTTAGACAGGAGCAGCAGGAATTTGTGGCTTTTTTTTTTTTTGCAAACTACCACATCTCATTTTCTCTAACTCCTTTTCAATAAACATGGCATGTGTCTGGGCGTATAAAGATAACAACTTGTAGTATGCGTGGGAGAACGTGGCACACACTGCTGGCTGTCTTCTCTATTCATTCTTCATTTCTTTCTGATGAACAGAACTTTGGTTATTTTTTTTTCCCCTAAAGTGGCAGTGTGCCCAGTTAGGAATAGTCACTTCCCCAGATTCCCTGACAGCTGCGGTCACCACGTGACCTTTTTCTGGCCAATAAATATAATCAGAAATTTCTGAGCAAGGCCTTAAGAAAGCTGTTGTTTTCTGAGCTACAGGAAACGGATTCAGTAGTACTTGCCTTTCTCCTTTTCCTCTGTTCCTTCCTGTCTGGACCATGCACACGGTGCTCAATTGTGGAACTATCACATCCTAACGATGACGTGAAGATCAGCGGCATTGGAAAGACAGAAAGAATCCGTGGGGATGCCGCTGAGCTTCCAGAGCCCTGGGAATGAGGAAGGAGAGAAAGACAGAAAATCACGCGGGTGTGAGAAAAGAAAGGAGCCCCAGAGAGCCATCTTGTTGAATTCTCCAGTCAGCCAAAGATCAAGAAGTCCAGTGCCTGACATTTTCTGGGAAGGTTGTCCACATAGACACAATATTCCCTTCATGTAGAGATATTTACAAGGAAGAATGTTAAAATACCAGTAAACCATGCTTAACATCTAAGCTTTCCCTTTCCCAACTGTAAACCTGCAATTTTCTGGGACTCTCACTGAGATCCCCACTTATTATAAAGGGCATGCCCTGACCGATTGTGCAGCCCCTGCGGCTTAAAAACCAGCCTGCTTTTATCTTATCAGTATGTAATCCCATTCAAGGCTCCTCTGGGGCCACCCTATAATCCCACTTATCAAAAAGAGGGAGTGAGGGCGTCTTTAAGCAACTTCTTGAAATATAACTTGAGAGCCACCAAAATGACACGTATGGCTTCTGCTGAGACACATAAGAGTGACTCTCCCCGAGGTGTCCACACCCACGCTTGTAGAGCGCTTTGTTCTTTTTGAGCACTTTTCTATTGTTTATTTTTTAATATTTATCTATTTATTTATTTATTGTGTGTGCCCGGGTGTGTGTTTGCGCATGCGCACACTCATTTACCAGAAGACCAAGGTACAGGGTGATTTCAGGAATCATCCTGGATTGCTTTACCTTCTATTTGCTTTGCTCTGGGGTTTCCCAGGCTCTGCTTTTTTTTTTTTTTTTTTGGTTTATATTAACTTTTTATTTTAGTATTGACTAAGAATGAGAATCTTTTTCTTTGCTGTCTTTGTAGCCCCATTATCAAAGATTTTCCGATGCTTTTATTATGTATATTAGTTATATATCATAGTGATTTGATTTTATCTTTACATATGTATCTATTTTGATCATATTAATTCCTATCAACTTCGTCTTGTTCGTTCTTCCACTGATCCCCTTCCTCTTCCCAAGTAGTCTTTCTTTTTTTTTTTTTATTTCAGCTCATACAAACTTATTAGGTACACCAGTTCCCTCCCTTCCTCCTCCTCCCCCGTACCCCCTGCTCCCCCTCCCCACCCCTCTCCTTCCCCATCCCCCAGTGCCTCCCGCCTCAATTCCCAGAGAGTCCTTTCTTGTGCATGTCTGATTTTCCTCTGGGCCCTCCTCTCCGATGACGTACAAGGACCCAGTGGCCTTTCCCTGAACCCTTTCCCGTGTTCCCCTTAGGTATAGGAACACTGCTGTGGCTGCCAATCCTTTACCTCCAAGACTCTTGGTGCCTTTAGCAGATGCTAGACTTTGTGAGGTCAACAGTGTGTTGGACAATGCGCAGGGCATGCAAAGTCCAATTATGATTGCTTCAGCCCTAACTAGTATAGAGTATCTTATATATCATTGCTCCTCCCATCCTTTTGCTCTTACACTCTTACCGCCCGCTCTTCTGCAAATTTCCCTGAGCTTCAAGATGGGGAGAGACTAAGCTGGCCTAGTTCTAGGTGGTTGATATAGAGTCTCTGAAGTTCTGGATTGTGGTTTGTTGATTTTCTTTTGCAGTTTTGCTGCTCCTGCAATGCCCTTCACTCCATCCTGGTGGGCATTGTATGTTACCCCCTGGCCAGAGACAAAAAGCTGTTAGAGTCTTGTGATAAAAGCACATTCAAAGGTAGATGTAATAAAAGTGGGAAACCATACTAAAGGAGGGGTCTATCACCCATTTGCAAAATGGTTACTTTTTATCTGCCAGACTATATGCCCTCCTCTTCTGGTGAGATCACACCCCCTCAGTAGTAAATGATCAGGAACAAAAGTCTGTGAACTTAATCAGATGTCTCATTACTTATTTGGGTCCTTGGTGGAGGCCTATTTTCCCTGCTGTAACATGGTCCCTTCTCTCCTTGTTTCTGGTGTGGCCCTCCTACCCCATCCCTCCTGTTCATAATCCTTGGAATTACTGTCTCTAGGTGGGCTGGGTGGGTTTGGTACTAGGAGCCACCTATTAGGGAGTACATACGGTGCTTAATTTTCTGTGTCTGGGATACTTCGCTTAATATAATTGTTTCTAATGACATCCATTTCCCGGCAAATTCCAGTAATTCATCATTTTTGATGGCTGAGTAGTACTCCATTGTATAGATGTACCACAGTTTCCTTATCCACTCGTCAACTGTTGGACATTTGGGCTGATTCCATGACTTTGCTATTGTAAACAGTGCTGCTATGAACATGGTCGTGCTTGTGCTATCGAGGTGAACCTCTGCTGTATGGGGGGTTATTCCCAAAAGTGGAATAGCAGGGTCATATGGCATTTCAATCTTTAATTTCTTTAAGAATCTCCAGACGGCTCTCCAGAGTGGCTGTATGAGCCTGCATTCCCACCAGCAATGTAGGAGAGTTCCCCTCTCTCCACATCCTCTCCAACATTTGTTGTTGTTTGTATTGTGGATTTTTGCCATCCTGACCGGGGGCGAGATGATATCTCAGGGAAGTTTTGATTTGCATTTCCCTGATGGCCAAGGAAGTGGAGCATTTTTTCAGATATTTGTTAGACATTTTAATTTCATCCCTGGTAAAGTTTCTTTTAAGTTCCGGGGCCCATTTTTTAATTGGGCCATTGGTTTCCTTGGTGTTTAGTCTTCTAAGTTCTTTGTGCACTCTGGACAGCAGAGTTCTATCGGATGTGTGGTTAGTGAAGATTTTCTCCCATTATGTGGGTTGCCTTTGAGCTCGTGTTATAATCTCTTTATCTGAACAGAAGCTCTTTAATTTCACAAGATCCCAACTGTTGAGAGTTGGTAGCAGTGACTGTGCCATTGGATGTCTGTTTAGGAACTGTTGGCCTAGCCCAATCAGCTCGAGGGAGTTCCCCATCCTTTCAACTATGGTTTTTATAGTCTCTGGCCTGATATCAAGGTCCTTGATCCATTTGGAATTAAGTCTTGTACATGGTGACAAGTACGGGTCCAGCTTTAATCTTCTGCATGTGGAGATCCAGTTTTGCCAGCACCATTTGTTGAAGATGCTGTTCTTTTTCCATTGGATTCTTTGGGCCCCTTTGTCAAAGACCAAATGGCTGTAACTTTGTGGGCTTATATCTGGGTCTTCAATCCTTATCCATTGATCTGTGTGTCTATTTTGGAGCCAGTACCAGGCTGTCTTTGTAACTATGGATTTGTAGTATAGACTTAGGTTTGGTATGGTAATACCTCCAGCTGTGTTTTTGTTACTCAGGATTGTTTTTGCTATCCTGGGTCTTTTGTGCCTCCATATGAACTTTGAGATTGTTTGGTCAACTTCTTTGAAGAATTGCTTTGGGATTTTGATTGGTATAGCATTGAATCTGTATATTGCCTTTGGTAGGATGGTCATTTTTACGATGTTGATTCTGCCAATCCAGGAACAAGGGAGGTCTTTCCACCTTCTGGTGTCTTCTGCTATTTCTTTCTTTAGGGTTTTAAAGTTTTCATTGTAAAGGTCTTTTACCTCCTTAGTTAGGTTTATACCAAGGTATTTCATTTTTTTAGGGGCTATAGTAAATGGGATTGTTTCTCTCAAGGCATTTTCACTTCTTTCATTCTGGGCATATAGGAAGGCCTCTGATTTTTGCACATTTATTTTGTATCCTGCCACCCTGCTGAACTTCTCAATTAGTTCCAGGAGCTTCCTGGTGGAGTTTTTGGGATCACTCAGGTATAAGATCATGTCATCTGCAAATAGGGATAGTTTGACTTCTTCCTTGCCGATTTGAATCCCTCTTATGTTCCTTTCTTGTCTTATGGCTTCAGCTAAGACTTCAGGTACAATATTGAATAGAAGTGGTGAGAGTGGACAACCTTGTCTAGTTCATTTGTGCGTGTGTGTGTGTGTGTGTGTGTGTGTGTGTGTGTGTGTGTGTGTAGAACCAGGGACGAATTCGGGAACCACCATGGACGCCTCCACCTCCTCCTTGTTTACTCTGCCCCGGGATTCACAGGCTCCGCCCCCGCTTCCGCCCAGCATCTACACGTGGGGTCTAAGATCCGAACTCAGGACCTTCCACCCACAAGGCAGAGGCTTAACCCCTGAGCCACCTCTCCAGCCCCCTGCTTTTCAGAACCAGAAGTGCAGGTCACCACCACTTCTGCTTGGGGTTTTTTTTCATGGGATCTGGGATCTGAACTCAGGTCCTTCTGCCCTGAGTCAGAAACTTAATGTTTCAGCCATCTCTCCAGCCCTCTTTCAAAAAAAAACTCCACCTCTC
Source organism: Typhlomys cinereus (assembly GCA_023101885.1). Lineage (NCBI taxonomy): Eukaryota > Metazoa > Chordata > Mammalia > Rodentia > Platacanthomyidae > Typhlomys > Typhlomys cinereus. The sequence goes on along the minus strand of JALPQD010000290.1, from coordinate 1,512,145 downwards.
TTTCATTCTGGTTCATCCTGAAATTCTTTCCTATGGTGAAGTCAAGGATCTGGCTTTACCTGAGTGGAGGTCAGACAAAAAGAAGAAACCCTGCTTGGTTAAGTCACAGGAGCTGTGGTTTCTACTATCAAACAGGTATTGCTGACAAGATAAAGCTGGGAAAGACAGCAAAAGGCTAAGCACAGGGTCATGCCTATTAGGCAGATACCGAGTTGCTAGGAAAACTAAAATGGATTTCTGCTTTTTGTTGTATGCATGTGTGTTTGTGCATGCTTGGATGTGCACAGGGTAGATACAGTCCCCCTCCCTCCCCCAATAACAGAATACCACAGACCTGGTCATTTATATGAGCAGATATTTATTTGGTTGGTGATTCTGGAGGCAGAAAATCCAAGGAGCATTGTGCTAGCATCTGGCAAGCATCTTTTTACTGTATAATACAATGGCAGAAGACATTAAATGAGAGAAATGGAAGAAGCATGAAGAAGGAAGAAAAGGGCAAACCTCCTTCTAGAAAGAGTCTACTCTCGTGATAATGTACCTGCTCTTGTTATAATGATATGAATGTGTTCAATGACCCAACTGTGTCTGAGGCTGCTACGCAATCCCAATTCTCCATGTCTTACCTTGGGAACTGGATCTCTAACACATGATTCTTAGGGGACACACGCAAGCCACTGCAGAAATGCTACAGCTGTGAAATTTTAAAGCAAATTGGAAGCCAGGTTTGAAACATTGAAGTGATACACTGACAACGGAGCACTAATGGTGGTGACTCTGAACCTTGTTCTTAGATTATTTTTAATCACGTTGGGAAGGGAGGGCTTGGTTTCACAGCCTGGGGCTTTGAGCTGACTGCAGAGGCTTCGGATGAGCTCATGAAGGAAATAAGGAGTGCCCGAAGCTTGGCCTCAGTCTCCAAGGCAGCGGTACTCAGGTTTCAGGTTCCTGGGCTGCTGACCCACAATCTTTCCACAGCCCAAGCACTGGGGGCGAGCAGCCGCCCACGTCAGGACTGGCAGACATGGTCCACTCAGAGGAAGACCAGGATGCCAGCCAAGGTCTAGGAAAGCTTAACTTGGCCAAGAGAAAACTTGGCAAGGTGTAATAATAACAGAAGTAGTCCCCTTTGGTTGTGTGGAAACCATGTCTAAAATCTCCTGTCTTGAGCCAACAAAACCATTTGTTTGCTTACAGCTCTGTAGTCTGGGCCAGGGAACTAACTCTACTCTGTCCCATGTGGCGGAGTAGTAGAGTGGGTGGGCTCCTTTGTACATTCAGAGTCAGTTTGGTGGCTGGAGAGGCCACAATGGCTTCCTCCTTATGTGCTGCTTCATCTGGGATGATAGGATAATCTGGGGACTGGCTGCACCTTTGTCCCCTGCTTAGGCTTCTCCTCATGCCTTTTCATCCACAGGGGGTAGACTGAGCCACGCAGCCTCTCAGAGAAGCAGACAGTATGGTGGCTGCTTTAAGGGTCCTCAGGCCTGTGCCCAGAACATCTGTCACTTTGTATTATATCAAGTAGACCAACTAAAGTACAATGTGGAAAGGGATGTCACCAGTGTGTGACTTCAGGAATGCAAATGATTGGGTACTAGTGTATGGCCTATCAAACAACTAACACCAATTATTTCTATGGTCTTTACAGTTAGCGAAAGAATATTGTACTTGCACCAATGTATTCAATCCTGAAGAAACTGAGATATGATTAGTAAAACAACAACATAAAGAGCCTCCCAATTTGTAGCATTTGCCATTCATTATCCATGGTGTAAGTATTCCCACAAAGTCAATTTCAAGTGACCAAGATGAGGTAGGTTGTCCCGTGACCATTGGCCCCAGCACAGTATTGTACAGTGAATAGTAACTCTGCTTGCAAGACGGTCCCAAAATCACACAGTACCAATAGTGGCTGATCTGTGACTCTGCCAAGATCCAAATTATATGCCTTAGTGGCAGCTACCCTGCTTCGTAGCAATTTTCTTCAAGCACCTGAAAGGTTGATACAGTGGAGAAGCTGTCGTTCAGATTGCCCTGGGAGGCAAAATGAGAATCATTGTAAGTTTCAGAGAAGCAGATTGCCAGGTGAGGATGTGGATTCTATGAGAATAGAATCATTCAAAGAGCAAAGAGCGCTGTGGGCCAGTGTTCTCGCTATCATGAAAAGTGTCTGCAGGGAATAAGCCTTTGAAGATTTCTAAATTAGGGGAGAGAACAAGCTGGAAAACCGTGAAGGTATCATTAGTCTCTTGGATTCTGGTTGGAAGAATGTCATGAACTCTCAAATCTGGAATCACTTAATGTCCTTTAGAGACCAAAATGGGCAAGGGAAGAGAGGAGGATGGAATGAAGAAGAGAGAGGGAAGCATTGCATCCTGCTGAGCTTGGTCTGAGGAGACGGCCAGTCTTGGAAAACCAAGTGTTCGAAACAATTTGAGTTTGGAAAGTGGGTCTTCATGAGGCTGAATGGCTGTGGTGCGGGCGACAGAGGCCAAAGGGGGCTAATGCCAAACAGCCATTGTTTTTCATGCGGACTCAGTTCATTGGACAGCGGACCTGGGATGTCGTCAGTGCAACAGAACGCAAACACTGATCTTAGCTGGCTTTTACAGAATCCTCTTCTCTTTCCAAATAGGCTTCTTTAATTTTTCCCAGAAGGAAACCTTGCCGGGGAGTTAGCATTTTGTCTCTTTGGCTCCATTAGAACTTGACTGCTCCTCCCCCTAATTCTCTCACTCCAGCTCTGCAGGGGCATTTGGCTTTGCACTAGAGGCAGATCTTGGACACCCCCTCATCTTTCCCCACCCCACCCTCCCCAACCCCTGTTGGCCCTGGGGGTTTCTTGAAGCAGTTAATGTTTTATAATGAGAACCACGAAACTGGAAGCTTTCCCGAGGAGCAGTTCAAACCCCTGAGGATCGAATCTCACAGCATTTTGGGGATGGCAATGTTTCCTGGGATGACTCAGGCCTCGCCCACCGTGCCAAGAAGTGATGCAGGTAAGCTCAAAGCCTCCAAACTCCCAGGGAATGCTCGAGACGGTTACTGAAGTAGATAAATCATTGCAGCACAATGCTGCCTCCCCCCCACCCGCCGCCCCAATTGCAAAAGTCCCTGTAGCTTTGGCTCTAAGGATTCTGTGCTGACCCATGGAAAGGAAGGTGAGTCTTGCTCTTTTAAATTTTTTTTTGCGTGTGTGTGTGTGTGTGTGTGTGTGTGTGTGTGTGCGTGTGTGTGTATTAGAGGGTACTGTGTGCCTGTGGAGGCCCAAGAGTAACTTCAGGAATCACCCTGGAGTTCTCTACCTCCTATTTGCTTTGTTCTGGAGTTTCCCAGGCTCTGTCCAACAGGACCAGAACTATAGGCCACCACTATTTCTGCCTGGTGTTTTTACATGTGATCTTGGATTCAAACTCAGGACCTTCTGCTTTTGAGACAGAGACTTAACCCCTGAGTCATTTCTTTGGCCCAGTCTTGTACTTTTTAGAGGCAGCTCCCACAAGCAGGTCAGCATGCTGTTCAAATTTAATCCCCAAGTTCATATACTCATAGTGACAGTATTTGGAAATGAAACCTTTGTAAGGTGAAGCAATTAGGAGGTCATGGAAGTGAGTCTCCATTATGGGGATTAATGACAATCAAAAGCGAAAGAGATTTGTGTCTGTTTGTGTATGCATGTCTTTGTGTGTATCGGAGGGCACTGTGTGCCTGTGGAGGCCCAAGGGTGACCTCAGGAATCACCCTGGATTGCTCTATCCTCCTTATTGCTTTGTTTTGGGGATTCCCAGGCTCTGCCTTCTAAGGTCAGAATTGCAGGCCACCACCATTTCTGCACAGTGTTTTTATGTGGACTCTGTGATTTGAACTCAGGTCCTTTTGCTTGCAAGACATCTCTCCAGTCCTTTAACTACGACAATTAACTCCCAGATCATACACATACCTCACACAGCAATCTATTTATACCTGTATATGCTACAGAATGACCAAGGAAGGATTAAAGAGGTGCAGGGTTCAGAGGCACAGATGGACACACAGGCCCCTGTAGGGGTCACATAGGACACATCATAGCCATGGGTGCCAAGCTGTTCAGGGCGCAGACAGGCCAAGTGCAGGTGTGGGTGGCAGCGGGTTGCGGTGGCAGCGGAAGCAGGCTGAGTCCTGAGCAGGAGAGACTGCCCTCGAGCTGCTGTCAAGACTGAGCCCTTCACGGCGGAAATTTCCTTGGATAAAGCTTGTTAGGAATGACAGGCGACAGGCTGGTGTGGCTCAGTCTTGGGGTGCTCCTTCTTTCTCAATCCCAGGTTGAGGGGGTTACTGCAGCAGTTATTCTTTGTAGCTGTGAGATGACACTCAAATGCAGCTTAAGGGAGAAAGGGGAGATTTATTCAGCTTACAGTTCCAGGGGGAAGATACAGTCCATCATGGTAGACAAAACATGGCTGACGGCAGAAGCCGGAGTCGGCCTAGGTCAGTCTATCATGGAGGCTGAGAGAACTCACTGCAGCCTCAAGAGCAGACTCACTAGCTGAAGCAAGGGGGGGGCTAACCAACCTCGAAACCCACTCCCTGTCACATGTCTGCCTCCAGCAAGACTCTACCTCCTAAAGGTATCATGATCGTCCCAAACAACCAAAGATTCAAATTCATGACTTGTGGGGAACAGCTTAACATTTCAAACCATGACAGTTACGGCTGGTGTGATATGATTAGACAGAGTCTCAGACATAATTATTTGTTGGCAGGGTAAATTATTTATCAGTTTGTGTCTCCTAGCATGCTGGGTGGTTTGTTTACTTGAATTATAAGATGGTGAGTCATTCTACCTTGGTGCTTATCCTCAAAATGAAGTAACTCAGGTCAAAGCTGTAGATTTACAAAGCAAAGCAAGTCCAGGTTAGCACAGCTCTGTATACATCGGGCCTACTTGTGATGGTCCATCACTCCTGAGATGAGGAGGACCGTGTGACTTCTGTCTTGGGCTGACTGTCTTTTTCTCAGCTCACTCACTCTGGGAGAATCTTGCTGCATTTGCTGAAGACATTCAGGCAAGTGATACGAGGTTTAAGCTATGCGGAACGGTTAAGGCCCTCCAACAACCAGGTGTGCTGAGCTGTAGGGCAAAGCTTCTGAAGCCCCTGGCTCACAGCAGTGCCGGACCACAGCTTAGCTGCAGCCTCAGGAGAGACAACAGGTAAACCACTCCCAGGGTTCTAACTCATAGGCTGTAAGATACTGTTTGTTGTTTCACATTTAAGAGGAGTTTGCTATGCGCCAACAGAGAACATTTATTTTTCTTTCTTGCCTTTTACTTTTTTTTTTTTTCTAGATTCAAAAAGAAGGCAAGTTTCTGCTTCCACTGTAGGCGCCAGGAAGGCTACTCCTGTCTTCCTCCAAGGGATGAAACTGCGACCAGCAAATTAGCATAAAGAGATAGTTCCTGGCACAGACCTGAGTGACCTTTCCAGACCCAAGGGAGACAGCTGCAGGGTTTGGGCTGTGTCAGGATACCGTCTCCTTTAGAGAAGCTGCAAGCACATGACCAGTGCAAATGTTAACCAAATAAAGTGCATCAGTGTGAACCTCAACGCTGTAGAAACAAGTTCCTCATTGGCAGAAACTTGGAACAAAATCACCCCTCGTGACCTGGTGTCCTGGGACGGCATTTCCATGTCATGTTTTCTTACAGGCTGGATTGAGAGCAAAGTTTGTCCTCCATACTTCTTCCTCATCACCATCAGCCCCCTGTGGGTCCTGCCCTGCCTCTGATACCAACACACCAAAGAGACAGGAAGCTCACTGAAACGCACCTGAGCAAAAAAGCATCCTACAAGAATAAGCGCAAGAACATGTTCCGCGTGGATTTTCTGACAGCCTTCTCACTGGAGGGTCCAGAACCCTGGGCTCTCGGAACATCAGCCTCTATCCCACCAATTCGAGCTCCAACTTGTTTTTTCTCCAGAAAGCCTACAGCTAGAAGTCCAATCCTGCTTCCAGGTGCCTGGCATTTGTTTCCTAAAATACAGCTAAACTAGGTTAATGCTTTTTTTTTTTCTTGCCCTTGAAGTGTAAATTCACAGCCTCTGGGAAACTTCCTACTTCTAAATATTTGACAAGAATACATAGGTTCCCTTCCTTTCAGAAGGGATTTCAGTGGAACACAGCAGGAATGACAAACCAGAGGGGCGGGATGGATGGGGTCTCTCAGATCAGGCACAGGCAGTGGGAATGGGGTAGCGAATGCGGTGGCGACCCTCTGCAATGCCACGACTCCCTGCTGTACACAATCACGCCACATCAATTTGGTCACTATCGGGGAGAACTGCAGGCACTTTCGGGACTTGTTGCCTATAAGTCAGCCCCCTCCTCTCTTCAGCTTCTTTTTTGCTCTCCTGAAGGACAGGATGTGGAAGAAAATGGAAAGGTTGGAGCCAGGAGCCTGGTTCCACCAATAGAACAGTGGGCAGGACTGGACATCTCCCCGGGTGGCAACCTCGGTCAAGGAGCACTGAGATCAGTGATGCACAGTTACTGCCAGGAGAACGGCACCATAGCAACTCCCTGGTTCACTCTTTCAGGAGCCCAGAATTCTGGAAGGCTATTCCAGAAAACAAGAAATTCCACGAAAATGTCCGGATGAGGGGGTCCCCACTTTTTGGTGGGCTCTCCAAGCAAGAAGAAAATGCAATTACTGTGCTTGCTTCAGGGCTGTCCTCAAGACTAATGCAAATCTCCCTTAGTGCAAAAGACGCGTTTTCCCCCTTAATTAAAAATAGTCCTGGTCTTGCCTCTGGAAAGCTTCCAAGTACAGAGGCCAAAATCTTACCAAACACACAGGGAAGAAAGAGACCTTACAGAGCTGGGAAATGATCAATATGTGTGGTTTCCTGCCCTGCCCAAACGGTGCTGGAGCCAAACCTTGCAAAAGGGAACTCCTCAGGAGAGGAGCCAGGTGGCCTCTCAGAGGCAGCAAACACGGCGCCTGTCCCAGCGGCTTCCTAGCCGTCCATCTCTTAGCAGTTAGCACCTCTGAGTGCTGAGAGAATACCTGTCACATGGGATTGGTGGGGCGGCAGAGTGTCTCAAAAAGCTTATGTGTAGATGAAGTTTGAACACTGAAGAATAATCTCTGGCTTGCATTTACTCGTACCAGATTCACCACAATAACTCAGCAGTTCAGGGACATTTATAGAGACCGTGACACAAGTCATGTGCCACCCGAGACCTCGGTCTGACCTGCCCGCTTGCCCTGCGGTGGGCAGCCTCTCGCTCACCTGACTCCTTAGTGGCATGAATAGCTAACCAGCGTTGTTGCAGTTTCTTTGAATGTTGCCAATAAATTCATGACCAAGCAATTTAGGGGAACAAAGGAGTTTTTAATTCTTGCTGATGATTCTCAGTTACAGTTCATAGCTCAGCTTGGCAGGAGAGTTCACACCAACGACGGGAAATGAGGGAACTGGCCATACTCTATCTACAGGAATTGCTAAGAGAGGGGCAAAACTTCCTTGCCAGTCTGCCTGTCTGTCAAAGTATGCGGAAACATGACAACTTACTGAATCAGTCCCCTCCATCCCCCCCCCCCGCCAGGGAGTGGCCCCCCTACCAGGGGCTTGGTCTTCCCTCGTTAATTAGAAAACCTTTTGCAGGTTCGTTTAAGGCTTGCCTTAACCACCATTCTTCACAGATGTGACAGGCTCAGCCTTCAATTGTCAAGTTGCCACCTATGTATCTAATGTACACAGGCGTTTCACTCATTCCTTTTCCTTCTCTCCATCCAGTATTGCCTGTCATCTCCCTGGCCTTCGCCCCTCAAGGGTAATCTCTGTGTCCCATTTCTCACAATCTGTTGTTTTCAACTTTTTTTGTTTATTTATTAAAAAAAATAACGGAAGAGAGTTTCATAAACTCACTGATCCTAATTACAATCCCATACTGAAGATTCTCAAATCTCCATTCCAGACAGGGTGTGTAGGCACATAGCCTGGATCCCGGCAACGTGGTGATACGGAGAGGACCGTTACTTTGAGACCAGCCTGTGCTGTCCAGCAAGTTCCATGCTGGTCTCAGCTACATGGTGAGACTGTCTCAAAACAAGCAAAAAATGACACAATGGTGCAGGTCTCAGTATTTGGGAGGTGTGGGGAGGTAGGAGAATCAAGAGTTTAAGGCATCATGGGCCACATATGAAGTTTAAGGCCAGCTTGTATTATAAGAGACACCCCCCTTCTCTGTCTCTCTCTCTCTCTCTCTCTCTCTCACACACAAACCTTCCATCTATGCTTGTAGGAAATAACCAATTAAAACACCATTGACTCAGTTTGTCTTGTCCAGAAGCAAATCTTTCCCTCAAGACCGTTCCAGTTCTCACATGACAAGCAAGTGAATATGACATTTTTTTTTTCCACCCGATACTTCATTTCCTATTCCAAACTGCTATAGGCCAAATTGTGTCCCCTTCAGTAGTTACATGCTCAAGCCCTACTCTCAATGCGACCCACTGTGCTTGGAGATAGACCCTTGAAGGGGGTAATCAAGTTATTGAGGTCACGAGAATGGGGCCTTCGTCCTTGAGACTGAAATCTTCCTAAGAAGACGCCGCAGCAGAGAGCAGCCTCTTTCTGCGGGGTGGCTTACGTAACACCAGAGAGTGCTGTAGAAGCTGCTGGTGGAGAGATGCAATCAATGGTCTTATCAATTTGTGACAACTGGCAAAGCAGTTCCTGTGCGAGACACTGTTCTCCTGACAGAGAAGAGAGAACGTGATGTGCGGTGCAATGCTAGTAAAGCATTTGCCCGAAATTGACACGCATCACATTTCATCGTTAAAATGCTACATGTGTCAGTCTGACATCATGGGCTGGGGATGCAGCCTCCTTCCCTGGGCAGAGGAAAGGAAGGCCGCAAACACTGCGACAATCTGCCACGGCACACATTCCTGCCTCTCGGCTTCTTGTCTCCTACGACTCCAGTGCCATGTGTTGAACCCCTGGAATGTTAGCTTGGGTGGGGTGTAGATGGTGGTCTTCACCACACTTGAGAGGAAGGAAAGACAGTATCATTCTTTTCCAGGGAATGTGTCCAAGGCAAAAATTCTTTGTGTATTGCAGGCTCTTCCCATCCAGGCTGTATTCCACTGCCTCTAGGCATCAAGCCTCCAACTCATTTTCAACCTCCCCGTCCTTCTGCAGTCCCCTTGCTTAGCACCCACTTTGCCTGCTCTACGCTCCTGCTGCCCTGTTTTTCTCCTCCAAAGCATTCTGCACTCCACTCGCTGCCAAGTCCCCTGGAATTATTTGTGTATAAGGACTGCCTTTTCAGGATGTCCTGGAGAGATGCTCAGGGGTTAAACCTCTACCTTGCAAACAGAAAGTCCTGAGCTCGTCCCGGATCCCATCCACGAAGGCCAGGTGGAAATGGCCTGTTCTTCTGGGCCTTGAAGGTGGAGCCTAAGGAAACATCAGAGCGAAGCAGAGAGGAGGTAATCCAGGGTGCTTTCCAAAGACACTCTTGGGTCTCTACAGGCATACACAGTGCCCTCTGATGCACGCAGATTCACACACACACACACACACACACACACACACACACACTCTTTAAAAAACTTAAAAAAGGACTGCCTTTCCTGAAAATAAAACTGTAAGCTCAGGGAAGACAAAGCCCCTCTTAGCATCTCTGTCCTCTTCTGGTTGACCCCTAGTAGGTACTCAGTAAATATTTGTTAGGCGACTGCATTAATATTTGTTAGGTGACTGACCCTGAATGACTAGAATGCTAGAAAGATCCCAGAGCCGAGGCCATTTGAGACTCTTCTCTTGAGCTGATTTCTCTAGCACAGACTGGGAAAAGCTGGATTCTCCTTGGCTGCACACCTTGCCAGGCCCTGGGCAGTGGATGGTACCTGGGTTTTATGGGCCGGGCTTTCAGATCCGCCCCTGAGAAGGACTTCCTGCCCACTGCAACCTCTACTTCACAGAACCAGCTCCAGCCAGTAGCACACCCAAGAACGAAACTGCAGCCCAGTGGGTGGGTTTTAGACCCAAAGGTGCGACCCACTGCTTAGGGTGAGAAAGAAAAACAAATTACCCTCCTCCCTGGGTCCTGCGTCATCCCCGGGCCCTGAAGGCTCTTTGCTGCTGCGCAGTGGGCAAATCATGCTTAGCTTAATGAGAACTACCTGCCCCACCCTCCTCTCTCCTTGCTCACAAAGCCTCCCACAAAACCAGGAAATGATTTCTGTTTAGCCTTTACACGCAGAATCTTCCTGAGGTAAGCTTTGTGTGCATGCTGAGGGTTTCCAGCCCATTGTAAGGGCTGGAGATGTGATCCAGGTAGTGGAATGCTTGCCTAGCATCTATGAAGTCTTGGGTGCATATTTGTAATCCCAGCAGTGGAGGTGCTGGCAAAAGGGTTAGAAGTTCAAAGTCATCTTTGGCTGCATAGCAAGTTCAAGCCAGCCTGGAATACACCGGACACTGTCTTGAAAAGAAGGATGGAGAGGAAAAGGAGGAGAAAAAGAAGGAGGGGAAGGACTAGAAGCATCACTCCAAACCAAAAGGGAGGGCCCAGAACCCCCTTTTTTGATTCCTGCAATTGGGGATGGGTGGAATGTTCTAATCTTTGCCTATGTATCACAACTTCTTAGAGGAAGGAGCAAGACAGAGCGCCCTGGAGAGAGCCCCGTGCAGCTTCAGGGTCAGTGCTGCCATCAGAGTTCAGAAGTTCCTGGGGATCCCCAAGCCTCTCCAGGCTCGGAGGGGGGTGCCAAAATCAAGGATGAAGACTCCTCACCAACTTGGCTGACAAATAATAATAATGATAATAAAAGTCCCCATCATGGGACCTCAGTGGTCCTTATCATTAGGATATTCAGTGAGGACGATTCAGGAAAAGTCTGACCACATCTGACTGAAAAGCCGAAAGTGACATTCACTCTGGGTGGGACGTGTGCATGCTGAGGGTTTCCAAGAAGCGATTATTCTTACGCTGGTTGTTCGACCATTGGAAACTTTAATTCTCCACTGCAAGGGTATTGACGCTACAGCAATTGTCCGATGTTAATAAATCAGGGTTGTTTTTCAATTCAGGTTTTGTTTCTGTGTGTGTCCCCCCCCCCCCTATCCCCCAAACCCACTTTACTCAGCAGGACGTAGCATGGGACAGAGCATGTTGGTCCTTTCCTGACATCTTTGTTACTGTTTCCTGTATGTCCGCACCAGAGGGGTCCAAAGCTGTTCCTTCAGTGAGTGGAAATTGACCTTCCCTGCCCAGGGCTGAGCACAGCCCCGGAGTGGTGGATTTGCTCCCAGACCCCCAGGGCCATGCCCAGGACAGGCGTAACTCCATCACTGGGGCTTCCCTCCGGAGCCCAGTGTGACGGTGGACTTTGTTCCCAGCATGTGAAGGAAACCCTTCCCCCATGGGCTTTGACACCCTTGGGTGCACACACTCCTGGAGCACCAGAGGTATCAAGGACCAGTTATTCTTATTAGAAGAGGGGCTCTTCTTTCTTTCTTTCTTTCTTTCTTTCTTTCTTTCTTTCTTTCTTTCTTTCTTTCTTCTTTCCTCCTTCCTTCCTTCCTTCCTTCCTTCCTTCCTTCCTTCTTTCTTTCTTTGTTTCTTTCTTTCCTTCTCTCTCTCTTTCTCTCTCTCTTTCTTCTCTCCCTCTCTCTGCCATGTGACATTTCCTGGGGAGAGGCCATGCAAATACCTATCCACCCTAGATAGGATTTTGACAACAAACCAAAGAAACAATTAAACCAAGGTCCAGTTTGACAAATCAATGAGTTTATTGGGGTTACTTACAGAAGTAGGAATAAGGGTTACTTTCAGGAACCTGAGCGACCGCAAAGTAGTCAAGCTGGAAAGTCTCATCCTCACTCTGGCTACCAGCTTCCCATAGCTACACAGATGGATCCCCTGCTCCAATTAGCTTTTCTCAGCTTGCATATCCAGCACCCCCCACCCCAAGACCTCAAGGCCCCAAGGATATGTGTGGGGACATATGTGAGGCCACTTGTACTCTAGCCTCATTCAAGGTCTGGAGGGCATTTGGAGGACATTTCGAGGGCACACTGAATTAGGCCAGAATAACAAGGCCAGAATCCCAGGTGAGTATCCAATGACCTCCCACCTCCTCTGTCTCTGAGGGGCACCAACAAGCAGCTAGTGCCATCTTGATGGCAACTGTTTGCTCAGAGGAAAACGCCATACAACTCCTTCCTCTTCCTTCCTTCCTTCCTTCCCTCCTTCCTTCCTTCCTTCCTTCCTCCCTCTTTCCTTTCTTCCTTCTTCCTTTCTCCCTTCCTCTTTCCTTCCTTCCTTCCCTCCTTCCCTCCTTCCCTCCTTCCTTCCTTCCCTCCCTTCTTCCTTCCTTCATTTTCCTTCCTTCCTTCCTTCCTTCCTTCCTTCCTTCCTTCCTTCCTTCCTTCCTTCCTTCCTTGCTTCCTTCCTTCCTTTCTTCCTTCCTTCCTTCCTTTCTTCCTTCCTTCTTTCCTTCCTTTCTTCCTTCCTTCTTTCCTTCCTTTCTTCCTTCCTTCTTTTCAGCAGGGTTTCATCTGACATAGTCTGGCCTCGAGCTTGCTATGCATTCACAGACGACCTTGATTTTCTGATCCTTGTTCCCTCACCGCAGAATGCTGGGATTGCAGACACACACACCACCATTTCGAAGACTTATAAAACCCATGCCACCACATCCAGCAGAGGCCTTCCATTTGGAAGACCTGATAAATCCATGCCAAGAAGGCAAGGCCACGTAACAGGTCAGGAGGAGAGAGACAGGGGTTCACACTAGAGAGAGACCACAGACCTAACGACAGTGACCCCTCTGCCACCCCAGCCCCACTCCCCTGCAGAAAGACTCGCGGGTCTCCCCTGAGATGGTCCAGCCCCACCGGAGAGCATCCCAGTAACAGAAGGAAGGAGGGGGCCACAGCGCGCTCTGCCTCTATACGCAATCTCTGGTCTGAGGCCAGTGCACCGCAGCCCTCCCCTTGGGGACAGCTCTTTCCCCTCTGAGCTGCTTCCTGTTTCTTTTCTAGGTCAGAGGCCTCCACATGGCTGTGAATCACTCGGCCAGGAGGCCCAGGGAACAAAGCTGCCTCTCCGGGAGGTAACGGGAGCTGAGATCTGCAAGGCGCTGCTCCTCTGCTCCTAAGAAAGCGCACACACTGCCTTTAGGAATGCTGGTGCAGGCAGCAGCTAGGAAAGTCTGCCACATGCCCAGTTTGCATTTCTCGACTGAGCTCACGCCAGGCTCCCAGGCCCCGGGAGGCCTTGGGCAAGTGAACTATTTGAAAACTTTGCAGACCTCCCTGGAAACCTTGCTTGGTCCATAGGTCAGAGCGTCTATCTCATCTTTAGGCAAACACTTAAGAGTCTTGGGTAGCCAAGGAGAGACTTGGAGGACAAGTAACTCCGTTTCCAAACTAAGAGGAAACCACAGCTTACACATGAGCAACTGTTCAGCAGCCCGTGCTCACGTGAAGACAGGAAGGAATAGGGACAGACTTTACACAAATCTACCACGTTCCCTCACGATTTCTAAGTAGCTGCCCTTGCTGACTTCCTGAAGTGTTGGGGGAGGAGCACTTCAGTGGAGCACCGCTGACAACAAAGCTCTGGGTGATTGGATCAACGCCAATGTGCCAAGTCAGCACTGGGCTGTTATTTCCGGTTCTATTCCTTATATTTTCTTTTCTTTTTCTATATAAAAAAAAAGTCTTTTAAGCTAGAACCTTGCATTCAAGGATGATACTAGGGCAGAAAGAGGTTGGGACTAGATTCCTGTGTGTTGCAGTTTGCCTGCATGGTTGCTGATAAATGACCATCAAACAGCTTAAGGGAACAAGGGGTTTATTTCTTTACGACAATCTGGTTACAGTTCTCAGTCCAGCTTGATGAGAGAGCACGCACCAACACCAGGGCTGAGAGAACTTGCCACACCATCTCTATGTAATGGCTGAGAGAGGGATGATCCTTACTTGCCAGACCAGCATGTCTAGCCAAGTATACAGAAGGATGCCAACTTCCTCAATTGGCTCTCAGTATTTTATTCACCTGTTCAGGGCCTAGTCCCACCCACCATGGACTGGGCCTTCCCCATCAGCTAGACAATCTCCTGCAGGTTTGCTCTGGGCTTAACCCAACCACTAATTCTCTATAAATGTGTCCAGAACTCAAACCCTCAAAAGTCAAGTTGACACCTGTGCCTAACTATGACACTGTGTGTCCAATTTTGTAGACAGAGCTTCTTCTGCAAAGAAGGAAGAGGAAGAGAGAGGCAAGGACACTCAGAAAAAGGCCCAGATACTCAGACCACTTAGGAAGGAGTCATAGGAGCAGCCACCCTGAAAGGATCGGGAATGCAGAGTTTCTTTAAAGTCAGAAACAAGGTTGGAGAGATGGCTCAGGGGTTAAGATTCTGTCTTGCAAGCAGCTGGTCCTGAGTTTGAATCCCAGGTCCCAGGTAATAACGTCAGGCAAAACCAGCAATGGCTGGAGTGAAACAAGGAGATAGAAGCAATCCAGGATGATTCCTAGAGTCACCCTTAGTCCTCCATAGGGACACACAGTGCCCTCTGATACACATACACACACACACACACACACACACACACACACACACACACACACACACACAAATAAAAAAAATATATTTTTTATATATGGCAGAAACAGGCACTTTGTGTTTCCATATGCAGAGAAGCAATGTCATACGCAAATCTGTGGAAAACAGGTGTGGGTGTTTACACACATTGTCATTTTCTCAATTATTGGGGGCATAAAGAAAATAGAAATTCTCAGATGCTGCTAGTAGGAAAAATGAACTGGGCAAATTTTACTGGCTAGAACTTGTTTGAAAGACAATGCTGCTGGGTTCATTTAGCCTTTGTTTTCCTTTTAAACATACAAGGACTACATTTTCCAGGCTCCCTGTGGCTAGGAGCGGTCATGTGACTAAACAATCGAAAGGTGGGTGGAAGAAGTAATGTAAAGCCCTAAAACTAAGTATGCAGTTCTGCCTCTCTTACAGATCAGTAGAAATTAGTGGACCAAGGAAGAGAATGCCAAGGCCCTGGCATGAACTACCACTGTTGTATAGGCAGGGTGCAGGCAATGGTTCCCTTCAATCTCAACCAATCAATTTACCTAGAACCCTGTGAACAAAGGTTGCTGGAACTTCAGTCATATGAAGAGTTTGGAATGTTGTGAGTCCAGAGTTAAATTATTTTGAGCCATCTTTAGCCCCTTAATAGCCGTTTACCACCTACCTCTACATGTGACCTGACATCTTCATGGAATGTATAACCAGCCCCCTTGTTTCCACCAATAAAAAGGCTAAGACATCATTAGGTGACAACCCACGCCTATAACACAGATCCCCCCAGTACACTATAGCCCACCTACTTGATGTTTCCACCAGTGTATTTGAAAAAGTGTCTAAATTTTTGCTTTTCTTTGTTTTGTGGTTATAAAATTTCACAAAACTGTTTATCACATAGAATCTGGGAAAGTCAAATCTGTGTTCCTGGGTCATAATCACTCATATAATAAATACATGAATAAACTACCCCTTACCTGCTTTGAGGTGAGAATTACGATTTTGCATTGACAACTACAACATAAGAAGTAGTATCAATATCCTTAGGTCCTAAGTTTTGCCCCAGCAATAAACATTATTTGAGGGGCTGGAGAGGTGGCTCAGGGGTTAAGCCTCTGCCTTGCAGGCAGAAAGGTCCGGAGTTCGGATCCTAGACCCCACGAATAGATGAATAGACGAATAGATGCTGGGCGGAAGCGGGGGAGGGGAGGGGGCTGCGTTTCTGGTCATGGTAGGGCGGAGCCTGTGAATCCTGGAGCAGAGTAAACAAGGAGGAGGCGAAGGGAGTCCATGGTGGTTCTCAAATTCACCCGTGGTTCTACACACACACACACACACATACATGTGTGCACACACACAATTGAATTAAAAAAACATTATTTGGAATATATCCAGAAATAATAGTTAAGGAGAGTCACTACAGCATAATAACAAAACACCTATAAACATTAAACTCTAGTAATAGAAGATTCATTAAATATTCATTTGTATATTATATATTATTAATATATAATATGTCAAATATAGTAATATAAATATTTATTAAATAATATATCTCTGTTAAAGGAGCACTTATTTATACATTTACTATCACTGAAATCTATTTATGAATATGAAAAACTTCATGGCGTACTGTTACTTGGGAAACAGGAAATAAGATGGCAGGTGTGTGCTCACTGCTATTTATATCTATAAATGTGGGCATAGAAAAAGTTGGGAAGATTTTGATTATTACTGGTAACAAAGGACATTTGAAAAATGGTCTCTTCTCTGAAGCTTTGTGCATTTTCTAAAATAAGTATGTATTTCATCATTAAAAAACAAATTAGGCAGCTTGTTGGAAATAGGTGGATCTTAGAACTTGAAGGTGGGATCTGCTGTGTTAGTTATATTGCAGGCAAAGGATACCCCTCTGGGTTCAAATTCCACCATCCGTAAGTAAATGTCTACTTCCTCATCTCCGCTGGGATCAGATGTGTGGCCCTTGTGCACAGGCTGAGCTCCGCCCAGAGCTCCAGCTTTAAGGAAGGAAGCACGGTGGTTTTCAGAAGTTTCTGCACGTGGCTAGGTCTCAGAACTCTCTTCTTCTGGGTCCTAATGTGGATGAATTGTGGAAGCTATATCACAGGTCCACCTCGTCCCCCTTCCTTTCCAAAGACAGCTGAGGACACAGACCACAGCCTGCTGGGCAGGAAGTCGCAGCCTAACTACAGGTCTTTAGGCAAAACCCCAGCAGCATCACTTACAAAATAAACAGAGAGCCTGAAGCCCCAGGCCCTGCCGTGGGCATTCAGAGCTTCCTGCCATCTCTCCAAGTTTACTTGCAACACCACCATAACTTTTTGTTTTACTCTCCAGACATGTCATGACAAAATTAAACTGAAACTCTTTTTTTTTCTGCCCTATTTGTTCCCTGCCCTTCTGAGCACACCCTGCTGCGGAGGAACAAGCCACAAAGGTTTCCTGTGGAGCACGTTTTTTTTTTTTCCTGTTCTATGAGGAGAAATCATGGTCACACAAGCCACCCATAAGTTTTTGACCCAACTAGTTTAACAAATTTTCTGTCTTTTCGAGCAAATCACAAGCTCATAGATGAAAAACTGTAAAGGAATACAGATTCCTGTTTAAAGGGAATTTCTGATGAGTGGCCCCCTCCCCTCCCAACCCTGAGTGCTGCCCCTAGAGCAAATAAGAAACTAGAGGGAGTGGCAGAGAGAGGGCTCAGTGGGTAAAAGCACTTGCCACCCAGGCCCAATGACCTGAATACAAGGTCCCAGGAGCCCACATAAAAGCCAGATGTGGTGAAACGCATCTGTAATTGTGGGACTCCAGGGACTGGATGGGAGACAGAGATGGAAAATCTCCCCAAGGCTCAGGCTTGAGGACCTGCCAGCTTGGAGAACTCAGTGCTGAAAACAAAATGGAAGGTGAGGACCAACACCCGGGGCTGTCTTCTGACCATGCAACATATGCCGTGGCATGCACAGACTCTCAGACACATGTACTCTCCATACCCACACGCATGCACAAAGATAAACAAAACTCACAAGCCATTTTTTTATCAAAAGAACTTAATCTGGGCACCGCTGAGCACTCATTCTGCCAAAAGCCTACCAAAAAAAAAAAAAAAAAAAGCCTCTATCAGTCTCCCTCTCTGCTCTCCACGATTCAAGCCAAAATTAATCTGCGGGACCAGCCAAAGAAAGTGCCCGTAGAGCTTCTGGGGACAGGCCAAATCACACATGTCTGTGCTCTTTCCAAGTTTCTCTTTAGGGGCGAGGCTATATCATGCAGTTCTGCATTTACATGTATGGTCGTTCCCCCATCTACAGATCTGTTTCAAGAGCTGCAGTGGATGCTTAAAAGTGAGGATAGTATCAATTTCATATATGTATATAGACTATTCTTTCTTCTGTAAATGTACTTATGGGTTGGGGATGTAGTTCAGTTGGTATAGTGCTTGTCTAGTATACATAAAGCCCTGCGTTTGATACCTAACGCCACATAAAATTGGATATGGTGGCTCACACTTGTAATTTTTTTTAATGAATACTGCAATCTTTTTTTATAATTTTTTAAATTTTTTTATTATTTATTCAATTGTGTGTGTGTGTGTGTGTGTGTGTGTGTGTGTGTGTCTGTGTGTAGAACCATGGGTGAATTCTGGAACCACCATGGACCGCCTCTGCCTCCTCCTTATTTACTCTGTCCTGGGATTCACAGGCTCCGCCCTACCAGGACCAGAAACACAGGCCTATCCCACTTCCGCCTGGCGTCTATTCATGGGGTCTAGGATCCGAACTTGGGACTTTCTGCCTACAAAGCAGAGGCTTAACCCCTGAGCCAGCTCTCCAGCCCCTCACACCTGTAATCTTAATGTTCAAGGAGGAGAGAAGAAAGAGGATACAAGTTTGGATTATGGAGTTTGCTGGCAGTCTGGATTACATGAGACTCTATCTCAAAAAGCTATCTGTCTGTCTATTTATCTATCTGTCTATCTATGATAAACCCACAATATATGTGATATGTATACCAATATATGTGATATATATACCCATATATATGATATATAAGCCTATATGTATATGATAAATTCAAATATATATTGAGAAGGTAAACTTATAAGTTAGGTTCCATAAGCAATAAGTTACACTGGCAAATTGTGAAGTAGAAAAATTGAAACAAAAAATTGATCCCGCTGCGACAGCCTGCAACTAAGATGGTTACTGAGTGATTGACAGGTAGGTGCTATATACAGCATGGTTGACTCGTGTCCCACGTGGAACTGAGCACCAGGGGATGATCTCCATCATATTACTCAGAATGATGGGGTGCAAAGTTCAAAGTACTACTTACTCCTGGAACTGTTATTGACTATTTTAAAATTGCGTTTGGCTTCAATAGGTAAGTCGTGGAAACCCTGGAGGGGGGGCTGTCGTATAATCCAACTGCTATGGGTTCTATGCTTGGACACATTCCAGATTTATGTTAGTGAATCAACTGGGGATTGCTTGGGGTCACCGCCTTCTCAGAGTCTCAGCCCCTTGAAGATTCCTCTCCTCTTAGACATGTGAAGCCCAACAGAGTGGGCTGGCTAACTAAACCGCTAGCTTTGGAGCTCAGGGGCTGTGGAGCTTTAACAAGTCCTTTGCTTTCTTTGACATTGCGATTCCTCTGAGCTTGGCTCCTTATTTATATAAAAATGACTTTAACAGTCACAGTAAGAATTAAATAGTAAAAACGATACATATTCATAGACGCAGTGTTCTAGTGTGTGACAGAGGTACCTGAATGCTCCCAAATGCCTGCTGTGTGTTGCTATGTCCTCTCCCCTTCATCCGACCTCTGAAGCTGCTTGACCAAACCAGATTCCTTTCTGAAGCCTCCAGAAACCACAACCAGCTTCCATATTGTGAAGGAGCCAGTCTGTACAGAGAGCTGGAGGGTTCAAGCCAACTGCTGTCGTAAAAGTCTCGCAGCAGCCACCACCTGACTGACCACTGAAAGCAGAGATCTGAGCCCTGAGCAGAAACCCAGATACTCTGCGTCAACATCAGAACTCCGGGCAATGGGAACACGAGGACTGTTGTTTCAAGCCAGCAGCCAGTGCCTAGGTCCTGTGCTGATGTGCTAGTTCGCAACAGGTTCCTGGGGCTTTTTAAAAAATTGCTGTGAGAAACTCCCATGTTAGTCCACGATCCTGGCTGTCACTGGCTGCTCATCCCCCGGCCACTGGCTGCTCAGCCAAGCTGCTCCTTTCTCACCAACATGTGAGTGCCTGAAGCCAGTTGTGGACTGGATGCAAGTATTTTCCCCCAGAGAAAATTTCTTAGCTTCTGCCTTTTTTTTTTTTTTTTAACATGGCACCTGGAATCCCACCCAACTCAGGACCTTCTGCTTGGGAAGCAGAGTCTTTCACCCCTGAGTCATCTCTCCAGCCCGAGGCAGAGGGATTTCCGTGAGTTTAAAGTCACCTTGGACTATACAGTGAGGCGCTGTCTCATAAAGGAATCAGTTAATTTTAAGTTATTTAATTGCTTAAGAAATGTTAAAATCTTCAAAGCAGGGACTGGAAAGACGACTCAGGGATTAAGTTTCTGTCTGGCAAGCAGAAGGACCTGAGTTTGGATCCCAGATCCCAGGTAAAAAGCAGCCAAGAAGAAATGGTGGTCTGCACTTCCCACTCGGGAAGGTGGAGCCTGGAAAAGCCCAGAGCAAAACAAAAAGGAGGCAAAAGCAATCCAGGATGATTCCTGAAGTCACCCTTGGGCCTCCACAGAAACACACACACACACACACACACACACACACACACACACACACACACATCCCGCAAATAAAAATTGAAAACAGAAAATCTTCAAAGCAGAGGACCATTAGTTCTCTTAGAGCTGGGCTGTGTGACCTGGGCCCTCGGTCAGACCTTGCATGCGTTGACCCTCCTTCTGGTAACTGCACAGTCTTTCTTTGAAGGCCCATCTCACTATCTATGCTTCCTGAATGAGTCTGACAGGTTCCACTGGTCCAGGAGTTGGCATGTGATCTACCTTGACCAATAAGAACAATGCATTCACCTGGTCATGAGGAGTTTGAGAATGGGCGCTGTGGCCTAACTAATGAGAACCAAAGTGTGAAATTTGCAGCAAGAGAGGGAGTAATAGCGGCTCTGCTGTTATGTCATCAGGGTCCCTGGGGCACAACTGAAGAGCTGATACAGTTTTCAAACAGCTGGATGATGGTGTGGGGCAGATTCCATTTCAGCATGAGATCCAGCTGACGATAGCTTTGGCTGATTTTTCTCTCCTCCCTCCCTCTCTACCTCCCTTCTTCCCTTTCTTCCTTCTTTCCTTTCCTTTCCTCTTTTCTTTCTTTCTTCTTTCTTTCTTTCTTTCTTTCTTTCTTTCTTTCTTTCTTTCTTTCTTTCTTTCTTTCTTTCTCCCTCTTTCTTTCTTTCTCTTTCTTTCTTTCTTTCTTTCTTTCTTTCTTTCTTTCTTTCTTTCTTTCTTTCTTTCTTTTTCTTTCTTTCTTTCTTTCTTTCCTTCCTTCCTTTCTGTGGTATTTCTTTCTATTTGGCCTTCATGGGCTTCTGTTGGGTTTCAGGCACTGGAAATCATGCTGGCACCCTGCCGTTAGCTCCAGGTCGGCCCTCCAACAGTCTGGAAAGCTAAACCAGCCTGCTTAGATTCCTTTCAAATCCTGCGAAATAACACGCTTCCTCACCATTCTTTCATAGCATGAAAAGAAAACAGGTTGAACATATAAATCAGCCTGACTCATGGGCTGAGCCTTAACACATATCTTGGAGTTTGAATTCTAGGAGGCCAGGGCTTGAAGGAGTCTACTGTTCAGCTTTCTCTCCCCCTTCCTCTGCTCAATTCCATTTGACTGGAGAGAATCAGGGCAAGAAACATAATAGCCTGGAGACACTGTGACTGAGTTATGAAAGTGAGAATTGAGTTGTCTGTTAAGGATCTGCCTCTTGTCTATGTTCTTTGGTATGGGTGCAGAGGAAGTCAAGCGTGGATGGGCTTTTTTTCCTCATGGGGGCTTGAAAACACAGTTTATATGTTCAACCTGTTTTCTTTTCATGTTATGAAAGAATGGTGAGGAAGCGTGTTATTTTGCAGGATTTGAAAGGAATCTAAGCAGGCTGGTTTAGCTTTCCAGACCGTTGGAGGGCCGACCTGGAGCTAACGGCAAGGTGCCAGCATGAGCAGCCTATGGGGTCCCTGGCCTCTGTCTGCTCTTCCTCCCTTGCTACTCAGCAGGCCAGTTGGGAGTCCTCTGACGGTGCCCGGCCACGACGCTGCCCGCCTCTTGTCACCAGACTTTCATCTGCAACCCTGAACGGCCATCTCATATCACTAATTCCATGCCAACGGCGAATGTTATCTATCTTCTGGATACGTTGGCAGAGAAACCAGGTTTTTATATCTCCAGGCCAGCCAACATCTTAAGGTCAATGAACTCCCTGGTGACCCCATTTCCTGCTTAGACTGAAGCTAATCTGAGCTCTCCTACACACTTGGCCCGGCCCTGCAGTGACGCCTCTGCTGCCCTATATCTTCCACGACCCCCACAAAAGTGAAAAACAAAAACGACAATTCCACAAATGCCTGCCCAGTGCCAGGTACATCCCAGAGTACTCTCGGAGCTTTGTTATGTTCTGAAATTGTAAGGAAAATGTAAGCTTATTGCTTCAACAGCAACCTCTCTAAAATTATGTGACTTCAGACAGTAAGGATTTGTTATGCCCAACAGTTGTCTATTGGGAATTAGGTCAGGGTGGCTGGGCAGTAGTTCTGTGGCTCTGGTGTCGTCTGGGGTCATTGGTGCATCTGTAGTGGGTCATGAGGTGGACCGTCTGGAAGCCTTATTTCTTGACCAGGGGAGAACAAATGGCAGCCATCTTGGAAACTGCCTACCTACTACAGAGGAGGAAGACGACGAACGGATAAACGGAAAAACACTAGAGAGAAATAAGGGCATCTCAGCACTGAAGCAGGATGGCGTGACACAGAATTACTGAGTAGGTCCCACAGGTTGAAGAGTGTGTCCGAGACAGCTCTGTGGGAGGAAGCAATATTTCAAATACAATAGGAAAGTCAGGAAATTTCCAGTTACGAGAAAGATCTGGCGTGAGAGCTCTAAGACGGGAATGGACTAGGTGTGGATAGGGATCGCGGTTAGGACCGTAAAGATAGGACCGTAAAGAAGGACAGTGTGTGGAGTCAAGACTTCAGATGGGCAGGAATGGTCAGATCATCTCAACTGAGGGGAAGGAGCAGGAACTTCATTCCCAGAACAGCCCATGGAAAACTACTGAACGGTTTCAAACAGAGAAAGGACAGGTTACAGCTCACGTGATGGAAAGGTCAACCAGATGCCCTGCAGAGAAAGGCAACCAGGAGCTGCTGTGGGAGCCAAGGACATGTGACTTGTTGCAGCTCCTGTCCTCGGAGGGGACCAGAGGGAGGTAAGTTGGGAGCTTGGCCGAGAAGGAAATGCTGAGGGTGGAGCCTGTTCCATCTTGGTTCTAGTCCTCACCGTGCTTGGAGGTAGTTGTAAAAGCCTCCTGCCTGCGCCCATCTGGGCGTAGCTGGCAGAGTTGGTGTGCCTCCATCACAGGCTTTCGTTTCCCAGTTATTCTAAATTCGATAGCTTTGCATATAATGGGGTCTTTCATGGTAGTACATGACCCACCCCTGGTTCATTTCCTCTCTCTTTCTCTCATTCATGCTCCTTGTCCCAAACACGTCTAACCACTCCTGGCCCCTCTGCCCACGTCCCAGTTCAGATCCGGTGCCTGACACTTGCTGCAGCTTCTGCCTAGAGTTTCCCTTGGCGACTTACCTAATACGCATGGAAACGTCACCCTGTCGCTTCTTCCACCAGGCGTCTCTTGGAACCTCGCTTTTATTTAGGTTTCTATATGCGTAGCCGACACACAGCAGATGCTTAACTCCCTGTCTATCTTGTCCTCTTGACTGAGGGTCTCTCAAGAGCAGAGACTTCTAGAAGCAGGCAAATATTCCTTAAGTTGGCATCACTCTCTTTGCCCTTGGAATCTGAAAGTGGGTGCTGCAAAGCCGAGCCACGGCAGAAAGAGGGGTTGCGGATCTGTCATGAGGGCCTCCATTCTCTCTGGTTGACAGTAGGAGGCTAGACTCGGGACTTTCTTCAAGAAGGGCGTGGCCCCACACTCAATGGTCAGCATCGCGGTTGGCAATCACAGCGACTTCTAGCAGGTGGCATCTCGGCTTGCCATTTCCACTGGACATAGTCTCAGTGACGATCTAAGAACCCCACCTGCCAACAGGAATTTCACAGCGATGCTTCGCTCTGGACTTGTAGCCAGATCTGCTCCTGGCTCTTGGTCTTCAGACTGTCGCAGACACGCTTCCCTGGTGGACATATCTATGTGAGTGTCCCCCAAACTCTGAAGGTCTAAGATAGAACTCTTTCCCCATTGCCTGTGGGCAGCCCACCAGTGAATGGGTGAACCAGCAACAATCTCTTGGATCTTTTCTTCATTCTGATTGCATGAGTCTTCATCCTCACTTTCTCTGGTCTGCACAACCTCATCAGCCCTCTGCAGCCTCTGCCTCTGCTGTCCCTGCTTCGCAGGGACCTGTCTATGTTTCCCCCATCAGAAGTCCTTTAATGCCACCACAGTTTGCATCTGAAGTATACTGAGAGCTTCCCGAAGATGCAATGGAGACTTCGGGGGACACATATTCTGTTTATGGACTAAAAGGTTGCCTGATTCTAGAATCAAAATAAAGCCAATTGGTGGTTTTTTAACTTTTAGATATCTTATTTACTTTGTATGAGAGCACTAGATATATATATACATATATAGTATATGCATATGTATATGTATATATGTGTATGTGTTGTATATAATATATATTATATATATGTAGCATGTGCATGCTATATATGCTGTAGTGCATGGGTAGAGGTCAGAGGGCAATTTTCAGAAATCAGTTCTACTATGTGGAATTCTGGAGATTGACCTCAGATCACCTGGTTTGCAAGCAGACACCTTATTTGTTGAACTATTTCTCTGTCCTCTGTTCTCTCTCTTTCTCTTTCTCTCCTTTCCTTAAATGAGGATTCTATAGGTATAGCGTGGCATGAGATCATAGCCCTAGCTCTTTGAAGACTGAGGCAAGAGGGCTGCTTGAATCCAGGAGTTTGAGACTAGCCCGAGCAACATGTTAAGATGACATCTCTCAATAAATAAATAGGCAAAATATAAATTGTGGATTCTTGAGCTCTTCTCCAGATGTAGTAAGTCCTGATGCTCGGCTGAGCATGTCCCTGGCGAGCGCCCAGGACGTGCACCCTGAGGTCAGCAGCACTCACAGGGAAATCAGAGCCCCAGCCTGCTCTCCACCAAGTCCTTCTCAGGGGTGTCAGGCGAAGTCTTCCCACTTCTCTGGGCTCACCAGCCGGTCCTCCACCCTTCTGTTCTCCAGGGCTCTTCTTACCTTTGCTCTGTTTCTCGCCAGGAGTGATCTCCCTTAATGCCTCCTTTGAGTGAGCTAGCTCTTAATCATCCCTTAAAACTCCAGCAGCTTACTGGAAAACGCAGACCTACAGGGCTAGGATGGAGCTCGGTGGTAGAGTGTGTGCCTAAAAGCATGCGCCCCTGGCTCCAGCCCAGCCCAGCCTAGCCCAGTCGACCAGGCCAGCCCAGTCCGACACTGTCAGGTGATTCCAGAGCACATCAGAGAACTGAGAAGCCCAGGTTCATAACCAGGTTCAAAAATCACCTCTTCCAGGAAGCTTTCCCGGACCAGCACATTTCAGTAAGAGTGGGACCTGGTGACATTTCAAAAGTCAGGACTCTTGTTAGAGAGCACTGTTAGATTAAAAGTGGGCCGGGAGAGGCATCATCGTCAGGTGTTCCCAAAGTCTAGGGAGCACTCTATTCTCCTTGCTCTGGTTCTACCTCCTGTCTCAGCTCCATCTTTTCTTCAGGGGCTGGAAGGGCGTGCACCCACAGGAGCTATTTTGGACAGGTTGTCTGCCCAAGTTCTTCATCCCAGCCTGTTTCTCCCCAGAGAACTTCTTGCCCTTGGGAGTGCAGAGCAGCCAGGAGCGAGTAGATAGCGAGCGGTGCTCCTGATGGGGCTGGAGCCCCGTCACAGCACACACGCTCCTCGTTCACTGTCCCCTGGCTGTCTGCCAGTTCTACCACCGACTGACGGCATCTCAGCAAGCTGGGCACCTTTCTTTTTTTAAAATTTTTTTATTATTTATTCAATTGTGCGTATATGCGTGTGTGTGCGTGTAGAACCACGGACGAGCTCCGGAACCACCATGGACGCCTCCACCTCCTCCTTGTTTACTCTGCCCGGGGATTCACAGGCTCCGCCCTACCAGGACCAGAAACTCAGGCCGCCCCCCGCTTCCGCCTGGCGTCTATACGTGGGGTCTAGGATCCGAATTCAGGATCTTCTGCCTGCAAGGCAGAGGCTTAACCCCTGAGCCACCTCTCCAGCCCTGGGCACCTTTCTTAACCTCGCGTTCTTAGTCTTCAAGGAGAGAAATGACACTTGTCCAGTCTCCCTCACATCTACAATAAGTGTTTCCACTGAGCCAAGGCTGTGCCTGGGTCACACACACACACCATGCACGCACACACGCACACACACATACACCATGCACGCACACACACACACACACATACACCATGCACGCACACGCACAGACACATACACCATGCACGCACACGCACACACACATACACCATGCACACACACGCACACACACATACACCATGCATGCACACACGCACACACACATACACCATGCATGCACACACGCACACACACATACACCATGCACGCACACATGCACACGCACGCCTCCCCTGCTGCTCACCCCTCCCCACGCCTCCCCCATCTTCTGCTACCTCAATAATGATTCACACATGTCCATGTACCTCTCTATTTTGCCTACATGTTGCTGATAAATTTATGATGAAATGGCTTAAGGAGGAACAGGATTTTTATTCTAGCTTATAATTATCTGGTTACAGTTATTAGTCCACCTTGGCAGGAAAGCTCATACCAACACCGGGAGCCAAGGGAACTGGCCACACCATATCCACAGGACGCTGGGAGGGGGCAAACCTCACTTGCCAGACAGCGTGTCTATCCTAGTATACGAAGAATGCCAATTTCCTGAATCGGCTTCCTCCATTTTTTCCTCTTCCCAGGGAAGAAGCCTACCCACCCTCATCAGTCAGACAACCTCCTTGCTCAGGACCTAATTCAACTACTAATTCTTTCCAAATTCTTTCCCAGAGCTCCAGCCTTCAATTGTGGAGTTGACACATGTAGTTAACTACCACGCTCATGCATCCAGTTTCTAACTGCAACAAGTCCTTTGGAATCGACATTCATCATCAAACAGAAAATTGTTGTAACCTCACAGGCAGATTAAACAAGTGTGCAGTGATCCACCCCAGATTTTGATGAACAATTCAAAGATCTAGAAGAATAGCAGATTATTCCTTCAGTGCAGCAATGGCTGTACCAATGCTTGAGGAGGTGAAGCAAAACCCACAGGGGAGGATGTCCTGGATTCCACTTCTAGGAAAAAATGCACACAGACCATATATCCAAGTGGCATGCTTCATGGGGGGGAGGGGGAGAGACTGTCAGCTGCCTGCCAGCTGCTGCTTTTGAGTGCCAGCCAGGGCTCTGTGTGAGAACTCAATTTCTTGGCATCCACACCAGTGTCTAGACTGGAGAGTGCCCAGCCGGAACAGGCCAGGCATCTGGTCCATGTGGACGCTCCTATTGAGTGTCCTGAAGCCAGAAGCATGGATGGAGGGATGCCGGCTGTCCAGCCATGAATTCACCCAGAGAGGTCACACACACCCTTCCAGCCATGAGCACACACCAGCCTGGCTCTCCAGTTGTGCGTGTGCATGGTGGGACATTAGCTGTCAAGTCATGAGCACACACCGAGGGATGCTGGCCCTCCTGGAGTCCTCTACCAAACCCGGACTTGTTTTGGGGACTGTAGGTCCTGGAGTTGAGTTACAGTGTTCATCTACAGCATCTTTCTCCCGCGGCACAGAGGAGAGAGTTCTACAAACGGCTACACCCTGACCACAATGAGGCTCCTCGGGAGTGACAAAGCCCATCTTGGTGTTTGGTGGGCTTAAATCAGGAAATTAAGGCCGCAGAACCTCAACAGCTGCGCCACAGGCTAGTGGTACACAGGTTCTTTGTCTCATGATGGGAAAAAATGAGGGGTGGGGCAGGAGAGGAAGGACTAGCTGCTACAGTTTACCAGACAATAGGGAGGGAGGTGGAGCGGGTTGCCGGGGGATGTTTCTGGCATGCTCTGTTCAACTGACTTGGGTCACATGTAAATAAGATCAGGCTCAGAGGGTGAATTTGAATGATGTGGGGAAAATGGATAGATTAGGTGAAAGTGCGCAGGTTCAGGAAAGCTCCCCACAAAAATGTTCTGAACAAGAAGAATATTCAGGAGGTAAAAAAGACAAGGATAGAACATGGGCTGACATTGTGGTGAATGAACACTTTTACCTTTTTTTCAAGGCTCTGGGGTCACAGGCTGAGTAAAATTCATTGAGAAATTGTTTTTGCTAAGACATGTTTTCCTTGAACCTGTGATCCTGATTACCTAACTACAAAAAGAAGCTTCCTTGCTTGACCAAAACCAGTAAGGAGGCTGAAGAAGTGGCTCAGGGGTTAAGACTCTGCTTAGCAAGCAGAAGGTCCTGAATTCTGATCCTAGGCCCCATGTGCCTAGCTGAGTACCTGAAAAGAACGTTTCAGCAGACTGGAGTTGCCCACCCCCATTCCTCCCCTTACCATAAAAGTCTATGGGCTGCCCCAGGGCAGCTCCGGCCTGGGCATAGGCCAATCAGAGGCCAGCAACCATTTGTCAGTAACAGAAGAAAAAATCTCAGGTGTTGTGGGTAGTAAGGTTGCAATTCGAACTGCGCACAGACAAGGGGGGGGGGAACCAATCCCTGCGCGCCCAAACTGTTGCTGTTAGCCAATCATGTAACTACTAAGTTGGAAGCCCCCTCCCCTTGCCAGTAAGCTATAAAAAAAAACTTCACCCGGACAAAGGCCCCGCGCTCTTCCGGGCTCGACACTTCTGTTGGCCGGTAGTGAGCCCAGGTCTGCTGATAAAGACCCTCATGCGATGGTGTTGGCTCCTTGTTGATTTTTGGGACCCTAGAACCTGGCCACAACATGTGCGCTAGGCAAGGGCCTGCCACTGCGCTCCGCCTGCTCCCATACACCCAACTTAGGTTGTCTTGACTGACAAGCTTCTTTCACATAGCTGAAAAAGAGACCCAGCAGCTCAAGTGACTTTTAGAACCTGACCCTGTCCTCCCTATGTAGACCTTTCTCCACGCAGTCTTTCTTACTGCTATGCTCAATGAATTGAGGGCTGTCTAATGCACTACTCCTTGGTTTTGTGAATTGAAGTGCCCCCTCCAGTCACACCCTGTTAAACATTCTTCAAGCTGATTGGCTGATGGACACCTGTGTAATCATGGAGAGCTAGAAATGTCGGGCTATTTTAAAGGCTTTCTACAGCTTTGTGTCTATTAGACTGGAATGTACAATCAGACCTGTAGCTTCCACCAACCAAAACTGAGAATGTCCTCAGATAGCGTCTGAGGCCCCCATTTTGCTGTAACCCACCCAACCCATGTTTCCACCAATGTATTTGAAAAGTATCTTGATTTAATGATGTTCTTTGTTCTGTTACTATAAAAACTTCATGAAACTGCTACCAAGCTGGAACATGATATATGAATTAACCTACACCTGTGTTCCCAGGCTATGATTGCTCATACTTGGTTCTAGAATAAACTAGCTCTTATTCTCTGTGAAGGGAGAGAGCTGTGTTTTTTTGTTCTAGGATGTCGGTAATTGAAATCAGAGTCCATCCTGGCTTAAACCAAAAGGCACAAACCAAGTTAATTCAGTAGCTTAGCAACACTGATGGTGTCAAAGCTAGTATCTCTGAGGTGAGATATTCTCTACATTCAGGTCCAACTTGTCTTCGCACGGCAATGTCTGAAGGAGACAAGCATCTGTCTTGTGTCTTGTTTTAAGAGCTAAGAAAGGCTGAGATTGATTTGTGTTGATTCTTAAGTCCATATGATAAATGATCTGTTTCTTATGACAAAAAAAAAAAAAAAAAAAAAAAAGAGAGCTAAAAAAGGGCTGAAGAGATGGCTCAGGGGTTAAGACTCTGTCTCACAAGCACAAGGTCCTGAGTTTGGATTCCAGGTGCCACATAAAATCCCGGGTAGAAATGGCGTGGGGGGATAGGGGAATGGGGGGGTGGGGGGGCTATACCTCAGGCCCTAGTGGGTGGAGTGCAGGAAATCCAGAGTGAAGCAAGAAGGAGGTAGAAGCAATCCAGGATGATTCCCAAAGTTACCCTTGGTCCTCCACAGGGACACATAGTGCCCTCTGACACACACACACATATAAAATAAATATTTTTTTATTAAAAAAAAAAGAACTAAGCAAACCATTATAGAAGGGACCAAAGAGATATCTCAGTAGATAAGGTGCCCGCTTTCAATCTGGTAATTTGAGTTTGTTCCCTGGAAGCCTACATGGTGAATGTGTGTGTCTCCCTGCTCCGTCCCCCCATCAAATAATTTTCTTTAAAAAAAGAAAATCTTTTCTGGAGGTGCCGAAGCCTGATATTCTCCACATCCCTTACAAGCGGTGACGTTCATAAAGCAGCTCTTTCAGAGAGAATGCC
The DNA here is from genome assembly GCA_023101885.1 of Typhlomys cinereus. Lineage (NCBI taxonomy): Eukaryota > Metazoa > Chordata > Mammalia > Rodentia > Platacanthomyidae > Typhlomys > Typhlomys cinereus. Next base: position 1,481,745 of record JALPQD010000290.1, on the reverse strand, counting down.
TTAGGCCTCCTCCCTGGGGCAAGGGGACAAGCACAGAAACATACAGTTATCATAACCCCAAAAGTGGGGGCTCCCTGAATAAGGAGGTGAGGCGAGGAATGTCGCTGAGTGGGAAACCGACCCAGTGTTCTTTACCCTTCTTGAAGAATCCCAACACGCAGCTGCAGTAAAGAACCCATTTTATTTCCTCTCCCCCCACAGCATTGAGGATTGAACCCAGGACTTTGTGCACTCTAGGCAAGCAGTCTATTATTGCTGACCTACAACCCAGTCTCTTTCTGGGTGTTCTCTCTACTTCCTTCAGGCACCATCACAGAGGCTGGTTTCAGCCATGCTGTGGGGTCTGCGTTAACGAGAATCCCAGTATCCGTATCTGTAGAACTTTCTGGCATGACCTTGGAGCCTGACTGTACTCATTGAAAAGACTAGAGAACAATGAGAATGTCTCAGCGCTTTAAAGAAGAGAAATAAAAGGTGAGAATTTTCTTCTGCAAGCTCCTTTTCTTTGGGACCATTCTAAATTAATAGGTTAAAGGCATTACTCCGGTTTAATTTCTTTGCACTAACCTCCCCAGCGCGGGGTGAGAATGATTGCTTTCAAAGTAACTCGGGATGGGGGAGGGCCGGGTCTCCTCAGAACTGCACTGGCTCCTTTCCTGTGTGCATACATTAGCAGAGCCTGCCGAGTGCTCCCTTACCCCAGCCTAGGGCAGCCAGAAGCCTTCAGGACAGCCCTTAGTCTACCTAGCACCCCCAAACCTGTCCCTTTCTTCTGTTCAATTCTCCTGCCTCCCACATGCCACTTCTCTGTGAGTCCACCCTGGTTGGAAACACTTGCCGATTTAATGGTTCATAAATGCTAGGGACTACAGGCTTCTGTGTGAAGGCTATTTAAGGGTAAACCAGCTGTATCTCTTGTCTGAGAACAGCTTGTAGTCCTCTACCCCACTGGCTTGCAAAAACTGTGAAGAGGAGACTGGGGAGATGGATCAGTGGCTAAAGCCTTTGACTCAAAAACGAAAGACCTGAGTTCAGATCCCAGATGGGTTGGCTCGCAAATTTCTCATTGCTGTGACGAATTCTGAGAGGAAAACCTAAAGGAAGGAAAGATTTGGGCTCGTGGTTTCAGGACTTTGTGTTGAGGGTTACTTGACTCCATTGCCTTCAGCCTGTGGTGGACTAGAGCATCTTGGTGGAATGGCAGGTTACCTCATGGTGGTCAGGAAGCAGAGAAGAAATAGGGAAAGAGTCCCTGGACAAGACTTTCTGAACAGCTTCCTCCCACCAGGCCCCACCTTCCTCTACCCTCAACTATGCCATCAAATGAGAAATTCATCAGTGGACTAACGAACTGCTGTGCTCATGATCTAGGCACATCTGGATGACTGAATCCACCAGCTGAGGACCAACCCTTTAATGTGCGAGCCTTTATGGGGGGTACTTCATACTCTGAACTGGACCAAGGTTTGCAGTTTTTAAATATAATCGATGTCTGCTGTAAGACCATACCATACCCTTGACTGGAATGGAATTCCTGGCAGCTGAGGTCAGCGGTAGTCAGTTTCCTTCCTGGCTGTCTTTGTCATGGGTGAGTCCCTTGCCCCCTGTGGTTCTGGGGGCGATATACGATATAGAAATGATTCTCTGTTTATGCTTTATCCCCCCCCCTTTCTTCTTTTGGAGGCAGGTTCCCATGTAGCCTGAGCTGTCCTCAAATTAACTAGGTAGCTGAGGATGACTTTGAACGCGTGATTCTTGCACTCTGGTCTCCTAAGTGTTGGGAATATCAAGGGGGGCACCTCCACTAACACTAGAGATGGCACTTAGGACTTTGTGCAAGCGAGGCAAGCATTCTGCTGACTGAACTGTATCCTCCAAACTCCTGTCTATGTTTCTACTTGGACACCCCCCCACCCCGTACCTCCCCCACCATGGGAAGAGATTGCAGCAGAAAAGGCCTTGCAAAAGGTGTACAAAGCTCTTTGTTTAAAAACAACAGGGAACTTCCTGCCTGGTATTTTTCCCTTATTCTTTCCTTCCTTCTTTCCTTCCCCCTCTCTCTCCCTTCTTCTCTTCTTTCCTTTCTTCTTTTTTCCCTTCCCTCTTTGAGACAGAATCTCACGATGCTGCCAGGCTGTCCTTGAACCCTAGGCTAAAGTGATTTGCTCTTCAAGTCTCTGGAAGCGTAGGCTCACGTCACAGTGCATGACTTTCATTTTTGTTGGAAAAAAATATGACTCCGGCTTCTTCAGAGTTCAAGAAAGATCATGGAAAGATGTGGCTCCTTCAGACTCTGATGTGCACTGATTCACAAATATTCATGGAGCATGTTGGGCATGACCCGTCACTAATCAGAACATCACTGCCCTAATGTGGAATTGGGCTCCTGGATGACCCTTGGTGTGTGAGTCAGTACCTCTTCAATAGGTAGACTGAATATTTGTGCTTTCCCAAAACTCAAATATTGAAGCCCTAAGCTTGTGATGGGATTCGGACCTGGGCCCGTAGGAGGTGCTTAAGCTCCCAAGAGGTCATGAGGGTGAGGCCTGTGAGTAATGGGATTCATGCCCTCAGGAGAATGCACTCTTTCTCCCCTCCATGTGGAAACTAGGAGGTTTTACCAGCAAGTCAGGAAGTGACACTTCCCTAGGGACTGAATTCACTGCCACCTAGAACTTGCACTTCTCCAACCCAGAAATTGTCAGAAATAAGTGTCTATGGTTTGCTTTGGCAGCCCAACCAGGATAAAGCAGCTTGATACCCAAGAGGGCTACGGCAGTGGTGGGGGTTGGTATACAATGTCTTGGGACAATGGCTCGTCACCAACTGGTACTGAAATAGTTCAGGATTTTAACTGATGATTGAAATTCATTGTGGTAACCACTCTGTTGGCATCAGCGTTAGTGAGAGGAGGCAGGCGATGAAGGGGATAAGCAAGCAGTGTCAGATGGTGCTGTCTGCTGCGGACGGCGCTAGGCAGCGGAGAGGACTTGACGTGTCGAGAGAGGAAAGCTACTCTCTTACGTGCAGGAAGAAGGAAAGAGGAAAGAGAGGCATGAGATGGGCCTGGGCCCTGTTCTTGAAGCGTCACGTATTGCATGCCCTGACCTGAGTCACACAGCCGCACCTTGCTGTAAGGTAGACAGAAATGCAGCCCGGCATCTGGAAAGCCTCATCAATCATCGGAGAAAGAGGCGGGCCCCACCACTGAAGAGATAGAGAACGGAGTTTGGGAATAAACAACCAGCTCCAGCCCCAGCCCTAGCAGGAGAACCTGGTATTGGACTGCGACGTGTCCTGTAACTTACCAGGATCTATTGGGACAGTTCTCTGTGGGCCTCTCATGTGTGTGGCTGTTTTGTGAGCAGAGGCCTGTGCTCCTACAGTACTGGGCTCTTATTTCTAGAATGTCACTATAGCAAATAATCTTGGGAGACAATGACGGTGTCTCTTCTGGACCAAATGTAGGTATATATAGTGTCCAGTATAATAGTGATTCTGACTCTGCTGAATGGAGAACACCCATCATAAAAGATTCTCCTCAGCTCGGGGTGTATTCAGGTGTTAGGAGCCCCTCTCTGCCACCTACAGATTCTGGGGCCACAAGGAAGGGCCTAAGAAAAATACTAATTTAGGTTTGAGGAAGTTTTGCTTGGTGGTTAAAACCTTTGCCTCACAAACAAAAAGGTCTGAGAGTTCAGATCCCCAGATTCCACATAAAGAGGCTGGGCGTGCATGATTTGCCTATAACTCTAGCTGAGCTTAGAACCTGGGAATTCCTAGAGCAAACCAGTTAGCCAGAATAACCCTAATATGGTGCTCTAGATTTAATTAAAAATCTACGTTCCTAACAGTAAGCTGAAAGAGCAATTGAGGATGATTCTTGATACAATCCTTGGGCCTCCATAGACACACACACCTGAGTGTACTTGTGTAAATACACCCTCCCGTGTGCACACACACACGCACGCACGCACACATGCACGCACTCCATGTACATACACCATACATAAAAAAGAAAATAATTTTTTCATTTGTTTGTTTTTGGAAAATAAATTTTTAAGAATAGTTATTAATTCTATTATTTTGAGGTATCAAGGGATAGTGTTTCCTTCCCAACAGAGAACCCTGGTAGATTCCACCTTTTCAAAGTGATCAAACTCGTCACATCCAAGGAAGGGAGCAACTGACATCATATTGTCTTCTGTGTCTTGCACAAGAAGGATCTAATCACCTCTGTTACATTGTTTTAATCCATGTCTGGTGGTGCATTACTGAATCCCTTCCCTGCTTGCAGAGGCTAAAGTAGGAGGGTCAGAAGGTTCAAGGCCAGAGTAGGCTACACCTGGAAGATGCTCTCAAAACAAAAACAAAACAAAACAAAAAAAACCCACTACATATATTATAACTTTAATCATAATGAAAAAATCAATCCAAATTGAGATATATAATACAAAAATATCAACATTATGAAATGCAAAATAGGACTGGGGCAGTTCATAGGAGAATAAAAGTATGGCAAATAAATGCCATTTGTCACCTTGACTGTTCTTGAAAAAGATAAAAAAATGACTGTAAAAATATCTTACATTCATAGTCAACCTTCTCTTGGCAAAATGGAAATGCGTATTATACTAATAAATCACTGTTAAATTTCTTGGGGTGTGTTATGGTGCTGTGATTGTGTAGAGAATATTCATGTCCTTGGGAGACAGTGACACTGAAGTACTTCACACGTGTCTCATGACAGCCACGTGTTTTCACAGGTCTCAGGGGCACTGTGCGCGTGAGTACCCAGAGGAAAAGGGACGCGAGTGGTGTGAAATGCTGGAGCTGGCGAGGCAGGTGAAGTGCGTGCTGGAGCTCTGCGCGTTAACTGGTTTTTGTCTTTTTTTTTTTTTTTTTCTTTTTTCCCACTCATACAAACTTAATAGGTACTCCAGTCCCCTCCCTCTCTCCACCCCTCTCTGGACCCTCTTGCTCCCTCTCCCCTTTTCCCCTTCTTTTCACCACCCCCCTCCCTTTCTCTCAGTGACCCCCTCTTCCCCCCTCCAATCCCTGGAGCATCCTTTAGTGTGCATGTCAAACTTCCCTCTGGGTCCTCCACTCTAGTGAGGTGTAAGGACTCAGTAGCATTGCCTAGAGCCTTTCTTGTGCTCCCTTTAGTATAGGAACACTATTGTGATTGTTAATCCCTTGCCTCTAAGGATCCTAATGCCTGTGATCCATGCTAGACTTTGGGGGGTCACTGATATGTCAGTCATGCAAAGTCCTATTATGATTACTTTGGCCCTAACTTGTGTGGAGTATCTTGCATATCGTATCTTTGCTCCTCCTCATCTTTAGGCTCTTACAATCTTACTGCCCCCTCTTCTGCAAATTTCCTTGAGCTTTGGGATGGGGAGAGATTAGGCTGGCCTGGTTCCAGGTGATTAATGTAGGGTCTCTGATGTTCTGAATTATGGTTTGTTGTTGTTGTTGTTGTTGTTGTTGTTTTTCAGTTTAGCTGTTCCTGCACTGCCCTTGGCTCCATCCTGATTGGTACTGGATGTCACCTCCTGAGGAGCAGTGTGTCCTCCCTGGACTTCGGGTGACCTGGGCAGAAAAGCTTTTTTTTTTTTTTAAGATAAAAGTCGAACCTGGGGCTGAGATGGCCCTGAAGGTAAAGCACCTGTGTGGCAGTCTGGCAGCCTGAGTTCAAACCTCAGAGTGCACATGTGGAAGGAGAGAATTGACTTCTAAAAGTTGTCCTCTGACCTCCATACATGTGCCCATGGCTCATGCACGTATGCCTGTTCTCTCTCTCTCTCTCTCTGTCGTTTCTTTTTTTTTTATTATTTATTCAATTGTGCATGTATGAGTGTGTGCACGTGTGTGTATGTATGTATATGTATGCGCGCGTGTGTGTGTGTGTGTGTGTAGAACCACGGACGAATTTGGGAACCACTATGGATCACCTCCACCTCCTCCTTGTTTACTCTCCCCCGGGATTCACAAAATCCACCCTACCAGGACCAGAAACGCAGGCCGCCCCTGCTTCTGCCTGGCATCTATACGTGGGGTCTAGGATCCGAACTCAGGACCTTCCGCCTGCAAGGCAGAGGCTTAACCCCTGAGCCACCTCTCCAGCCCCTCTCTGTCTTTTCTTAAATAATAAACAAAATAATTTAACTTTTACTAATTAATGGTGACTTATGCATATGATACCAGCACTTTAGGAGGCTGAGGCAGGAGGATTGCTGTGAGTTCAGTGTCAGCTGAGTTCTAGGACAGCATAACCTCTACAGTGTCAAACAAAACAATAAAATTATATATAACTTTATTTATTATCATATATAATGGTTAGTTTATATATATTATTTATATATAATTTGAGAGAAATGGAAAGAAAGCTGGGGGGGGGGCTCTGGAGGATGGATGGGAAAGCTGGGGGAGGAGGTGGGCTCTGGAGGATGGATGGCTGGGGCACCTGGCACTCCGATTAGGAACTCTACTTCTGGAGAGTTCCTTCCCCATCCCTGCAGCTGACCTTGGCAGCCTGTCCTCTGCTTCCCTATGGCCTCACTCCTGTTTCAAGCATGTGGCTTTTCCATACAGCGGGGTATTTGACCACTAACCTTTTGCATCGCCAGCCTTCTGCCCAGTGTTTAGAAAGAACAGCGGTGCCTAACCCCGACCACCCCACAGCAGGCTCTGATGAGCTCCCCTAGGATCTCTGCCCTGAGATCAGGAAAGGGCAAGAGAGTTAGGGACACTGTCCAGATTCAGCATAGTGCTGAGCACTATGGAGACTTGGAGGCTGCCTGAAACCAAAGACACTGGGAGGGAGAAGCTATGGGAGGGAAGGGGAGAGAGGCCGGGGATTCAAAGGGCTCCGGGTAGAGTTGAGCAATAGTACAAGGAGAGGTCTTTGACAGAAAGGAAGAAGGCAAGCCTGTCTGGGTATTCTGTTTTGAACTTGGTGCACTTAGAAGTTTACGGGTGGTCAGGGGAAGAATTTCACAGATTGTTGGGAATACAATTCTGGAACTCAGAAAGGCGTGGGCAGTGCCAGCTGCTGGAGGGAAGTAGGGGTGTTGGAGTGTCCTCTGGGGAATGTGGAAAGTGCCACCCGTCCAGCAGGCTAGCCGCAGAGTCCTCCCTTGTCACCTGGCCACCGTGCAAAGAGGTCCTGGCTAATAACGAGGAAGTAGATAGCGGAAGGGATGAAAGGACCGGCACCCACATTTCTGTTTAATGTCTCAGCATCCATGACTCAGCCAGGGCTGTTCCTGCAGCTCGTTGGGAAGCACTCTGTGAGTTGGGCAAACAGCTGAGCAGCATTTAGATCTGAAACCTGCAGGGAGCCGAGCCCTTCAGCTGCACAGCTGTCGACTCGACTCGTGCAGGCAGCAGCACTTCAGGTAGAAACGATGCCTAAAGGTATCAAGGTACCGGCACTAGGTAGAAGTCTGCTGCTTGCCTCCAGAAATGGGGCGGTGGGGGTTGAGGCAGGGGTGTTGGGGGGAGGAACGGGACACCGACGGGGCGGCTCCCTTCTGTCCATAAGTTTGCCTGTTTATGCTGTGCTTACAGGAAGCTGTGTATACGGTTGGTTTCTCAGGATCTGGAGTCGGACGTGGGTCTGAATTCAGTTTCTCCGCCCACCAAAGTGATCATCACCCGTGTGCCTTCTTCCCGGGAGTGAGAGTGGGCAAAGGGAGGCACCGTAGCGTCAGTCACCGGGACAGTAGAAGATATTGAGGTGCCATCCTTGCGTGTCTGAGCAGGACCCCAGAGAGATACCTGCATCCCCGTTCCTCTCCGATCCCTGGGGGCAGACCCAGTCAGGCCTCGGAGCAGAAGAGCCGCCCCGAGAACCTTGCGCTGGATTAGGGGGCTGGGCTGCTTCCGTGTACGCCGCACACCTAAAATAAGCGCCGACGGGAGACTCTGGGAATTTCCTGTAATTTTCGCTGTCCGCGTCCTATTTATAAAGCTGAGTCACTGCAGTCGTTTCCCAGCCCCTCGGCTTGTGGAGGAGGTCATAACAGGAAGCAGGAGCGCACAGAGGCTGGCTTGGTATCCCCCCCCCCCAGGCTTTGGAGGACACCAGGTCACCTGGGCCCTGCTGTCTAGCTCCTGGAAGCATTTCGCCAGACAAGCTCAAGGGATTTGGCTTGCTGGACTTAGAGCTGCAGGACCCAATCTCCTGGACCACCCCAATGGCAAGGATTGCACGCAGGCATTTGGAGGCCTGTCTGAAAGAGACACCGGGACCCTGAATGGAGTATCTGAGGCATCTTTTGTTTCCTTGCAAAAAAGAACAGAGCTGGCCAAATGTCTTTGCTGATCTGGGATGCCATAAAAAATGTCTCTTAGGGGTTTAGGGCTGGGGTTCTGGAGACAGAAAGCAATTAAGGGGCAAATAGAGGAATTGGGCTGGACCTAGCAAAACTCAGACCTAAGTAGTGTTTCACCCAGGGGCAGAGCCCAAAGTCCCCCTCACTTCCTGTTTTCAGGACCGCTCTGCAGGTTAACTGCTGAAATCAAAATAGTTAAAAGGGTGGTGAAACCACGCCCTGGGTCCAGCATCCACTGTTCAGGGCCAAGGCAGCCCCATTCATCCTTTCCCAGAGGCAGCTTTACCACTGGGTAACAGCTTCTCATTAAACAGGACCAGCAAGTGGCCAGCGGCACTGACCCTGGCTGAATGTATTTTTCTTTGGACCAAACGTGAGACCCAATGATTGGGGCCTCCTGGTTCAGCTCTGACTTCTGAGAGTCATGGGGTGGAGGAAGTTTGGATCCCAAGACATTCTTGGCTCCCAGCAGTGGCTTCTGACGGCACAGGGCCTCTATTAAGTGGGGAGTGTGGGTGGAGTTAGTGGACTGTCAGCACCCAAGACTCTCCCCGTGTCAGAGTTTCTCCCTGTTCCACCGGAGATGAGCACAGGTCTCCACAGATTCTTTGGGTGCCACTGCTGGACCGTGGGTCATATGGTTTAGTCGCTGTTCTGGCATCTGATACCCTTCTAGAAATGTCCCCGATGCTTCTCAAGTTCCGACTGACCACTATCTTAACTCAAGTCCTCATCAGCCCTGACTCATGTCTCTTTCCTCTTTCTGTATTTCACCCTCCCTCTTTCCATTTATAGAACTTCAGACCACATCTTCTCCACCTCTGTGGTTAGCGGCCTGACAAGGAGCTCCTGAAGCTACAGGTAACCCACCAGTCAGTGTTTAGAAGCCCAGACAGTTTCCATTTCCAATGAATCACCCTTGCCTGCTCCCCACCGCCCACTGCCACGGAGATTAAGGCTGGGGGTAAGAGTGTGGGCTGCTTCTTACTATAATGGAAAAAAACAAAACAAAACATCCACCAACTTAGGGAGAAAACAACAACAAACAACAGATTCAAACAAATGAGCACTGCTAGTTCAGCAAGATTGTCAAACACAAGCCCGACCTTCGAAAATCAACAGCATCTGTCTCCACCCACAATAGTTGCTAGAAAACGTCACTATAGAGATGCTATTCACAATAACAACATGAGCTACAAAATATGTGGTTCATCAACCAAGAACACATGAAACTGTATACATGTCTAAAGTGCTAATAAGGATACGTAAAATGCTGTGAATTAGTAGAACACATTTCCTGCTTTTGGATTAGGTGACCTAATAAAGGAAGACTTGCATGGAATGACTTTATAAAGACCTAATTATATTACCAGCCTACAAATATAAGGCAAAGTCAATCAATGTGCCACTTGGATTTCCTTCTGAGAAACCTGATAAACAAAGAACTTTTTTAAAGAAGAGCAGAGGGCCGAGTCGTTCATCGACCAAATGCGCTAGGAAACCACAGTGACCCCAGCAGCCATGGAGTGGGCTCAGAAACAGACCATTGGAGCAGCGGGACAGAACGGCAGGCCTAGCACCCTGTGGGCTATGCATCTGCAGGCAGCTGTCACTTCACAGCAGGGAGGTGCTCTGATGCGGGCATCCCGGGGCAACCCTGCCAGGGCGTGCATCTCATAAAGTGTCAGTCACGAGACAGGCTGGTATAACACAGCGTATTGTTCCATAGTTAACTTTTGCCAAGAAAGTGTATAAGGAGCACATAATAAAATAATGATCAACAATAACGCAAATCAGTAAGTCATTTATTCACATTATAGAGTATAAGGGGCTACCTTTATTGGTATATGCTGTGTTTTTTATACAGCTGGGAAGATACAGATCTGTTCACACCTGCATCACATGAGCAGCGTGTTATGTTACAGCTTTACAATGATAACTGTCAACACATCAGGAAATTTTTCAGCCTTTGGCTGGAGAGATGGTTCAGGGGTTAAAACTCTGCCTCACAAGCAAAAGGACCTGAGTTTGGATCCCAGGTCTCCCCTAAAAATGCCAGAAATGGCAGAGACATGCACTTCCAACCATGGTGGGCAGAGCCTGGGAAATCCCAGAGTGAAGCAAAAAGGAGATAGAAGCAATCCAGGGTGACTCCCAAAGTCACCCTTGGTCTTCCACAGGAACGCACAGTGCCCTCTGATACACACACACACACACACACACACACAAAGTAGTTTTCAGCTTTGCTGCAAATTTTTCAGCTCTATTATAATCTAATATCACTGTTGTAGATGTGGTCCAGTGATCCTAAAATGTCTTCAGATTACTTACCTTACTGCTCTCAGAGAGAGACGCTAGCACAAAGAACACATGTTCTCTATGAACTAAGCCATCACTTAAGGATCGCCTGGGAGCGTCTCCTGCATTACGCTCATCAGAACGTAGCCTGTGTACCTGAAGAATAATGTCCTACATTACCATTGTTTTAAAGTCAAAAGGGCACCTGAGGAATAACAGGTGCCATAGGTCCTAGTGTGACTTCAGGCGAACTGCATAAACAGGTGCCGTGGGGAGAAAAGTGCTTGGTGTTGTGCTTTCTGCAGCTGTGCTCCAACAGTAGCAGCAGCCCACACCTCTCTTGCGGTGCAAGGTGCCGAAGGCCAGCCCTCCAAAGCAAAAGCAGCCAGCACGCAGCCCCAGCGCTTCCCTCCCGGCCCAGGAATCCGCCTTGGAACAGCTCTGGTGCATGTGTGTTTCGATGCCAGCAAAGCCGAAGGATGTGAATTTGGGTGGAGACAAAGGACAAAGTCCACTGCAGTCTTAACTGGCCTGTTCTAAGTGTCCAACAAAGCTGTAGACTGAATATTTGAGTCCTTGCGCCTTTAAATGTTGAAATCCTGACCATTCCATGCAGTGGTGTTAAAAGGGGCCATTGGGGCATGTTGCAATTACTCTGCTGGTTGCTGATAAAGTCATAGCAAAACAACTTAAGAGAACCAGGTATTTTTATTATGATCTATGATATTCTGGTTACAGTTTCTTGTCCAGCTTGGTGGGAGAGCCCACACTAACAGCAAGGGCTGAGGGAACTGGCCACACCGTATCCACATAATGGCTAAGAAAGAGACAATCCTTACTTGCCAGGCTAGTAAGGATGCCAACTTTCTCAATCAGTTCCCTCCATTTTATTCACATGTCCAGGGACTAGTCCCACCCACCATGGGCTGGGTCTTCCTCATCAACTAGACAATCTCCCGCAGGCTCACTCTGGGCTTAACTACTAATCCTTTACAAATGTGCCCAGGGCTTGGACCCTCAACCATCAATCAAGTTGCCCACTGTATCTACTATGATGGGCATGGTGAGGTCATAAGGATGGAATGCTCGTGAATACGATTAGTGCCCTTATAAAAGAGCTCCCTGCTTCCTAGTCCCTTCTGTCATCTAAAAACAGAAAGTCTCATTCATGAACCAGGAAGAGGGTCCTCGCCAGACTGAGTCTGCTGGCACTCTGATCTCAGGTTTCCCGGGCTCAGAACTATGAGAAATACATTTCTGCTGTTTGGAGGACACCTATCTGGGATGTCCTGTTTCTTTTCTTTATTGCTATTAAACCTCCCTGGTGGTCTAGTGGTTAGGATTCGGCGCTCTCTCTTTATTGCTATTACTGTTTGAGTTGTTTAAGTTAGCGTCTTGGCTGTACTAAGACAAGCAACTTAGTCCTCAGCTAATTTCATGAGGATATTCAACTTCCCCAAACTCTTAAAAGCATACAGATTTTTAAGAAAAATATGGCCAAAAGAATTAAGTATTGTTAAGTCTCTTTGTCAGTCACTCAGTGTGTCTCTCATTTTAGGCAGGATTGGCAAGACCAATGGCAAGGACCCATTCAGAGCAGTGTCATGTGTTAAATGCTCCTTTGGAGGGCTCCTTTTAAGGCAAGGGAGCACAGAACGGTGATACCTTGAACAAACCCACACATCACTGGACTATAAAAATCATCAAGATATCAAATGGTTTAAAGACTTAATGACCCAGTAAAGATGGAAATGTGTTTAAATGCAGATCTCAGTCATTAAAAAAGCATTTGGTACGCCACATTTGCCTTCTCCAAAAATGTGGAAATACACTCAGGGCAAGATTTCTGGCCCCAAGAGGGTGGGTTAGAAAAGGCAGAGACACCCCTGACTGAGTGCCCAATGAGGCGAAGGCTCTGAGGTGCTCAGATTGCCTTTGGCGGGATCGGGTGGCTCTGACCCCACTAGAAACTGCAGCCAACTCACCACTCTGGAGACTTCAGAACTACACAAGACTCAGAAAGCTTTTTTCTGAAAGAAACCCCCACCGTGGGTAAGATTCCAGAAACTTCCCCTAGGGTAAGATTCCAGAAACCCCCACCTAGGGTAAGATTCCAGAAACCCTCACCTAGGGTAAGACTCCAGAAACCCCCACCTAGGGTAAGATTCCAAAAACCCCCACCTAGGGTAAGATTCCAGAAACCCCCACCTAGGGTAAGATTCCAGAAACCCCCACCTAGGGTAAGATTCCAGAAACCCTCACCTAGGGTAAGACTCCAGAAACCCCCACCTAGGGTAAGATTCCAGGAAGAGTCTGGCTTGCCAGAAACAGCAAAAGGTCAGGTTAGGCAGCTAGAGAAATCAGATTTGGACAGAAACCCAGAGAGAAGAGACGTGAAGAGGCTGAAGTTCTCAATGGGATGTTTTCTTTTCCTTCCCAGATCTTGGTTCCTGCATTTGTTATATGGCTATTGACTCCATAACACAGTCCATGGACTGGCTGGCTTAAAGAGTAGACATGTATTTCTTACATTTAAGGGGGTTTAGTAAGACAAAGTATGAGCATCAGAAGTTAGCCTATATTGAAGGCTATGAGGCAAGGATAAGTCCTGGGCATCTCTCCTGCGGTTCCTGACTGCTATCTTAGCCACTCTCTCCCCCATATCTCTCCCCGCTGCGCGCACCAATTTCCTCTTCTTATGAGATCACGGGGATACAGTCAAGATGCTGGAATAGAGGCAGCCTTTGTTCTACTCTGTGAATGAGAAGGATCAAACCGCAGAGGAGATTACGTTCCGTAGCAAGAAAGAGAGCAAAACTCTGGGACCGAGAAAAGACCCCAGCAGACTGGATTACAGCCCACCCTGATTACCTCGGCAAAGATCTGCTTTCCAAGCACTGTGCCGGGAGCTTGGACTGGAGTATGAATTTGGAGAGGGGAGCACAGGTCAGTTTCTTGTAGTAACTGAATGGCTGTAAAGTATCCAGAAGGAACTCGCGGTGCTTTGTTGTACAGAGAACATTCTTTTTCTATTTAATTAATTAATTAATTAATTTTTGCACACGCTCATGTGCACATGTGCACGTGTGTGTGGGTCTGTGCGTCTCTGTGTGTATGCATGTGTGTCTGTGTGTGTATCAAAGGGCACGGTGTGTGCCTGTGTAGGCCCAGGGGTTACTTTGGGACTCAGCCTGGATTGTTCTACCTCCTCTTTGCTCTGGAGTTTCCCAGGCTCTGCCTTCCAGGGCCAGAGGTACAGCCACTGCCATTTCTACCTGTTTTGTTTTTAACGCATGATCCAGGATCCAAACTTAGGACCTTCTGCTGGCGAGGCAGAGGCTTCACTCCTGAGCCATCTCAGCAGCCCCTTATAGAGAACATTCGAAGTTCATGATGTGCGCAGTGACCAAGCTTTTCTGAAAAGAGAGAGATTTTTTTGAAAAATCATTATTCTCGTGTGTCTGTGTGTACCCATCTGCATATAGGTGGTCAGAGAACAATTTCGTTAGTCGCAGCTGCCATTTTGTAAAGCCCCCACCTTAGCCAGGTGGTCATTTTGTAAAGAGCACCCCTCTAGTCTTCCCCCCGCTGTAACTCCCAGCTAATCCTCAGCAACACCGGAAACTAAGAAAGATTGGGACCCCACCCAACACCTCTGGATTCTCCTATTCTCCACGCTTTCGCTCCCTTGGCCACTAGGCTCTCAACTCTAAATAAATTCCTCTTTCTTAAGTCTCTCCCTTGTGTCAGTTTCTCCTTATCATGAACTTGCACATGATGCCTATACACGGTTAGAGTCACTTCCTAGTCCTTTCATCCTTCCCCTGCCCCGTCCCTACCCAGCCAACAAACTTTGTGCGGTCAGTTCTCCCTTTTCACTCTCGTGTAGGTTCCAGAGACTGAACTCGGCTTGTCGCCTTGAAAGCACATTTACCCACCCAGTCCTAGGTTGAGAGCCTTAGAAACACTACTTTTTTCTTTGTGTTAGTCAGATTTCCGTTGCTATGACAAGTAGCTGGAAAAAAAAAAAAAAAGCTTGCAAAGAAAGGAAGATTTACTTTGGCTCACAATTTCACAGCTTTCAGTTCTTGGTCCCCTGACACCACCATTCTGAGCCCGAAGACAGACAAAGCATCTGGGTTGGAGGCACCAACAAACCAAAAAGATTCATTTATATCGTCTCCTTCCAAGTGGCAGTATATAAATGGCCACATGCTTTTCTCTCCCCATGGCCTCTCCCACCCAGCTATACATCCTCAGAATTACTCCATAACACTGTTTGGAATGTTCCTCAGAAGGCTTCATAGTGCTGTATCATGAGTGTAGATAATACTGCGGTATGTTCAACCATGAATGGGCGTTTGAATGTCACCAGTCTTTTGGAAGGATGGTGCAGCAGTGGATACACATGAGTGTGTTTGTTCTATGTCTACCGTGCTATCCTTAGGAAGGAATCTTGGGGCACTCTACTACCACTGCCTTATCCCACAGCTTCTCTACAGGATCCCCCAGCCGGCTTATAAGACCCCATAACTCAAACAGTGGCCTTTGTAACTGTTTCCTGCAGAAACAACCATGGGAATTTGGCCTCTGCTTCACGCTGGTCTTCCAAGTCTCACTCAGACAAGTACATCTTATTGGGGGGAGGAGGGTCTTCATCCATGACAAAAGCTCTAGTTGCAAAGGAATCTGGGAATCTTAAGCTAGGCCCACAGACCTCGTTAAGAGGGATGACCCCAAACCAAGTGGGGTACTTCCCAGCCTACTAACTTCAACAGTAGAAGAGAGAGGGAGGAGAGGAGGAAGGAAGGGCCTCCAAGCCGTTGCTCTTTTGTCTGATTCCACTGGAATCTCCCAAAAGGCCTTAACATGAACCAGCCCTGTTGCTAAGTGTAGCTGGGGTGGTGGTGATGACATCACCCGAGAGGTCATTAGAAACCAGAGCTTTCTGGTTCTACCCTCAACCCGGGCAGGAGGTGAAGAGAAGGGAGTAGGTATCCAACAAGCTTTCTACTTGCTTCTGATGTACCCTAAAGTTAGAGACCCACTGCATCCAGTGAAGGCCAGAGGCAGACCAACTAGCACAGAACTTCTATGCTGATTAAAAAGTTAAATTTGGTGGGCCTAGGAAATGAGCCTGTTTTAGACCTTTCTCCTAAGAACATGTAAAAAAGCATTTAGGCGTGATTTGGAGTCAACTGGAGTTTGCTGTGGCGCCTTGAGGAAGGGGGTAGCAGTGTCATATGAGATTCCACTCAACAACCTTGTGCTAGAAGCTTCCACAGGGGGCCTTGCTTGGAAGACCAGCGTGGTCCTTGAGGAGAAGAGGGTAGTGGATAGATAAGGTGACCCAGCAGGTCAGCCGCTCCTATACTAGCCTTCTCAACTCGGATGGAACATTCATTTTCCCCTCTTAAGATTACTACAACAAATTGCCACAAACTCATTGACTTTAAGTGATAGGCATCTATTCTGGCATAGATACAGAGGTCAGCAGTGTGTTGCAATTTGCCTGCATGATTGCTGATAAATCACCATCAAACAGCTTAAGGGAACAAGGGGTTTATTTTCTCTTACAATTAGTGGTTATAGTTCTTAGTCCAGCTTGATGGGAGAGCACGCACCAACACCAAGGCGGAGGGAACTGGCCACACCATCACCACATAACAGCTGAGAGAGGGACGATCCTTACTTGCCAGACCAGCATGTCTGACCAAATGTACAGAAGGATGCCAACTTCCTCAACCAGCCCTCCTTTTATTCCAGGGCCTAATCCCACCCACCATAGGCTGGGCCTTCCCCATCAGTTAGACAATCTCCTGCAGGTTTACTCTGGGCTTAACTCAACCACTAATTCTCCACATATGTGCCCAGAACTCAAACCCTCAACCATCAAGTTGACAACTGTGTCTAACTATGACAAGGTGGAGGCTTGACTGGAAGGGCTTGAGTGGACTCAGCTCCTAGCCTGTCTCTGCCAACCTCAACCTGGCATTCTCTTAGTGTCTAGACACATCTCTGCGATGTCAGCGTCCGTCTCCCAAGAGTTTTCCCTACACGGCTCTCCTTTCTCTCCTAGGACAACAACCATTGGGTTTGGCGTTTACACTAGTCCACGGTGGTGTTACATTGAGGTCCTTAGTCATACCTGGCAAGATCTTATTTCCAAACAATGTTATATCCACAGGTCCTCTCCAGGGATGATTGGGGGAGGACATAAGTCACAGCTTCCTTCGACTGCCTTCCCTGGAGCTGATTCCACACACAGGAGTCACCTGCCAGATGGGCTTGGAATCCAGGATGGAGCTCTGTGTTGTACGAGTGCTTACCTATGTGTGCTTATCTAAGCTAACTATGAACCTGAAGCATTTCTATGCTGTTGGGTAGAGGTGAGGAAGGAGAACAGGGCTTATGCGACTTACTTCAACTCACAGAACCAACAAGCAGTAGAACCTAGTCTTTGTATCTCCTACCCCTACAGCTGGGAATGGCTGCTAAGAAATCATGACAGGGGTCTTGATACATCCCCCTGCTCTTACCAAATAAAAATGGATGGGGGATGGGAGTATGTTTCAGTGGCGGAGAGCTTGCCTAGCATGTGCAAGGCTCTGTGTTCAATCCCCAGAGCAGGCAGGAGGCATCTAGAAACCTATAACCTGAGCCCCCCAAACATCTGTGCTGCTCTCTTGTGGGTATTTGACTATCTCGGATCAGTCCCATGTGATCTGCCCAGTGATGCCATTTTTGGCTTCATTTTAGGGTCTTTACTGCTGAGCCCATAATTCTCTGCTTTGCTTGTTCCTTCAAGAAAGCCTCTTACTGCTTCTGCCCCCTACTGCCTCTGACGGCTCCAGGCCGGATAGCTGTCACTGGCTCCCCTTTCTCTCTGCCCTCAGGGAAGATGAGAGGGACCTTACAGGCTCTTTGGTGAATGGCATATGGAGTCCAACTGCAAACGTGTTTGTACGGCGTCTGAGATAATATTTGTTATTTCATGACAACTGGATTTAATGCTATGCAATGCCCAGACAAGCCCCATACCATAGTTCAAGGCTGTGCTTAATGGCTCCATGATCAGGATGTGCACTAGGAATTCCCACAGCCCCGCCCAGCTTCCTCCTGCCTCTGTTCTCTGCTGCACTCCAGCCCTTGGGTTTCCAGCCACCAGCAACACTAACTCACCATTGCTTCAAATTCCAAGTTTTAGGAAGCAACTCTGTTTTAATTACTGTCTCCTTGCTGTGACAAACGGCCTGACAAAAATAACTTTAAGGAGGAGTTACCTGGGCTTATGGTTCTAGGGGCAGCCTATCATGGTGGGGGGAGGCATGGAGGTGGGAGCAGGAGGTTCCTGCCAGTCAGGAAGCAGAGCGTGATGAATATGTGTGCTCGACTCACTTTCCCCTTTTATTTTTTTTTTAAGAAATTCAGTTTTTTTAAGGAGAAAAAAATATTTTTGTTGACAACTTTTGTAGCTGTTAAGACTTTTATTCTTGTGTTGCAATTTTAGCATAATAATGGCTTAAATATTTAAATGAGAAGTTTTGTAAGCTAATTCTAAATAGAGAATATCTGCATAGGAAGAACAAGAAGTTAAAGGAACTGCCAAAGATCCAACAGTAGCAGCAGGAGTCAGCGTTTTTTTCTTGATTCTGAGTTGTAGCATCCTTTTTGCTCTGCAGGATAACATGGACTCAGCTGGCCAGACAGTCTGGTCAGTGCATATGAAACTGGATCTGTGGTGTGTAGTTCTGTCTGGAGCGGTTCACCATTATGACTCGCACAGGAAACTATGCTACCTATGACAGAGCTCGATATTAGAGACGTTTGAAGAGGTGCTAAGTAAATTCACTTGTAAATTGTTTCATATAGAGAACAAATGATTCAAGAACAACATATTTTGTTGGGTTAATGCACTATTTTTTTGTTAGACTGCAATCATCTAGTGGGATGTTATTGTGTTATGGATGAAATAAAGCAATGAATATCGAAAGTCAGATGATAAGCCTGTTAATTAACATGAAATATTGTTCATTTCCTCAATTGTCATAAGCAGCACATGGATTGGAAGTCAGGAGACATTTCAACACTAATAAGAGAAATTCAACTTTAAAAAAAATCATGAGAGAGAGAAAACAGAGAGAGACAGAGAGATAGAGAAGAGAGAGAGAAAACAGACAGAGAGAGAGGAGAGAGAGAAAGCACACACTTATGTGGACTTCCTAGGAACAACTCAGGTCACAAGAGACTTTTTGTGTCTCTTTTTATTTATGTTTATTTTTTATTATGTTGAACCTAACAATGAATTTATGTGTTTTCATCATCTACTTTCTACTCCTCCAGCCCCATTTCATTGCGCCCCACACGTTCTCCCCTTCAGCCAGTTTCCTCCTTCCGCCACGTCTCCCTGAAGGTGTAATCCACTGGGTTCCAACTAGGACACTTGCACTAGCTAGTGTCTGGGCATTTGCCAGGGTGGGAATGGCCCACCCGTGGGGATCACAAGATTTTTGAGGAGGAACCTTTACCCACTGAGCCATCGCTCCATCCTGAGCCAGAGTCCATGAAATGGCATCACCCACATTTGGGGTGCATCTTCTCTTCTCAGTTAACCTAATCTAGATAATCTCTCCTGATTTCACAGACAGAAAATAGGAGGCTCAGAACAGTTCAGGGACCCAAGGTCATGTGAATGAAAGGCAGAGCTGGGATTCGGCCTGTGCTCTTTGCACCCCATTATATCAATCCACCCTGATCCAGCTCCCTCTGCGGAATGTTCCAGCACCACTAGAGTCCCATCATTCTCTTCTTCCAGAATTGCTACCTCAGCCTGCCAGCTATTTTTTCTATTTTGGGGGGGCTCCAATTGTGTCTGTGTTCAACTTTATATTTCCTGTATTTCCCTCACTGCGCCTGGTTTAGGGCCAAGCTTGGGTAGACACTCATTACATTTTGTTAATAGAATGATCTGTGCATGGCACAGTAGGAAATTGAGTTTCTAGCACCTAAATATGACTTACGTTCTAGGCTAGGCCTCATCTCCTGGTCTGCGCCTTGCAAGAATGTAGCGAAATCATCCTGAGCAGAGAAGGATAATGATGTGGTTGATTTTTTAGCATCTTGGTAATGGAGGAGTGGCTGGAACTTGCATAGAGCCGAGAGCAATCTGCCTAGCTTACGGCAGCTGACAGCCTCCATTTCTCCCCAGGTGTCTGCAGCCGGCCTCGTTTCTCTATCACTGCGCAATTTCAGGCGTGGACAGTAAGTCCAGGCACTAATTACCTCCACTCTGAACCCTCCAGCCTCAGTGGGAGTTTGTGAAATCACAAGTCAGAGGAGCAGTGGAATTCTCAGGAGGCTTGAACAGGGTACTTCACTGCACTCTAGCTTCACCTGATTCTCTGCACACTGTGAGATGTGCCTTGGGGCGGGGGCGGGGGGAGGTAGACTTCACAGGAGGTGAGTTCTCCATGCTTATCTGATGTGGCATGTGGGCAGTGTCCACCTTCATATGTTTCTATTGCTGCGTTCAAAAGAGCATAGTGTTAGCACTTACAGAGAAACTCAGCAAATGTCTCACATGAGTGACCAACTTGCCAGCTACCAGACAGGAAACACACACACACACACACACACACACAGACATACACACACACTCCTTCTTCTCGTCTATGATGAAGGTGTCACCCTAGAGCGCCACACTTCCCTTGTTCGTGCAGTCATTACAATCAATGTGCCTGCTCATCCAGTATATCTGTGTTCTGACTTCCCGGTCCAACCATTCAGCAGAGCTGTGTTCTGTGAGACTCTAGTCAGATAAGAAGGCTAGCTAGAGTCAGCACTTAAAGCTCCTTTTCATGGAGAAGAAATTGGTGCAACCTTTTCTATCATTATTTGCACATAGGGATTGAAATTTAGAACACAAAATATTCTGACCAAACAGTTGGTACGTAAATAAACAGCAGAAACAAGTTAATCGACACGCACACACATGCACGCAAACGTGTGCATGAATACATACATATGTCCACATACGTAAACACACACATATAAATATTTACTTCAGCATTATTCATAAAGAGTTTAAATTGAGACAGAAATTAAATACTCTTTAAAAGATGATAAATTCTGATCCTCCAAACAATGAAATTCTATGATGGCATCATGAGAAAGAATGGAGGAAATCCTCTCTTTCTTTTCTCAGACAGAATACTGCTATGTAACCTATGCTGGCCTTAGACTTGGGGTCCTCCTGCATTAACCCTCCCCCCACCTTGGTATTGGAAGTATAGGCATGTACCATCACAGAATGAAGTAAGGTGATAATTCTGAACATGAAATGTACTATAAGATATATTCAATAGAAAACAAAAGTGTAAGGCTGGCAAGATGTCTCAGAGATAAAGGCGCTGGTCACGCAGCCTGATGACCTCCACACACATTAAGTAGCACCTGTGCCCCCATCACACACGCGCGTGCACACACACACACACACACACCCCAATAAAGAAATTTTTAAAGTGTAAAGGAATAAGCATAGAGTGGTTTGAGCATGGAGTGTGGACTATTCTTCTTGTGCATAAAAACCAAGGAAGCATTCACTTGTCTATTCAAACTAAATTACAGGTAAGTGCTTCTCTGTGTGTTACTTGCTGTTGAGTTTATTGTCAATCTCTAAAGGCTCATTAGGCAATTTAATTTATTCTAACTAGGTATGAGGCCATCATCTCTAAATTAAAATGGGAAAGAAAACCTGTTATGTTGGTGCAAGCCTATAATTCTAGCTCTCAGGAGGCAGAGGCAAGAGATTGTAAGTTCAAGGCGAAACCTGGGCTTTATAGTGAGTAAGACAAAAAAAAACTAAGTATGAAAGAGAAAAGGATTAAAAACCTAGAAGTTTGACAAGTTAAGAAAACAATAGATATAACAGACACCATACACAACCATATCACATACCACCCTCCACACATACCACACACACACACACACACACCATACCCCCACACACATGCAAACAGCATGCACCACACACACACACGCACACACACATATCACACATACACACCCCCCACACACTACTTTTCGCAACCCTGCTATCAAATCCAGAGCCTTGCACCTGCTGAGCAAGTGTGACCACTGAACCCCCAGTTCCTTTGTGGCTCCCTCCGATCTGGCACTGATGGGCTTCTGGTGGTGTCTTTTTTTAAATCTACCTGTTGAGTGGTGCTGACACCTTATTCTGTGTGTGGACTGAAGAGCAGTTAGGGGGATCTGATTGTCTTCCACAAATGTAAAGTAGAAGGTGACCGTTGGAGATCATGACACAGAAACGCCTGCTCACGCTTCCAGGGTATTTCTGCTCTGTCAATATAGCCGGGCAGACTGGAGTCCTGGGGATGAGACCTTTCAGGAGATTATGAAAAGTACATGCTTATGAGAAAGGTCTAGATGGTTTCTAGTCTCTCAACTTTGGTTCTTTGACTCTGCCAAGATAGTAGATCACCTGGTCCTGATGCTGCCATTTGCTGGCATCCTGACCTTAAAGCCATTACTCTCTGGCCCGGGTTTCCAGATATGGAAAATGAAGATGATTCTAGCATCTACCAAGGTCATCAGGAAGATTATGCATAGACATGAAATACATTCTGAACAGGTAACACGTGCTGGGCATTATCACATACTTAAAAGATGCTCTGTTTGAGAAAGAAAACAGTCACGTTTCCACACCAAAAAAGATAAAAGCTTAAAAAATATTCCCTGTTACTCCTTTCTCCAAGTCCCCTGAGGCCTGAATTGAAATGACCCACATGATCTTTGTCTCTTGAGGTTTTGTCAAGCACTTTCCCTCAGCATCATTGTTTACTGCAATGCAATAAACTACTCATTTTATTTCCCAATCATTTCTGAGTCCTACAGTCATTAATTTCAAACCCAGACTTGCTTTGTGCTTAATTACTAGCTCCCCAGGAGTCAAGAATGTAGAACTTTTATTCATTTATAAGAAGTTTAGATGCCCAGCAAGATAGTGGTGGCTGTGTCCAGAAAGGTCCCCAGAAGACTGGGGCTGGAGTGTTAGGAGCTCACAGCCGCAGAGTGAGATACTGTCTCAGATGTCTATACTGAAAGCTTATGTAAGTGGAATATGAAATTCCGGAGAAGCAGGCGGCCTGGGTTTCCTGCTGAACCCCTCACTTTTCTGGCTGTTTCATCATCTCTGAGATGAAGGGGTTGATTTAAATGGTCTGTTTTCTTTCCAGTCCAAAAGACTCTCAGAAAACTGGGCTCTCCACTGGAACAGATTGTCTGACCTCGGTCCAGCCCACAAAAATTCTTAGATGTGAAATAATGACAGCTCCTACTTATTGAAATATATGTGCATGCATATGCGTGTGCGTGCGTGTGTGGGCGCACACCTGTGTGCGTGTGTGTATGTGCGTGCATATGTGTGTGCGTGGGCCTGTGTGTGTGTGTGATTGTGTTTAGTTCTCACAATAAACCTGTGAGGCAGCTATTCATTTTTCAGATGTCTAGAGAGGTCAAGCTAAAGGTCAAAGTGGGGTCTGGCGTCCTCTTTGAAAAGGGGAGCTGGACTAGCTAACTGAAACCTCTTTCAGCTCTAAGTCCTTCTGTCAGTGGCTATCCATGGCATACATACATACAGGAGATCAGATCTCTCCTCAGCTTCTCTCCAGAGAACCTTTGGACCCCAAAGCTGATGGGCCCCTCCACACCTGGCCTGTTAGGTTAAAAACTCATGGGAATCCCACTGTCGAAGGACCCCGAGGCCCGTGTTACTGACCTGGAAGGTCTGAGGATGCCACAATATATTCTATCACACAAATAACAAACACAAACACAATATCTTTCTCACATATACAACATATTTATTCTCTCATATATATAAATATATATATATAATAGAAACATGCATAACATTTTCATTATCTCACAAAAGCCACACACAGACACAGTACATTCGTTTTCACTCTCACATACACCACACACACACATACATAGCACCCTATCCCTCCACAAGGTATTTCCGAGTTCAGAATAACCTCAAAATCCCGCAGCAGGCAACATGCACACAGGAAGTAGAACCCGAGTTCTTCAGCCTCCAACTCAGGGAAGTCTCCCAGGACTGCAGGCCAAAACCTAAAATGACTCAGAGGCTCATACACAGGCGGGCAGCTGCACCTGCCCCTGCAGCCTCCCCAAAGACTGCGCTGGGAAAGGTTGTGCTGGTAGCATGGAAAAGATCAAGTCTCTGGAGCTGTGGCGGCGCATGCTAGAAGCTGGACCTCTCTCCCCCGAAGGCCACTGATGATCCCGAGTTGTCCTGCGGGGCAGGATCTGACCTGGTCAGTATGCAGCAGGCTCCTTAGCATCCCCCCTTCTCTTCTCCCCGCCCCTGCCCAAAGCAGAAGGTCAGCAAAGCGTCCACCTGGGAAGAGCAAGGTTCCGCCTCCAGAAAGGATATCCCTGCCTGTCGTTTGTTAATTGCTGGTTGGCCCTCATTCCTGTGGCCTTTTAGACTGAAGCTCCTTTCCACATGGAAGTTTCTAGATTGTGGCTTCTTTCTTTCTTTTTTAATTATTTATTATTTATTCAATTGTGCATGTATGGGTGTGTGTGCTTGTGTGTATGTATGTGTGTGTGTGTGTAGAACCACGGACGAATTCGGGAATTACCATGGACGCCTCCACCTCCTCCTTGTTTACTCTGCCCGGGATTCACAGGCTCCGCCCTACCAGGACCAGAAATGCAGGCTGCCCCGGCTTCTGCCTGGCGTCTATACGTGGGGTCTAGGATCCGAACTCAGGACCTTCCGCCTGCAAGGCAGAGGCTTAATCCCTGAGCCACCTCTCCAGCCCCGATTGTGGCTTCTTTCTACATCACAGCTTCTTTCATCTTTTTCCACTTGCAATTCCTTTATGCTCAAAAAATGTTTACGTGACTCTGGTTATACAAATATATAAAGCAGCTAAAACGCATCAAATGTTTACTGATAATAAATCTTAAACTTTTAAAGCAAATATTTCATATACATATAACTTTGCCATTAAAGATGAAAACAAAATTTCATACTAATGAGATGATATGCTGGTTTCTTTTTATATAAAGAATGAAATATTGACTATCTGATACTGTATTACAGAAAGCAGCTTCAACATTTTTCAGAACTGACTAATGTTCTCAGTACTGAGAATGTCCCTTCATGTTACTCTGTGGTACACAGCAGCAGAAGTATGGTTAAAACCATTTCAGAAATTACTAGAAATAATACCAAGCAATTTTTTATTATTTATTCAATTGTGCATGTATGCGTGTGTGCGTGTGTGTATGTATGTGTGTGTATGTATGTGTGTGTGTGTGTGTGTGTGTGTGTGTGTGTGTGTAGAACCACGGACGAATTCGGGAACCACCATGGACACCTCCACCTCCTCCTTGTTTACTCTGCCCCGGGATTCACAGGCTCTGCCCTACTAGGACCAGAAACGCAGGACGCCGGGCTTCTGCCCGGTGGTGACTACATAAGGGGTCTACAATCTGAACTCAGGATCTTCTGCCTGCAAGGCAGAGGCTTAGTCCCTGAGCCACCTCTTTAGCCCCAAAACTATTACATTTCTATAAGAACAGAAAGCTTTGAATCCACGGTAAAAATTCATTCAGTATCTCAAATCTGAGCTGCAGTGTTTCAGGCAGGGGTTGCTGGTGTTTTGTGGCATGACTCGTGTGCTGTACAAAGTGCTGTATGTTCCCAAGGCTGCAGCGAGGCCACACAATACAGTGCAGGCGAGCAGTTGATTTGTTACATTTGCCTTTAAGTTAAAATTTGGTCTCTGTGCATTCAGAAACATTTTTCTGTTGCCAAAGTTTTTCATGGCCCCCACATTCAGTTAGTCAACCCCATGGGGCACGACCCATGGTCGAAGAAGTTGGGATCAGCATGATACTCAGCAACTTGAAATATGGACATACATCTAAATTTGAACTTCCGATAAGCATTTGATATTCAGTATAATTTTCCCCCCAGTACTTCCTGGGACATACTCAATACAACAACACAATTTGTTCTTTGTTCGAAATTTATGCGAGCTGAACATCTTGGATTTCACCCGAGTGTTCTACCTGCTTGCACTTTTCCTCCTGGAAAGGCCTTCCCTAATGAGAATTGATTCTAACTACTGCTCTTAAGCAGAAATTTGCTCAGTTCTGATCTTCCTGGGGTTACAGGTTAAAAGACAAAGACCCCAGACTACATCTGCTGTTGAACAATATCTCTGGAGGTGGGACCCTGTATGCTCCTTATCAAGCTCTTATCTGGATGATTCTGCTACATATTTGTGTTAATTATCTACTGTTCAGATTTAATTCCTCTAAAAGCACAAGCTGAAAAGCATCCACAATTATCACCTTACCGTTTGTATGGGGGAACAGGAAGAGGGGATCACATTAGCTAATCTGACCCCCAAACTCCAGAGACTGAGCGGTCTACCTTGTGACAGGGTGAAGAAGGTAGGGGTTTTGAGTCAGAACTCAGACAACCAGCAGGGCCCCTAAGGCCGTGGTCTCGGTTAGAAAGTTGCCTTTGCGAAGCCTGGTACAGGAAGAGCTTTGTGAAGCAAGCTGTGCGCCCCTCCCAGCAAGAAGGCAACACCCGAAAATCACGTCCTTTGCACTTCACAACCAAGTCTAGCTTGTTCCCTCCGGCCCTGCTGGCCCCCTGGAAAGATGAATGCAGCCCATGGAAGCCGCATCACTCGTGTTATAATTTTCAGTTTTACCCCAAATGGATCTCTGCTGTCCCTTAGAAAATGCTAAATTCCTGAAAAGGACAGTCATCTCTGTTTCTTTCTCAACCAACACGTTTCTCAGGAAATCTGTGCGGTGTCTGATGCAGGAGACATGATTCATCTTCACAGCTGGCTGGTGTGACTCCTGTCTCGGGAAGGCAGCGTCCCCAGCAGCCTCCCTCCTCAACCCCATTGCTCAGAGATCTTTTTTGTTGGTGCAATGAGGGCAGTATCCATCTGTAGCTGTGCTAAAGTGCAGGTCCCCAATCCCCCTTTCGGTTGTGGGCAAATATATATACTGGAAACTGGATTTCTTTTGAGGGTTCCTGTGTCCCAGGGTTGAAGATGGGAACCAGAACATGTGGAGAGATTAAAGCAATGAGAGGAAAGAGAAGAAACTCTCAGACTCAAAGAGGAAACCAGAGTTCACGCCTTAAGGTGGGAGAGCGTTATTAGAACATAGGAGATAGTTTAATGTCAGGCAGAATGGGGAGAGAGTCACGCAGTGAAAGGAGAGAGCCACCGTGACCATTAGAGCCACCATCTTTGTAGTCTTGCTCACGAGTGACCCAAGAGTTACCAGGGAAGCGAAGTAGAAAAGACTGGGCGTGGTGGGGACATTCCTAACTACACTGGCTGTCCAATAGAAATGATTCTAGTCATGTGACTCAAAGTCACATTCAAAATAGACATGCCAGTGTGTGTGTACATGTCTATGCAGGTGCATGTGTATGTGGGTGTGCATTGGCGTGTGTGTGTGTGTGTGTGTGTGTGTGTGTGTGTGTGTGTGTGTGTGTGTATGTGTCTGTGTCTGTGTCTGTGTGTGTGTAGGTTGAGTGTCTTCCTCATTCACTTTCCACCTCATTTTTTTGTCAGTTTCTCACCGAATCTGGAGTCCACCAATTCAGCCAGCTTCAGTTTCAACGCGTGTCCTTTCCCTGACAGAAAGATTGTCACAGAACTTAGACTTTAGTTTTATGCCATTTCTACACAGACATCACTTTTAATTTGGGTTGGAAACCAGTAGTTCTGCTTCGACAGATTTGATTTTTGAAAATAATGAGTGATGCTTAAGCAAGTATCATAATTACAGAGATTATAAATATTTTATGGTACATTAAGTTGCATGCAAGCTTGTAATTAATGTATAATTAAGATGTTACATTATCATATCAAAAGAAATGACAAGAGGGAAGCGACTATGTCCACCTGCGCCTTGTAGCTTGATACCACAAGAAACAGATCGAAATGAAAGTACCAGCACTTCTGAGGAGTGCTTCAAAGGCTCACCTTCATTCATCTTGCCAGACAGTTGGAGGTTAGAGGTTAGGACCAGACCTGGCATAACATCTTGCAGGAACTGTAGAAAAATGGTTGTGATGTTGAGCCGAATGCTCAGAGATTTGGTTAAGCATTATTCTTGATGTTGCTTTTTTCTTTTTGCTCTTTCCTGACCACAGTAAGCTCACACCTTCACAGACAAACAAAATAAGCAGAGACAGGAGTCTTGCATATTTTGAGTGATTATGCTGTGCTAGGACTCAAAAGGCTTCCATGAGTTTCTGGCCCCCTCTTCCAGGCTGGGGATAGATACCATCTGAGGCTCTTGGTTTCTCTCAGCCTGGGTTCTTCATCTGAAAAGCCAAAAGCCATTTATGAACAGTACTATGTAAAGTCTGGTTTGCTCTCTCTTTGCTATGTTTCCTGAATTAACAATGACAACTAACGTTTAGGGCTTCATACCAGGCTCTGACATTTCGTGTCATCTACCCATCAGCCCCACCAGATGAGGAATATTATGCACCCACTTAAAAGGAACTGAGGGATAGAGGGGGGAAGCCTCTTGCCCAGGATCTACACCATCTAGCAGAACTAGAATCTACTCTGGTGGTCAGGCTGTACTCCTGGGAGTCAGCTGCTCTAAGTGTGGGTGTTCTTGCAGTCGCAATGGAACGCTTAGCGTTTGGGGGACAGTATCTGGCACAGAGCCTGTTTTGTACTTAGAGAGTGACGCGAGACTTGCTGTGACTGTTTATGACGATCCCACACATTGAGATAGTGTGGGGTGGGGTCCTTTGGAAAGATTAGGTCATGAGTAGAACAGAGACACGAGGGCTGTCTCTGTCTCTTTCTCTCCCTCTTAATGGAATAATTTCTATTGCATGGTTATTATAGTGTAAGAATGTCCTGTGGAAGCAACTGTTTCTACCTCACTTTCCTAGTAACTCCTGGGCCACTTCTTAGTAACGTCCAAGATTGATCCTTCACCCATCGTCTTTATCTTACTTCCCTAGTAGCTCCAGAACACTCCTTAGCAACATCCAGGACTATAAAGGAATCTTCCCTCTTCTTCCTGCTCTCCTGCCATGCTATGATGTCATGGCAGCTCTATCCTTTTGCCATGTGCTCACAATCTCTCTCTCGCTCTCTGACCTTAAGCTACCGGCTCTGTTCTAATGCTCTCCCACCCTAAGGTTTTGACTTCTTTGTTGGAAAGAAGGAAGGAGCATCCTTCCTTAACGGAGTTTCTTCCCTTTTCTATTGTTTTCAATAAAATCCCTGCTTTAACCTCTCAACGTGTTCTAGTTTCAATCTTTGGCTCCAGAACACAAGAACCTCTGAAGAAATCTCCACTTTCTCGCTCTGCTGTCTCCCATGTAAGAACACAGCAAGCCATGGTCATCCAAAAATCAAGAGAAGTGTCCTTTCCAGACACCAGATCTGGTGGGAATTTGATCTTGTGTACCCAAGTCTGTAGAACTGCAGGAAATAAGTTTCTGTTGCATAAGTCATTCTCTCTCTCTCTCTCTCTCTCTCTCTCTCTCTCCCTCTCTGTGCTTCCCAAACTAGCATCTCCATCTCCTGCAGCACCGCACCACTATGCTGCTATGTCTGGCTTTGGCATGTTGGTTATAGCAGCTCAGGTTTGGCAATACCCCCATCCCAAGCCACCAGCCCTTCGCTCAGAGGACAATCTCCTCATCATGCTAACAGAAGAAACAACCCGGTTTGCTGGAAATCAACCTTCAATCTGCTATGTTTATCAAAATCTTATTTGAAGAAGTATTCTTCCAGAAAGAGTTGAGTCTGAACAATATTTTCATTTCTTTTTGTTTGTTTTTCTTCTTTTGGTGGTGCTAGGAATCAAACCCTGGACTTGGTAACTGTAGGCAAAAGTTCTACCACTGATCCACACCCTCAAACCCTCTGATAAGTCTTTTAATATGTTGTGTGAATGTTTTTTCTGTAGCATATTTGTAAGACATCTAAACTACTGGATGTTTTTGAGTTTCTAGGAACTTAAACTTTTTGATAAATCTAAAATTTCTTTTTTTAAAAACTTTATTTTGTGTATGAATGTGTGTGTCCGTGTGTGTGTGTGTGTGTGTGTGTGTGTGTGTGTGTGTGTGTATCAAAGCACACTGTGTGTCCCCGTCGAGGCCCAAGGGTGACTTCAGGAATCATCCTGAATTGCTTCTTCCTCCTTTTTGCTTCACTCTGGGATTTCCCAGACTCTGCCCACCAGCAGAGACATGCAGGCCAGAGCCATTTCTGCCTGTTATTTTTATGTGAGACCTGGA
This sequence comes from Typhlomys cinereus, assembly GCA_023101885.1. Classification (NCBI taxonomy): domain Eukaryota; kingdom Metazoa; phylum Chordata; class Mammalia; order Rodentia; family Platacanthomyidae; genus Typhlomys; species Typhlomys cinereus. The sequence continues at coordinate 1,451,727 of JALPQD010000290.1, read as the reverse complement.
ATCAGAATTCAGGACCTTCTGCTTGTGAGGCAGAGGCTTAACCCCTGAGCCATCTCTCCAGTCCCAATCCAAGATTTCTTAAAATATTGATCAATTGTATCTCATCTTGAAAAAACAGTTATAAGTTTATTGGATTGATTTATGAGTATTTAGTAAAGATAGCGTCTATTAGGCAGATGAGAGTAGCTAGGAAGACCTTGTGGGAACCACACCTACCACACAGTTCCAGAAATGATTTCAAAACGCCCACTATTACTTCGGAGAGGAAATAAGTTCCTCATTTATAGAAAAAAAATAACAGCTAAGTCACTAGAAGACCTCCCCAAATATAAAAGGACCAATCAGACGTGAAAGGCTTAAAATTTCCATAACTAAAACCAGCCAACAGATAGTCACCTTTCAAACTTGTTTAGCCCTATAAATACCCCAACTCTGCCCCCTTCTGAGGCTTTTCTTTGTCCTTCTTGAATTCAGTAGAAGAGCCCCCTTCCCCCCACTTCCCCTCTCCACTGCTGCCAGGTGATCGTGGTAGCTCTCTTCTTGTTCTCTCTGACCTTAAACTATCTCCTCATCTAGTAATAATGGCATCTTCCTTGCTCTTCTTGGATCAAGTATCTGATAATTTCCTCCCTTTTCTCTCTCTCTTTCTCATTCTCAATAAATCATTCTTTAACCTCTCCACATTGTCTGGTTTCAATCTTCAGCTCTGTGACACGAGCTCCCCCAAAAGAAATCCAATTTCATATTTATATATAATAAAAAACAGAAAGAAAGCTATTGGGAGGAGAAGGGAATGCGTGGGCGGGGATTGGGGACAGGCTGACGAAAGTGAATATAGCCAAAATGCAATGGTGCCCATGAGTGAGAATAGCACAATGAAAACAATGATTTTGTATGCTAACTTGAAAAAATAAAAACAAATAAGTAAATTGTCCTAGTTCTGAGCTGGGGAGTTGGCTCAGTGGTTAAAGACTTTGCCTTATAAACAAAAGGAAGGACCTGAGTTCAGATCCCATGGAAAAATGTCAGGTAGATATGGCAGCAGCCTGCAATTGAAGGTGGAAACTGGGAAACCCCAGACCAAAGCAAGAAGGAGGGAGAGAAATCTAGCACGATTCCTGAAGTAACCCTTGAGCCTCAAGGGCATATACATGCACGTGTCCTCTTGTACACACACACACACACACACACACACACACACACACACACACACACACATGCTAGCTTGCTAGGACTGCTGTAATCAACTCCCACAGACTGGCAGTTTAGACAACAGAGATCTGTGCTTCACAACACTAGAGCCCAGAGACCAGAGATGAAGGTGTGGATGGTCTGGGTTCTTCCTAGGACAAGGACGCTCCCAGCCCAGAGTCTTCCCACGGCCCCTCTGTGAGTCAGCACCTCCCTTCTTCTCAAGACAGTCCTTCCGCATTAACACCAACGCTAATCACCTTTTTTTTTTTTTTTTAAGCTAATTACTCCTTCTAAGTCCCTATCTTATCTCCTTACATTCTGAGGTTAGAATTTCACCACATGACAATCAATGGGGGCATGATTAAGCCCCTGAAGAGTAGGAAGTTCTGCTTTCTCTAAAAATACATGCTGCTTAACTATACTTGGCAATAAAATATTTCTCTTTCTTGACCGACCTCACAAACATTGACTATACATTCAGGAAAAAATTCACAGAATGCAATTAAGAAAAAAATACGTTTGATTATATTCACACAAAGACTGCTCTTTAAAAGAAACGTTTGGCAAACTGCTAACTGGTAAACTGATATTTTATTGAATTTATCTGAGCCAGTCAGTGAAGCTTGGCACATAGTGACGGGCAGCGGCAGACAGCTCAGTTGCCAAGTGAGGTCATCTGGGGAAAGAAGGAGGATACAGAAACTTGGGCGGGCCAGGTGGGCAGTGTACCCCTCTGGGGGCCTTAGGGTGTGGGTCGGGAAGGAGGGAAGTAGCTTTGAGGACAATTCCTGTTTCTGCAGTTATGAAGTCTTCCCGTTCCTGCCACATGGCCATTTCTGGGTTACTGATGTCAATTCCAAGTAACTCCAGTCATGGGTTCTTGACAACTTCTACTTCTTAATATGTCCCCTCCTTCATTCACGTACCACAAATGTCCAAAATATGAGTGGAGGAGGGGGCTTTCCCAATCCATACCCATCGGCACTATTAGGCCCCTCTGCTCCCTTCCCTCAGTCTCTTCCTGCTGCAGTGGTCGCCCCCTTCTTTTAGAGCCTGCCCCATGCCTGTGCCCTGGACCTTATTCCTTCCCCCTTGCTTCTCTGAGACACCTCTCTCCAGGGATTATCAGGAGCTGCCCCCCATCTTCACCAAGTCCCCCCGCAACCCTGCCTCACCTAACAGAAATGTCTCCTCCCTCGCTTCTTCTACATTTCTGCTTGGCTTTTCCTTCATATTGACTTTTTGTTTTCAATTTTCCACAGGACCTGGCACGGGCTTTGGTCTGGGGCTTCCCAGGCTCCACCTGGGCATATGTGCATCGTAGGTGCTCAATAAGTCATGGGTTAATTATTGGGTTAAGTAATCAAATATTCCTTGAATGCAAAGGGCAAGGATGGGCAAAATGTAAATCTGTTGTAGAGCTGTGGAATTATCCAAATGGATGGGAAGCTAAACGATGTCGTTAGAACCACAGTCAGGACAGCATCTTGCAAATGACAGCATGTCACGAGGCCCTGGGGCTGGACTGGCAGCTTCCTGTTCCTCCCTCGTGCCTCTGAGTGTGAATAAAATCAGAGTGAAATCACAGAATGCCACAAGCACCAGTCGCTGCCAACTCTAGGGATGCGCATAAGGTGAATGACCGTCAGAAGTCTTTTATTGAAGACCATCAGTGACTTGAGGAGGAGGTAGGTACCAGTGGACAAGTGGCCCAGCCAGCAGGTGACTCCTAGCAGCGTGTGTTTGCTGGCCTCCTTCTGGATCGTCTCCTCATTAGATCGCTGAGATCTGGTTCAGGATCAAAAAGGTCTGAAAGAAAGAAGGCTGAGTGGCTTGTGGGGGCAGGGACAGGCTGAGCCCCAGTCTGTCTCCACTCCTTTTTCTACGGCTTCAGCTGAGAAGCTGCTCCAAACAGAGGGACCCAGCACGACCTCTGTTTACCTTCTCAAAGGGACCAAGTCTTTGTCACTATGAGCACCAATTACTGAAACTCACGTTTCCACATACTTAAGGTGACATCTGACTCTTACAGCCATTTTCCTCCTTGAGCATCCCTGGAAGCCTATGGGTGGACAGAGCAAATGCACCCCCTCCTGTCAGCCCCATCTTACCAATGAGAAGCAAACTCAGACCAAAGGACACCCCTCAGGATGGACAGTTTGCCACCTGCAGAAATGGGGAGTTCAGACGTTAACCCTCTGACTTCAATCCTGTTCAGAAGTTTCCATCAAATAGTGCTGACTTGAATCTTTAATCGGGAGAGGGACAGGGTGACCAGAAGGGTCTGAGAGACCCCTCTGCTAACCATACTCAACATGCAGTATTGATTGTTTAGAAAGACATCCTGGGAACTTGAAGGTAGTATTTAGAGAAGCCTGTGATGGGAGGAGGGTTCAGAGGGGAGAGGGTGTGGTGGGGTCTGCACTAGGCATGTTGAACAAGGATAGCCTTCCAGAACCCACTCTCCTCGGCAGAGATCTCACAGAAGTATGGCACGCATGACTCCCCACCCTACCATAACAGTGCAGCTGCCAGGCTTTCTGGAAAGTTACCCTTGTGATCTGGAGATATGGACAAGAAAAACAAAGGCACTGATTCCTTTGGCCTTTTATCAATCAAGCAAACTTGCCCACTGCCTTTGCCCTTCCTTTATGCACAGATCTTACACCTGCTTTCATTTCACAAGGCTGCACAGAGAGATCTTTATGAAAAAGCAAAGCTCTGAATTGCTAAGTGCAAATATTAGTTTGGGCCTTATCTTAGCTCTGACTACATCAGGCAAAGTCATAGAAGGCCACATACATATCTATTCTGACAGGATTAAGCCCTATCTTTATTTGATCCCAGCATTCAGTCTGCTCTTATTGGCTGTTAACTTAGGTCTCTTACAAAGGAAATCAATCATGTGTCAATCATCAAAACTACTTTTTAAAAAATGTATTTATTTAAGAAAGAGTTATGGGGAATGTCATGGTTTATATGTTGAAGTTAGAGGAAAACTTCTAGAAGCCAACTCTCTCTTTCCATCCTGTGTGCTCCAGGGATCACACTCGGATTTGCAAGAAGGTGCCTTGACATACTCATCAATCCTCAAAACTGCTTTTTAAGATGGTTCCACCACTTTGGTAGGAACAATACTGAAAAGCTGGCCCATATCTTTGAAAGGTATCCTCTCTGAGGGTCAGTGATCACTTTGGAAAATTTTGAAATTCAGTCTTCTGTGGGATTTGGGTGGCAGGGAGTTGGAAGAGGCAGGATTTCAGCTATGTATTCTAGAATGGTCTCAAACTCACCATATAGCCTAAGCTGACCTTGAACTCTTAATTTTCCTGCCTCAATCTCCTGAGTGCTACCATTACAAGCATGCGCCACCACGCCTAGCTTGGTCTTCCTTTGGATTCACCTCCTCAACTTGATCTCAGAATGCTGCATGGTCAACCGTGTAAGGGCCATAGGCAGCCCATCCAACAGAATGATAGTGAATTTTTAAAACTATCTTATCAACTTATTTGTAATGCCATGGTTTGAGTATAAACTGGCCCACCAGGACCAGCACTGCCTTCACTCGGGGGTCTCTCCTGGTGTGCACTGGGGAAGGGGTAGTTTTCTGGCATCTTGCTTGATAAGACCGTCCTGTGTGGACACTCTCCTTGCAACCTGGCCTCATCTCTGCAGAGATGGAGTTGGGGGGAGGGGCAAGTATGCTTTCTATCCTGGCCTCTCCTTTCACTTTCTATCCTGTATGTAGGCTCTACCAAAAATGTCAGTCATTCCCCCCAAAGATGGGTAAGTACAGGGAATTACAACAGAAGAGGGGGAAAACCCAAAACTCCATCTTAAATGAGGCTCTTCCTACAATGTAGGAGGAAGGCGGGGGCCAAGTACACTCCTACATGTGTGCAGCCTCAGACCTCAAAGCTCGGTACCTCTCTCCAAACAGTTCAAGTCTCCAGTCCACACCTCAAGCACCCCACAGCAGTTGGTCTAGCTCAGGGCCCACCCCTCTTCTAACCAGTTAGTTTCTCTCTCTTCAACGGTGATCGCACTGTGGAGGTGGAGGCTTGGGCCTCTTCTTGGGACGTAGAGTTGAGTTTGGAATTTTTAATACATTTCAAATGCACTCACACAATCATTTTTTTCCTTCACTTTTTGTCTCGTATTAGTTTTTGTTGTTGTTCTGTTGCTGTTGTTGTGGATGGATGTGTTTCATTTTTGAGTCTTGCTATGTATGTATGTTTGTGTGCCTTGGAGCTTGCAGCTTGTATACATCAAGCTGGCCTCAAACTTGGAGCAGTCTTCTTACCTCTGCCTGTCAAGTCCTGGATCATAGGTATGAAGCACCAAATTTTGGATTTTTTTTAATGTTACCTTGATACCTCGATAAAGAATACCACAACCAACAGTATTCTAAGAAGTTTCTAAAACACCTAGTAAGATGAGGGGCAGGCTGGAGAGGTAGATGGATCAGGGGTTAAGACTTGGCCTCCAAAGTGGGAATAGTGGGTGTGCGGGTGGGGGCTTCCTGTGCTTCTGGTCCTGGTGGGTGGGGCCTGGGAAATCCCAAAATGAAGCAAAAGATAGACTCAATACAGGATGATTCTTGAAGTCACCCTTTGTCCTCCACAGGGGCACACAGTGCCCTCTGACACACACACACACACACACACACAATATTTTAATTGAAAAAAATGAGAGACAAAATGTAAACTTTACAAAATAGTTTGGGAGTTTTTTTTTTCTTTTTTTCTTTTTAGATGCAGGAAGGCAACTCCAAGCCTTCGTGTGGCCTGGGCAGGACCTCGAGGACGTCGAGGTGTGGCGGGCATGCTGGCCCACACCTGCAATCCCAGAACTCGGAGGTGGAGGGAGGAGGATCAGGATTCAGGGGCACTGCAGCTACATAGCCAGTTCCGCGCAGCCTGGGCACAAGCAAGCAACGAAGAATACAGTCTGACGAGCAGAAAGGCGAGTTGATTTTAGAGGTTCGCTAGCAGAGTGCTTATTTCTCCGTTAGGATCTGTTTTGCTGTGTTGACTTTTATTTTTTGTCAGTTTAAGGGGTCCTGTATCATCAGTGACACAGAAAAGAGAAGGTGCATGTTACCCAGGAGTGCTTTGGGGGTTAGCAGGGCTCCTGGGATGTCACTCAGAAACCATGATAAAAGAGGCAAGGCCAGTTTGGCTACATTTGGCCATAGGTAGGCCAAGGATTCAGTACAGCGGGCTCATCCACAGGAAGAGAGGTCGGTCTGCTGGAGGAGAGAAGCCCTGGGAACAAATGTCTATTACACAGAAAGATCACAAAAAGAGAAAGGCTGCAAAGCATGCTGGGCATTCAAAAAAAGTCAGATTGGGAAGAGAACGAGAGAGAAGCAAAAGGAGATCCGCTGATGACAGAACTAAATTTCTGGCATGAGAGAGTATGTGTAACCCGACAAGCTGAAGGGATGATAAGGGAGGCGCAATGAGAAGGCCAGAGCTCAGTTAGGAGTCACCTGGTGACCCGAGTTCAATCCCATGAAGCCCACACGGTGGAAAGAGATCGGGCTCTGCAAAGTGTCCTCTGCCCTCCGCGCATGCGCGGCGGGCTCATGTCTGCTCTCTGAGCTTGGAGTTGGAGCCATGGAAATCTATGGAGGAGCATAGTCACAGGTGAATGGTCCAGGACTGAGCTCTGGGGAGTTAGGAAAGAAAGAAGAGGTGAGGATGATATTGCCTGAGAAATAAAAAGCAGACGCGAGGCAAAGAGACGAAGCTAGAGCCACCCAAGTCACCAAGAGGGGAGTTCCAGTCCCGAAAAGGAAAAGAAATAAACAAATAAACCAATCAGACCTTAGTGGTCCACACGAGCATTTCCTCATCCTCCCCTCATTTCTCATTCCGGGAGAGCTCACAACCAATTCTAGAGAGCAGCCTGGGGATGGGGGGATTTCTGACCTGGCCTAAGTCCTGTTACAAGTCAGTCATCTGAGACCCGAGCTTCTTATCATTAGCAACAACTAGTTCTGTTTTATTTTGGGGGGGGGGCTTCTCTCACTCTTTTAGAATAAGGAGACACACACACACACGCACACACACACACACACACACACACACACACACAAGCTTGTAATGTGAAGGCCGGGTGGTTCAAAGTCATTGGAAGGGGAGGACGTTCACATGGTGGGGATCACCATTGCTTTGAAGTTCAACCAAAAATATTTAAATGATAAACGATTCTAAAGTTGTACGATTTGAACACATGACCATTTTCGGGCAGATGACAATAAAGTCTGTAGTTTCAATAAACTCAGATATTACAACTCTTGCCCTGAAAAAGAAAGGGGCTCTTTCTGCTCTGTGCAGGAGAAGGCTGTGGAGGTCTTGGCCTCATCTGCGTGCGAGCTCCGTGGGCACTGGCGTGACTCGCTTTCTCGTTTAGTGTGCTCCACAGTGGCTCCCGGATCTACCGCTTCTCCTCCTCCCGACTACAGTCCGCGTTCAGACCCCATGTCTGTGCCTGGTCATCTGTTCACCCCGACTGTCTCAGTGCTTCAAGCTTGCCCTTCTCCAGCCCCCCCTCCAAATAGTGTCAGGATGACTTCTGAAATCATATGACCAGGAGACTTCTCTGATTATTTTAAGTAGCCGCTTATTGCCTGTAGAATTCCACTTACATCCTTGCTCATCCCTTCTACTCCTTCCTGCCCACCAATCTGTCATTTCCAACACACACTCTGTGTTCCAGCCACACCGAAACCATGTTTGATGGAGTTATGTGTATTTTCCTACAACACCCAACAGGCCATCCAACTGGTTTTATTCATCTCACAAAAAAAGCATCGTTCAATGGTCTCCTCATGAATGCTTCACCCACAGTTCTTTGCACCTCTGCTATAGTGAGTTTATTCCTTATTCTGCACCTTTTCCCAGAACTGCAGTGATTCCTTGTCTGTGCCTCTCTCATGGAGGGTAGCTTCAGGGTATGGGACGCATCTTACTGTCACCAACACCTAACAAGAACAGTAGCACACAACCCTGAAACCTAGCGCAGCCTGTCGGCTGGCAGAGTGAAGCATTGTGGGTATGTTTCCAGCCATGGGGGGCTGCCTTGATAAAGGGAAAGGAGCAGGAAACGTGGAGAGGGTCTTTGCAACCAACCCTGTCCTAGAGTCCTTATTTAGGGATCACAGCCTGGAGCTGAACGTGCAGAAACAGTGACAAACCTCATTTCACTTCCTGCCCTGTTTACAGACATACTTTCCCAGGATCCCAGGAGCTTCTGCCCTTCACAGCATGCTCCAGTCTGCTGTACTGAGCCCAGCTGTTTTCTCTAGTTTGGGGGTTTGCTGTCCCTTTCTGGGGAAAAGCACCGAACCAGACAGAGGTCTTGTCACATATAATTAAAAAAAAAAAAAAAAAAAAACCTCTTTATAAGCTCCTTGTGACTTACTCTGTTGTGATGACGATAGGGTCTTAAGAGTTGGAGAAATGAATGACAGGCACTTTGTTAAACTTGGACCTCTTTCCTTCTGACAACAGAGGCCTTCCGTTTCTGGTCTCTGTGACTTGGGATGACTTCTGGAGTGCTTCTGCAGTTGAAAGACTTTCTGGGCTGCCTGTTCGGAATGGACATCTAGGCTTCTGCTGGAGGACACTGCCTCGGCCTTCCCCTTGCTCACAAACATCATCTAGTTTAGCGTCACCACAGTGACTCGGTCAATGCCATGGCTTAGTTACCTGTTTTGGTGCCATGACAACTACCTGACAAGAAAAGCAACTTTTTAAAAGAGGGTTTATTCTGCCTCATAGTTCCGGGATAAGTCATCACGAGGGGAAGTCACGGCAATAGTTGCCTGAGGCAGCTGCCATACTACATCCATAGTCAGGAAGCACAGAGATTTGTTTCCATGGTGATTTTAAATCTCGTCAAGTTGACAATTAAGGTTAATCAACGTGGTCATCCTTTCTCAGAGGGAATTAACGTTCAGAGTTTACATCTCTTTGCTAGCTGGGAAGATGGCTTAATGGCTAAAGCCTTTGCCTCACAAGCAAAGAGACCTGGGTGTGAATCCTTAGATTCCATGTAAAACTGTTGGGCAGGTATGGTGCTGTCCTGGAATTCTAGCCTGGAAACCTGAGCCTGTGAATTCCCAGAGCCTGCTGGCTATCTATTCCAGCTCTAATAGTGTGTTCTGCATTTAATTAGAGGTCCAGGCTCATGGCAATAAGGTGGAAGAGTGATGGAGGAGATTCCTGCATTATCACCCTTGGGCTTCCACAGGCATGTATCCTCAAGGGCACCTTTGAACATACACCTGCACACATGTAAACACACACACACACACACACACACACACACACACACACACACACACACACACACACACACAAAAGAAAAAAAATTAAATGACCCTTTTATCCTTAAGAGAAAATCAGGTTATTTAAATGTGGGAGCCAGGGCTGGAGAGGTGGCTCAGGGGTTAAGCCTCTGCTTTGCAGGCGGAAGGTCCTGAGTTTGGATTCTAGACCCCATGTATAGATGCTGGCCGGAAGCGGGGTTGACCTGCATTTCTGGTCCTGGGAGGGCGGAGCCTGTGAATCCCAGAACAGCGTAAACAAGGAGGAGATGGAGGCGGTCCATGGTGGTTCCTGAATTTGTCCATGGCTCTACACACACACACACATACATACACACACATACATACATACATGCGCACACAAGCATACACGCACAATTGAATAAAATTAAAAAAAATTTAAATGTGGGAGCCCAGAGGAAGTGACTTAGAATTGAACTGGGTAGAGGCTCTCATCTGTATTCCCAGCATTTATAAGGCTGAGGCAGGAGGACTGTCTTATGTTCAAGGCCACCTGGCCTCAAGAGTGAGACCCTGCCCCCTCCCCCCAAAAAGTGCAGAATAATCAAGAGACAAAACTGACCCAGGGGAGATAGCTATTTATTTATTTGAGTCGGGAGCTCACCTAGTTAAGATTGCCTCAAACTCACTGTGTAGCTGAAGATGACCTTGAACTCTGATCCTTCTGCTTCCAGCTCCCTGGTGTTGGGATAATGGTGGTGAGGAATGCTGTCACGCTGACATAACAGTGCTGTTTTAAAAGAATACTGTTGCATTCATGTCATTGACATCCAGAAACATTCTTGTTTTTCCTGTTCTTTCAGTTAAGCCAGTTGTACAGTCAGTGTGAATTATAGCATGAGATTACTTTCTGATCATAAATTGAAGCCTTTTATCTGTTTAGGACACTGCGGGGTCCAGCTGTATTGTACCTGCTTTACAAGGGGGCTCCCAGGATGCATTCTTTTTTTTTTAATACATTTTTTATTATTATTTCAGCTCATACAAACTTAATAGGTACACCAGTTCCCTCCCTCCCTCTTCCTCCCCCCCCCCCGAACCCCCTACTCCCCCTCCCCTCACCCTTCCCCCCCCATCCCCCCCCCCCCCCCCGCGCGCCTCCTGCCCCAATTCCCAGAGTCCTTTCTTGTGCATGCCAGGATGCATTCTTTGTGTGTGTGTGTGTGTGTGTGTGTGTGTGTAAGAGGGTAGTCTTCCTGCCTGTGGAGGACCAAGGGTGTCATCAGGAATCTCATCTTGGATTGCTCTACCTCTTTATTATTTTTTTATTAATTTTGTTTTTATTTTTACTCCTTTACAATCTCACACATGTAAACAATGCATTTTGATCATAGCTGCCCCCCTCTCCCTCCTGCTTCTCCTGGACATTTCCTTAGCATGTCCACCTCCTGCCTTTATGTCCTAAATTTTTTAATTGGACAATATAAAATATGTAAGCAATAAAATACATTAAGGATGTAGATAGTTATGATTGAGTTCCCAGTTCCACATAGTTAGGAACACACGATAAAGCTGAAGAATAGCAATTTTGTCCATCTTCTTTGGGACTAAGTTCATAGTGTGAGCACATGGAGCCCCGACCCACAAGAGACCATCCTCCTTGTGATGTGAGCACACAGGAGGCCATCTACCTTGTAAGCACATGGAACCCCAACCCAGGGAGGCCGTTCACGGTGTGTGCACATGGAACCCACCCATGAAAGGCCTTCATGATGTAAGCACACAGATATGGAACTCAAGGTGTGGGCAGGCATTGGGGTATGTCAGGCTGTTAATCATTCAGCTGTCCACAGGTCAGAACTGAATGTAGAAATAGTCTCATCTCCTCTCTACCACCATCTGATGCACATGGGACACCGGAGCCACATGTGCAGTGCCTCTAGGACCAAGCTCTTTATTGTTTTGCTGTGGGGGTTTCCCAGGCTCCAATTTCTAGGACTGTAAATGCAGGCCACTGTCATTTCCACTTAGCATTTTTATTTGGGATCTGGGATCTGAACTCAGGTCCTTTTGCTTTCTAGGCAAATGCTTAACTCTTGAGCCGTCTCTCCAGCCCCCAAAACGCACTCTGTATAGGAGCAAGTGTGAGTACTGTGGACTTGTGTGTGCTATATATACGTGTCTGGTGATGATTTCCAAAGCAATGACAGACCATCACGTGGACAGAAACTCTTATCGTTAATGCCAGGTCATCAGATGATTGACAAATTACAGTTAAAATAAACTCTCTAAAATAACAGAGATAGGTGCCTGTTCCTCATGCACTCCATGTCCGGAGTCCACGAGTTCCATTCTTTCTCTCCTCTAATAAACTCTGTCTTAATCCTCAAAGTAAATAAAATAAAACGCTAGAGATGCTGACGGCACTGCCCAAACCCTTGGTCCCATTGGGAATTTAACAGACCATGAGCGCTGTCTCCTTACAGCTGATAACTGAGGGAACTGATAATGACTCAAGCATTAACTCCTGCAAGAGTTCCATACAGGCCAGATCTTTAGAAAAAACCCTTTAATTTTGCTTTATGAGGCAAAAAAATCAGTATTTTTAACCTAATGATTAAGAAGTGTGAACTAATTCTTTGCCCAATAATATGTTGCAAATAATAAAGATTTCTAGATTTAATTCTGATTTAGTATTCACAACTATCTTTTTGTCAATTGATAAAAAATCCTTCAGAGAACACAGAATGTTGACTCAGACCTTGAATCCCAGCACTCAAGAGACAGAGACAAGACAGTCTTCAGTTTGAGGCCAGGCTGAGCTGCACAGCAGAGCTCTGCCTTAAAAGACCAGGGGTAGGAGATATAGCTCAGTTGTAGAGTAATTGCTTAGTATGCACAAGGCCCCAGAACCCCCCCACCCACCCTGCAACACACTCGCACACATACACATGCCTACCTTAAGTTTAAAAAGATGCAGTTAAAGCTTATGGCACATTTTGTGTGGTTGTATGTGTGTGCATACGTGTGAGGGTATATGTACACACGTGTGTGTGTGTGTAAGCCAGAGGTTAATATCAGGTGTCTGTGTGCTGCTTTACACTGACCAATGAATGGGTAGAAACATCAAGGGGCTGGAGAGATGCTCAGTCTCTAAAGTACTTGCTGTGCAATTGTGAAGACCTGAGTTTGGATCCTGAGACTTGCTGGCCATCTAGTCTAGTCAAATTGGCGAGTTCAGTGAGAGACTCTGCCTCAAAAAGATCAGGTAGAAAGGCCAACAAGATAGCTCAGTGGTGAGGTAACTGATCACCAGCCTGGCGATTTGAGTTTACTCATCAGAAGCCCTCATGGTGAAAGAGAGACCTGACTTCTGAATGTTGTCTTCTGGCCTCCACTATGAGCCATGGCATACATGCATGTGCTCTTTCTGCTCCAAGGTTTCAGAGAATGGTGGAATCCGGGCAGTATGTGGCAGGAAGCTTGTAGTTTGAGGGACCAAGAAGGGAAGTTTGTGCTGTGGAGTTAAAGCTTGGCTTGCCACTGAGAAGTGAAGATGTTAGAGATGCCAGAACCAACATGGGACATCTGCCAAGGAAAGCCAAAGATTCCCAAAGACCAATGTTTTCTATGGGTAGCTGTAATGCAGGAGCGGAACTGAGCCCTTTGGAACTGACATGATTTCAACAAGAGGCTTGCCTGTTGGACATGGAGCTGCAGGATTTGGAGTTTGTCCTGCTGATTTCTGGTCTTGTTATGGACCGATCTTTCCCGAACATGCCCGCATTCCTCCCTTTTGGAATGGGAATGTTTATTCTGTGCCATTTTATGTTGGAAGTATGTAACTTGTCTTTTGATTTTATAGGAGGTTTTCGACTTTGGATTTTGGGACTGTTGGGACAGCTAATGTAGTCTATGAGGACTTTTAAAGTCTGATAGAGTGTGCTTTGTGTAATGAGATGTCAACGAGCCTGTAGGGGCCAGCGATGGAGGGTCATGGTTTGAAATGTGAGTCTACCCCACAGGCTCATGTTTGAATCTTTAGTTGTTTGGGAAGGTCATGGCACCTTTAAGAGGTGAAGCTTTGCTGGAGGAAGGCAGTCACAGAGGGTGAGCCTTGAGGTGTATTAGTCACACCCTGCTTCTGAGAAAAGTTGGCTCTGGCAGTTTTGCAGCTCTCAACCTCTATGAAGGATCCGACTCAGACCGCCTCCAGCTTCTGCCAGCCAGTCACGCCTTTTCCATCATAATGGATTGTATCTCCCCTCTGGAAACACAAGCTGAATAAATCTCCCCTTTTCTCCTTAAGTTGTTTGAGCTTAAGTATGTCTCACAGCAATAGAGAAGAGTAACTGGTACAGGTAAAGAGTTGAGGAAGACACCCAATATTAACCTCTGACTTCTACACATATGTGCACACACATATAAGTGCACCCTGACACATATGAACAAACATAACCATGTATGCACACAAAATAAAAAAGCAAGGTTTTGGTTATCTATCATTAAAGACATAATCTAAGGAGTTGCTGAAGCACCTACATCCCATCCCATATACTATCATACAATAAAAGGTCATGTATACATGAAGTAACAGTTGTACAAACTTTCAGAGTTAATACATCAAACTCTGAAAATACTTATGAAGACAGAGCAAGTGCCAGACCTTAGAAAAATGACCCACAAGATCTCACAGTATAGCTCAGGCTGGCCTAGAACTATGTCGCCCAAACAGGCTTCAAACTCACAGCAACCTCCCTACCTCAGTCTCCTGGGTGTAGGAATTACAGGTGTGAGCACCAGACTGTGCAGCATGTTTTCAGTGCCTGGGTTCCACCTAGCTGCTCTTACGTTTACCAGAGAAAATACAAAGGAGAATGAGATAGTTAAATGTTCAGGTGCCCATCTTAAACCAAATTAGGTTCCCAAATTTGGAAACCAGAATTTTCTGTCTCTTTCGACCTTGGAATGCCTGCTTCAAAACTATAAAAATGAGCTGGGCTTGAAGACACAGGCCTGTGGTCCCAGTTACGTAGGAGGCTGAGGTAGGAGGATCATCGTTCAAGGACGACTACTCGGCCTACAGAGTGAGCAAGGTTAGCTTTGAGTCCCTGTCGTGGAAAAAAAAAAAAATGAACTGGGTGCTGGGCATAGAGGTCACCAGTAAAGCGGTTGCCTAGCATATACAGCACCCTCGCACTAAACCCCTGTATTGGAAAAAATAATGCACACAGACACACAGATATAAAAGAATGGTAATCATTTCCACCATATTTCCCTTTTGTTTCTGAAACTGCTACTTGATCAACTAATAGTGCTAGGAACCATGTTCTCAAACTTCGCCCATCTCTGCTGCCGCTCCTACCATCACAGGGGAGGGCCGTTTACATACATTTGATAATCTCAGAAAGCAGCCCCATTTCAAACACAGCAGATAAAATCTACTGGCATTACACATGTTTTCCAAGTCTCCACCTGTAATTTCACTCCTGCTCTAACTGTATTTACTGCACGCTTACTACTTGCCAAGAACCCAAAGTGCACTGTATGCACGAAACTACTGCGATTCCCAGGGGAACCTGAGAGGCAGCTGCTGTGACGATCTGCAGCTGACACTGGAGAACCCAGGCACAGAGAGTTTAAATAATTTCTTCTGGATTCACTCTGCTAGTGGACGGCAGAACTGGGCATTGAATCCAGATGGCCTGGCCCCAGGGTTTGTGGTCTGCGTGTGAGGAAAACACTATCATACAAATGATCTAGGATGTTTTTGTCTATGGACTTGCAAACTGTGACATCTTATGATTCACAACTGATGGTCAGTTGCTGGGTATTCACAGAGCTCGAAGGAATCAAACAGCTCCAAACCCCTCAAAACAGCTAAGACTTTGCTCCTTCCTTCTTTGAACACATCCATGGCCATGGTGCATGGGTGAAGAGGACAACTTTCAGAACTGATTCCTCTCATTCCATTGTGTGGGCTTCTGGGAATTAAACTCAGGTGGCCAGGTTTCAAGCAAGTGCATTACATGCTGCGCTATCTCAAATGCCCTTGCTGTTTTCTTATTTGAAAATTATGAAACGTTTTGTAAACATTGCTCTTCCATTACTTATTTACACTTTGCCACTCATTTTTATCCTGTATCTGTATTAGGTCTCTATGCTACTAGAAAATTGAATGTACCTTTAAACTGTTTGTTATCAGCGAATCAGAATTCTAATTTCAAGGTTCCTTAGGAGGGGAAAAACCCATAAAAGCTGAACAGCTGTCTTAACAGTATAGGATTGTGGACAAGTCACAGATAGACAGCTTTGATTTTTTGATGTAAAATCTACTACTCTATTGAGGAAGAAACAGCAATTTGAAAAAGCTTATTAAAATTTATTACAAGTTCCTGAAAACTCAGCACTGCAGATGTAAAAATCATGCATGAAGTAAAAAGGTAATCTTTCCAGGTAAATTGAATTTGCAAGACTAATTAGAACTCACTTAATTCTTAAATGTCTTTTCCCCTTTCTCAGAAGGTAATAACAGAAAAAAAATGCTTTAAGAGTTACAACTTATGTGGCTTTACGATTGACAAAAGTCAAGCAGAATGAAACAGAAAGCTAGACCAAACAAGATCCCAAGGGATAACCTAATTTGCCAACATCATGTTATCTTGTGCAAGGAACTCACAATAGGGAGACTTAAATTTTTAAAGTCCAATTTAGTTTACCTTTCAAAATCAAGACTAATCGCAATTAAAAATATGTATTTTAAAACAACTTCCTTGCTATAAACTGTTTAAAAACAAAGACAAGTAATGCCATCTACAGGAAACGTTTAGAACAGCAGCCACATTTCTCTGGCCCATACTTCAAATGAGAACCTAAAAACCTCGCACAGAAAATTTCAAGTGACAGGATGAGAAAGAGAAAAACGGCAGCCTTATAAAACAGTCCCATGAATGTGCTGGGTCATCAGGTCTTCTCAGAAGAATTGAAGCCAACCTAACATCATGGCAGAATCCACCAAGGACCCACAGACCCATTTTTGAACTGGAGTGGAGCCATCCAGAGCTACATAGCCTTGAAGATGAAGAGCAGCACACAGAAGAGACTCAGAGCCGTGAGACCTGCAGCTGTCTCCTCCAGCTGCAGAATCCTGCCTTCTGCCAAATACCACTGCTTCCACCTCCCTGGCCACAGTCCTGTGCGCTTGCACGGATTTTAGTAGCCTAGTTTCAGTTTCTTAAGATTGGTCCTATTTAAACCTCTTTTCCTCCCCTGTGCAGGGCAGGCCGCTCTAATCAGTTTGTTTCATTTCTAGAGACTTCTCTTCCCTTGGCTCTGCTCATCCCCTGGGGAAGGAGACTGCTTAGGTTCCCTTTTGGCAATGGTTCTTGATTTAGGATACACCTAAAACCATCTGGAGTCTTTCAGTAACAAAGCTATGCCTCTGGTCTCATTTTGCTGGGACAAAGCTGGCCTTTTCCATTTCCAGGTGACCTCATGGAAGAACCAGCTCCTTATTGAAGGGCTGCAACCCTTTCCCTAGTCGACTTACTCTGCTGCATTCTGATAAGCAGCATATAGACTTCCACAGCGCACAGGGCTCGAGGTCCTTGGGCCATTCTCCAGGCACCACTAATCCCTTGCCATCCAGCAGGTAACTGCACTCTGCACAACTCCTGCTAGTGGCACCACGCCTCACTCACCTGCCATTTATTTTTAGACAAGATCTTGCTGTGTAGTGCAGGCTTACTTAGAACTCATGATCCTCCTGCCTTCGCCTTCCAAGTGCTGGAATTACCGGTGTGCTCCCACACACATGCACACGGTGGCAGAAGTCTTCCAGTTTCCCAACTCCTGGACCAGTTCTCAGGCTGGTAGGGCCTGTCCACCTCCTGGCCTCAGCACCCACCTCATTCAATTCTGCCTCTAAACTCCATATGCAATAACTGTATAATCTGCTGTATAAACCAATCTAATCTGCACAACTCCCCTTTGCATTGGATCCTGTGTTCTTGCCTCAGCCCTGCCTCCTGAGGTTCCTGTTTGCAGATGCAGTTTTCTCTAACAGGGCAGCCATGGCTATCATGGTGCTAGCTCTGTCCTCTTCCGCAAGGGCGTTCTCGGTCTTTGGCTATTGTGTGGAAGGCAGGCATATAATCCCCTGCAGAGTGAAAAGGGACCTGGGGTTTACAGTGGAATAGGCTAGAGCTGGCCAGTGCTGCAGCTACTGGAGCATCCTACACTTAGGTTGCGCTGACTCTTAAAGCAGAAGGGCAAGGGCCACAACACGGAGGCTTGAGTCTGAAGCCACCTGAAAATCAAAGCTGTTCCTTTCACTTGGATTCTTGAAGCTTCTGAACTGAGTTGTTCCTGCTTTCTCGAAAATGGTCACTTGACTTAGATGTTCATTTTCTTCAACATTCACAGAGACACAAGTTTCAAAAACAACTGTTTATTTCAACACATGAGTTGTGCCACCTAGCACCGAGGCCTGTCAGTTCTGGGAGTTCTATCTAGTTACTACTTTTTGGAACCGAAGTGACTGAAGTTCTTGACAGATCTGTCTATGTGAGCAGACGGTTGTCATAACAAAATGGGAGCTACAACAGTGAAGATTATTTGATAAATGTGTGTAGAACAACATCTGCAGCTACTGGAAACCTTTCAGTTTCATGCAAACACAGTATCTTAATACCAGTGTTTTAAAATCAGATATTCCTCGAAGATATACACACAGGAAGTGCATGAGGAAGTACATGAACATCCAAGTGAAAGGAACACCTTTGGTTTTCAGGTAAGTATCCGAGATTGGAGCTTGGAACCAGCCTTTCTTTGCTTACCCCTTCTTTCCCAGAGAGGAAGTAAAATGAGAGCTTCTGTTGCCTGACCTTTGGATGTGTTGTCTTAGTAACGTACAATACCATTTTCTATTTAAACCACTCACACACCTAATAAAACTCTAGCCAATGTAAACAGTTCCATTTTTTTAAGATAAAAGAACATTTAAGTACTAAAGATATATGAAGTAAAAGAGGAAACGACTACATGCAAAATGAAACTTTAACATTTACCTTAAAGACCTATTTGAATTTACTGCTTTGTTAAACCACTATTATACAGTAATAGCTAGGTATCTCCAGGAATTGGATTAATTTCTCTTTAGTGTTCTAAAAATACGGAGTCAATCTGCTACTTTACTATTTATTTTGGGACTAACCTCAGTATTTATTTTTACTTGAGTGGTCAAGTCTCAATGTTTCTTTAAGCAGAACTTGATGCTGAGCTAAGTAAATCTAATTGGGTTTCAGGCCCATGGCAGGCAGAGTTCAGGCAGACAGTCATTTCTCATACTGCAGGCAGCCCCCGGTGGTCTTCATCCACAGATCACATCTCTAAGGACATGCTGGGAATTCTGTAAACATGTTTTCCCATGCTGCGTGTGCATGCTCCATTCACGTCTTGTCATTATCCAGGCTGTTAAGAGGTGTGGGTAAGAGCTAAAGGTTTCATGATGGCAGTTTCTATAAGAGAGAGAGAGAGAAAAAAAGGGTAAACTTAGAACACTGATTTCTTATCACCAGGTATTTACTGAATACTTGATATTACGTAACATGCCTGGTAGTGGCTAAATGCAATTCTAGTGAACAAACATGATATTCTGGAGATGTTTCTAGGCTGACAATGAAAGCAATCAAGAGAAAACCGCTGCACTGGACATGATCCAAATTAAAAACCTCTGTGTTGCTCAATGGGTAAAGGCTCTTGCCCTAAACCAGATAGCCTGAGTTTGATCCTTAGACCCCCCCCCCCCACGTATGTCTTGTGGTAGTTAATCGTGGGTGTCAACTTGACCCACATGCCATTAACTAAGATCAGCTGAGACCACCTGAAGAGATTATCTGGACAATACGAAGACCAGCCCTAGATCCAATTGGAGCAGCCCTAGATCTCATTAGAACCTCTCAGCAGTGGACCATATAAAAGGAACCATAGAACAGGAGACTGAAAAAGAAGAGACTCTCCAGGAGTCCTCCAGTCTTCAACCATCAGCCTATTGGATGTCTGTCGAGATCTGGCCTGCCAGCTTCAGCTACCAGCCATGGCTGTCACCTAAATTTGCTATGAAAGTCTGTTTCTCTCATCTGGAACTGTAAGTTGAATAAATCTCCCTTTCTCCCTTAAGTTGTCTGACTTTGAATGCTCTCTCACAGCAATAGTTAAACTATTACAGCTCTGATGCAAGTAAATAAATACATGTTAAAAAAAAATTAAGTGTTTGGAGAGATGGGTCATCATCTAAGTGCTTGCTCTGCAAGTAAGAGCTGGAGCTCAGAGTCCAGAACTCACAGGAATGTCAGGTGAGTGTGGCATCCCACCAATACTTCTGGCCTGGAAGGTACAGAGATCCCCAGAGCAAGTGAGCTCTGGGTTGGATTGAGGCTTCCTGAGTTACAAGAATAAGGTGAAAGAGTATTCCAGGAAGACTCCAGATATCAATCTTGGGCTTTCACACGTGGATGTGCACACAAACACGCAGGCTGCATATACACACACACACACACAAAAAAAAAGAAAAAAAAGACACCTATAGAACTGGAGAAATTCTTTGCAAATAAAGTACCTCGTATCTAGCATCTAAAATAGGTAAAAACGTCTTGGAACAGTAAACTCAACTTGAAAGTGGGCAAATGTACTTCAGAAACATGGAACATTCAAACATCATCAGTCACTAAAAAACTGAAAATCAAAACAACAATGAGATCCCATTCCAAAATCAAGACCATGATGGCTACAGTCAAAATGGCAGACTGGTGAGGATGTGGAGAAAACGGACCCTCAGATACTGAGTGGGAATGTAGAATTGCTATAGTAGCTTTGAGATAGTTTGGAAATTCTTCAAAAAAGTTAGAATTCTCATAAAACCTCTAAGTGCATGCCCAAGAGATCCAAAAAAGATCCAAAAACATGATCATTCAAAAACTTCTACGTGATGCTCACAGCAGCATTATTAGGAACCTGTGCTAACAGAAGTAGAGTGACAGCTACAAGGGGCAGTATGTGTGCATGTTACGTTTTATATGGTTTCCCTACACGTTCAAACTCCAGGGGTCATAGGTGTAACCTACATAAAATGATGATCAAGGAAGAGGAACCTATCTAAATTCTATTTAATTGAGGGTACTTTTCTTTTATGGATATATCTGCCCAGTTATATTTTCCTCTGGATGAAAAAATGAGGATAACTGAATAAGGTCCAAAGGTTAGAACTGGCCTTTAAAAAGTTACAGTGCACAGACCCAGGGAAAGGAATGCTCACACGTTCTGCCCCCCTTAACTCCCAATGGACGTGTCCCCTCTCCCAACCCCACCAGAAAAGAAAAGATCTCAACACAAAGCCTAGTGCAATGGAAGAGCAGTGAAATAGACAACCACCAACCAGAGCGCAGAGTACCAGCGACTCTCAAATGCACAGTCAGAATCAGATCAACCAAATCTCTCCCCATCCTAGGGCTTAGGGAATCTTGTGGAAGAGGGAGTGACAAGATGTAAGAGAGCCTAAAGGGGGAGATCCACTGTCGGCCAGCATTCACTCAAGACTACTGCTACATCCAAGAACTTACCGCAATGAAACTTATCCTCAGCAGACCTGCACTATGGCTGATATAACATTTCCCAGTAGACTATCACAGGAACTCAAGAGAAATAATTACATGCAGGGGGAACCTTAGGGACTAGGGCTAGAGAGGTAAAGAGACTCTTACTCTGCCACAGAGGCCTGCGCCCCTACTAGAGCAGATAATCTGAAGGAAATCCTGGGGCCCACACAAGCAGGAGGATTGGGAGGGAAAGGGATGGATTAGCAAAGGAAAAGGAAAGTGGAAGAGGAGGGAGGAAAAGAGGAAAAGAGGGTGGTGGTGAAGAAACAACCAGTCATTATGTTTGTAAGATTAGAAAAATAAAAAAAATTTAAAAAGTTACAGTGCTAGGAAGAAGCTTTGTAGAGCTAATCCAATATTATGGTATGGAAAAACTTTCTGTAAAGGTCTGTATTAAAGGCCTGGTCCCTGGCATCAGGCACTTAGGGGAGTTGGTGGAATTTGGAGAGACACACAAAAGGTCTTGTGTCCTGGATGCATCCTGGAGGGTTTGGTGGTCCTTGGGGTGTGTCCTGGATGGACCCTACTCCTCCCTCTTCCTGCTTCATTTTCACCAGCAAGTGAGCAGCTTTCCTTGGCTTTGTGCTCTAGCTGTGACCTGAGGCTACATTACAGGCACAGCGCGTAGGACCAACAGTCAAGGCCTAAAACATGAGCCAAAACAAACTTGTTCTTTTGGATTATCTTAGATATTGTGTCACCATAATCAAGGACTAACATTTGATTACGAAGCTACAGCATAACCGCTGAAGAGAACTGTAAAAAGGTCGATTAGGCAAGGATTCAGGTGTGACAGAGAGTGTGTGTCCCACCCCAGCAGTGGCTGCACAAAGGCAACTTATTTATTTTTTGAGCTTCTCGCTATGTAGCTCAGCCTGGCCTCCAAATGCCCATCTTCCAGCTCCTTGGAAACAAGAACCCAAGGTGAAAGATGGAATGACTTTAACACCAAGAGTCAGTGGCCACAGCTGCTTTACTTCATCAAGATCAGGGTTTTGATCACTCTTAGGTCACAGTGACTGGCTGATGAAATCTCCAAGGACAAAAAATTGAGAATGTACTTACTGATTTTTTCTTTCTGATGTATATAATATGAATATCTTCACTTCGATATTCTTCATCATGTTTTTCCAGAGGAATTTTTTCAAAGTCAAAGTCTAGTTGAAGGAGCTATAAATTTAAAAGAGATATACTTCAAACTCAGTAACGTAAACTGACCTATGCTAACAGAAGTGCGATGATGGTTACTTCTGGAGAGGTACTGACTAGCAAGGGGCAATGAGAAGCCCTTTGAAGGCTCTTTATGCTGGGTGAAAACACATGAAAAACTACACTGGCTTTATGTGTGTTTTACAGGTTTTGTCTCAATAAAAATGAACAAAAGTTCACCAACAAACTCACTGCTTAACTAGTACATTGGTTGCTATGACCTTGAAGGCCTGCACTGTGTTCTATGCATGCTAAACTTCTCAGAAAAGAGGATTTAACTCTGCCCTCAGGCTCAATGGCAAGCTTCTGTGCCCCATGAGCCATCTCTCCAGTCACCCCAAGTCAGCTCAGTAAAGGAATGGAAAGGTTGGAAAGGGGCAGGAACCTGTATAGTGTTAAGTCATGAAGGATCATCTCGTTGGGTTCATAGAAATGGAATGCTTTCCCTACCCAAAATTCCCTAAAACATGAAAACAGCCACAAACAGCTTCCCTACAGGGTAATCACTACAGATTAAAGGAATACTTACCTCAAAATATTTTTTCTCGATTTCTGGATTTTTCCCCATTGTACGCTGTTCATAACAACATATAATGCAAGTTTCAGACCCACTGAGATCTCTTAGAGTTTTTAGCAATGGCTCCAAGGACTATTAAAAAAGAAATACATTTTTGTCTTATGACTTCAAAATATTCCTAATAAACAGGGGTTAGTGACATGGAGGGGTTAACACTCATAGGATGCAGGCATCTTTGAATTAGTTCGACAAAGCAAACAAAGCTCTATAATTAATTGGTAAAGCACTCTTAACTGAACCATTAATGACATTGATATCAGTTTTCAGAGAAAAAAGCTGCACTTTGCTGTTCCCATGGGCAAACAAACGGCATTGACTTGGGTTGTCTTGTTTGATTTGAAACAGGCCTCAGCCCCCAATTTGCTGCAATCCTCCAAGCCACCCAAGTGCTGAGATTACAGATGTGGACCACCATGTCCAGCTTGACTTGAATCTGAAGAGCTGACTTGGGGTGACTGGAGAGATGGCTCATGGGGCACAGAAGCTTGCCATTGAGCCTGAGGGCAGAGTTAAATCCCCAGAACTCACACTGTGGAGAGAAGCGATGCCCACAAGTTGAACTCTGACATCTACACTCATGTTGTACATATATGTGCAAGTGCATACTCACTGAAAGGATTTTTTAAAAATTAACTATGATTAGTCTAATTTAATGTGGGATTTAAAGGATGGACAATTTATCCCACAAAAATAAGCCTGACTGTAAATGAACACTAGTTGGTTCAATGTTGTTTTTAGACAAAAACACTGTCCACAAATCTACACAACCTGTATGTGCTAGCATGAGAGGGGTAACCCAACCAGGTCTGGCTTACATTTTAATTCTGTTATGGTTAACACATTCACTAGAAATGGTAAGGGGAAAAAAAGCTGTCTTGGTTTCCCATAATATACCCAAATAAAAATCATTTTAACATTTTTTTTTTTAGAAACCTCCAGGAAAATGCATGTAACACTTTTCTCTGACGAGGTTCACAGCCTATGTTAATCGTGAAGTGCACATACGTGGAGACCCTGGAGACGTCTGTCTCGTCCTCCTCATCAATTGTAAAACAACAGTCTGCATCCAGATGTGGAAAAACCGAACCGGTTCGCCTGCTCAACGAAGGCCCGCTCACCTCTTCATAGTATATGCAGTCCGCCATCAGTATGAAGTCTGGTGGGGAGGCAAGGTCTTCGATGTCTTCTCCCCTTAAAGACGCCAAACATGTACTTTAAACCGTTGCGTGAACGATCTGAAACCCTCACTTTGGAAACAAGCAGCAGAAAGCGCCTCTCAGGGTGACCTCGCGTTCAGGGAAATGCAACTTGGCGCAAGCACGAGCGGACCGTAAACAAGCTGAAGGCCATACAAACCATTTCAGTACCTTGGCCCGCACGGAGCCCGTCACGAGATGCTTGTTCATGTCGATGTTGGTCCTCAGCAAGTCCTGCAGCTCCTCCAGGTCGGTGACGAGCACGTCGGCCCTGCGAAACAGCGCGCACTGAGACCTCGGCGCGGGCGCCACGGGCGCCGCCGGGTCCCGCGGGCGCCGCGCCCCGGGTCCCCGCGCCTCCTTACCCCAGGGTGGCGGCCATGAGCCCGACGGCCCCGGTGCCCGCGCCCAGCTCCAGCACCGAGCGCCGACTCAGCGCGTGGCCGCCGGCGCCGGCGAAACCGGGCGTCTCCAGGTATTTGGAGAGGACGATGGCCGCGTCCCAGACGACGCAGCCCACTCCTCCCGAGCTGTACTGCTGCAGTCGCAGCGCCGTCCCGTCGCGCTTCTCCAAAACCCGCACGAAGCTGCGCAGCGGATCCTCCCCGGGCGACTCGGGAACGGCCGCCATCGCTGCCAGCCGCGGGACGCCGTGCGTGGTGACGTCACGCGCGCCAGCCCCTCCCAGGGGCCGAGTCGGCACCCACAGCGCATGCACCAACTCCAGAGTCCCGGAAGACCTACCTGGGCGGGGCGGGGCTACCCTGGGCCCCTGCCCCTCTCTCACACCTTTTGACTTAAAGAACACGCAAGTTTTAATTCTTTTCCCCAAATGTCCTTGATACTGTGACCTGCTCTTTAAGAAACAGTGCAAACCTCACTGTGCTTTTATCTAGGTAATGAATGGCGTACTCAATATTGGCTATAAATCTACGGATAGTCTATAAAAATGGTTAAAATCTTCGAGAAGTTTCCAAGTATGCTCTTAGTTTTTCTATACGTTTACTGGGAACTTATCATATATTTCTAACAGTAACGCTAATCCTCTTAGTAGAAAAAGAGAAGGCGGAGGTCTACGACAATAGTTATCTTTATAGAGAGCTTTGGAGTTCATGGCTTGGTGCAAAGGTGGGAGGGCTTAGAATAGGAATGAAAGCTTAAAGTAGGAAGAGGTCATGGCTACAGGCAGTGGGGAATGTTTTGCATTATGTGACACAGGTAGATACTGACACGGGCAGTGGGGAAAGAAGCTGCCAGAAACCCCAGAGCGGTGAGGCCTGTTTTCTGTGGCAGCTGCTAGGGCTTTGATCTAACATTTTCAAATTTACACCACTTAAATTCTTTGTGATTGTGGATGTGTAGTTTAAATTTCGCAGAATGCTGGATATGTGTGTAAAGGATTCAATCTCCCTTGTTTCCCCATTTCTTTCATTCATTCATTCACTCACTCATTTATTTAGGATGCATATGTGTGTCCATACATGACAGGTAAAGGAGGTCAGTTCTCTCTCCATCATGTGCATCTCAGAGATACCAGGCTAGTGGGACCTTTACCTACTAAGTCATCAATGTTCTGGGCGGACCCACCAGCCAGTATGGATCTGTGTGACACATGGGAAACCCGAGTGGAAGCAGTAGGAATTCGTCAGGCTTTGGGTCAGAGGGGGATAGGATGTCCAATCATCCAAATCATATGGCTGACTTTATTTGTATTAAGCACAAATATTTAAAGGGAAAAAGCCAGAGAAAAAGCATAGACAAATTCTTTACAGAAACATGTTAAAATACATATTGTAAAGCTTATCTAGGATGGCAAGAAAAAGATGTGACACCTAGTTGCCATATGGGGACCGACTTGGTGTCTCCAGGCAGTTACCTGTTTACTGTGACTATTTACATAATCTTGTGATCCATAAATTAACATATTTAATGGCTCCAAAATGCACAGACAAGAAATTGCAGAAAGAAGGCCTTGGGTAACTAATCCTGAGAACAAAGGCAGAGCTGATAGGAGGTGACTTAAACTCTCACTGATAGAGGAATCCGGATGCCAGTGCATCATTCTCAAAAGAGCAGGCTTAGGCCTTGGCATCACCCACATGGTCCCTTTTCAATATCATCTTTACAACAGTTTCATACATGCGCATAATGAATTTTAGTCATTTTCATCCCCATTCCTCCTATCTCCTTCCCTCTCCCATTGAAACCTTTTCCTAACAAGTTCCTCTTTTATGCCTCCTTCCTATGTGTGACACATCAAGTTCAATTAGGGTTGCTTGCATGAGCAGGGAGAGGGTAATTTTCTGGAGCTTTTTATTGTTCATTTTTGAGACAGAGTTTCATGCAGCCCAGGCTGCTTTAGCACTCTCCATGTGGCTGAGGCTTCACCCTCTCGGGTGAGTCTATCATGAGCCATCACATCCAGCTTCTCCTTTTTCTTTATAATAAAAACACATATTCTAAGTCTTTTAAAAATTAAGACTGAGGTGATTTATTAATCTTGTTAAGAACTCTGATACAAAGCACAGTAAAAGGCCACAGACCAGTAAATAAACAACGTGGCTTTTGGCTACTTTACAACTGCTGCTACTGCACTGTTAGCATAACACACTTTCATCACTTGGAACAAAGGCTTTATGTATTTGCTGGTTTAAATATTACCAATCTAATTTTTTCCCCCAAAAAAGTTTCAGTTAACATGAGATTTATAGAGAAAGTTACTAGGTTTTGAAGATTTGGAGCTGGTTCCTATGTCATAAGAAACTTTTCTTTTGAATTTATGAATTAGTATAGTAGCAGATTGTATTATAGGCCTCGAGTCACTTAAATTTATATAGGTTATTAGCATTATCTTTAAATATACAATATAAACAAAACTGTACATACATGGCATATTAACTTTGTTTTCTGAAATAGGCAAATCATTAAAGACACCATATGCTGCAAAACAAAAGGCACATCTGAGTGAGACACATGCCCTTGTTTTCTTTACAACTGGGTTATGTAGATTTTGTTTACATTTTAGCAAAATAATAAACAGTGCATTCTATTATTTCCATTCTATTTTCCATTTTTTTCTTCAGCAGCAAACACTGGTATTTAAGACATGGCATTAAAGAGTTTAAGAACAGTGGGTGTTATTCATGGTTCTCCAAGATGTAAAACCCAGAAATAAAAACTAGAAGATGGTCAGAGAGGGTTTAAAAACCAGTTAACACATAACATACCCTCTATGTTTGTGTAAATTCATTGCCTTAAAAAGGAGCCTATTACTCAAATTTGAAAAATTCTACAGAAACATTACCCCTTTCAGTTCAATCAAAATCACTTTACGCCATTCTTTAGCAGAGTCTACAGTGCAAATACAAATTCATTATACTGGCCTTGTGGCAGCACTGAGGATCCCAGACAAGGCAATGCTACTGATCACCTGAGGATAATGGTGAAGGACTTTTGCATTTTTATTTTTCCAATTCTTAAAAGCTTATTTGATCAGTAGCATTTCTGTAAGAGCATTATTGTAAAAAGTACTAAAATACTATGCTTTTTTGGAATAAATTAAAAAAAAACCTTTACAAATACTATTCCAGTGTCAATGACTACATATGGCTAAGGTCATTGAGGAGTTTCTGCGTTTTCTAGCAAAGACAGTCTGTACAATGGGGGGTGTGAAAGCTCCCGTTTGTAAGTCTTTGGTGGCAGTTTTGGCAGGTGAGGGCTTGAATTCTGCCGTGGTGGAACAGGAGGAGCTGGAGGAGGAGCAAGATTGTTTTGACTGGAACTGAGCACATAGCATCGACGCGGTACCCTTGGAGAGGGCGTGCTGGGAGGAGTGCTTGGCGAATTTGGACATGTGCTAACATCTCTGAACCAGTCTGGGTCTCTGTGAAGATGTCCTAGTGGAGGTGGCTGCAGATTAAACGGGCAGTTTATGAAGTGTTCTGGAGGCCGGAGGGGAACTGGTGGAGGTGTATCAGGAACAGGACCCCTTGGAGGAGGAGGAGGTGGGCTGTGCAAAGGCCCATCGAATGCACCAGCTGGAAAAGGAACTCTCGGTTTCACCTTTGGAGGAGGTGGCTGTCTTGGTGGAATCGCAGGAGGTTCATCATCAGATTTTACAGTTCCCTTTAAAAAAAAAAACAAAAAAAAAGCAAGTGATTCTTTTCTTTGGAAAAATTACAAGGCAATTCTAAAAGGCTAAAAAATTATACTGGTCAAATTAAATCTAGAGGCACAAAATGTGGTTTAATTATCAGTTTTATGAGTAAATTTCTTCCAGTTCAGCTCAGAGCTAGCTTGGTTTAACATTGGATATATGAGACGTTTTAATGGAAACTTTACACAAGCCCCAAGTTATTATTCTTTTCTGTTACTGTTCTCCCTATTTCAGAAACTTATTTAGTCATAATAATAGGTAAGTGCAAGTAATACATAGTTCCGTAAGCATGAAAGGGCATACTATCAAGGGGATTAATGTCCAGCTTCTCCTCACTGAAGATCTACTTCTAGTTTCCCAATAATGCTGAAATCTCACCGTGTGATCCAGGAACCAGCAGCATAAGCGCAAGTAGGAGACTGGTAAGAAAGACAATTTTGTGTGTCTTACTGTAGACCTCTGAATCATGAACTTGGAGTGGAGTTTAAACAATCTGCTTTTAACAAGTTTCCCAGATGATTGTGATATACCCTTAATCTCAGAAGCACTGCTAGAGTTTAAGAGTCCTTTCACGAGGAAAATGCTTTGTCTATGGTAGAAAGACTATATTTCTGATATTTGTGAACTTCTCCACCTTTTTTTGAAGAATTTTTCTTTTAAATCATTAAATGATCACTTTAAGCATTTTTCAAATATAACACTCTAACATGTTGCAAAATCAGACAGCATGGCCAAAATATGATTGGAAGACTTTTTATAAAAATGATTGTCAGTGTAGAGAGTTAGATTAGGGATTAAAGTCTTTGCCTCCAAAACAAAAGTACCGAGTTTAGACCCCAGATCCCGTGAAAAAAACTGCTGAAGAAATGGCAGCAGCTTTCATTTCCAGCACTGGAAGATAGAGCCTGGGAATTCTCAGAGCAAAGCAATAAGGAGGTAGAGTGAACCATGATGATTCCTGGTGTCATCCTTGGTCCACCACAGGAAACACAGTGTGTACACACACACACACACACACACACACACACAGAATGTCATTCTGAAGAATCAAAATTCCAAGTATATTAAGGCATGTTGACTACCTTGGAATTTGAAGCATCATGATCAAACTTTTTTCGAGGAGGAAGTGGAGGAGGAATCAGTGGCTCTTCACTTAGTTTATGTAAACTACCACAGGAACTGAAGAAAGACTCTGTGAGAGGAAAAGAGTAGTTTGTAATTCACAGTGCATTATTAACAAAAGTTCATTGCAACTTGTAGTGCCTTCTGCTGCAGTCTTCATCACTTTTGTTATACAGCTGACTGTTAGTTGATTTAGCCTGTCACTGAACTGTAAATTTTTGAAGACAGCATTGTACCTATCATGGGTACATGGTAGCTATGACAGCTAAATGTAGACACACTATTAGGATTAATAATGAAATTCTAAGTTGGACCTGGTGGGTATAGGCCTATAATCCCAGTTACTTGAGAAGTTAAGGCAGAAGGAGCGCAAGTTCAAGGTCAGCACAGACAACACAATGAGACTCTTGCCTTAAAATTAAAAAAATCAAAGCACAATTAGAGATATAGCTTAGTGGTAGAATGCTTGCTTAAAATGTATGAGACTCCAGGTTTAATGCACAGCACCAAAGCATACCCAACACCCCCTCCACAAAAAAATCCTTTAGAAACATAAAACAAAAAAATCTGTATTTGCACATGTTTATGCACAACTTTCAAAGGAAGACAATTCAAGTAAAGATATGTACTTCTAAAGTGACCCAAATCAGGCATATTACTCCACAGATAATATACCCTTCATATGGGAGACCATAAAGCAGAGTTATAGTACATAACTTTCTTTCAAGACTCTCACTGATAACCTACATATTATATAACCACATTAAGGGAAGTTTACACATTAATGAAACCAGGAAGGGAAAATTACTGTTGAACAAATAGAAAAATAACTATTCTTATTCTAACCCATTCTTTTATCCTTTTTGTATTATTTAAATACATGAAACTATAGTCCAATTTCTTATTTCCATGTAGCACGAAGTGATTACTGTTATAATTTAGTTGTCCTTTTTGAGACAGACTCTTTCTATGCAGCTCAGGATGGCCATAATTAAGTGGTGATTTTTCTGTCTTAACATTCTAAATGCTGGTATTATAGGCATCTGCCATCATGCCTGGCCATATGAAATTATTATACAAGTCATCACACTGAGATTGAGTTCACAAGACTGAGATGAGAGAGAAGCTGATGAATTTAACTTTATTATACTAAAGGGAACACTTAGGAAACATCCAATTAAAAATATCTTTTTGTCAATATCATCAACATAGTTTATTTCTGTCAAGACTATATGAATATTGTATTTGTATCATTATTTTACTTTTCTTAAATATCGCCCAAATGTATATTAAACATACATGTTTATACTTATGAAAGACAACACACGAAGTCCTCTATAAACACAATCTTTTCTCAATATATTTTTCCATTTTGTTTCACTCATAATTAAATCTACAAAGTCATAAATAAAACTACTTCCATTTATGGCCTAGAACACATTTTATAGTTTAACAAAGTGTTCCTTTTAACCTTATACAACAAATTTGCAATATTTGTTATCAATAATTTGTCACAAGTTGTTTTCTTCCCAAATATTCTACAAATACCAGGCCTTCCAGTACTCTTGTAAAGATGGCTCAGGAGTTAAAGACTCTGCCTTGAAAGCAAAAGGACCTGAGTACTCTTGTACTCTTGTAAAGATGGCTCAGGAGTTAAAAACTCTGCCTTGAAAGCAAAAGGACCTGAGTTTAGATTCTA
Source organism: Typhlomys cinereus (assembly GCA_023101885.1). Classification (NCBI taxonomy): domain Eukaryota; kingdom Metazoa; phylum Chordata; class Mammalia; order Rodentia; family Platacanthomyidae; genus Typhlomys; species Typhlomys cinereus. Next base: position 1,420,621 of record JALPQD010000290.1, on the reverse strand, counting down.
GATCCCACATAAAAATGCCAGACAGAAATGGTGGCAGCTTGTACTTCCTGCCCTGGAAGGTAGAGCTCTGGGAAACCCCACAGCAAGGCAATAACAAGGTAAAAGCAATCAGGATGATTCCTGAAGTCATACTTGGGCCTCCACAGTGCTTCTATACACACACACACACACACACACACACACACACACACACACACACTTGTAAGCACACACAAAATAAAAAATAATTCAGAAATAAATTTTAGAGCATTTGGGATATTCAGTTCTAACAACAGAATTTTACAGTGACTTTTTTTTTTTGCAAGATTAATGTGAGTCTTACCTGATTTCAACATTTGTTAGCAACCATATACAATCATTCATACTTTAGTAGCATTTTAAAAATTTTCAGATAAACTGAAGTGTTTTAATAAAATTTACATAGCAACCTCATCTGTTTTACTAAATCAAGACTTCTGAACATTTGAGTTTCTGAGTTTTTTTCAACTCATGATTTAAAAAAACAAACAAACATGCTGTGTGTGTGTATGTATAACAGAGGGTCCTTTTGCTTGCAAGGCAGGGCTTAACCCCTAAGCCATCTCTCTAGTCCTGTAAATCATCATTTTGGTGAGTTAAAACTATAAAGGTAAAAACACTGGCATATAATTTTAGAAAGCTGTATTTATAACACAGGTGCAAAACATGATTAGTGTCTGTTAATACTGCTATCAAACACCAACCTCTCTAGTAACTTAGTAAATAACCAGTAAAGGTATATTAGGTAGCATTTTAAACTGCTTTTACAAAATATAAGTAAAATATGAAATTTATATATTGGCTAGGTTTCACTTTACATATATATTTGGACCTTCATTTATAAAATATAAAAGTTATAAAGAAAAAAACATTCTCAACTAATAGTTCTCATTAAATTTTAGAGAGCCAAACTACAAATGCTACTAAGATACTTTTAAAGATCTAAGTTTCTAGTAGTTCCATTTTTGAATTCATACAAAAGAATTATCTGGTTACCTACTGCTGAAAATACCACCCATAATAAAGATAATACGACATGGAGAAAACAAGCTGGAAAGGATATGGAAGACTTCTTGTTGACTAGCTTTCATAGTGCCAGAAGGTATGATGCAGCTGGCGGCAAAAAAAAGCAATCAACAGTCTTGCCTAACTGTGACTACTGCAAGCTACAATAACTACTACTCTGGCAAGAGGTGACCATTGGTACAATCCAAAGAACCAAAATAGCCCAAGTGAAGAGAATAAGTGTGGTGCGCTCAGTTCTAATTAGGACATTGAAATCAGTCGTCTCCCATTCTAGGGCTCGAGGAACCTTGCAGAAGGGGGGTGACAGGAATGTAAGAGCCTGAGTGGGAGAAGGGTGCTGCAAGGGCAGTATCCTGTGGTCATGACAGGGATGTTACACTCAAGAACTGTGCTTTTGTTATTTCCACAAGACCCGCACAACACTTGGCATATCAACATTCACCACGAAGGAAGAACTGTGACACTATCGATTGAGAGAGGCCCTAGCCCGGACTCCCGAATCCAGGAGGTCTGGCTACAGATAAGCCTGAAAAGGAACCATTCAGGCAGAGGGATGGACAACCAATGGGCGGAGGGATGAACAACCAATGGGAAGCAGCCATCTAACCTGGTCACCCAATAAACAGCTAAATGATTGGTGGCTGTTCTCCCCTCTCCTGAGCAGAGGGGTGGCCACACCTGATTGAACCCCCGACCCTATATAAGCCCAAACACTTCCCGAGTGAAGTCGAGGCTGCGGCCAACTCGTCATCTGCGTGCTGCTCTGCTTCTCGCCTGACCCTGTCGCTGGCTCGCCCATTCGCCTCGCGCCCACGAGGCCCCGCCGTTCCCCCCCCATCACCGCTGGCCCTACGGGGATTCGGCAACAAGAAACGGTCTCAAGAAACACTACAAATCCTTGAGAGTCTATTGAAGGTTAATGACAGCAAGAGAAGGGGAGACTCTTTACTGAACTATTTCCCCACTGATAAGTCATTCAAGCCCCAGCAAGTGCTTTGGCACCTGCCAGTACAAGCATCCCAGATGAAACGCAGTGGACCACACATAGGAAAGAAAATGAAAGTAGGAGGGAGACAAGAGTCGGGGGTGGGATTAGGTAGTAAAGGGTGAAAACAAATTAATTCATTGTATTTATGTATGAAAGTGCCAAAGAATTTTTAAAAAGTAAAAAAAATCTAATTCATAAAAGTAAAAAAAAAAATCTATTTAATTTGCTTTGTTTTTGGAGGCAAGGTCTTAATCTAAAGCCTATGCTGACCTGGGATTCATTACATAGCTTAAGGAGGTCAGAGGACGACTTGTGTAAGTCAGTTCTCTTCTTCCACCTTGTGGATTCTAGGGCAACAAGCATCTTTACCTGCTGAACTATATCTCACCAGTCAAGACTGCTGTTTTTACAAAAAGAGAAGGAAAGACACATAGGGAGAAGATAGCCATATGACAACAGGGACAGAGATTGAAGTGACACATCTACAAACCAAGGCGTACCTACAAACCAACTGTACCTACATTGCCAAGGAATGCCTGGGAAGGGAGAGAAAGGAGAGTAAAGCAGGAAGAACTGATTCTCTTTTCCAAGTTTCAATTGGAGATGGCCCAAGCAGAAGGACCTGAGTTCAGATCCTTGATCCCACCTAAAAACACTGGGCAGAAATGGAATTAGCCTGTACTTCCAATCCTGGAAGGTGGAGCTTGGAACACCAAAACAAAGCCAAGAGGATGGAGAACAATCCAGGATGATTTCAGAATCACCCTTAAGCCTCCACAGGCACACACAGTGCCCGCTAATATAAACAGACACACATACGTGCATATACTACACACACACATACACACACACAATCAATCAATCAATAAAATATTTTTAAAAAATAAAAATAGTACTGGAGAGATGACTCAGGAGTTAAGACTGCCTCATAATAGGATCCCGGATCCAAGGTAAAAACACCAAGAAGAAACAGCTGGAGCCTATACTTCAGGCTTTGGTGGGCAGAGTCTGGAGGTAGAAACCATCCAGGATGATCCAAAGTCACCTTTGATCCTCCACAGGGACACATCTCACACACATACACACACACACGCACACACACACACCACACAGAAAATAAATAAAATATTAAAAAAATGAAAATAAAGAGATTTTTACCATAGAACAACAACCAAGAATCCTATTTAAACTTCCCAAAAGCCCAAACATCACTGAAGTTTCAACAGTGAAGGCTATCATGGAGAGTTTCAGAGGCTGAGATGCCAACCAGACTGGAGTAACTGAAGGACACCAGGAAACAAGTTTCCAAGTTCAAAAGAAAAAAAAAAAAGGACTTTTTTTTCTGTCTGATCTTGTAGAAAAATGCTATAAAAGGCCATGGGAAGATCTGAGCAACAACGGTTTAACAGAGACACCAAGCACTGGAAAGCCAATCATTAACCTCAGGACACAGAGTTGTATCAGAAAGGAAGTAGAACCACAGCACACACTGTAGTAAAGAATAACATTTGCTCCAAATGTGACACAGGCACGGGAGAACATGCAACTTTCATTGTATCAGGAAATCACTAAATGCTGTCTGAAATTAATGATTCCAAAGACAAAACACTATAGAACACTATTTAGACACATGGAAGTGCCACTGGAGAACAAGAGAGGAGACAGAAGAAGGAGCTGTCGTTACTTTCATTTTAAGTGTCTATTGACAGGCTGGAAAGATGGCTCAGGGGTTAAGACTCTGTCTCAAAAGCAGGAAAGTCCTGAGTTTGGATCCCAGGTCCCACATAAAAATGCCAGGTGGAAACTGCTGAGGCCTGTACTTCTGGCCCTGCTGGACGGAGCCTCGGAATTCCAGAGAGAAGCAAGGACGTAGAAACAATCCAGGATGATTCCCAAAGTCACCACTGATCCTTCACAGGACACATCACTCACACACACACATGTGCATACACACAAAAATAAAAATAAATAAATAAAATATTAAGTGTCTATTGATATTATTTACCTTCAAAATTATTTGCATGCATCATTTTAATAATGAAAAATAACTAAGCACCAAAGAGACTACACTTACTTTTCTGATGTGACAGGGATTCTTGCTACAAAATAAGTGCTACATACATATTTTATTACGCCAGAGGCAGAGTTCTTCCACATTGAGACTCATTCCCCAAACGTTCTGGGCTATTTTCCTTTAAATAAATTACTACAGAAAATTACTACAGAAATTAAGGACTGGGAAAATGGCTCAGTTGGTGAACTACCTGCCACGCAAGTACAAAGACTTAAGTTTGATCTTCAGAATCCATCAGAAAAGCTAAGCATATAACATTAAAATGTATTTACAAATAAAAATTTAACATTGCTTTTACCCGTGAAAGAAAAAGAAAGAAAGAAAAAGGAAGAGAATGAATGAAGGAATGAACTGGGCATGGTGGTACCTACTTCTTATCCTAGAGCTGGAAGGCAGATCCTGGGGAATTAGTCTAATCAGTGAGTGTCAGAATAGTAAAAGATCATGCCTAAAGAAAACAAGTGGACAGAGAACAGAAACAAACTGGATGGTTCCTGAGAACACCTGAGGATGACCTTTGGCCTCCATGCATAAGTGTACCCATGTGTGCACACCTAAACCCATATGCATCAACATGAACCTGTCTATGCATGTGTATGCACATGCAGAAAAATCAAATAAAAAATTTAAAATTTAGGTCATACATTATTAAATAGCTAAGATCAGAATAGTACTTTATTTAAAATACTGTTTTATTGTCTCACACTAAGATATGAAGACATAAATGATAAAAGAAAGTCTAGCTTTGGGAATCAAACACACACTACACATGTCATCCATTAGTGTCTGGGTCCTAGTTTCCAAGATACTACACGGATCTAAAACTCCACACATGCCTAAACCTTTTCAAGTTTCAAACCTATTACAATGTAAGCCTTGCATAAACAGAGTATATTATTTAGGAAATAATGCCAATAGGGAAAGACAAAACCTGAGCATATTCAGTATAGACATGACCACGGCAGGCTTAACAACACTGGCAGTATACTGAACTTACAGGCAGAGACCCAGAGCTATGAAGAACTGAATGTATTTTTTTCCTATAGAAAAATGAATTGGAAAGGACAGGAAAGATAACAGGCAAATGATATGAGGTTACTGTTCAAGAACTTATGAAAAGGAAGGAAATAAGTGACAAGATGAAAGCAGACTATGAATGTTTAGCTAGGAAGACAGTACACCAAACTGCTCTGTAAATACCTGTTATTGTACCCATAGACTGGAAGAGTACTCAGCATTCAACCTAGAGGCTTTCTTCCACAACAGAAGGTGTTTATTACTGAAAAGCACAGCTTGCCAAAATGCAGAAAATTAAGTGTCTGAAGACCTCATGTCCCTAAAAAGACTCACCCACTTCCACTCCAAAGCTCAGGAAACATCGTGGAGGGGGCGGCAAGACTGTAAGAACTAAAGCAGGAAGGTGGTGGGCTAGGCATTATCTGCTGAACATGACATAGTCATGGTATACAAGATTTCATGGCAGATATGTATATTTACACAAGAATTGCACAGGAACTGTCTTACTAATATCTCCTCATAACACCAGAAAGATCTCAAGAAGCTCCACACCTCTCTGACAGACTGATGAGGAGTATTGGGAAGTAAAGGAGGATGCTTTTTTTCCTCAGGTACATGCACTGATCTAGGATGCATGCCTGCTGGAGCATGATTCAGGTCAGGAATATATCATCAAAGACAGACTAGATGAAACACAGTAGACTGCACAAGTGAAAAGATTCGAAAATAGAAGGAATCTGGAGGGGAGAGGAAAAGAAGCGGGGATGGAATTTGGAACTAAGGGTTGAAAATATTATAAATCTACTATACTCATGTATACAATATTAAATTAAAAATAAATAAAAGTATACAAAAATAGAAATTACGTTTATCCAGCACTAAGAAATGTACTAGAGGGTTCTACATAGTTATTTCACTTAATCCCTACCAAGTCTGGAGTTGGCAAGTCATTTACTGAAATCTAGACAGTTCTTAGAACATAAGTCTTAAAATGATGAACATGAATTATAACAAAATGTAAGCAAATAATTCAAATTCTTGATAAAAATTTCTTTTAGTATGTAGGTAAAGCTCAGTGGTAGAACAGTTACTTAGCACATGAAGGGGCGGAAATGGGGGTAGAATGGAAATGGGAGGATAAAGAAAAATTTCTTCCATTTCTTATTCTTTAAATTTGGCTAACCTGCCAAATATCCAAATACTCAAATATAATTTTAATTAACCAGATTATTATTTTTATAATCACTTTATTAGAATCAACTTGAAGTCTTACTTACTTGAATGTGGCAAGAGCACTGGAGCAAAGATGCTATTGCTGCCTATTACACAGAGAAAATTTCATTTGAAAAAGAAGGCAATTTTTAAATGCTTTCATAAAGTAACATGTACTATACAAATTACATACAAATTTTATCACAAAAGGTCCTTTTTTAAAAAAAATTAATTCAGTATTTCTTGTACTTAAAATGTTCTCCCCCTTGCAGCATAAGTGATTCCTTTTCTCACAATCCCTTTACGTTTCTCTTGCAATCCCTTTACGTTTCCCTCACAGAATTATGTCTTTGTTTTCTATTTATTACCTATTACTCCAAAAAGTAATAAATAAATCTTAATCGAATGAATTAAAAAACATTATACATGAAGGTGCAAACAATTTTTTGTCCCTTACATTAAGCACTGTTTTTGCTTTTAGATGTCACTTTCCATAGGTACCAAAGATTCTATAGCTCCTTAAATAGAAAGATGAGGAAAATTACACCTGAAATTCAAAATTCTCTTTCTACCTATGGTTTGCATGAAATACTTACCACAAGAACTACTGAGATCCACATCTAGGAAAACACTGTGATCTGAAGAAGCAGATACAGGAGGCGTTGATGGTGTGTTTGGAGAGGTTGGTGCTGACACTGTTGATTCATGCTCGGTTTCAGCAATCCGACTAAAGCTTATCTTATAGGGTTCTCTTTCTAAAGGTGTTGGGTGACCTCGTAAAGTGCCTGAGGTAGAGCCATGTCGGCCTGCATTAGGCCTTATTCCAGGAGATTTTAAGGAGAAAGTTGACTTTCTAGGCTAGGAGATGTGAACACAATTAAAACAACAATAACTTGCATGTACTTTGTTTTTATATATTAGAGCTATCTTACTTTTAAGTACAGCATTAAAAGAGAACAGCAAAACAATAATTTTCAAGGGGAAGCTTGTGGCATCTTAATAGTATTATTTTCTAGATCTGATTGGATAAATTTTAAGAGAGGCTTAATGTAAATAAATCTTTTTTTAAAGAGATAAAATTCTTGGAATTTTGTGTATAAACATTTCTGGTCCTAAATACTTGATCCTGAGTATCCCTTTCACACCACTTAAATTTAATTTTACATACATTTACTGGGAAAATAATCTATACAACATAATATGCTATGTGATTATTTTTTTAAGAAATATTTTTCCTCTTTTCCTTATACTAAAGATAAATTTCTACAATAACTCTTCAATGACTTTAGTAAAAATTGTTATTAGTATTCCCTAATATAACTTTTGATCCTTTTTAAAACTCTAACATTACCCACTGACTGATGATACTTGCTGGAACACGAATCATGTCAGGCATAAGTCATCAAAACAAACTAGATGAACTACAATGGCCACACAAGTGAAAAGAATTGAAAATAGAGAGTTTGACAGGGGAAATGAAGAGTTGCAAGGGGAAAAAGGAGAAGGTATGAGATTGGGGGTAAAGAGTGAAAATATAAATTCACTATATTCATGCATTCAACATGCATTAAAAAATAAAAGTAAAAATAAATTGGTAAGAAAATGAGAAATGAGAAACACAGAATTCAGATTCAGAGGAATTGAATATGGAGGCTTGAAAAGATTATTTTATACCTCTTGGCCTCAGTTTTTCTAACTGTAAAATGAGAAAACAATTTGTACCACAATTGAACCATGGGATAGCTCCAGCAGGACAGTCTTTGTCTACTAACATGCATATGTCCCTAGCATTAAAAAAAAAGAAAAGAAAGATCTGATCCATACAACTTCAGGAAGAAGAAATAACAAAGCAATCTAGTTTATGCTTACTCTAAACTGGTATGGTCTAATTGTTTCCATTTCTTTCCCTTCCTGGTTGAATAGGACCTCATGCATGCTAGGCAAATAGTTTTACCACTCAATTCAAGTTTTTCCATGTTCTTGCTTCCTGGTTGAATAGGACCTCACACATGCTAGGCAAATAGTTTTACCACCCAATTCCAGTTTTCCATGTTATTTTAGAAAAGATACAGCATTGTAAAATAAAATACTAGAAACAGCTATTGATTATATTTTAATTTTAAGAGAATACGTTGCTAAACATTGAAAATACTACTTTTAAAAAGTTTTTTGTTTCAAAATTATAAACTTACAAATCGAGATGGTTGTTTACAATGTCGGGGCTCAATTTCATGTGATTTGTTGAACAAATAATCTGTAAACTCTTTTTCAGATGAGCTTCCCATAGGGTTCAGATTTTCAAAGAATCTCTGGAATTCAACAGATATATAAAACATAGTACATAACTTAAACATCAAGATTAACTTACATTAAGATCCTATTACTTTTAATACTGAAAATAAACAAAGAAATCACAATGTTTCGAAGATTCGTAAGAACTGCTGCAGCTTCTTTTTTTTTTTTTTTCCTTTTTTCTTTTTTTGAGGATTTATTAGAGGAGAGAAAGAATGGAACTCATGGACCTCAGATGTGGAGTGCCAGGAGGGGCAGGCACCCCAGAGAACTCATGAACTCCAGACATGGAATCTACGAGAAGCAAGGAACTAGAAATGAACTCACAGACCTCATATATGGACTCCTGTGAGGGGCAGGAGCCCAACAACTGCTTATTCTACTCTATTCTGATTACAAGTTCTACAGAGGTTGTGAGTTTATGTGTTTATTAATAAGATGAACAGATTTCATTTATTATCATCTTAAAGGCTCAGCAGTTAGCATCATTGGTCTCTTAGCTAACTTTATTAATCACCAGTAATCTACAACAAGTATTCAGAATGAAATTATAGTTAAAAACTATAGTTAAGATTTTGCTAAGCAGGAATTATAACTTCAAATTTTTCTGTGTTAACCTCCAGGATAAAAATGCTATACATATACAAACATTTACTAATACTCAGCTTAAATTTAAATTTTGAAGTAGAAAATTGAGATGATTTCATGAAGCATCACCCACAAAAGAAAAAGTCACCTCACCAAGCTAAAAACATTACTGCTTATTAGTTAGGCACAGGTGTCAACTTGATGGTTGAGGGTTTGAGCTCTGGGTACATTTGTGGAGAATTAGTGGTTGGGTTAAGCCCAAAGCAAACCTGGAGAGACTGTCTAGCTGATGGGGAAGGCCTAGCCTACGGTGGGTGGGATTAGGCCCTAAACAGATAAAGAAAATACTGAGAGCTGGTTGAGAGAGTTGGCATCCTTCTGTACACTTGGCCAGATATGCTTGTCTGGCAAGTAAGAAGGATTGTCCATCTCTAAGCCATTATATGGTAATAGTGAGGCCAGTTCCCTTGGCCCTGAGTGCATGCTCTCCCATCAAGTTGGACTGAGAGTTGTAACCGGACTGTCGTAAGGAAATAAACCCCTTTTCCCTTAAGCCGTTGGATAGTCATTTATCAGCAACCATGCAGGCGAACTGCAAATGCTTATATTTTATAACTAGAGATCCTCATTTTTTACCTATGTGAATATATTAATTTTTCCCATGTGTCTTACAAACTTTACAGAGTACAAATTTTACCTCTATAGTACTTGATCAGACAACTGTTCTAGGACTAATTGCCCTAATCCCTATATAGACAGCTATCCACACATGCACTTTGTAATTTGTTGCTATAAGAATTAACTCTTGGGGGCTAAAGAGATGGTTCAAGGGCTCCTATAAGACTCTGCCTCAAAAGCAAAAAGTCCTGAATTTGGATCCCAGGTCCCACATAAAAACTCCAGACAGAAATGACGGTGACCTGCACTTCTGGCCCTAGTGGGAAATCCCACAGTGAAGCAAAAAGGAGGTGGAAGCAATCTAGGATTCCAGGAGTCACCCTTGACCACAGGGACACACAGTGCCCTCTGACACTGACACACACACACACCACATACACACACACACAAAATAAAAAAAATTAACTCTCTGTCCATAAAATTTTCTATATATTTCTTATACATTCTTTTGAAAACTTTTTAAAAGCAATTTCCCAGCTTTAGCTTTATTTTATTTAGTTGTTTTGTGAGACAAGGTCTTACTGTGTTGTCTAGGCTTCCCTGAACTAGAGATCCTTCAGCTATAGTTTCCCACATGCTGGGATCACAGGCACATGCTTGGATGGTGTTTTTATTTAATTTTGAAAAGGTGTGGAACACATATAAAAGCAAATATTGAGTTTTAACTGTAGCAGCAGATGAATGAGCTTTGAAATTTCTATTATAAAAATTTTCCCCTTTTTTTCCAGTAGTTCAGCCAATATCAAGAAAATTATTGTACCGCTCTAACATTATTGAGACTAGCTAAAATTATATCAAGCAACAGAAACTTAGAAACTTTCAAAAACTGTATTCTTGTTATTCCCATCCTTTGCTCTGTATTTTACCATTTAAATTATTATTTAAAAAGTTCACAGCTACTTTTCTATATTTGCTTATTTATTTCTGAGACAGTTTTATGTAGCTCAGACAAGCCTCAAACTTTGTAGCAGAGGATGGCCCTGAATTCTTGAAACCACTATGCTCGATCCTTTTCTAATAGTAAGTTTATTTTGACTCAATCATAGCAAGGTTTTTCCACACCCTGCTCCCCCAAATTTTGTCTAAATGACGTTAAGAAGCCTAAGTCACATCAAAAGTTTATCAGACATATTTCTGAGACATGAATGCTGAAAGTACTATTTTAAATATGCCCAGCTACAAAGTAAATTGTTTCTGTGTGAAAAGATATTGTGAACTCTGATCTGGGCTTTAGGTACAATTTCCTGGGTTGGGGAGAAGACTCAGGGGTTAAAGCATTTGCCTTTCACGGGCAGAAAAGGTGGCAGGTCTGAAATTTTGGCCCTGGAAGGCAGAACCTAAAAAACCCTAGAGCAAAGCAATATGGAGGTAGAACAATTCAGAATGATTCCCATTATTATCCTTGGGCCTCCACAGGCACATACACTCAAGGGCCCTCCTCCTTCTCTCTCACACACACAGACCAAAAGAGGGGGGGGGGAGAGAGAGAGAGAGAGAGAGAGAGAGAGAGAGAGAGAGAGAGAGAGAGAGAGAGAGAGGGGAAGAGAACTTTTAGTTCTGTTAAACTCTACATCACAGAGTTAGTTACACTGGGAAGAGAAAGACAAGGATGAAAAGGTGACCTCTGGCACATTATCATTTTCTTTAAAGATATGTCACACTTTTATAAAGAGTGTGCTTCAGTCATTCTTTCTTAGGACTCGTGCCTTCAATTTGGAATAAAGAATAGTTATTATCTCATATTTTAGGAGGCAAGGAGTGATTGCTATTATTTTTCACTCCATATATCCAACCTGTAGGCCATTATCTGAAAATTTAGCACAATTTTTAATGTTATGGGCAAACATATCCTGGTTGATGTAATAAAACCCATTTTACCTAAACATATTCCCACAATTCATTCTAATTTAGAATTTACCTCAATTTCATGGTATCATAGAATCAATATTATATACATCATTGCTCAAAATAGAATTATCAACTGACTGAATCTATAAAATCATCTGCAATGCATCTACCAACTATTAGTCTCCAAACCCTCCCCGGTTTAAACATAGTGATCACATGAAGAGATGAAGGTATACTGGCACACATGAAATATCTTCAATAGCTACCACGCAATCATAGTGTTTATAGTGTAGTTTCAAAATTTTATGGCATGGACACTAGAAAAGCCTCTTCCATTCCCGTTATAAGTTTTTAGATTTGTTGCTTGATCCAATTGCATAAAAAGTTCAAGATAAAGTACTTATCATTAATAATTGAAGATTGTGTAGAAAGTCAAATCTTAAACACAACTATTAACAGTATTTATTTGAAATGTACTTATATTTCTTAGGGATCACATAGGACTTAAAACAGTTTCTCTTAAAGATAAATAAAGAAAATATTTACCCTCATTTCTGGTTCTATCCGTAAACAGTAAGGCTGATTCTGATACTGTTGAATCTCTCCAGTAATTTCAGCCACTTTCCTCCTCTTACTGAAATTGATTAAATCCTTTCCTTTCTTTTTTAGAAAGTCATTATTCCCTTCTTCAGTCTTCAAAATGTTTGTTAAATATATTCCTAGTGAAAAATATTTAAAGTTATTTTAAAATTGGTTATTTAAACAAAATCATTTGAGGGAAAAAAACTGGCCTAATAAAATTGAAAGCAAAGTTCTCAGACTTCACAAATCTCCATTAAAAATCTTATAATACAGAATTTAAAATGAAAAGAAAATAAAGGCTATTACTCCTTAGTATATTAAAGAAATGACAAGCTAAGCATATGCAAATCCTGAGTGTTAAAACTATTCTAACCACATTTTTAAGCATCCGATTTAAAATATTTAATGCCAATGATTGTTCAGTAACTAACAATAAGTAATTTTGAGAAAGAAAAGTACAAACTATTGTTTTTCAGAGAGCAAAATTTAGATGAAAAATAATTATTTCTCATTCTTGAAATTAGGTATTTCTAGCAGTCACGGCTAGGGGATGCTACCGGCACCTCCTGAAAAGGAGCCAAGGAGGCTACCACATTCTGCAATAATCTTGGCCTTTACTACAACCAATTTTTCCTTCTGTTTCAATAGTGATCAGATTGAAAAACCATGATTTAAATAAATCATTCAACCTCAGTAATAGTCACGTGTTATATAATTATATTTAGATAAATCATGGTCTATACGTACAACAGTGGTACATAAAATCACAAAAGTGGGCTTGCGCAAGGTGCTGGGTTTCATTTTCACCCACAATTTCAGTCCACACCCCTTTCTCTTTCTGCAATAGATGGGAGCTAAAAAAACTTTCTGTAGCTGTTGTACTATTATACAGTACAATGTATCACTCAATTGTCTGGTGTCACAGGTATAAACAATCATACTGATGCTGCTTATCATATAAAATAAACCAATACAAACATATCGGGTACAAAATATTTTATAATGACAATAAATGGCTATGTTAGTAGTTTATGCATCTGTTATGTTATGCTAATATCATTAGGATACATTTCTATTTAAAAAGTAAAATACATTATAAAACAATGTACTGTATAACACAAATCTTACGTTAATATTGTGTCTTAAGGCAGGGCACAATGGTTTACATCCACTGGTGCAGAAGTTTAAGATTAACTTCATCAACATAATCAAGACAACATCCCAAAGAAAATAATCCCCAAGAGGCCATGTTGTATAATTGACTAGTACCATTTAGTTACATTCACATGCACTCTATGATATTTGCATGCACAAAATTGTCTAATGATGCATTTTTGCAGAACATGCCTACCACTAAGAATAATTATATTTAATAAAAACATGCCAGACTTATGCATTAAGTAATACAGATAAAAAATTTTAAATGCTTATGACTTTAAGAAGCAATTATCAAGATCTTCATTTTAAGCAAAGAGTTTTAAGGTTGGTTTATTGATACAGAAAAACAATAAATATGGATAAGTTAATAGAAGGACAACCTGTTTTTAACTAAAGGCTGACCTTTCTGGATTGTAACTTTCACCCTCAAATATAAAACCTATATAAGCGACTTACCAAAAAAAGGCACGCAAGGTGGATTGATTGATTTAAGTTTTACTAGGTATTTTTTAAAGTGATCCTGACTTAATTCCACAGCTTCATCCAAAATTTTCCGTTTTCTTTCCTGCAATGCCTTTAAAACATACAAGTTGAGTATAATTCTTGCATAGAATTTAATCATATTCAATGTATATAGATTTTAGAACTTATAAATTTTATAAATACTTAACAATCATTTTAGAAATTATTAATAATATTTACTTGGGAACTTGTCCAAATTGAGTTTTTTTACCCAGGAATGTAAAATCTAAAAATTCAGTTTGCATTACACATTAAAAGATTAAGCAACAAAAAATTCTTCCTCAAGATCTTGCTATTTATAATCTTGATGGGTTTCAAGCTATAGGTGTAGGAAAGATGAATTATACTTCAGCATCAGTTTTCCACTGAAAGTTCTTTATAGGCTAAAGACTAGGTTTTAGCAATGAGAAAACTTGTGGGAGGGTAAGAAAACTGGAAGAAAGTTTAGTGAATGAAGTAAACAAGCATTTTTCATTATTATATTTTCTTACTGAAAATTATCTTATAATCTGAAGAAGAGTATAAACAAATTATGTGCACACATAAAATCCACCGTAAACATACTTGATGGGAACCAGAAAATGTGCTTAAGCTAAGGAGAAAACTAAAGTGATTGTTTCATAGCTTTTACTCAGTAATGTACACAAGTCCCAGCTAACATGGGTAAGGGGAAAAAAAGGAGATTAGGATTCAAAAGAGAAGTTATCATCCACAGAAGTTTTATGACTGCCTATACATAAAAAACCCCAAATCTATATACAGAACATAATGAGAGAACTCAACAATGTTGCTGTATGTAAAAACCAAAACAAAAATCACCTGTATCTGCAGATATGAAAATCTTTCACCAAAAAGGAGATTGTGATTTTAAAAAATATAATTAATCACGGATAAAGTCTCTGCCTTGCAGGCAGAAGGTTCTGAAATCAGATTTTGGATCCTACGTAAAAAATGGCAGGTGGAAATGGGGGACAGCCTACACTTCCGGCTGTGGAAGATGGAACCTGGAAAGGGGTGTGTGTGTGTGTGTGTGTGTGTGTGCGTGCATGCGTGTGTGTTTGTGTATGCGTGTGCGCAACACAAAAAGAGGAGGAAAGGAGGAAGGGAAGGGGGAGGGAAGAGAGAAACCAGTTTCTAACTAAGAGTTCTCTTTTCTGAGATAAGGTTTTACTATGGAGTACAGGCTAGTCTTGAACTTATGATCCTCATGCTTCTCTCAAAGGGTATGAAGTTCTCAAATTAATGAAAGAGACAAAATTTCAGAACCTACTAAACTGGATAAGAAACATAAAATAGGAGCTAGGGAGTCGTGGAGAAGGCTCCACTGGTTAAGTGTTGCCATGAAATCATGAGGATCTAAGTACAATCCCCCAGAATCCACACTTGCAATTCCAATCACTAGGGAGGCAGAGACAAGTGGATTCTTGGGGCTCTCAGGTAGCCAACCTAATCTACCAGGTCCCAGAGAGAGAGATCCTGTCAGAAAAGAAAAAAAAGGAAAAGGATGACTCCTGAATACCGAAATCTGAAGCTGGTCTCTAGCAACTTTGTACACACACATGCATTCACACACAACTTTTTAAAAAATGCCAAATAAAATAATATAGCTTTTAGATACAAATATTAAAACTATGGGCAAAAGTAAGATTTAATAGCATAAAATAATGAGCCATTCTAAGGGTAAGGAAGAAGATGGAATTGGAAATGCTTTTAAACAGGATGCCAGGTTCCTTATATCTTACATATACCTTTACAAATACTGTTGCCCAGTATTTATTTGTTTATTTGTGTGTGTGTGTGTACGCGCGTGTGTGTATACATGTATCGTGTATTCCTGTGGTGGCTCAAGGATGACTTTGGGAAACATCCTGGATGTTTCAATCTGGATTTCCCAGGCTCCGCCCACAAGGGCCAGAAGTGCAGGCCACCATTCCTGCCTGGATTTTTTACATGTGACCTGGAATCAGAATTCAGGATCTTCTGCTTTCGATGCAGAGTCTTAACCCTGAGCCATCTCTCCAACCTATGTCTCTTTTGTTATATTAATGTGGAATTATATATTACAATCATTCTGAAGCATTATTTTTCCCCCCAACACAAGTATTCTTTCAAGGAGTTGTGCAGAAACCCTATTCACTTATCTCCAGCTGAACATTATCCCTTACTGTAAGTGTAAGATAATGTATTTACTTGTTCTCCAGTTGAT
The DNA here is from genome assembly GCA_023101885.1 of Typhlomys cinereus. Taxonomy (NCBI): domain Eukaryota; kingdom Metazoa; phylum Chordata; class Mammalia; order Rodentia; family Platacanthomyidae; genus Typhlomys; species Typhlomys cinereus. Next base: position 1,404,412 of record JALPQD010000290.1, on the reverse strand, counting down.
GTTACCCAGATTGTTTCTTATTTTCTGCTATCATAACCAGTGATATGTTTTTGGCCTTATAACTTTACAGTTTGGTGTGTTTTTAAGTTTGTTTGTTTTTTCTTTAGAATTCTAGGTCCAAGAGTATATACATTTTAGTTTGATTTCCAGAAAGATGGAAAAAAGTGACATTCCTAATGGCAATGTTAATATAACTGAGTCTCTACCATGTTAGTTTTCACTTGGAAAAATACCTTTGAGGGAATGAAAGCAAAGAAACAACCCATAAATGAAGAGATTTTTATTTATGAGCTCTATATTAAAACATTATAATTTTTAAAATTAAGATGTAGACAAAACCAAATAGAAACTAAGGAAACTATAGACAGCTTGACTATGTTTTACTATCTTCAGCAAAAAATTCACATAAATCAATAAAACGAAAACATCTACAAAAGAACTGACAGGGTATGAACAGATAAATCATAAAGAAAGATGTAAGTGGCTAATAAATACAGTTAAGAAGATTCAGGCTTGTCAGTTATGTTTAAAAATACAACTAAGTGGGAATTTTTACTTTCAAAATATTTTATTTATTTGGCAGAATGAAAGAGAGTGAGAGAAAGGAGGACTGAGTGGAAGAGGAAGGAAGAAAGGAAGAAAGGGAGAGAGGGAGGGAGAAAGAGAGACCAGGCATGTACATGCTGCAATGCATGTATGGAGGTCAGAGAACAACTTTCAGAAGTTGGGAGAATATTTATTTCTGATCCATTAAATCTGTAAAACATTTAATGCAGGAATGCCCAGATGCATTTATCATTTTTGCTAAAAAAATCCTTAGCAAAATTATCAAAAGTCTTAAAAATGAATAAATACTCTGACCCAGGACTTACTTCTCTTGTTCAATTTATTCTAGGGAAATACAGCTCATAAAAACTTGTACAGATGGATGATCTATAATGTTATTTATCCTAATAAATAAAACTCAGAAATATTTTAATCATCCCAAAACAGGATGATGGAATAAAGATTTCATCCATGTTTGGCTAATATAAAATCTTGTTTTTGAAGGCAAATTAAAATGAAACATGAGAAAATGAAGTCATAACAATTTATTTTTAGAAGGCACAAAATATCTTTCTATACTTCTGTATTTCCTGAATCATCTATGGTAAATACTAAACATATTGTTTCATAATCTAAAATAAAGTGTTTCAGAAAGGTTCTTTTTTGACCATGTAAGAAAAGTGATTAAGAAGTTACATGAATATTAAAAGTACTTTTTAATCCTTTATCATTTATGAGAAACTATCAACATACAATTGAAAAAAATCTATACTAACTAGTGTATACTGCTATCTATTTTAATATATTCCTTCTATTTAAAGGAAAAGAAAGATTTATAGAGGACTTATTTAAAATATAGATAGTAGAAGTAACCTTAATTTTATTTTTTCCCCAAAGGATGAAATAGTTTAAACATAAAAACTTACCTCAAAGGTATGGTCTAGTCGGTATACTGGCACTGAATACACTGCACTGACTATCTCCAATACACCATTGAAATTATTCAAATCTTGAAAAACTTGCAGAATTTCTATAATTCTACTAAGTATTGCCACCCGTTCTTCAAAATTTTCTGCTTCCACAATACATCTAAGAACAATGATAAAATATTCATTTTTTACTAAAGTTTATAAACAGAATTTTAGTTTCAATATGATTAATGACTATTAAGTATCGCTAAAATGAAAAAACTAGGCTGGGGAGATGGCCCAGGGATTAAACTGCTTATCATGCAAGCAAGAGGATTGGAGTTCAGAATCCTAGATGTTACGTAAATGCTGGGCATTTATGACAGCCCGCCTGTAATTCCAGACCTGGCAGGCAGAGTCTGGGAATCACCAGAGCAAGTTGGCAAGCTGGACTAACCCTGTAGGCAAGCTTTGGGCTTAACTAGAAACCCTACTTCAAAACAGTAAGGTGGAAGAGCAATTGAAGATGATTCTCTGTATCAACTTTGGACCTCCACACTCATGTGCAAGTGCACCCGAACACGTGTCCACACATATGTGTACATGCATATACACACCACACATATGTGTACATGCATATACACATGAACCACCTCCCCATATAAACACATAAAAACAGGGGAAAAGATGGAATAAATAAAAACTTACTTTTCAAACCAAAGGGTGAGATTTGTTGTATGACGAATCATTTTTAACAAATTCGGAGAATTTATTTCTTTATCTTCTTTGGTCCAGACACTCCCTACAAGTTCTGAAGGCTGGACTTTCCTGTAGAATTAAAAATAAATACCATTTACTCTCTAAAGGATTAGCATTCAAATCATGTAAATACTTCCTACAGCAATATAAAAAGACAGCACAAGAGGTAAGTTAACAATCATATGAAAAATATGAACAAATAATTCACACAGAAACAGATCCAAATAGGCGTCAACATGAAAAAAAATTATTACTCAGAAGAACATAGCACTACAAAATCCCTTTTTGCACCTGTCAAACTAATAAAAGACTGATAATACCAAATGGGTGAAAATATTTTATAACATGAGTTCTCCAAAACTGATACGGAAGTAAACACTGATAAGACCAACTTGGCAGGGGCTGGAGAGGTGGCTCAGGGGTTAAGCCTCTGCCTTGCAGGCAGAAGGTCCTGAATTCGGATTCTAGACCCCATGTATAGACGCCAGGCGGAAGCAAGGGGCGGCCTGCGTTTCTGGTCCTGGTAGGGAGGAGCCTGTGAATCCTGGGGCAGAGTAAACAAGGAGGAGGTGGAGGCGTCCATGGTGGTTCCCAAATTCACCCGTGGTTCTACACATACACATATGCGCGCGCGCGCGCGCACACACACACACACACACACACACACACACACGCGCACAATTGAATAAATTAATTTAAAAAATTATTAAAAAAAAAAGATCAACTTGGCAGTATCTCACAATACTGAAAATATACTAACAAATCAATCCTCCCATGTATATACTCAGGATAAGTTATACTAGGTTACATGAACACATTTATAATAATCAGAGAAATGTTGTCTACAAAATGAAAAACCCCAAACAACCTAGAGGTTCAGCACCAAAATAAACTATGGATAGCCATATAATGGGAACAACAAGTTATAGTTGAAATACTTAAGAACAAACAAGAGGAGATGGAGGCGTCCATGATGGTTCCCAAATTCGCCCGTAGTTCTACACACACACACACACACACACACACACACACACACACACACACACGCATACACACGCACAATTGAATAAAAAAATTTTTTTTTAAAAAATGATGGCTAAAACTGAAAAACAGCAATCTCTTCCCATTCATTCACCCTCTCTACTCCTGATGCTTTTACAGGTTGCCTTATGGATGCTAGGCTCTTGAGACAGTTAAATGAATAGTGTATTACGTGTGTAAGGTTTTTTTTTCCTTTCATTTATAACCTAGAATCTGTGATGACTGAAGGCTTTGCAGTAACATCTCCCTGTTGAAAACATGCCTCTACCATGATCTTTCCATCAAAACATTTTCTGAATCCAGAAGTCCCCCTTTTGAATTAAAAATGCCATTATCAGGTGTGACAGTATAAACCTGTACTCAGCTCTCTGGGTATATGCTCAGAAGTTCAAGGTTAGCCTCAGCTACATAGCAAGTTCAGGGCTAGTCTGGGCTACATGAGACCTTATCTCAATAAAAATAAAATAAAGCAGAGACATACAAATACCCTTTAGATGCTTATCTTCATTAAGCAGGTCTTTTAAAAAACAGATTATGTAGGATTGGAAGCAAAACTATATAAACTTTATCTTTCGCTGGTCTGGTTTGAGCTGATTATACTATTCAGAATCTGACTACATCAGCAGTGCTTATAAATGTCACAGTTGAGAATGTCATGTTGTATTTTATGTAATGTTGAATTCAGGCAGTTTTAAATCTATGTATTTAAGTACATATTTATATATATATTCTTGATAGGTAAGCATGAAAGACCTGGAGGGTAACAAAGCAAATAGTACTGGGTCAAGTTTTTTCTCATAGAATGACTGTTACCGGTGTGTGTGGTCTAGGATCAGAACTCAGGACCTTTTGCCTGCAAGGCAGAGGCTTAACTCCTGAGCCACCTCTCTAGCCCCGATCATTTTTCCATTAGGGACTGCTGGTTCCTAACATAGGCTTAAATAGAACTTAGCAGAATCTTTTACCTTTGTAAGAGATTGTGGTTAAAAGCTGTGCTATAATGAATGATTCCAGGCCAGCTAAGGATACATAGTGTGCTCCAGGCCAGCTGGAGCTGGTTAAGTCCCACTCTCAAAACAAAAATTCAAACTAAATCACGCAGCTCAGAACAATAAATGAGCTATTTTTTAAAATTTACACATATTTTAGCAAAAATATTTTGAAAACATAAAAGGTTCTTGAAACAAAGTAAGAAATTAACATAATCTACCTGTAGAGATCAGATTCCAAAAGTGTTAGCTGTCGTGCAATTTCTATTGGATGAAGTGTCATAAGGTCAAATGTTTCAAACTGTCCTGGTCGACTTATATGCCATTCAATTGGTGGAGGTGGACTTTCGAATGTAATATTATGGCTTATTCCATTTGCCTGAGCTTGCTTCTTCCTCTTGATGATCTTAGCAATTGATTCTACCCATTTCTTCATAGCTTTCCCTGAGGAAAGAACACACAAATGGAAACACCTTTTTTTTTTTTTGACAGACGTAACTACAAATCTTCTATACTTTTTAGCTTTCACTCAGCTTCATCAGTAACTCACGGTCAATTTTTGCTGAATGTAACACCACTTGAACCCTCTCTTCATTATAACTTCTAAGTAAATCCAAAATATTGTGTCATTTCTTTCATGTTTAAGTATGCTTCTTCGAAAGACTCTAAAATAACCATGATCCGTTATTATGTATAAAAAACTCATTTTCTTTCAGATAGCTTCTCACTATGCAACAAATGCCCTTACTTGCTTTTTATCTCCTCATCTTCCAGTTCTCACTATACACTATTCTAATCCTTCTGCTTCAACATCCCAAGTGCTTGGATTAGAGACATGCACCACCACTCCCTGCAAACCGATATCTTAAATCTTCAAATATTCAGTTAGCATTGAAATTTGATTATCTCCTACTTGTTTTCATATAGTTGCTTTGTTTTTAAAATGAATTTACACAGCAAAGGATTCAGTTAAAAGAATGTAAGTAAGAGGTTGTGGGAATGGAGATAGACTATGAGCCTAGATAGAAGTCCATGAAAGGGGAACAAAAGACACTGAGAAATTGGGGTGGTAGTGATAAATGTGACATGAAGTGGAAAGGAGGTAGTAAGGAGGAGGGAAAGAGAATAGGAACGAAGGTAGGGGGGCAGAAACCATACAAACAAAATTTGCTTGAAAAATGCCATAATGAAATGTAATTTTTCATAAGCAATAAAAGCTTTTAAAAATATAAGCAAGATTTATACATTGCATTTAGTCAACAAATCTCATCTCCTTTAATGTTTAGGGTCCCCTTTATCATTCAAAATGCTTGAAATTTATTTCCTGAAAAAATTGAATTACTTGTTCTGTGTGTTTGTCCTATGATTTTGCTCAAGTTTGCATTTTGCAATCTTACATCCATAGCATCATTTACTGTGTTTATATTATCTCCCTTAGATTTTCTGCAAAGCTGGGACACAGGCACTTGCTAATTCAGGATCAATGTTTTAACAGGAAAAACATGATGTCTGGTTATCTTTCCTTTTTTTTGATAGTAAGCATCAACTCATTATAAATCCTCAGAACTATTAATTTATTTGCATTTTGGAATAGTAATAAGGGATTCTGTTTGGTTATTAGTTTTCTACAGATGAAAAAAAATCAAATTTATCCTATGAACTATTTGGTTATCCTGAGGTATGATTGGTACAGAAAAAAAATCCCTTAAGACAATAACATAACCATTTACTTTATTTATTCCAATATATGAATTTTTGAATCTTAGTATAATCTAGTGTTCTCAGTAAAAACTCAATTTATTTTCAGCCCTCAAGAAGTGGAGGTAGGAAGATCAGAAGTTCAGGATCATTCTAGGCTATGTAGCAAATTCAAGGCTAGCCTGTGACACATGAAATTGTTTCAAAAAAAAAAAATTCAAACTTGTTAGTATTACAAACTTGAAGACACCCATAAGAAAAATGTATCTTAGATATCTCAAAGCTTGGGCAAAAGAACCATAGTCTAACTCTATTTTAAATAAAAAATCATTTGAAGAACAAATAGAGTCTCTGTTTCCTGCCTGCCATGAGGTAAATAGCTTTGCTCTATTATACCCTCTGCCAGGGTATTTTTTCAAATCACTGCCCAAAAATAATGGGGCCAGTCAAGTTCCCACTAATACCTCTGAAACCATGAGCCAAAATGAATTTTCCTGCTTTTGAAAAAGAAAAAAAAAAGAAACAAAACAAAGAAGAGGGAAAATGTGAAATGAGCTAGGTTTGTTTGGTTACAGAGTTAGATAAAAGACAAATGTGCTTAATTTAATAATACATACTTGATGACATGCACATGTGGTCAACTTGTTCATAACATAGGGTTTCATTTTACAGGTTGTGATTCTGAAATTTCAAATATGAAATATTGATTCTATTTATATTTATTATATTAGAATCTATTGATTCTAATATATTTCTATTGCAAAAAAGTATTCCTGGAATAACCTTCTAAAAACAAAAAATAGTTTCTTAACTAAAAGTCATACAATTTCTACAGTAAACTCATGTACAACATAATATTCAATCAAATCTTTAAATAATATACCTCTTACACTTGAAATGAAGGATTCTAGTCTTTCTAACAATTCCAAGTCTCTTTCAAAGTCATAAAAATGATGTTCAACCCAGTGGCGGAAGACATTTAAGATCCTGATAAAATGGAAAGAAAAATTTTAGTGAAACATATTCAGTTACACCCCTATTACTTGTCTAATAATTTAAAGAATTTCTAATTTGAAATTAATATTATGCATGTGTCAATAAGATGAAGAAAGGTGGTTTTCAAGTTATTATATAAATCAGTCACAATACAAAGGTATTACATAAATAAGTCACAATAACATTTTTGTTTCATTACTTTAAAAATTTACCATGTCCATGTTAGTTTTCATAGAAAACAATTTCTCAGACTTAAATACCTAATTCCCATTGTTTGTCATGCTACTTATACATCAGAGTTATTGTATGTCTGACTACACAGTGGTGTAGTGAATATTTCAAGAGCCTCAAGTTTATACCTGTGATCAGGTATAAACTAGAGGGTAACAATTTTATTCAATTCAAACAGTTCTGTTTTCCCTTTAATCAATACAATTCTAAATCATTACACCAAAGAAAAGAATTTCATCATTACACTATAAAAGTTTCAGGCTATCAAAATATCAGTAAGAAAATCAATAGGCTAGCCAGTAGTTGGAAGAAAATATTTTCAATATATTTTTCCGTCAATGAACCAACTATATCCTTCCTACTCAATATAGTCCTTTACGTCAAGAGAAGCAGGGAGATTAACAGCTCAACAAAAACAAGATGTTTTAAATAGTTCTGTACACACTAAGTATGACTATTCAGTAAGAGTGAATAAAAAGTTTTCAACAGACATATAAATTAAAATCACAATGATATACCACTATGTAGCCAGCAGTATGGCTTAGATATAAAAACTGACATCATCAAATAGTGGAGAGCACATGGAGCAACTGGAACTCAAATACATTGTTGGTGACAATTTTTTTAAACAGGATTTTTCTTTTAAAATATTTTTATTAATGAGAGAAAGGAAAGGGAGAATGAGCTTGTGCAACTGTATGGTCTTAAACTTGCTCTGCAGTCTGGGCAGACCTTGAACTTTCATTCCTCCTGTCTCAACTTCCTCAGCATCTGCGATTACAAGACTGTTGCCACCAGGCCCTGCTATTTCTGAAATTTTATAGGATGCATATTTGCAACCATCAAAACACTGAAGGTATAGAATAACACATAACTTTCACATCTTCCCTTTTCTCAAAAAAATCTTGCCATTATGATGGTCTGTTATTTTGCATTTTAAGTACAGTATACAGATACAGAACTGAGAGCACAGAAAGCATTTAGAAATTAAGCTAAAAATTATATAAGTCTAAAACCTTATTCCTTCCTTCTAAATAGCAATCTTTATGTATGCCTCGTATAAGGAAACTTAAGTGCAGATTAGTGGAATGAATCACAGCTAAAAGAAAATTTAATTACTTCTTTATTCTTGATAGGTAAAATAATTTCAGCTTATGTAAAGACAGTCACACTAAGAGGTATGGAAGAATTATCATTTTCTTAAAATTACTTGTATTTGTGGTAATTATCTAGGACAATAAATAAATAATAAATTGAGTTCCAAAGTTCCAACAATAACCAAGGATACAATGTTTAGAGAAAGAAGCACACACACATACACACACACACACAATTAATCTAATAACTCAGTTTCAAGTATTTCTACAAGGGGTAATAATACTTTGGTTCTCATTTGAGCTATTAAAGACTAATCAAAAGAACTTCCACTTTATGTATGTGTAGGTTTGTGTACAAAAGAGCAATTGAGTGTAGGTGCCAGTGGAGGCCCAATGTTGACATGGGGAATCACCCTGGATCATTCTAGCTCCTTACTGTTTTGGTCTGAGGTGTCCCACGCCCATCTTCCAAGACCATAAGCCTGGCATTTTACATAGGATCTGAGGACCCAAACTCAGGTCCTTTTGCTTGCAAAGCAAAGGCTTTAACCCCTGAGGCACCTCTCCAGTCCTGAACTTCCAATTTTCAAAGCTTAGTAGGAAAAAAAAAAATGCTAGCTAAGAAAGTCAGATATTGGTTTCAATCCATCCTGTCACTCCAATTATATAACATATTTCAAATTAAAATGGGAACAAAATTTATGCTATGTCCCTAATATTACAAAAAACCATTGTGTTGCAATACAACAGAAAAACTGAAATACTTAGCATAATGCCTGGCAACTAACAACTTGCAGTTGCTAAAATTAAATACATTTTTCAAAAATGATTACAATGATTAAAGTAAAAATTTTCTATATATTTTGAGAAAGGGAAGACAAATAGAAAAAGAGCTAGAGCATCCACAAAAATATATACATTGTGAAAGAGTTCAGAATTATTACAGTAACAAAATGTGATACGAAAAAAAAAAAAAAGGATAGGGACTAGAGAAATGGCTCAGGGGTTGAGCCTCTCTTCTGCCTTGCAAGCAGAAGGTCCTGAGTTCAGATTCCAGGTCCCATGTTAAAAAAAAATAACACCAGGTAGAAATGGTGGCGGTCTACAATTCTGGCCCTAATGGGTGGAATCTGGGAAATCCCAAGGTTACCGTTGGTCCTCCACAGGGGCACAGAGTGCCCTCTGATACATACACACACTCAAGTGCACCCAAAATAAATAAATAAATAAAATAAAGCTTGAGACACAGTCTTATAAAAATAACAAACAGGTGTTCCCAGTGACTAAGCATAACCAGGTCATAGGTTGATGAGGCAAATAACGTGCTATAGTTTCTTCAGAGAAATAGGAAATTAAAAGCTATCGTGGTGTAACAGTAAAATTTCAACTATGAGCTAAGAACTTATATGTGAACTATATAGCAAAAATTATAAAAAATATAAATATTCAGGTCAAACCTAAGTTGTACAGGTTGGACATATTCCTTGCGAAATCTTTTAAGATCTGCGCCAACTGGTTGTTCTCCTTTCTCTATTGCCAATTTGTCTGCTTCAGTAGGTTCTGGCTCTGGAATTTCAAATCTAAGAATAAAATCAAAAGGAGAGAAACTTGTTTATGCATAAATTAAGATTTTGAATACAGAAAAAAAATAAATGCAGATACTGTCTATGCCTGCCTATAGGTATTACATACTTCAAAAAATTGCTCTATGACTCTTCAGTACTAAGGTTTTTATATTTTCATTTTTAATAAAGAAAATTTATAACTTGCACTGGTCAATACAAAGAAATTTCATGGAAAAATCCAAGAAAGATTCTACAACTTCTTTGAAGAACATGAAAAATAAATGGCAACTTCTTTAAAATTTTTTTTTCCAAAAGAGTTTATATAAGGCTAAAAAAATCAAAGATATAAAAGCAAAAACCTTGCCCACTCATAGAAAACATAGCTTAATATAAGTGCAATAGCATGCTTTCCTTAATTTAGACACAGGCATGTAACTAAGATCTTCTAATATGTTACACTGACCTAGTCTAGTAAATTTATTTACATAGGACAACATAGCAACACAGAGCAAAATAAGATTGCAGCGAGATTTTTAAGTGCTAAAAACTAGTATTATTTGAGTGTACATTTTAATTTTTAAAGTTCAAAATATTAGAAATAACCACTCAATACTAAATTAAAAAATCAGTTCAAAATCTAATACTTAAGGTAAAGTGCTATTTTATGTGTGATTTTAAAAAATAAAACACTTTTAGAGATATATATATATTAATATTTAGAGGAAATACACAGTCTAGAAGCTACTTCAAAATAATCCTGAGTTGGATCCTGGGTTAGAGATATGGCTCAGGGGTTAAGACTGACTTGCAAGCAGAAGGTCCTGAGTTCGGATCCCAGGTCCCATCTAAAAACGTTAGACAGAAATGGCAGTGGCCTGCACTTCTGGCCTGGGTGGGCAGAGCCTGGGAAATCCCAGAGCAAAGCAAAGAGGAGGTAGAAGCAATCCAAGATGATTCTCCAAGTCACTCTTGGTCCTCCACAGGGATACACAGTGCCTCTAATACACACACACACACAAACACAGACACACACACAATAAATAATATAAAAAACTATACTGGTTGTGTAATTTTCAAAGTTAGATGATGGCCAAATGTTATTATATCAATCTACTCTCATATATAAAATGAAAATTTCCTTACCAAGTTATTCCAAAAGCAAAAACAGAAAAATCCTTAAAGAGAATAAATTTTACTAAAACACATTTTTATCCTCTAAATTTGGTATTTTTATTTGCCATAAAAGTTGAAAGAACCCAAATAAAAAAAAATTAAAAAAAAAAAAAAAAAAGGGGGCTGGAGAAGTGGCTCAGGAGTTAAGCCTCTACCTTGCAGGCAGAAGGTCCTGAGTTTGAATCCTAGACCCCACGTATAGATGCCGGGCGGAAGCAGGGGCGGCCTGCGTTTCTGGTCCTGGTAGGGCGGAGCCTGTGAATCCCGTCTGTGGTTCTACACACACATGCACGCACAATTGAATAAATAAAAAAAAATTAAAAAAAAAAAAAGTTGAAAGAACCCTTATAAAACAGATTCAGTGAATACTAATTGAAGAAAAGAGCAATCCTGTTAGCATAATGGTAAATCTGTTCAATAACTATCAAAGTATGTACTACTAGGAACTTTGCAAAATAAAAAAAAATCAATATAAGCGAAATTATGTTTTTCTTACCGTTCAATCAGTAAGCTTAGCAATTCCTGTGGCTTACAAAATGATCGATATGTAGTAAGAAAAGTACGAACAAAATTTGGATCTGTAAAAAGAGTACAAACAGATTTCTTCTTCGATTTATACAGTCTAATCAAAGTAGTACAGCATTCTCCTAGTGTGGCTTAAATGTGATTTTTTCTTTTTTTGAGACACAGTCACATAAATCCCACGATGGCTTCAAATTTTCTATATAGTCAAAGATAATCTTAAATATATGATTCTCCTCCCTCCACGTCCCATGTACTGGGATTACAGGCATGCACCACTGCACCCAGACTAAATGGAACGTTTCTAGATAAATGAGGACTATTTTCAAGCTTAAAATTCACAAATAAACATATTTTATAAATACTTACTAATTAATATTACATTTCAGAAATGTTCAACTAATTGTTCCTTTTAACTTTTTTTTTAACTATTTTTATATTTTGGAGACAATCCACTTTTTTCTCAACTCTGAAATAATTTTTCAGCATTCTAAACAGTTGCTATATTCTGGTGAGATGATTCAGTGAGTAAATGCACTCACTGTGCAAGCCTGACAACTGGAGTCCAAGTCCACATGGTGGAGGGAGAGAACTGACTCACACAGTTGTCTTCTGACCTCCTCAAATACAGCTGTGTCATATGTACCCTTCCCCCACAGTAATAATACAATTAAAATGATTTTTAAAAAAAAGTTTTGGGGGGCTGGAGAGATGGCTCAGGGGTTGTGTCTTACAAACAGAAGGTTCTGAGTTCGGATCCCAGGTCCCACATTAAAAAATAAATAAATAAATAAATAAATAAATAAATAAATAAATAAAGTTTTGGGGGACTGGGATCTGAACAAGAAGGACCTGAGTTTGGATCCCAGGTTCCATGTAAAAATGCTAGGCAGAAATGGCAGTGGCCTGAACTTTGGGCCTTGGTGGGTGGAGCCTGGGAAATCAGAGAGGGAAGCTAAAAGGAGGTAGAAGCGATGCAAGATGATTCCCAAAGTCACCCATGGTCCTCCACAGGAACATGCAGTGCCCTCTGATACAAATACACACACCATACAAGATAAATAAATAAATTATATATATAATATATATATTATATATGAAATTTTGGGGCCTCCATTAAGTAAGCACTTAAAGTTTCACATACCTGCATACATATGGTATGTTAACCTTTCAATTAACTTCACCACAGTGCCTCCTTTAATAATGGGGATGCCACTTCTACTCTGCAAATTGTCTTCAAAAACGATGTTTTCTTCAGAGTCTTTGACCACAAAACGATACATCTCTGGACTTGGTAATCTCAGTGGCTGCTCATTTTCTTCTTTCAATAATACAGAATCTAGCATTCTATCTAGAGTACTACGATAATGAAGAGAAATAAGAGCAGCCATCCAATTATTTTTCTCTTCAGCTGATTTGGCAGCAAATATTATGCTGTTTTCATCTTTGGACACTAATTCAAAAGCATGCTTGTATTCACAAGTATCTTCTTTGTCACAGATTTGTATTTTCCTCATGACAAACTTCTCTTTCAATCTGTACTCTGCACTACTGTAGCCCGGCAGCCGGGTCTGACAATGATTAGATTTACAACTGATCATCAGGCCATCAAAGAGGAAAATATGCCTTTCATGTTTAGCACCAATTCTTGTCAATGGTCCCTCCATTATGAATTCATTACAGCACTGACCAATATCTTTGCCTTCCCACCCATCTATATTTTTCTGAATTTCATTCATTTTTTTGATAGCCAGGTGCTTGCTTCTTAATTGACGATTATAGAAAGGGCAAACAGGATCCCTAAAAAAAGAAAAGGAAAAGAAAGAAAAAAAGCCAAAGTAAGTTTAGCTTTTTCAATCATTAGGTAATCCAAATGGCTTTGAGTGTAAACTACCTCAAGTTAAGTGACAGAAATAATAAAGTGGGCAGGAGCCACTGCTCAGTGGTAGAGCACAGACTCGGCACTTGAAAAGCCCAGTGTTCAATCCCCAGAATTCATAAAAAATTACCTAATATTAGACTTTATATATAGCATTGGTTTCTTCTAATCTTTTAACTGAATAATGAATTACTTATAATTTATTATGATGCTGACAATAAAAGAGAAATACTATGAGCTGTATATTTCATTCCTAATTCCATAAAAACTAAAATTATAAAGAATCCTACATTTCTTATAGCACAGATTACACAAAAATGTAGTAATTGTGTTTTTTGATTAAATCTAAACAATATGTCAATGGTAATTTAAGACTGAAACAAAAAGGGTGAAAGAAATGCATAATGATCAAGAATGCAAACACTATAAATCATACTTCTTAAAAAAACAGGCACCGCGCACAGTGAAGTACACAGAAACATTCATATTTTGAACAGTCTAGAATTACCCAGGTCGGCGTCTAGGTGAATACTGCTTGTAAATTCGGTCCATACTACCTTGGAGATTCATGAGAGCTGTAATAGCTTGATTCAAACATTCTCTGTCTTCTTGCTCTTCACTACATGCTTTTAATTGCTAAGAGAAAAAGAAAAAAAAAGATGAATCAAAACTGTGCTATTTGATTCTTCCTTCAACTTTTCTATAATTAAAGAAAGGAACAACAAATTTAAAATATGTCTCATGTTGTAGTTTAAATGTGAAATGTCTCCAATAGACTCGTGTGTTTAAGCACTTGGGTCCTAGCTGGTGACACTTGGAAAGGTTGCTGAAACATTAGGAGGGTAAAGCTTCTCAACGTGAACTGGGCTGGAGTTTTCATAAGCTGGGCTCACGTCCTCCTCTCTCTGCTTTCTGGCTGAATGAAATGAGCAATGAGACCAGCTGACCTGGGCTCCGCTGCCATGCCTTCCCCACTATTAATCTGTAATCCAAAATAAATCTTCCTTCCTTAAGTTGCTTCTTGTCAGACATTTAGTTACAGCAATGAGAAAGATAACTAATACACTTGACAAAAATAGCTATAATTTTATATAATTATATTTTACCTCCTCATCCCTCAAAACCAATACTTTTTTTTTATGGGAAAATAATACCGCTAGAAAGTAAAAAATTAGTAAAAAAAAAAAAAAAAAAGCAACTGAAAACCATCCATATGCACATATAAAATGATTCCCAAAATTATTATATATTATCTGATGAATATTGTTTCAACAATTTCAAAAAAATTTACGTTTTTGTTATACAATAGAAATCACATTACTAACTTTAAAACTTCATATATCATAAACCTACCTGCAAGCAGACTATAAATTATTCTATTCACTTTTTAAAATATAATTTATTTACTTTCATGGCATAGCAGTTTATTCAGCTTGGGTAAGTACAAAGGTGAGTGGCAGGAAAAATCTGGGTTAAGTCATGAAAAGATGCTGCTAGGGTTTGGCAGTCCCTGAAGGATCTTGTGGTAAAGATTCCCTTGCCAGGTGACAGACGAATCATGATGGCTCCAACTTCACTAGCCGACTGATCCAGTGATGGATCATGACTGAACAGACTGTTAGGAATGGGGCCCAGTTGGAGAAAGTGTTACCGGATGACTGCAGGGTTCTTGTGTTCAGAGTCAAAGATGGAAACCAGAACACATGTAAAGGATTAAGGCACAGTTTATTAAAAGAAAGAATGGAGTGCACAGACTCCAGACATGGAGTACAATGAGGGGCAGGTGCCTTAGAGAACTCATGGACTCCAGGTATTGAATCCATGAGGGGCTGGAGCTAGAAATGAACTCACCAACTCCACATGTGGAGTGTCACGAGGGGCAGGCGCTTTTATTTATTTTTGTATGAGTATCAGAAGGCATTGTGTGCCCCTGTGGAGGACCAAGGGTGACTCTGGGAATTTTCCTAGATTGCTTCTATCTCCTTTTTGCTTCCTCTGGGATTCCCCAGGCTCTGCCCACCAAGGCTTGGGATCCAAACTCAGGACCTTCTGCTTACGGGGCAGAGGCTTAACTCCTGATCCATCTCTCCAGCCCCTTCTATTCATATTTTACATCACATAAAATTTAACCACTCTAATTAAGTATCAAGAAACCATGAAGGTCAATATTTTAAATAGTTAACAACCCTTAGGAAAAAAAATGTAAAATTCATTTGTTAATTACCCAATTTCTGGATTTATTCACACCAAAATTTCTCCTCTTGAAAGAAAGGAAGGAAATTTACCTTTTTTTAAAAAAATTTATTTATTCATTGTGTGTGTGTGTGTGTGTGTGTGTGTGTGTGTGTGTGTGTATGGGGGGTAGAATCACGGGCGAATTCGGGAACCACCATGGACGCCTCCACCTCTTCCTTGTTTACTCTGCCCCGGGATTCACAGGCTCCGCCCTACCAGGACCAGAAGCGCAGCCCCCCCCCCCCAGCTTCTGCCTGGCATCATACATGAGGGCTAGGATCAGAACTCAGGACCTTCTGCCTGCAAGGCAGAGGCTTAACCCCTGAGCCACCTCTCCAGCCCCCGAAAATTTACCTTTTAAAAAATAATGTAAGGCTGGAGAGAGGGCTCAGCAGTTAAACCGTTTGGCTTCCCATGCAAAAAGAGCATATAAAAAAAGCCAAGGAGGTTTGGAAGCCTTTAATTCCAGCCCCAAAAGATAAGAGTCTGGAAATCTTCAGAGCAAACTGACTAACCAGACTAGTCTTAATGGCATGTTTTTGGGTTTAATTAGAGAACGAAGCTCAAAAATAGACAATATGGTAGAGGAGCAATGGAGAATAATTCTCAATAACATCTTCTGGCCTCAACATGCACATTCACTCATGTGCATGTATGCCCACCCACATGCAAATACTCATACATATATAATATTAGGTTATGTTCTAATATTTCAATGTGAATTTGTAGAATTCTTCCATTTGTAGAAGAATTCGAAGTACTACCTACATGGATGCATACAGAAATTTTAATAAATATAAATGTATATTTATGTGAGAACAATGGGGGAAAGTATCACTTCAGAAAAAAACTTAAGGGTTGGAAAGATAGTTGAGGAGTTAAGACTCTCCCTCACATGCAGAAGGACCTAAGTTTGGATTCTGGATCCCACATAAAAAATGCCAGGCAGAGGTGGCTTTGGCCTGCATTTAGGATTGTAAGAGCCTAAAGATGGGGAGGAGCAACAATAGGCAAGATACTCCACAGAAGTTAGGGCCAAAGTAACCAAAATAGGACTTTGCATGACCTGCACAATGACTGACATGTCAATGGATCAAAGACACTAGGGTCCTTAGAGGCAGTCACAATAGTGTTCCCATACTACTGGGGGAGCACAAGAAAGGGCTCTAGGCAATGCTCCTTACACCTTATTAGAGTGGAGGATGCAGAGGGTAGTTTGACATTCACACTAAAGGTTGCTCCAGGGATGGGGGGGGGAGGAAGGGGACACTGGGAGAAAGGGAGGGAGAGGGTTGAAAGGAAGGGGAAAAGGGAGGAGAGAGCAAAGGGGTCTAGGGAGGGTGGGAGGAAGGGAGGGGACCAGAGTACCTATTAAGTTTGTATGAGTGGGAAAAAAAAATAAAAAATGTTTTAACACCCAAAAAAAGAAAAAAAGAAAAATAATGCTAGGCAGAGGTGGCTTTGGCCTGCACTTTCTGCTCTGGAAGGGGGAGCCTGAGAATCCCACAGTGAAGCCAAAAGGAAGTAGAAGCAATCCAGGATGATTCCTGAAGTCACCCTTAGGCCCCACAGGGACACAAAGTAGCCTCTGACACACACACACACACAAAACTTAAAAACTCAAATCAATTTTAGAATCCCGAATTAGAAATTTTGTGATGAATTAATTTCCCTTAGTTTCAAGAACAAATTCAAATTATTCAGCAATGGTTTCCCTTCCTCAGCAATAAATTAGTTGGATATTTCTTTCAAACATGACTTAGTATCTTTCATTATGCCCTAGAAATATTTCTTATATAGACCATAAAGGCATCTGATTAAAAAAAAAAAACAAACATCTGCACAAGCTTGATAGAAAAAGACTGTCTTAATATCTTAATCTCTGTATTAATAACTTAAACATTAAAAAGATAAAACAATCAAAATACCACTACAGGTATAAAAAATTAACAGTGCTTTACTATTCTGAATTTTAAAGATAAATGTTACTAACAAAATCATTTATTGTCTATAAAAGATTCTTATCAGTTCCACTGTAAAACTAAAAGATGGATGTTCATGATTGTCTTAGTAACTTCTCTTCTTGTGATATAGTACCTTGAATAAAAGCAACTTAAGAAGAAAGGATTCATTCTGGCTCACAACTCAAGGTTTATGGCCCATCATGGTGAGGAAGTCAAGGAAGCAGGACCTTGGAGTAGCTGGTCACATTGCCTCTGTAGTCAGGAAGATGAGTGATGAACGCTGCTCTTTTTTATACAGTTCAGGATCCTGACCCAAGGAACAGTACCATCCAGGTGGGCAAGTCTTCCCACTTCCATTAACTTAAGAAAGGTAATCCCTCACAGCATGCTCAGAGGCTTGCCTCCAAGGTCAATCTAGAGGTCATCAAATCAACAATTGACACTAGCTATCATTTTAATGTATTTTATAATTTTAGCAATATAAAAGTGCTTACAAATTTTTTATTCATATTGTTTTTGTTGACTAAAATCTCCAAATTATCATTAATACTGAGATTCTATCAAAATGAGAACTGTTTTTCAGTTCAGTGTTATAAGGATACTAAATTTTTTCTCTATTTAACTTTAATCTGTTCAAACAAATTCTTCTACATATCATTTTCCAAACAGCCATTAATAATTACATTGTTCTTTATCCTTTTCTGGTTGGTGGTTATTTTACAATTGTTGGAAACACATGCTATGAATAATTCTTACACGTGTCTCTTGCTACACATGTGTGCATTTCTCTAGAGTGAGTGTGTGTGTGTGTGTGTGTATATATATATATATATATATATATATATATATATGCTCAGAGCTAAACTGCCCAAGTGTACATATCTTCAAATAAAAAGCCAAACAATTTTCTAAAGTGGGTTGTAAACCTCCAGAATGCATGAAAATTCATGATGCCATTTCTGTGAACTTTTAAGACTGTTAAATTTCTGTCATCTAGTGTATGCGTGATGGTATCTTGTGATTTTCAATATTCATATCAGCAATAGAATAGCAAGTCTGGAATACATATATACAGCATTTTTGTAATCCTAGCATTGGGAGATCCAGTCAGAAGAATTAGGTATTCAAGGTTGTTCTCAGCTATAAGTGAGTTCAAGGGCTTAAATCAAGGTAGCTTAAGCTACCTGATTTCTTGTTTCAAAAAAAAAAAAAAAATATATATATATATATATATAGGGATGGGACTGTAGGTCAGTGTGAAAAACATTTACTCACAAGCACATAACCCTATGTTCTATCCCAGTACGGGGTGGGGGAGGGGAGAGCTTGATTTTCATATATATCAAGCTTTTCTTCTCCCTGTCCTCTTTAAGTTATTTAATATATATGTTTTTCATCAGCTATAACAGTGAACAACTTTCATAACAGTTAACAGATTTTCTTCAAATATTTAGGCTTTCACATACCTTAAAATAATTTTTAAAAACTATTTACTTTATATATTTTTAGTTTTAGGTTTGGCTAGTCAGATGGATACGTACATACTATATGTACGTATCCATATTTATGGGTATGGATATGGATATATACACGTATGGATATGTATGTATTCGGTGATATGTATGTTATTGTTTGGTCCAAACTAAGAGGAAAACCATACTGCATGTCAAAAATGTCATCTGCAAAAATTATTTCACAGTAAGTGAAAGTTAATCAAAGTTTAGAAAAGTAAATAAAAGTTTAGAAATTAAATGAAAATTCAGAGAACGACAGATACATGAGAATTATTATTTACTTATATATGAAACATGATTTAAAGACTGGGTATTTAAAATTAATTAAAATTGGAAGATAATTTTAAAAATATTCAAATAATTATAAATTTAAAAAATTTCAAGTAACTACTACTGTTAATAATTTGAGATCCTATGTATGAAATGACAGATAAATTATGAATTTTTTTACCAAATGGAAACCATCTGAAAATAAAATATATATTCTCTGAGATCTCTGGAAAGAAACTGAAAATTTTAATATATACTTGGGTTTTTTTATTGGCAGTGCTAGCAACCATCAGGGCTTCACATAAGCAGCACTCAATCTATCACTGAGCTCAATCCTTAGCCTTTAGATGATATATTTTTATGAAAAAAATACTAAAGATAAGGATCAGAAAGATCCTTAGCTAAGCAGGTAAAAATGCTTGCTGCTTAAGCTTGGTGAACGGACCTCGGGAATCATCCTGGATTGATCTACCTCCTTTTTGCTTCACTCTGGGATTTCCCAGGCTCCGTCTTCCAGAGCTAAAAGTGCAGACTGAGGCAATCTCCGCCTGGCATTTTTAAGTGGGATCTGGGATTCAAATTCAGGTTTTTCTGCTTGTAAGGCAGAGTCTTAACCCCTGAGCCATCTCTCCAACCAAAGCCCACACTTCAAAAGTGGAAGGAGTATATAGATTCTATAAATTTGCTCTCTGCCTTCCACATGTGTACTCTGGCATGCATTACCTTACCCACACTAACAACATTTAAAAACAATGATTGGACAAAAATTAGGTTTCAGGCTTCAGAAAATGGATCTCTTTTTGGTAAAAGAAGCTGTGACTTACCTTTAATAATTCAAAATAATGCCAACAATGATACACTGGCACCAGCATAAGACGTGGGAGGACATAACGAACTGCCTCCTTAAAGCCATCAGCAATGGACTGCAAAGCAAAGGAAATCATGGCATATTTCTGAAACCATGAATATATCACAGCAATGCCTAGAAAAATAGCTTCCAAAACTCAAAATAAAGACTTATCAAAATTATAATGGTAAACATAACTTACACTGAAGCTGAAGCATTATAAATCAAGTTTTTCCTCCTTTAAGTTACATACATCTTTTCATCGGTTAAAATGCTAAACAACTTTCACAATAGTCTTCTATGGAATTTTTCTAAACATTTAGGCTTCCACATATCTTAAATTTTTATTTATTTAATTAATTAATTTTTTTTGTGTGTGTGTGTATCACAGGGCCCTGTGTATGCCTTTGGAGGCCCAAGGGTGACTTCAGGAATTACCCTGGATTGCTCTACCTTCTCTTTGCTTTGCTTTAGAGTGTCCCAAGCTCTGCCTTCTGGAATGGGAAGTGCAAGACATCACCATTTCCTCCTGGCCGGAATGTGTGACCGGAATCTGAACTGAAGACCTTATGCTTGCCAGACAGAGGCTTAATCCCTGAACCATCTCTCTAAATCTGAAAACAATTTTTCAAAGCTATTTACTACACACTTACACACACTTTCAGCTTTAAGTTTAGCTAGTACTGTGGCACACACTTACAATCTCAGCACTGGGGAGACTGAGTTATGATATGACTGCAAGGTCCAACACAACCTAAAATACATACATAGACTCTAGCTCAAAAAAGAAAAAAACTTAAAAATAAGAATAAAAATATTAAGTGTAAATAATGACAAGGAATATATTTATAAGATGTTGATACTATAACTGTTTCTGAAATATATTTGCTCAATGAGAGAATCTCAGATTTACCTTATTTACAAAGAATTCTATAACCATTCAGTATTTGTAATGTTGAACATTAAGAATGGATCAAAAGAACTCAAGAAAGGAGCTGAAGAAATAGCCCAGTCAGGGTGTAGTGGCATATTATGAATCCAGTGCTGAGAAGGAGGAGAATGTTGATTCCAGTTTAACCTACTTGACATACTGCAGGACAGTGACAGAGACCCTGCTTCAAAAATTTTAAAAAATTAGGACAGTGCTAAGATTGCCTTCTGAGTGCTAAGTTGCACACCCACACACAAATCTAAAAGCCAAGAACTGATGAAATATTTTTTCTACTTTATAAAATGATGGTTTGATTGAAACTATTTGAAAGATAAAGACAGTGAGATATTTCCTTGTTTCATTAAAAAAAAATTAATATTGAATTTAAGTTTACCTGAAAGTGCTGAGCAACTGCAGGTCTGACCATCAACTTACTGAAGTGTTCATTAAACTCTGGTGAAAGAATGTCTTGTGATAATGTTTCATAAGGATCAAATGCTTGCTCCTATTTTTAAAAAAATGAAAGTATGCTAGGTTTAAAATAACATCTTTTCTATTAATAGGGTACAGATTATATGATGACAAATTTTTGTTCAATTTTTCAACTAGGGATCATTGCTTTCTGTTTTTTTAGTCTTCAGAGAAAAACAATTGATTATGGCTGCAGGAGATAAATTTTTAAATATGTTAAACATGAATGATAAGCAACAGATGATAAGAGATAATATGGTTTTAAAATAGTTACTCTATGGTCACAGATATCCAACTTTTTTTAAAAATATTTTTTATTTATTCAATTGTGTGTGTGTGTGTGTGTGTGTAGAACCATGGGCAAATTCGGGAACCACCATGGACCGCCTCCACCTCCTCGTTTACTCTGCCCCGGGATTCACAGGCTCCATCCAACTAGAACCAGAAACGCAGGCTGCCCGTGCTTCTGCCTGGCGTCTATACCTGGGGTCTAGGATCTGAACTCAGGACCTTCTGCCTACGAGGCAAAGGCTTAACCCCGGAGCCACCTCTCCAGCCCAGATATCCAACTTTTAAAACACACATTTTTCTCCTAAGTAAATTTAAAAATACATTTACTTATAAAAGAAAGCTGAGAACTCAAACTTATTTAGGTTTAAGTAAGTTTACTAAATGATACTTTAGAGAAAGCAAAATTTATACCTTTGTTTCATCTACTCGACAGCTTCCAACATTAAGAAAAGAAAGAAAAGAAAGAAAAAATACATAGTAAAATGACCACACAGAAAATGGCTGTACTGAGGAGGAGATATGGCTTAGTATTAAGCCTCTGCATCACAAGCAGAAGGTCCCAGGTCCCATGTAAAAAAAATTAGGTGGAAATGGCAGTGGACTGCACTTCTGGCCCTAGTGGGCAGAGACTGGGAAATCCCAGACTGAAACAAAAAGAGGTATAAGCAATCCAGGATGATTCCCAAGTCACCCTTAATTCTCCACAGGGATACATAGTACACCTTCTGATACACACATACATGCATGCATGCAAAATAAGAAAAAAAGGAGATGTCTATACTTTGTCCAATATTTATATTTAAACAAATTCTTATCTAATATAATGATCAATACTTCAAGCTGAGTCATAACTAAAATATTTGTTTCATCTTTGTACCTTATAAAACAGTTTTGTGTGTAGAAAATAAAGAAGTTCCAACAAAAATACAGAAAGAGTACAACTCTTGATCACTGCTAGTAGGAATGTAAAGTTGTACAGCCCCATGGAGAACAACTTGTCAGTTCCTCAAAAAGTAAAACATACCATCACCATATGACCCAGTATTTTCACACCTAAGTATATACCCCAAAAAATCAAAAACACTATAGCATTATTTACAACTATAAAAATGTAGGAACAATCCTAATGTGTGCAGCAAACAAGTGATCAAACAAAACATGGTAGTTGAGTTTCCTGATCAGAAATGCTTGGGACCCAGAAGTGTTGCAATTTAGAATTAGGAGGGCTTTGAAATATCTACATACATTTCATTAACTAAGCATCCCTAATCTGAAAATATGAAGTCTGAAATTTCCTTAAGTACAAAACTTACTAAATTTTGCTTCAAAGTGCTTTGAAGTTTGTATGAGCGGAAATAATAATAAAAATGTATATATATATATATATATATAAAACAAGTGCTTTGAAATCTAACATTTTTGAATGCTAGGCAGCATTTGAAAAGCTCTCAATTTCAAGGAGCTCGGATCTTTGGGTTTTAGATGGGATTTTCTAATATGCATACATGAAGTAGAATATTATTCACTTACAGAAAGGAAAAATGTTCTAGCATATGCAGTGCTACAGATGAATCTTAAAGCATAATGCTAAACAAAATAAATGGTAACAGGTAACTATCATATGAGTCTACTTATTTAAAATAGGAAAATATGAGCTTGCTAGGGAAGGGGAATAGGATGCTGCTACTGCTCATTGGTAGCTTCTATTTGGAGTGATGAATTAGTTTTAGAACTAGGCAGTGGTGATAGTCATATATTATTATGAATTTAATCAACATCCTGAACTACAACTTAAAAATAGGTAAAATGTTATTTTCTTGTATTCAAAAATAATATAGTATTTTTAGAAGGAAAGTATCTTTTAAGGCATGGCAAGTTAATGAGACGATAAATTAATGATAGCACAATACAGAAATTTTATTAAGAACTAAGGCCAAGGTCAGTGAGATATCTCAGCAGGTGTCTGCTTGAAGACCTGAGTTCAATCCCTGGAAGTCCATGTGGTGGAAGGAGAGACCTGACTTACAAAAGTTGTCTTCTAACATTCACCCATAGGCATTATGGCATGCATGTGTTCCTTCCATCTCTTTTCTCTCAGAAATAAAATTAAAAAATAATAAAGTACAGAATGTATACCTTAAAAAAAAAAAAAGAAAATTAAGCGCCGTATGTACTCCCTAATAGGTGGCTCCTAGTACCAAACTCACCCAGCCCACATTGAGACACTCAAAAGTAAACCTATGAAACACAGTAATTGCAAGGATTATGAACAAGAGAGATGGGTTAGGAGGGCCACACCAGAAACAAGGAGAGAGGAGACCATGTTACAGCAGAGAAAATAGGCCTCCATCAAGGTCTGCAAGTAAGTAATGAGAAACCTGGTTAAGTTCACAGACGTTCTTTCCTGATCTCACCAGAAGGGGAGGGCATATAGTCTAGCAGATAAAAAGTAATCATTTTGCAAATGGGTGATAGACCCCTCCCTCAGTGAGGTTTCCTACTCTTATTACATCTACCCTTGAATGTGCTATTACAACAAGACTCCAGTTTAACAGCTTTTTGTCTCTGGCCAGGGGGTGACATACAGTGCCCAGCAGAATGGAGTGAAGGGAATTGCAGGAGCAGCAAAACTGCAAAAGAAAATCAACAAACCACAATCCAGAACTTCAGAGACTATATATCAATCACATAGAACTAGGACAGCCTAATCTCTCCCCATCCTGGAGCTCAGGGACATTTGCGGAAGAGGGGGCGGTAAGATTGTAAGAGCAAAAGGATGGGAGGAGCAACGATTTGCAAGATTCTCAACAATAGTTGGGCCAAAGCAATCATAATGGGACTTTGCATGCCCTGCGCAATGTCCAGCGCACTGTTGCCCTCATAAAGTCTAGCATCTGTTAAGGGCACCGAGACCCCTGGAGGCAAGGGATTGACAGCCATAGTAGTGATCTTATGCTTAAGGGGAACAAGAGAAAGGGCTTATGGAAATGCCACTGGGTCCTTATATGTCATCGGAGAGGAGGACCCAGTGGAGAGTTAGGTGTACACAATAAAGGACTCTCTGGGAATTGGGGGGGAGGCACTGGGGGAAGGGGAGGGGGAGGAAGAGGGAGGGAGGGAACTGGTAAAAAATTTTAAAATGTATAATTAAATTTTTAATAAAAAAAATTAAAAAAAAAACCCTAAGTCTGAACCAAGCATGGAGGTATATGTCTGCAATCCCACCATTCAGAAAGCTGAGATAGGACATCACAAGTTCAATGCTAGCCAGGGATATAGAACAAGACTCTATTTCAAAGAAAGTTATGGCTCAACAAAACAGAAATAATAAAAATGATCTACATTTTCAGAAATGTACTTCAGAAATATAATTTCAGGTTATGAATTAGGAAATTTTTATATGTGAAATCTAAAGATAGCACTTTAAAAGTTATATTTTTAAGGCAAAATTAAAGAAAACTACAGGACCAGTGAGATAGCTCAGTGGGTAAAGACACTTACTTGCCACTAAGCCTGACAATCCCTGGAAGGAGATTGTCCCCACATAGTGGGGAAAGAGAATCAACTCCTGTAGGTTGTCCTTTGACATCCACACGTAAATCATGGCACGGACACACTGCTAACATACACAGGATAACTAAGTGCACATAAAAAAGAGTATATACTATATATACTCATATAGTTTATGTATTTATAATGTATTTGATAAAATGTATAATCTTATACTTAAAAGTTGGGAAGTATATTTGCTAACCTGGAAAATGGTCATAATAGAATGAAAAAAAACAGGCTATAAACTAGAAGATTATTCTTGTAAATATACACAAGTTTGTATGATACACAAAAAACACTTATGTAAAACTAAATGCTTCAAAGCTATTTCTAGGAAATGGAAATACAGCAATTTTCATTTTGTTTATATTTGCTCCTCTTTTTGAATATTCTCACAATTGGCATAATACTTTTATAGTCACTAAAAGAAATGCTGTCTACTTAGGGTAAAAATTAACTTTGATTTTTGAAAATTAAATGTAAAAAAGGCTAGGGAACAATAAAGTCAATAAGTCACTTTCTTTACCTTAAATAAATTTAGTACTAAAAAATATCCTATATGTTACCACTTTATCATATAAATTTTCACTAATATTTCAGTGCAAATAAACTCTAAAGCAAGTCTCACCAAAGAGCACGATGGTACTCCTATAATGTCATCAACTACTTGAGAGGCTGGGGTAGCATGACTGGAAGTTTGGGAGCAGCTTGTATAACACAGAGAGATAGTCTCAAAAGTCATACATACATATGTAACAAAATGTTTATAATAAAAATACAGACTGTAAGTGTTCTATTGGTTAAATCTTAAGAAATTTTATTGTACTCAGCAGCATTTTCTAATTTTTTATTAAGACTATATTACTGAATGTGTGTGTATGTGTGTGAGTGTTCTATTGGTTAAATCTTAAGTATTTTTATTGTACTCAGCAGTATTTTCTAATATTTTTTGAAGACTATATTACTGAATGGGTGTGTGTGTGTGTGTGTGTGTGTGTGTGTGTGTGTGTGTGTGTTTCAGAGGGCACTGTGTGTGTGTCTGTGGAGGTCCAACGGTGATTTTGGGAATCATCCTGGATTGTTCTACCTCTCCTTTGCTTTGTTTAGGCATTTCTCAGGTTCACTTTCCAGGACTAGAAGGTCGCCATTTTTACCTAGGCCATTTAATCTATCTGGAATCTAAACTCAGGTCCTTCTATTTTCAAGGCAGAGTCTTAACCCCTGAGTCATCTTTCTGGCCCCTGAGTTTCCTAATATAACATTGAGGACTTTAATAATTGAAAGTTGTTTTGTAAACTTACCTCTGCTAAATCTTCAAAACAGCTGCCAGCTAACGGATGAGGACTACTTTCATCAGTCATTTCTACAGTATCTTCAATCAAACCTAAAAGTTTCACAGTCAATTCATGTATATCTAAAATGTTACTGAAAATCTTTTCAATGTCCTGAAAAAACAAACAAAACAAACCAGAAAAAGTTAACACAGTAAGACTGGGAATAATCTTACAAATTGCTAAAAGAAACTGAAGACGAGCTGGGAAGATAGCTTGTGTGCAAGCATGAAGATCTGAGTTCAGATCCCCAGCATCCACATAAATACCAAGTGTAGCAGTGCTTATCTGTTATCTCAATGCTAGGGAGATTGAGACAGACATATTCCCGGAACTTATTGGTCAGCCAGTCTAGCTGATGAGTCCAAGTTCAGTAAGAGACTCTATCACAAAAAAATAATGTATACATCAAGCTCTGGCCTCCATATGTATGAGCACACGTATGCATGCACATGCACCTGAAAGTAAATGTGCATACACTTCACAAATACATATAAGCACCACATACATATATACCCACACGCAAAACAATAAAACAGAAGGTAAGTGTAAGGGTATATTTTAACCCAGTCTCATAAAGATGCATTCTAAAGCATAGTGAAAGTTAATTGTGAATACAAAAGGAACTTTAAAAATCTCTTGGATTAAGTGCAGTAAAAACACCAGACAATATAAGTTCTAGAGAGTTTGATTTTATCATTCTTAAATCTCATACTGTTGAATCATTATATGTGTTTTCTTCACTTAGCCGATGCTGGCATCTAAGTGGTTTGAAACTAGCTAAGATATTAAAGGAATAAAGATCTTTTTTTTTATTCAATTGTGCATGTGTGAGTGTGTGCATGTGTGTGTGTGTGTGTGTGTGTAGAACCACGGACGAATTCGGGAACCACCATGGACTGCCTAGACCTCCTTGTTTACTCTGCCCCAGGATTCACAGGTTCTGCCCTACCAGAAACGCAGGCCGCCCCCGCTTCCGCCCGGCATCTATACTTGGGGTCTAGGATCCGAACTCAGGACCTTCCGCCTGCAAGGTAGAGGCTTAACCCCTGAGCCACCTCTCCAACCCCAGGAATAAAGATCTTAAAGAGATGGTTACTAACAAGTGCTAGGATTGGAATGAAAAACTTCAAATCTAAATTTATTTTTTCAGTTTATTTTTTAAATAAACAATTTCATTCATTATGAATGACTATTGTCTTTTTTATTTATGTATGAGAGAAAGAGAGAGACAGAGGGAGAGAGGGAGAGAGAGAGAGGGAGAGAAGGGAGAGAGAGCACTGAATGTCTCTGTGGAGGTTCAAGAGTGACTTCGGGAATCACTCTGGATTGTTTCTATCTTCTTGCTTCACTCTGGGATTTCCCAGGCTCTGCCTACCAGAGATGGATCATTTCCACCTGGCATTTTTACATGGGACCTGGGATCCAAACTCGGGACCATCTGCTTTTGAGACAGAGTCTTAACCCCTGGGCCATCTCTCCAGCCCTATTTTTTCAGTTTATTACTTCATCTTCTGGATTTAAAAAGGAACTGAATGGGCTGGAGAGGTGGCTCAGGGGTTAAGCCTCTGCCTTGCAGGCGGAAGGTCCTGAGTTCGGACCCCAGATCCCATGTATAGACGCCAGGCAGAAGCGGGGCGGCCTGCGCTTCTGGTCCTGGTAGGGCGGAGCCTGTGAATCCCGGGGCAGAAGGAGATGGAGGCGTCCATGGTGGTTGGCGAATTCGTCCGTGGTTCTACACACACACAGATACACACACACACGCGCGCACATACACACGCGCGCGCACATACACACAGTTAAATAAATAATAATAATAATAATAATAATAATAATAATAAAAATTAAAAAAAAAAAGGAACTGAAGACTTCATTCAAATCCCACATGTGAAGTATATCTATGTTAAGACAGATCTAAATCCTGTGGGCACAAACAGATTACATAATTTACTTTCTCAGGTTATAATCCTAGTTACAAACATACCCTAATATGCCTACAACTGAAACATGACAGGAAATGGAACATGATCATCTGAGCACTGAGTCTTGGCTCTATTACATTTGTAGTAATATGAAATGTTTGGTCTTTGTCCTGTTTCTTATATTGGTGCTCCTAAAATATAGTGTAGTTCCTCAGTAGAGGAGTGCCCCTTTGATAAGTCCTAAGTTTATGCTAACTAGATTACTTAGAATGAGGCTCACAGACTGTGGGATGGGGTGGGTTGCCTGAACAACTAAATGATCAGAAGATCAAAGGCCCCATCCTGAAGCTCAGGGACATTTGCGGAAGAGGGGGCTGTAAGATTGTAAGAGCAAAAGGATGGGAGGAGCAATGATTTGCAAGATTTTCCACACTAGTTAGGGCCGAAGCAATCATAATAGGACTTTGCATGCCTTGCGCAATGTCCAACACACTATTGACCTCACAAGTCTAGCATCTGCTAAAGGCACCAAGATCCTTGGAGGCAAGGGATTGACAGCCACAGTAGTGTTCCTATGCTTAAGGGGAACACGGGAAAGGGTTCAGGGAAATGCCACTGGGTCCTTGTATGTCATCGGAGAGGAGGACCCAGAGGAGAGTCAGGCATGCACAATAAAGGACTCTCTGGGAATTGGGTGGGAGGCACTGGGGGATGGGGACGGAGGCGTGGGGGGAGGGGGACCAGGGGGTTTGGGGGGGGAGGAGGAGGGAGGGAGGGAACTGGTGTACCTATTAAGTTTGTATGAGCAGAAATAATAAAGAATGTATATAATAATAATAAAAAAAAGATCAAAGGGATAGAAATTCCAACAACTCTCACTAACCTCACTAATCTTCCCAGCAAGAGCTGATGAGCTTTCTAGATGCTAAGTACAGGGATTGCTTCCCAGAAAGGGCATGCCCTATACTTCTTTTTATCTGCTATTCATTTCTATCCTTTGTAATGTCCTTTAAATCAGAAGATAAACTTAATTCCCTGAGCTCTGTTAGTTGCCTAAGTATTAAATAACTAAACCTGAGGCTGAGGTCATCAGAACCTCAACTTATTATTGCCTGTGATTTAGAAGTTACAATTTGCTATTAGTAACTGATAGATGAAGCAGAGGAAGTTATGTTGGGTCAGAGTCTTACCAGTGGGATCTGACACTATGTTCTGGTAGATAGCAGAATGAACTGAATTAAAATTGAGTTACTTTGGTGGTACCACTGGAGAATGTAAGAAAAAACCCCAAACACTGTCACTAAAGTCTGTTTGAATATAAGGTTAAAGAGGGAAAGAGAGTTTACTTTGCCCCTGTTACACCATGTTATATGAACAACCACAGGTAAGCCTTTGGAGGCATTTATTATGCTATACACAGTATTCTAATAATTTGACATAGAAACTCATAAATTCTTATTTCACAGGTACCACCAATATTGTCACTTCACAAGTGAGGCAAGGAGTCAGATAACATAGCATGACCACAAATGTAGTAAATAAAATCAATTTCAAGCCATTATTCTTTTTTCTAATATTTACTAAATAAGTATGCTCTGATTTTAGATGGTCTTTAACTCAAAAGGTTTACGGTCCAATTTAGCTTTTAAAAAATACTAGATACAGAGACAGAGAAAAAAGGAATTCTTCCTTCTGATTTTCAGTATAATAATAGAAACTATCAAATCTGCACTAATCCAATAAAAAGAGACACTCAGAAATTAATTCCTTTGAGGTAAAAACT
The DNA here is from genome assembly GCA_023101885.1 of Typhlomys cinereus. Lineage (NCBI taxonomy): Eukaryota > Metazoa > Chordata > Mammalia > Rodentia > Platacanthomyidae > Typhlomys > Typhlomys cinereus. The sequence goes on along the minus strand of JALPQD010000290.1, from coordinate 1,373,897 downwards.
GTTAGGATAGATAAAAGAAAAAAACAGTTAAGTAGTAGCATGTTAACGACTTTTATTTTTAATATCACCACAAACCAACTGAGAATAAAGTAGAAAAGAACTCAAGCTCAAGTTCTGAAAAAAAATTAAATTTGTAAACGGACATTTTTGTGTTAATTTCCTTAATGGGAAAGTAGACATGATAATGCTTGTCTTACAATATAAAGGTCAAATAAAAATCAAACAGTTCTTTGAAAAACAAAATCCTGTTTACTATAGTATGTCCTGCAACATGATTAAAGGAAAAGGCCAATTAAAAACACCCCGGATTCTCATTTGAACTCATTCTTTTGGGAAAGATCAAGAAAAGTTAAATTGGTTCTGAAACAATCAGCTAACTGTGTCAGAACATACTTCCTATTTTACTCTTATTGCTATTTTAGTAAGAACTTAGGAAATATAAATAAGATTAAGATTGAACATTTTTTAAATGTGAATCAAACATAATTTGAGAAAAATACAGCACTGATAAAGAAAAAAATAGAGATAGTATTTGTAGAGCTGATTACTTAAGAACTGAATTGAATTAAAAAAACAAATATTTATATATGTATGTATGTGCCGCAGAGTACATGTCAGTTTTTTTCTTCTATAAATAGGAGATTGGATTCAGGTTATCAGGCTTGGTGGAAAGCATCTTTATCTGCTGAACCATCATCTCTCCTGCCCTTGACCTGGTTTTCATTTGAAAGTCTTACTATAAACTCAAGTAGGACTCCTGTCTCAGCCTCCTGAATGCTAAGATTACAGGCTCGAAGCTCCATATGTTGAGAAAACTGATTTTAGAAGTTACAGAGATAAAAGGATGTCCAAGGCCCTGGGAATCCCAGACTGCTCAGCCCCTTCTACCCTTCTATAATGTTCTCCATAAAACTTTTTAAATTTTTTTATTATTTATTCAATTATGCGTGTGTGTGCGTATGTGTGTTTATCGTTAAAATTTTCCACTGTTGAAACTTTAAACTACAGCCTTAAAATACTTACCAAAGAACAGAAAAAAGCATAGGCTTTCCTTTTCTAGATTATACATCTTTTCACCATTCTGAAATAATGACTGAAATTCATTAAGTCTCATTAAATCTCACAAATTGTGTAGAGGAGAAACTATTATTCCAATGGAAAACCGTCCCTAGTTGATTTTGACTGTCACTACATTTACTCATTAATATAATAATTCAGATGTTTTAAAAAATCACAAATATGTAGAAAATTTTTATATACTTGAAATAAGGTAAATAGCAGACCTTATGATTTTAAGCTGGTATGTATTTGGGGAATAGTCATAGAGCTTCAAACACAAAAATATACTTACAGAAGGCTTAAACAACTTCCTGTCAGAAAGAAAGGCTTCTCGAAATACTTTTATGATCATATTTAATTCCCGCAGATACTGTCTTTCTTCTGCAATTTCAGTTCTGACAAGATCATAGTAGTTTAATTCACCTGAAGAACTAGGTTCATCTTCACAGAGAGAAACCAAACCTATATCATCCTGATCAAACATGTCCATCAACACCTGAGAAATATAATCAGAAATGTATAAAGTTATTTTCCTTATTTTTAGGAAACTGTCTCAACATGTTTGCAAATTGAAATATTAAATAAGAGTTGTACATAGTAAAGACAATTGTATTAGGAAACTTAGAAAAAGAGAAAAAAGAAAAGTCAAAGTAAAAATATTAAAATTGGGTAAGGCAAAATAAGTATTTCTGGAATTCTATATATTCATTTGTATATACAGCTATATAAGATACAGACATATACATAAGTAAATATAAGAGCAGAAGAACTTGCTTTTGGAAAACAACAATTTGAGTCAAAATTCCCAGTTCATTCACTTAGACTGCAATTATGGACAAGTTATTCATTTCTTTTATATTCATTATATTGAAACATAACCAATGGAAAAATTCAATGAAACAATGTACATAATATATATATTACTATGCCTAACAAATAACTAATATCCAAATAATATCTATAGAGTTATATGGAAAGCAGCATTGTTTGAATAGAAAAGAAGAAAAATGAAATATAAAGGCAGTTATCAATGACATTGTGAAATTCTTCTAATAGCTACCTACTGTATCTGTGAGTTTCACACCTATGAACTCAATCAAACTTGCATCAGAAATTTTTTAATTTATTCATTCATTCATTTTATTGTGTGTACTTAATTTTCTTCATTTACTCTGTGTGTGTGTGTGTGTGTGTGTGTGTGTGTTTGTGTAGGTGCACATGCATGTAGAAGCCAGAGGTCAAAATCAAGTGTCGTCCTCAATCACTTCTCCCAGTTGTTTTTTTGAGACAGGATCTCTCACTGGAACCTGAAGCTCACCAACTACCTAGCCTGCCAGTCAGTTAAGGCCCAGGGATTCCTCTGTTCACTTCTACAGAAATCAGATGACAAGCATGAGCTTTTTATGTGCTGCATCTGAACTCAAGTCCTTATGTTTTCACAGAAAAGCACTTTCCTAACTGGGTCATTGGTTAGTAATTTTTTAAAACAATACACTATAGTAAGTATTTATACAGTATTTACATTGTGTCAGGTACTGTAAGTAATTTATTAGAGATGATCTGAAATATATAGGAGGCTATGTGCAAGTTATGTGTAAAAATTATGCTACTTTATATAAAGGACTTGAGCATCTTCAGATTTTAATATCCCTGAGTGTTCAAGTACCAATTTCCTAGAGATATTAAGATATCTGCCACGCTTACAATTTGCTAACATTGAAGTTGAGCTGCTATCCCATGGACAATTAAGTAACTATAGCAAAAATTTCTTCTAGAAATACTAACAAATGTCAATATGGACTTAAGTAAGTCAACAGGCAAGAAGCATTCATAAACTAAAAACAATGGGAATAATATGACCATACATTTTAAGTTAATACTTTTTTTAAAAATTGGACGTAGTTAATTATATATTCAAAGTTCACTGAAAAGTACTGTTACAGAAACAAGAGAAAAACAATATTCAATCTTGAAAAAGAAATTCTGACAATAAGAGATTATCATTCACTCGTTAATTCATTAAAACACCGACTAGTCACCAGCAATTGTATCAGCAATTGTAAGCTACAGTAATGAACAAGCTCATTTGAAATCAGTTAAGATTTACAGAGTTCACACTATATCAAACAATCTCATTACTTCATTCACATAATTAAACTCACAAAGCCATCTGGATTTTCACCAAACACATGACAGTCTCTTGTGACAAACAGGGGACTGTGAAAAGAAGTCTAAAACAAGGATCAGCAAACTGGACAACACAGACCAAATTCTGCCTCCTGTCTGTTTGCATGAAATTTCATTGGAATACAGCGCATGCTCATTTTTTTTTGGCTATTTTTGTGCTACCAGGGGAAAAAAATGAATAGTTACAAAAGTGAATAAATGACCTACAATACTTATCTTCTGGTTTTGTTTCACCTTTTTTTTAGAATAGAGATTGCTATTTACTTGAGTCAGGTCTTACGATGCAGCTAGAATCGGCTTTGAACTATGTTTTCACAGCTGGCCTCAAACTTGTAGGAATCCTACCTATGTCTCTTGAGCACAGGCTTACAGAGCTTTTGTTTGGCTCTTTACATATTAAGTTCATTGACTCTAAATTAGACAAGAGGTGAAGTAGTACCTGATAGAAAGGCCATAATGAATAAATATACTAGCTTTCAAACCTAGAAAGCTATCAATAACATGTTTAAAATATCTTTTCTTATGTTTTTCCTCCATACTTTTATTAAGTAATTTCAATTAAAATAATTTTCTCAAATTTGTATATAAAATCATAAGTTGGATAGAATACAATGCTGAATATCATAATTAAATTTTTCAAAATAACCTTATTTATTCATTTATAGAAAGAAAAACGGGCATGTATGGACATGCCAGAGATGTAAGTGGAAGTCAGAGAACAACTTTCAGAAGCTGGCTCACTCTTTCCACCTTTACCTACTGAGCTATCTCACTGGCCCCAGAACTAGATTTTTTTAAAATTTTTTTACTTATTGTGTGTGTTCCAGTGTTAGTTCAGAAATCATGACGTCTTGCTTCGCTTTAGGGCTTTCCATCCTTCCTGTCCAGCATTTCTTATGTGGGATCTGGGACCCGAACTCAGGACCTTCAGCCTCCAAGGCAGAATCTTAACTCCTGAGCCATCTCCCCAGCCCCCAGAACTAGATTTTTAAAACATTTTCATATGTTAGAACACAGCTTCAACGACAGTATGTTTTCTAGGATAAATCAACAGAAGCTGAAGAAATCAAGAGGTGTGATCTTTTACTTCATGTGAAAAAAGTTCTAAGGATTTAGATGTCTATAAACTCAGTAAGTAAACAGAGTGACATGAATGTCACAGTATTACTGAACATTATCACTGAAATTATAAAGGGCATACAAAATCAAAGAAATAGGCATTTCCTTCTATTTAGTGTCACTCAAAAACAATCTAGAACATTGTTTCTAGTTAAAATCAGTCTATAATAGGGCATGGTGGTAGATACCAGTGTTGTTAGCACTCAAGAAGCTATTGCAGGAAGACTGTGAGTTGAAGCTATTTTGAGCTGCATAACAAGTTCCAAGCCATCATGGGCTACAGAGTAGGACCCTGTCACAAAATACAAAACAAAGGGCCAGGAAAAGAGCTCAACAGGTAAGGTTCCTGCTTGCAAACTTGGTGACCAGAGTTCAATTCCCTGGAAGCTCACATGGACAAAGCAGAGAACTGACTTCAAAAAGTCCTCTGGTTTCCACCCATTGCCATGGCATATATGTGCTTTTGCTTTCTCTCTCTCTTTCTCTAATATTTAACAAAAATAAAAACACTTAAAAATACAAAACAAAAATGATGATCCAAAAGCAATACAAGAGAGAGTCTGAAAATGATGCTATAGGAAGTTTTACTTTGTTTGTAAATTCAAAAGATGAAGATGATTAAGGCAGCAAAAAAGAGACATTTGAGCTCATTTGTGCAATCTGAAATAAATGATCTCATAAAAGCTGAGATTAGAATGATGGTTATCAAAACTGGAAACAGTACAGATGGGGGACAATGATGGAAGAAGGACAACAAAAGGGTACTAAGTTATAGGTGGCTAGAAACAAGAAACTCTCTGGTATAGCATGGCAACTATTGATAACAAGTGTATACTGTGCGTTTCTCAAAGCTGGAAGAAAGGATTTTGGGAAGTTTTAACACAAAGAAATAAAACATGGTTGCAAACATAGGTTTAATCTGATTTAAAAATTATACTAATAAAACAGTGAAACTGAGTAGTATGCCATGTCCACAATGCAGTAAGAATGTAGGCATGCCTACAAATTCTTGATAACAGTGTATAGAACGACTCTAGCCAAAAATAAATAAATAAATATAGGAAAAAATGTAAACTGGGAAACATTCTATACAATAACTGACCTGTGATCCTTAAATACCAAGGTAATAAAAGGTAAAGGAAGAATGAAAAAGTTTTCCAGCCTGAGGAGATACATCATAACTGAAAAACTAACTTATGATCCTGGACAACATCATGCTGACATAAGATGTACCACTGGGACGACTGGCCAAACAAACTAGGTCTGAAGTGTAGGCTGTTATGTATTTATGCCACACCAATGAATATATGGCTGGATTTTGAGTGTTGTACTATTGTATTCTAGGAAAGTATTTCTATTGTGGACATCCCATTTACAAAATTTACTCTCAAAATGGTTCAGAATATAAGTGTATAGTACTGTACTTCCAACTTTTCTATCAGTTATAGTTACTTTTAAGCTAACAAAAACTATGTAGTCACAATTAGAGAAGTCAAAACAGAAAAAATGAGGAATTTCTACAAAGAAATTCCTAGCAGCGACTGCCATATCATTCAGTGTTGTGCTTTCCCTATTCAGAGAGTGAAGAGAATAGAACAGGTACTTCAAACAATGGCGACTTAAGAAAAAAAAAATGAGGAAAATAAGAAAGAGAAGAAAAGGAGGACAGAAAAAAATGAGAAGACTCAATTTTTTCCTTTGAGTGGTAACTTACATACAAAAAAAATAGATCTGTAAATAAAAACAATTATCAGAAGGCAATAATTTTGACACTGTTTTTCTGTTTGTATTCCACTAAATTATCTTATGATACCAAAGTATGTTCTTCAAAATTCCTTATGCTTATAGAAGTATCAGAATGAACTCATTACAATGTCTTTCTAAAAATAGTAAACTCGGCAGGTGTGTGGCTCATGCCTGGAATGCTAGCAACTCAGGACGCTCTGGTAAGAGGATCTCAAGTTTGAGGCCAGCCTCAGTTACACAGCAAGTTCAAGACCAGCCTGCTTCAAAAGAGAAAAAAAAATTCCCCTCCCTCCCTCCCTCCCTCCCTCTCTCCCTCCTTCTCTCAAACTACTTTACTTAAACTGAGTTTCTGGGTGTTTTTCCTGTAGATAAAAGGTATCTGCCTCTCACATCCTATTATATATACTGAAACATGAAAATATCATGATTACTTCATAAAGGCTTTATTGTTCTGTCTTCCAGTATCAGGAAATATAAAATTTACTAATACAATCATGTAATTAAAAAAAAAAACCCTGAAACCAGGGGTATTAGTGCATGCTAATAATCTCAACCAACACATGGGAGGCTGAGACAGGACTATGAGATTAAGGCTGGTAAAAGCTACATGGTAAATTAAAGTCCAGCTTGGGCTACAGAGTAGAATCCGATCTCAAAAATAAACAAATAAATAAAACCTGAAGTGACAGAGGGCATAACTCAGTGGGAAAGTACTTATTAGTATGAGGCTCCAGGTTGGATCCACAGCATCATGAAAAGGAATGAACAAATCTTTTTTTTTTAATTATTTATTCAATTGTGCGTATGTGTGTGTGTACGTGTAGAACCAAGGGTGAATTCGGAATCATCGTGGACTGCTTCTACCTCCTCTTGCTCTGCCCCGGGATTCATAGGCTCCGACCACCAGGACCAGAAGCGCAGGCCACCCCCACTTCCACCCGGTGTTTGTACGTGGGATCTAGGATCCAAATTCAGGACCCTCTGCTTGCAAGTCAGAGGCTTAACCCCTGAGCCATCTATCCAGCCCAGGAATGAACAAATCTTAAGAATAAATTTTAAAAGAGTGAAGTACAAACAAAATATAATCACTGTTTTTCACATTAATTTTAAATATCTTTTAACACTTACCTTATCTGCACACATTGACACTTTAATGTCTTGCTGAGATATTTCATAATGTCGGATATTAAAAACATAATTACCAGCCAACTTCAAAATATCTGCTGAGATATACTCCAGTACAGCAACAATATATAAAGCCACATGGTAGTCTACTTTATACCCCAAAACTTCCTGTGGAAAAATAAATAATTCAATTCCAAAACAACAGCACTGTCAAGTACTAGTTAAATACTAAAATTTTGCTATTTAAAAGCTAAGGGTAGCTCAGTGGTAAAGTGCTTGCTGGGCATTGGTTTAAGCCTCCAGGCTTAATTAAACTTTGGGGGTTTAATATCCATCACTGAAAGAAAAAAAAAATTTCTATCTAATATTTTTGTTTATAAACATTTTATAAACAAAATGTCTCAACATATGGGTTCTACAATATATAAAGTTAGCTTTTGATTCTACTATTATAGAACTTTAAAAAAAGTGTCCAGTCTAATAACTTTATCATATTATCCATCAAAAAGAGTTGATTCTAACAAAAAAATCTTGGGCTAAACCTTTCTTGACAAATATCTTCTTTCTTCAACTAGTACCTCCCAATTGCAGCAGTTTCTGATGACGGGGAATATGCATGTGGGGGGAGAAAAGGGGGAAAATTCTTAAAATTTCTACAAAAAGGATTTTGAATTCATGTATATGTAAACATATTCTATAGATGAATATTCTCTAAGCTCCTTTTTAAGCTATATAAATATATTATAAAATAGTACACTTTTAAAACAGTTCTGAGCTCAAAGTGCCTTCTAATACTACATATTTTTTAATAGTACAAATTGAAAATCATAGACTGCTATGTAAGAATTAATCAGAAACACACCCCAGGTCCCCGGGACTCACCCCTGTCCAGGTAAAAGCTGTGGGGAGCCAAGGGAGGGACCGTTCACATGTCCCCCACCTTGTACAGACCCCAGGGCCGGGGGATAGCCATATCACACAACCAGAAAATCCCATCTAAATCCAGAGAGACTTTCCCAACAATAGTCAGACAACTTCATCTGACTCAGGAGAGAGAAAAACATTAAGTTGTATGAGTGGAAATAAATAAATAAATAAATAAATTTTTTTAAAAAAGGAGAGATAAAAACAACTACCAAAGAAAGCGATAACAGACTTAACAGAAGATGCCCAGGTCACACTGCAAAACCATAAAATACACTAAGTACCAGGAAAACATGTCTTCTACAAAAAAAAACACCAACCTCCCCACGACAGATTCCAATTAGAATAACCTCATGGAACCAGTCAGAAAAGCAACACTCAGAATAATGCCTTCCAAGAAATGTTACTGAAATGACCAACAAGCTTAGAGAAGAGCTACAGAAGGAAATTGATGAATGAAAAAAGGACACAAAGAACTTAGAAAGGAAATGAGTAAACCTATAACTTCGTATGAACAGGAAAATAATAAAAAATTATCTAAGATGAAAAAGAAAATAGAAGAAACAAGGACAAGTTTAAAACAGGTGAAAAAACTCCAAACTGAAATTCAGCAGGAATTCAAAGCTAAATTAACTGAAATTGAAAACCCAACAGAGAATATCACACACAGAATAGATCACGCAGAAGACAAGCTGACAGAACAGAATCATTGGATTAAAGAAGCGGAAAAGAATAATTTAAAAAAAAAAAAGGTACATCTATACAATGGAGTACTACTCAGCCATCAAAAATGAATTAATGGAATTTGCCGGGAAATGGATGTCATTAGAAACAATTATATTAAATGAAGTATCCCAGACCCAGAAAATTAAGCGCCGTATGTACTCCCTAATAGGTGGCTCCTAATACCAAACCCACCCAGCCCATCTTGAGACACTCATAGGTAAATCTATGTATTACCTACAGTAATTGCAAGGATTATGAACAGGAGGGATGGGGTTGGAGGGCCACACCAGAAACAAGGAGAGAAGTGACCATGTTACAGTAGAGAAAATAGGCCTCCATCAAGGACTGCAAGAAAGTAATGTGACACCTAGTTAAGTTCACAGACATTCGTTCCTGATCATTTACAACTAAGGGAGTATGAACTCACCAGAAGGGGAGGGCATATAGTCTGGCAGATTAAAAAACAACCATTTTGCAAATGGGTGATTGACCCCTCCCATTGCCAAATGCCATATGACCCTGCGATTCCACTTTTGGGTATAAGTATTACATCTACCCTTGAATGTGCTCTTATAGTAAGACTCCAGTTTAACAGCTTTCTTTCTCTGGCCAAGGGGTGACATACAGTGCCCATCACGATGGAGTGAAGGGCATTTCAGGAGCAACAAAACTGCAAAAGAAAATCAACAAACCACTATCCAGAACTTCAGAGACTCTATATCAACCACCTAGAACTAGGCCAGACAAATCTCTCCCCATCCTGAAGCTCAGGAAAATTTGCGGAAGAGGGGGCGGTAAGAGTGTAAGAGCAAAAGGATGGGAGGAGCAATGATTTGCAAGATACTCCACACTAGTTAGGGCCGAAGCAATCATAATTGGACTTTGCATGCCTGGCGCAATGTCCAACACACTATTGACCTTACAAAATCTAGCATCTGCTAAAGGCACCAAGAACCTTGGAGGCAAGGGATTGACAGCCACAGTAGTGTTCCTATGCTTAAAGAGAGCACAGGAAAGGGTTCAGGGAAATGCCACTGGGTCCTTGTATGTCATCGGAGAGGAGGGCCCAGAGGAGAGTCAGGCATGCACAAGAAAGGACTCTGGGAATTGGGGTGGGAGGCACGGGGGGATGGGGAGGGAAGGGTAAGGGGAGGAGGGGGAGCAGGGGGTTTGGGGGTAGGAGGAGGGAGGGAGGGAACTGGTGTACCTATTAAGTTTGTATGAGCTGAAATAATAATAAAAATGTATTAAAAAAAAAAAAGGAAGGTATATTGAAGAACTATGGGACACCATGAAGAAGCCAAACCTCTGCATTCATGGAATCCCAGAACAAGAAATCCAAAAAACACTCCAGCTCAGATCTTTCAATAAATGACAACTTCTCACACGTAAGGAAAGAGGGCTCCTCCAAGTACAAGATGCATATTGCACACCATAGAATAAGACCAAAATAGAAGAACAAGGCAAAAAACAGTAAAAACACATGAGGCAAAGAGAATGTTCTGAGAGTTTTAAGAGAGAAAAACCAAGCCACATTTAAAGATAAACCTATTAGAATAAGAGCTGACTTCTTAATGGACACAGTAAAAATTAGAAGGGTGTGGAAAGGCAGTCTTTGAGTCATGAAATATTACCAATGCCAACACCCCCATCCCCCACAGGCTGCTATATCCAACCAAACTATCAGTCATGCTTGAAGGTAAAAGAAAAATATTTGCCAAATAAAAATAAACTAAAGTCCTTCTTATCTACCAAACTAGGCCTGCAGAAAATACTAGAAAAAATTCTTAAGACAGACAAAACTGATCAGCACACTCAAGAGGATAAAAGGGAAAATAATGCCAATACAACTACCAGGCAGAGAACTGTCAACACAAAATAACTAACTCCAAAAACAACAGGACACACAAAAAAACTTCTCAATTATAACTTTAAACATCAACGGGATTAACTCCTCAATCAAGAGACACAGAATAACAGCATGGATTAACAGCCACAACCCATTAATATGCTGCCTCCAAGAAACACACCTTGCTTTGAAAGATAGGCACAATCTCAGGGTCAAAGGATGGCTGAACATACTCCAAGTATATGCAACTAGAAACAAGCAGGAGTAGCCATCCTAATAACCGACAAAACAGACTTCAAACCAAATCAAATGACAAGAAATATAGGATATTGCATACTTGTCAAAGAAACAATACATCAAGAAGAGTTTGCAAAATTCTAAACATATATGCTCCAAACATAGGCTCACCCACATTCGTTAAACAAACACTACGATACATAAACAACAAATCAATTCAAACACAACAATACTTTCACTGACAGGTCAACACGCCAAAAACTGAACAGAGACACACTGGAACTAAACCAAATGGGCCTGAAAGACATCTACTGAAAATTCCATCTTAACACCAAGGAATATATATTCTTTTCAGCAGACCATGGAACTTTCTCCAAAGTAGACCACATACTAAGTCACAAAGAAGTCTCCACAAATACAAGAAAATCAAAATTACATCCTGTACTTTACTGACCACCAGGGAATAAAGATGGACATCCATAACAAGACAAAACTTTGTGTAGTTTCTGGTTTAACAATATGCTACTGAATAAGGAATGGGTCTGGACAGAAGTAAAAAATGGAAATTCAAAAATTCCTAGAACTCAATGATAATGGATATATATCCACTTGGGATGACATTTGGGATACGATGAAGCCGGTCCTAAGAGGAGAAATCATATTAGTTAACATCTACATAAAAAAATGGAAACATCACAAATTAACTCAACAGCTTAAAGTTTTAGAGAAACAAGAACAAAACAAACCCAAAAGAAGTAGATGTGCAGAGATTAGTAAATTCAGAGAGAAATAACTCAAAATGAGACAAAGAAAACAATACAAATAATTAAACAAAAAGCTGATTCTTTGAAAAACTTAACAAGATTGACAAACCTTTAGTCAAATTAACCAAAACCACAAAAGAGAAAAACCCAAATTAATAAAATTAGAGATGAAAGTGGAGCTATCACAACAGATGTCAAGGAAATTCAGAAACTCATAAGACCATACTACCAAATTTGACAATCACAAAGAAATGGATTAATTTCTAAACACATCTAGCATACTAAAGTTAAACCATGATAAACTGAATTATTTAAATAGTATTGTAACAAGAAGTGAAGTTGAAATAGTAATAATGAATCTCCCTACCAAGAAAAGCCTGGGACCAGAAGGATTCGGTACAAAAATTCTACCAGATATTTAAAGAACAATTACAACACCAACACTTCTTAAATTATTCCACAAACTAGAAAAGAAAGAAATACTTCCAAGCTCTTTGAACAAAACCAATCTTACCCTGATCCCCAAATTAAATAAAGACAACAACAAAAAAGAAAATTCCAGGCTAATTTTATTGATGAACACAAATACAAAAATTTTCAACAAAATTCTAGCAAACTGGATTCAAAAAGATTATCCACAATGATCAGGTTGGATTTATTCTAGAAACACAAGGTTGGTTCAATCTACATAAATCCATAAATATAATTCACCATATAAACAAATGCAAAGACAAAAATCACATGATTCTCTCAAAAGTGATGCTGAAAAAGCTTTTGACAAAATCCAACACACCTTTATAAAAAAAGACCCTGGAGAAAGGGTTGGAAGGAACATTTATCAACATCATAAAGGTCATACACAACAAGCCTATGGCAGAAATCATCCTAAATGGTGAAAAACTGGAAGCATTTCCATTCAGGTCAGGAACTAGACGAGGTTGTTCACGTCATCACTTCTATTCAACATTGTCCTTGAAGTCTTAGCTAGAGCCATGAAGACAGAAAAGGAGATAAAAGAAATATAACTTGGAAAAGAAGAAATCAAGACATCCCTATTCTCAGATGACAAGATTGTAAAGATTCTGCCAGGAAATTCCTGGAATTAATAAATAAGTCCCATAGAGTGACAGGATATACAATTAATGTTCAAAAATCAGTGTCTTTCTTATACACCAAGGATAAACAAAGCAAGAAAGACCCAAAAGAAATAATAAATACCATTTACCATTGCCCCTAAAAAAGATAATATATCTTAGAATAAAACTAACTAAGAATGTGAAAGATCTATACAATGAAAACTTTAAAATTAAAAAAAAAAAAGAGATTACAGAAAACACCAGACAATGGGAAGACCTCCATGCTCCTGGATTGGGAGAATTCACACTGTTAGAAATGACCATTCTACCAAAAGCAAGATATAGATTCAATGCAATACCAATCAAAATTCCAACCCAATTCTTTACAGAAATTGATGAAATGATCTCAAATTTCACATAGAAAAATAAAAGACCCAAAATAGTAAAAACAGCCCTAAGTAATAAAAGCTCCATGGGAGATATTACTACACCAGATCTTAAACTATAAAGTCACAGTAATAAAAACAGCATGGCACTGCCTCCAAAAAGAGATATAGATCAAAGGATAAGAACTGAAGACCTAAATAATAAGTGCACTCTCCTATAGTCAATTTATTTTTAAATAAGTTGCTAAAGAAAAAAATTGGAAAAAGAAAGCATCTTCAACAAATGGTTGAAGAATGAAACTGGACCATTCTTTGTCTACTTGCATGAAAATCAACTCCAAATGGATCAAAGAACTCAAATGTTAGACCAGAGACTATAAAACTCCTAGAAGAAAAAAATGGGGAATATCCTTGAATTGATTTGCCTTAGCCAGCATTTCCTCAATAGGACCCCAAAGGCACAGAGAATAAGTCTAACACTAAACAAGTGGGATTACATGAAATTAAAAAGCTTTTGCTCAGCAAGAGAGACTGTTAATCAAGCAAAAAGGCAACCTACAGAATGGGAGAGCATTTTCACTAACCACACATCTGAAAAGAACTTGAAAAATTAAACACCAAGGAAGTAAACAACCCCATTAAGAAATGGGCTATAGAACTGAAAAGAAACTTTTCACAAGACAAAATTCAAATGTCTAACAAACATCTTTAAAATGTTCTACTTTACTAGACATTAGGGAAATGCAAATTAAAGCCACCCTGAGATATCACCTCACTTCAGTCAGAACGTCTAAGATCCAAAACACAAGCTGTTACAGACGTGGTGAGAAGGGAACCGTCATACATTACTGTATTGTTATATTGTTCATACAATCCCTCTGTAGATTAATTTGGAGGTTACTAAAAAAGTTAATAAATTAAAATTTCTTTTGACCCAGATGTACCACTCCTGGAATATCCCCAAAGAACACTGTATCCTGCAACAAAGTCACATGCACAACCATGTTCATAGCAGCTCTTTTCATAATAGCAAAGAAATGGAACCAACCTAGATGTCCAAAACTTGACAAATGGTTAATGAAAATTGGTACATATATACAATGGAATACTATTCAGCTATAAGGAAAGATGAACTAATGAAACTGGCCGTAAATGGATAAAACTCAAAGAAATTATAGAGTGAAATATCTCAGACACAGAAGACAGACACTGCATATTCTCTTTTGTAAGTGAATCCTAATATTAAATATTGCTTGATGTAATCATATAGGGACACTTATAATATCTACAAACGAAAAGGAACACAAGCCAGGGAGTGGGGGTGGGGTGGGGGGAAGAAGACCTCAAAAGAGCAGAAACAAAAAAGCAGGAGTAAACAGTTAAAAGAGGCTTTTATGTAAGAAAAGTCTTTATGAGGACAGAAGAACAAGAATAGGACACAGTAGGGAGTAGCATTATACTCTAAACACCAATCACTTGCTTACTAGCCACTAACCTCTTCCCTCAATGACAGGGAACTAATCTAAACAACAGTGGATGGGGAGAAAACTGACAGTAGTCATGCTCAGATGCCTCAGTACTAACCACAAACACCTGATAGCAAACCTCCATCTAAACATCTCTCATTTTATCTTTAGATAAGAAAAGATCAACACCCAAACAGGATACAGCTTAGTGCAATGGAAGAGCAGTGAAATAGACAGCCACCAACAACCAGAGTGCCGAGTACCAGCGACCCGGAAATGCTCAGCCCTAATCAGGGCAACCAAATCTCTCCCCATCCTAAGGTTCAGGGAATCTTGTGTCAGAGGGGGCAGAAAGATTTAGAGTCTAAAGGTGGAGCGATCCACAGCTGGTCAGGACATTCCATTCAAAACAGGGCTGCTACATTTAGGAACTTACTTCGATGAGATTTATACCTGTACTATGACTGATATAACATTTCTCCACAGAGAACTCAGGAGAAATAATTACATGGTCTAAGGCTAGACAGGTGAAGGAGAATGTCCCTGTCAGTCTACCAAGGTCTACCCAAGGAAGGCCAATTAATTTGCCAGAACTCTGAGCTCCTGATAGAGCAGAAAACCTAAAAGGAACACTGGGACTTACACAAGCAGACAGGCAGAAGGGTGAGAGAGGAATGGATTGGTGAGGGGAATAGAGTAAGAGAGGAAGGGGGAAAGAAGAAGGGGAAGGAAGGGATAGGGACAATCACTCATATAAGTAAGACTAGAAAAATAAAAATTTAAAAAAAGCATCAGAAACATTGATCATTGGAAGATGCCATTATATTTTATCAGCAATATTAATTTTGATATTATTTGAAAGGCAATCTCATTTCATTAGAGTGCATTTACATTTATCCTGCTCTTTTGGGAGGTAGTAAGGTGCTGGGATGGAATCCAGGACTTCATTCATGCAAAGCACAGGCTCTACCACTGACCTACACCCCATTCTCTATTATTTCATACACATATTATAACTTACATATACATACAAATAGACCATTAATTACTATACGTACATTTACATCAATACTATATAAGGTGTTTTTTATTATGAAGAATTTCCCCAATGTCTAATCTTTTTTTTTACCTTCAAGGAAGGGTGGATTTTGTCCACGGGCAGTAAAAGAGGATTTCTTCGTTTTCGTTTCTCTATGGCAGATTGTGCATCAGCAATAGCCCATTTATCAATCGGATGAGGAAAGGTCTTTTGAACTCGCTCCTGTTCAGATAATAGAGGATCATTGCAAGAGTAACAGAAGTGTTCATAAATAGAAAATTCACATAAAATTCAATTTGACCATTCTTTAACTTTTTTTAGTCTCTGTGTGTGTATGTGTGTGTGTGTGTGTATATAAGAGAGAGAGAGAGAATGTATAAGAGGGCACTATGTATTCCTGTAGAGGACAAGGGTGACTTCAGGAATCATCCTGGGTTGTTTCGACCTCCTTTTTGCTTGGCTCTGGGATTTTCCAGGCTCTGCCCACCAGGGCCAAAAGTACAGGCTGCTGCTGTACATGAGACCTGGGATCTAAACTCAGGAACTTCTGATTGTTAGGCAGATTGACTAAGCAGATAACAGTTATAACATGTTCTGATTCCAGGAAAAGGGTTTTTTTGGTTGAAAACATAAGGTCATTGATAATGGTGGCACACACCTATAACCACAGTAAAGGTAGAGGCAGAGAGACTATGAGCTGACAGCCAGTCTGGATCATATGGTGAATTAAGACAAGCTTAAGCTACACAATGAGATCCTCTTTCAAAAAATAAAATATCAATAGGGCAATCAATATTTTGCCACAAGCTTTGCTACATGAATAAAAAAAAGTCTGTAATTCCAACAGTGGGGAGGATATCTCAGTAGCACAATGCTTGCATACATAAGGACCTAGGTTTGATACTTAGCATAGCTTAAAAAAAAAGGAAACTGGGGGACTGGAGAGGTGGCTCAAGGTTCAGCCTCTGCCTTGCAGGCGGAAGGCCCTGAGTTCGGATCCTAAGACCCCACGTATAGATGCCAGGCAGATGTGGGGTGGCCTGCGTTTCTGGTCCTGGTAGGGCAAAGCCTGTGAATCCTGGGGCAGAGTAAACAAGGAGGAGGTGGAGGCAGTCCATGGTAGTTCCCAAATTCGCCGGTGGTTTTACACACACACACACACACACACACAGAGATGATTTTAAATTAGGTTTCTATCTTAACAATTTAATAGAAATTAACTCATTATTTATAATACAGTACTTTCCTTTTGCTCATTCTAAAGTTTTAAATATGGAGAAGAATTTTTTTAAAAACAGTATCATGTACCTCTTATGGGTGACATGATTAAGGGAAACTAGTGATATCAGAATCACAGTCCAACTAAATAAGGTTTTCAATTGAAAGGATCCTTAACTTAATGCTTAAATCTTATAGCAAAGAGAAACAAATGTATTCATTTTAAGAGTGCCTGAAACTCTTAATGACTCAATCACTCCAAATTAAGGTTTTTCCTTTATACTGAAAGCCATCACTTTATTATATAAGCAATCTTTAAATGAACGCTAAGTAGTATAGTATATAAAAGAAATTTTTGAAAGCTATATTGGCAAATGTTTTGTAAAAAAAAAAAAATCTAAAATTACTTCGATATAACTAAGGAAAAATATACCTGAACAGTAATTCACATATACTCTTAGAGGAATATATATTTTAATCAATAAGCAAATTTTTACATTTACTGAGATAATATTTATATGCAGCAAAATGAACAGACTACGTAGCTCACAATTGCCTTGAACTCACTATGTAATCTGGATTGGCCCTGAATTTGTGATCCTTTAATCTCAGCTTCCCCAATGCTGAGATTACAGTCATGCACCACTATGATCTGCTGTAAACACTGTAAATGTACAATTCAATGAGCTTTTCATCTAAATTAAGATATAGAACACTTCCATAATCGTGAACTTTATCCCTCATATGTAACCACCATCACAGTGCCTATTGATTTCAGCTGTTTCTAAAGTTCATAAAATGAACTTTTTTCTTTTTCATATGTGTGTGTATGGGTTCTATATACACTGTGTGTTTGCATGTGGCTGGTATACATGTGTGTACAGGTGTATGTATGTGAGTGTGTTTGAATTTGTGTATCTCTAGGGGCCCAAATTATCAGGAATCATCCTTGCTCAATCTTCCACCTTACTGTTTTGAGCCTGGGTCTTCACTTAAACCCAGAGCACATCATTAGGGCTAGTCTGGCTAGATAGCTAGCTCTGAGGATTCCTAGGCTCTGCCTTCCAAAGCAAGAATTACAAGCAGGCTGTCACTCCTGCCCATCATTTTACATAGATCTGGGGAACTAAATTTGAGTCCCTTTGCTTATGAGGCCAGGGTTTTAACCACTGAGCTACTGTCACAGCCATAAAATGAAATCTTACAATTCTTTTGGGCTTTTAACCCTATATATCTGAGAACTGTCACTGTATATAATAGCTCATTTTCTTTATTACTAATATTCTATTTTATAAATATGCCTTATTTGTTTACTCATTGTTATGAATTAAATATGAAATGTCCCATATAGCTTCAAGTATTAGGGACTTGGCTCCAAGATGATGGGTTTGAAAAGTAGCTGGATCTCTCTCCTTCATGTCCATCTTCCATATGCTCTTGTCCTTCATGAAATTCTGCCTCACTACCGGCCTAACTACAAATACAAAGATAAATAAGCTTGGGATTATACCCTCTAAAATCATGAGTCAAATAAATCTTCCTCCTTTAAGTTATTTACATCAGGTGTTTCATCACAGTGATGCAAAACTCCAGATGAACATATAAACACTTAAGAAATTGCTACTACATAGATTTCATTGCTATGACCGTACCTGATAATGTGGTTCTTAAGCCCTAGAAACTGGTTTGTAGGAGGAGGGCTTCAGAAGCAGACTAGAAAAAGCTTGTGATGCTTCAATTACAGCTTAATTCTGATGGGAGCTCAGAAGAAAAGAATGCTGACAGAAAGTGGATAGTAAGGACTGTGCTCATAAGGTTCTAGGTGGGAATGAGTTTTCTACTGGAAACTGGACTAGAAGCTATTTATTACATTCTATAAAGAATATAATGCATTTTCCCCATGTCCTTAAACTTTGAGGCTGAATTTAAAAATAAAAGCCTAATTTGGTAGAAAAAATGTTAAGACAGTACTGTATTAAGATCATAGCATGATCATATTACTGTTTTCAGGTTTACTGGGAGATCCAGAGCAGAATGATGTGAAAAACATACATATAAGGAAAACATGGCAGTTAAAAGAGATTAGCGACACTAAACAAAATAACCCGAGTCAGGTAACTTCAACACTTGCAAGATGGAAGCAGAAGAATTAAAAGTAAGATTAGTCTCGGTTACATAGTCAGTATGGATTACATACTGACCTGACTACAGGAGACCCAATCTTAACTCCCACCACAAGCAAAACAAGAAAACTTGGCAACATAAAGGAATGCTAATATTAGGGCATCTTGGGGGAATTGGCCAGACCCCACTTACTACAGGATCAAGGGTATAAAAGTTTTAATTCATTTGAAAGACTGTTTTGAAAAGAGAGCTCCAGGGTGCCCTATCTGCAGGTGGCAACTTAAGTAGATTTTTTTTTTTTTTGAGATGTGTATGTATATATGTCAAGAGAGCCTTGGAGTGTGTGTTCCTTGTAGAATCCCAAAGATGACATCGGGTATTGTAGGCTCTCACCATTTCTGCCTGACATTTACTTTTTTAATTGTGTGTGAGTGAGTGAGGGCACTGTTATGTCTCTGTGGAGGACCAAGGGTGACTTCAGGAATCATCATGGATTGCTTCTACTATCTTCTTTCTTTGCTCTGGAGTTTCCCAGGCTCTGCCTACTGTTTTCGCCTGGTGTTTTTACATCGGACCTGGGATACAAACTCGGAATCTTCTGCTTGCAAGACTGAGTCTTAACCTCTGAATCACCTCTCCAGTTCCCTGCTTGACATTTTTATGTGGGATCTGGGGATCTGCACTCAGTTCTATTTACTTGAGAGGTAAACGCTTTAACCCCTTGAGCTATCTTCCCAGCCCTCAGGGAGGTGTTTTTGAGGCTTCAGTTGAAAGGTACTTAGTGGTGCTGCAGCTGTAGTCTCAGGCCTCACTATAGTTCAACTTGTGACAGTTTTAGTGTCCCCCACCTGGTACTGATTTGTAGGCATGAAAAATGTAAGAGTAATGGGGCTATGTAATCATCCACACAGATTTCAAAGGAAGACATTCAAAGGAAGACATTGTGTGATGGTTAATATTTCTGCAAGCAGTCTCAGAAAAGGTAATGGATGAAGACTTGAGACTAAAGCTGCAATGGAGACACAATGTTGGTGACACCAGGTACATGAAATGTATGCTGAGGAAAGCCCAAGTAAAAAGTGCAGCCAGCCAAGAGAGAAGCAGTATCAACTATAAATGGCAAGGTCATAGCGGTGAGGTGTCCGGGCCCTCTGGATCTCTTTTCACCATGTGCCCTGGATGCCAGACATGAAGCTATAGTATTTAATATTTGCCCTGCTGGATTCTGATCTTGCTTTGGTACCATCATTCCTTTCTAAACCCCAATTCCTCCCTTTTGGAATAGTTAGTCTAAGCCATCATATATTAGAAATAAATATTCTTTTTAATTTTAAAGAAGCTCACAGCCTTGAGTCTCAGTGGAAACTTTGGACTTAAGTTTATGAGTGATACAGGAAATGTCAAAATTTTGGATATTCTTGAAGATAAGACCAAATACATTTTGCATTATGAAACGGCCATGAAACTTTGGAGGCCAGTGGAGAAATATTATGGTTTAAAATGCATGTTCCTCTGAGGCTCATGTGTTTAATGTGTGTTCCTACATCCTGATGCTATCTTGAGAACAAAGGTCCTGTGAACTTTAGAAAGTGGCCCCAAATGAAGGAAGCAGGTCATTAAGGTGTGCTTTTGAAGATTATACCTGGCTCCCGGTCACTTCTCCTATTCTACTTCCTATCATGAGGTGATCAGTCTTCTTCTACCTGCTCTTATCTCACTGTCAAGATGTTCTGCTGCTTAAGCCCAAATGCTAAGCAATCAGGTACTGAGCCCTCTGAAGCTGTGAGTCAAAATAAAGCTTTCTAGCCTCTCAAAGCCCATCCAAAGCAGAAAGGTGATATCATGGTTTCCAGAGGAATAAAGATAAACATTATCAGCAAATAAAATCTCCAGAGTTCTGTATTATGTGGGGGACTGGCTCCATAGCATACACCAGCATGCATCACTCTGCCACTAATAGGAATGATTTCTGGAGGAAGCTGATCCTCAATTTGGGACTTGACCAGGAACTTGAGTGACACTGTCCTGCCAGCACCTTAGCCATAGGTATGTTCAAATTTCTGTGCTCTGCTTAACCTTTAAAAGCAGCCTATAATCTGTGACTGCTGCAAGATAATGCCCACACAGCAGATGCAGTTTCATTTAGATGGACACCTTCTTCCTTTTCCTTGCCTGAACTTCTTCCCTGGTCAGCAGACAGCTACAGCTGAAGTGTTACATAAAATTCTGTACATAATTTTTAAGTAAGTTTTGGCACAGGGTGATCTTTGCTCTTGTGTTGGGAAATAAAGACGCCCCCCCCCCCAAATAGATAGATGATATAAAGAGAAAGAGATAAGTAATACTTCCTCTTTTAAGCTGTCCTCCCACATATTTTGATGACAGCTGTACAAAAGTAATTAACACAGCTATTTTCTTATGACAGAAATGTGAAATCTGAACTGTTTTTAATGTTTGGCTATTACAAATTAAGCTGCATTGATACTTATGTGCACATCAACTTATGAATATGTATTTTTATTCCTGGAGTTTAAATACCTAAAGGGCATAACTACAGGGTTATATGCTAGACAGAATAAACTTTATTAGAATATATCTGTTTTCCAAAATTGCTGCACCATTTTAAACACCTATTTGCAATTTTTTGTATGGCTCTACTTGCTACACATTCTCACTAAGTAAGTCCTTGATTTCCTCCTTTTTGTGGATGTTAAAGAACTGCAAGATTTTAATTTCCATTCCTTGGGTAGCTTCTGAGCTTATCAACTTTCCATGTGCTAATTATCAGCAATCAGAAATAGCTTCTTTTATAAAGTGTGGGGGAGTAGGCTACTTTTATTTTTGTTGTTCTGATTTGTAGGAGGCCTTAATATAGCTTGTACACAAGTGCTTTGTCAATAATACCTAATGTAAACATCTTCTTAGCATCTGTATCCCCTGGTGTGTTACACTTTTCTGAGACAGTTATGCCATATAAGCCAAAAACTTGAGATCCTCCTGTCCCAGCCTCCTTAGTGTTGAATTACAGGCATATGATACAATGCATATCTTGATTTATACCTTTTAATCTATTTAATTTTAATCTTTAACAGCTACTGTGTTTTGAGTCCTCTCTAAAAATGCATTTGCTTAATACCAAATTACAAAGATATTCTTCAGCATTTTCTTCTTGAAACTTCGTAATTTCAATTTTTATACATAAGTCTATAATCCTTCTAAAGTAAATTTCTTTTATCATGTGAGACAGGTTTCAAGATCTTTTTCCCCTATAAATTTATCCAATTGTTCTATAATGCTTTTTTCCCCTAAAAATCTTCCTTGATATCTGTTAAAAAACGAAATGACCATATGTACATCACACATAATTTCAATGCTTTTAGTTTCCATGAAAAACTAGAAAGATATAGATCTAAATACAAAAATTAAGTCAATTTTTTTTGTGTGTGTGGAGAAAAACAGTAACTTTTACCTCCACATCTTGAACAGTCCTTGGTTGTGCCATGCATAATTTATTAAGTAGTTGAAAAATAAGCTCTTCAATATAATACAGAGACTCTTCATTAGCCGAGAGGGTGGGGTGTACTTGTTCCTGAACCTTTAAAAGAAAAATTCTCAGTTAAAGTATTGACATACTGTGAAATGAAAAAATTTTCAACGATAATCTTATGTAGTATTATTTAATTAGTATTTTCTGAAATGTTTACATACAAATGTAAAACACTCGATGTAAAAAAAAAAATACTTGGTCTAAATTTTTCTAAACCTACCAAACATTGGTTCTTTACACTTTTCTTTGGAAAGCCACTAAACTCTCTTTTCCCTACCATCAATAAAATGTATCCAAGGGCTGGGGATATGGTTCAGGGGTTAAAATTTTTGCCTTGCAAAAAAAAAGGACCTGAATATGGGTTCCCAGATTCCAACATAAAAACTCACTAGGGTGGAAGACTCAGAGAGAGGTTTGCCATTCACTTAAATGGATGCTTCAGAGAATGGGAGGGAGGAAGGGGGAGGCACTGGGAGAGGGAGAAGGAGGGAATGGGATGAAAGGAAGAGGGAAAGGGGAAGGATGGGGAGGGGAGGGAGGAGGGAGAGAATGGGGGGGAGTACCTACTGAGCTTATATGATCAGGAAAAAAATAAAATGTGGGAGGAAAAAAAACCACTGGGCAGAAATGGCAGTGACTTGCAATTTTGATCCTGGAAGGCAGAGACTGAGAAACCCCTGAGCAAAGCAACAAGGAGGCACAACAATCCAGGATGATTACCAAAATCACCCCTGGGCCCTCACAGACACACACAGGGCCCTCTCATACATTCTCTCTCTCTCTCTCAAACAAACAAACAAACAAACAAGCAAATAAATAAATCTAAAAAGTTTTTTTAAAAGAAAAGGTACTTTTGATTTTTTAGTAATCAGGGAAACAAATCAAATCATATTGGAAACTACTATCACTGACAGATAGCAAAATTTAAACTTTGTTGGTGATCATGTGAAACAATAGAAATTCACATATACTACTATTGAAGTATAAAATGTTTATTCACTTTTCAAAAACTTGGCACTCATAAATAGTCATGTACCACATAACATTTTAATCAACCAGATCACATATGACCGTGGTCCCATAAGATTGCAACAGAATTGAAAATTTCCTATCATCCAGTAAATCTCATGGCTCTTGTGATGCTAATACAATACATACCTCACATGTGATACCAGTGTAAACTTATGTGTTGTCAGTTATTATAGTACATACAATTATGAACAGTGCATAACTTGATAATGATAAGAAAATATGTTGTGCCTTATAAAATACTCTTTTAATTGCTCATGTTTGTGTGTGTGTGTGTGTGTGTGTGTGTGTGTGTGTGTGTGTGTATGTGTGTTGTGATACGTGTATGATACATGCCCACGAGTGTGTGAGTGCATGTGCCAGCACATGCAGAAGTCAAAGCATGACTCTGGATGTCTTTCTCTGTGTCTTTCACTCTGCTTTACTCCCTTGAGACAGGTTTTCTTCGCAAAACCAAAAGCTCATGATTCGGGCTAGGCTGACTGGTAGTTCTTGGGACACATCTGTTCTGCTCTGCTGTCACGTTTGTTTTTTTTTACATGGGTGCTAGGGATTCGAACTCCGGAACTTGTACCCGCTCAGAAAGTGCTCTTAACCAATAAGCCATCTCCCTTTCTGCTTTTGATATCTGAGAATACTCCTTCTACTTACAAAAAAAGTTTAAAGTTGAGTGTGATGACACGAGTCTATAATCCTAGCTCCTCTAGAGGAGAAGGTGAGAGGATCACCAAGTCCAAAGCCAATCTGGGCAACAGGTTTAAGAGACTCTGTCTTTTAAAAATATAGGCTTGGGGAGATAGCTCAGCTAGGTAAAGCATTTGCTGCACCTAGGCTTGGATCCCAGAATCCATGTAAAAGCTAGATGTAGCAGTGTGTCTGTAATCTCCATGAAAACATGAATCTGCAGACATTGTTGGGGCCAGCCACCATGCCTACACAACAACACTCAAATGAACCAGTCACAAACAAGGTGGAAGAGCAAATAACAACATTCAAAAGTTGTCCTCTGATTTTCAACATATGCCACTCTACACATACTTATATCCTTATATAAAATATCCTTATATAAAACAATATGTTGCAGGCCAGCAATATGCCAGAAGTCGTCTCATACACCTTATTTATACCTCTCTTTGAATTACATCGAGATCACCCTAAATAAACTAACCTAATACCATCTAGGATTGTTGTGTATACTCTACAATGCTCACACAAGACAAAACTGCTTAACAACACATCTCAGAATTTGTCCCATCATGAATGTAAGAATATACATATATATTTACATGCATCCAATATAGTGGATATAGTTTGAATATGGAATGTTCCCTACAGGCTTATGTGTTTGAACACTTGATCTCAAGAGGTAGTGCTGCTAGAGAAGGTTGTAGAACCTTTAGAAAGGAGTTTTACTGGAGGAAATATGTCACTTTTGACAGGACTAGAGGTTTTATAGCCCAGCCCCACTTCCTGCTTCCACTCTGCTTACTGATTGATAATGCAATATGAGGTCCTGGCCTTATGCGTCTGTTATCATACCTTCCTTGTCATCATGGATTACTCCATCTCTCTGGAGCTGTAACCCAAAATACACCCTTTACCCCTTGTTGCTTTGGATAGAGTACACTATCTCAACAACAGAAGATAAAGCTAATCAGTAGACAAGTGACTATTGAACACATGAAATGTAGCACCAATGAACTGAATTATGTGTAAAATATGGGTTCTAAGTGTAAAATACCAGATTTTAAGGTCTTAGAATGAGAATGTCAAACAATGTCAGTAATTCTCATATTGATCATATGCTGAAATGATTGTTATATAAATTACTTTTCAAATGCAGTTTTGAAAAAATTTTAAATTATATTCATATTACATTTCTATCAGACAGCATTACTCTAGGGAATACCCTAGATTGTAATAGCTAAATTACAGTATATGTGTAGGTGGAACATAGTAAAAAAAAGTATAGTAATAATGACAACTATTAAAACATGGATATATCCTCAAAATAATTTTGACAGAAACTAAATGAAAGGAAAACATATGAAGAGATTCTTTTCACAAAGTTCAAAATAAGATGAAGTCAAACTATGGTGATAAGAATGTCAAACAACCGATAAAGAAAAGAAAAGCAGTGACCACAAGAAATGATTGCTTTTGGAACGTGACATTAAAGTAACTGGCAATATGCAGCTTTCAAGCCTAAACAATAATTAAATATTGTATCCTTTATGCATTTTCTGAACTATGTTACACATCACCACAGAGAAATGCTTAGAGTTAAGGGAATCATGTACAAACAGAGGAAATTAAGGGGTGAAATTATCATTAAAATAAGCCTTAAAAACTTTCCAAGTTCCCAGTTTAATTAATAAAAATTAAAATGATAGAATATTGGGGATGGAGAACAACTTGCACAATCAGAAAGAAGAGGACTAGAGACAAGAAGCAGACATCACCTAGCTCCAAACTTCAACATTAACACTAGAAGCTTAACAACAGTGATTTTTCAATTCAAAATTCAAGATCCCAACAAATTATCCATCAAATGTCATGGAGAACTAATGACAAGACAGAGGAAAATACAGGATTTAGAAAATGAAGGAATCAGTACAGAGAAATAGTGAAAAAGAATGTGCAGGATGAAATGAAATTATAAGATAAGAATGATACGATAAGCATAAGGGTTACCCAATTGGACTCTGTCAGAAGGTTCTTAGAGGAATTATCCCAATATGAAATCAATAGCTCTTGATGGAACTAAGAATCTTGAAGGAATATTGAAACAATTGGTAGCAAGTTTGTGTTTGAGAATCAGTTCACAGAAAACTATACAAATAAAACAACATAATTATTAATTCCATCAAAAGCAGAAGGGAAAGAAAAAGTGACAATATGAAATCTGTGTTTTAGTTTCATTGCTGCCAACAAATACCACCTGACCCAAGCAATTTGAGGGAAAAGGTTTAATTGGCTCATAATTTTAGGTACTCTATGGGTAAGTTATCTCTATGGTAAGTTACAGTAGTAGGAGCTTGAAGCAGCTGGTCATGTCACATCTACAGCAAGAAGAGAGAGCAAAAACCAATGTATACTATACATGTTTTCTTGCTATGCTTGGCTACTTCTCTCCATCTTTATGCAGTCTCAGACTACCTGCCTAGGGAATGGTTCCACCCACAATGCGCTGGGTCTGACCACAACTCTCTCAGACGGGTGCAGAGGTATGCTGGGAGGCCTTCCTTCTAGGTATAAGGTTGACAAATTAATACTCATCATCATGATATGAATAGTCATAATTTAAATTTTGAATACTAACCAAAGACTGAATATAAACTTCAAAACCATCAGTATTTATAATATAAAATATCATGTTTTCTGAGATAAATTTAATATGAAAACTTTAGACATCAACAAGAAAATGTGCAAGTTTTCAAAATTCCTTTGGGAATACACAGTACAAAAAGAAAGCTCCTATAGGAGGAAGACTCCTGAAGACTCAGTGGTGATTAGACGTGAGCCTGGTATGACAGGGGAAGATAATCACTGTTTCAGATTTGTATTGGTATACCATTTATACCAGAGATCTAGGTTTATGAGACAAGTTACGCTGCATACCTGTACACACCTATGAGGGATATACAGAAACAAAAGGGGATACAGCAGTTTTAGACAGACTGTAGAGGCAGCTTTATTTAAGATGATGTCTGACTATAAAAATTTAAAGGCAGTAAATCATGTGACTAAATGAAGAATGGGTGTTCTCAAAAGACAGAAGTCTTATGTATTACAGAAATAAAAAAGGCAGTATGGGCAGAACCATAGAGGACCTTTTACCTTTTTTTTTTCCCCCTCATGTGTCTGTGTGTGTGTGTGCCTGTGGAAGCCCAAGGGTGACTTTGGGAATCACCCTGGATTGTTCTACTTCTTTGCTTTGTTCTGGAATTTCCCAGACTTCACCTTCCAGAGCCCAATGTGCAGCCCACTGCCATTCCTGCTTGGTGTGTTTTTTTTTTTTAATTAATATTATTTTTAATGTGATATCTGAGATTCAAACTCAGGATCTTCTGCTTATGAGGCAGAGGCTTAACCCCTGAGCCATCTCTCTGGCCCTAAGACCTTCTACTTTAAAAAAGAGGACTCCAAAAAAAAAAAAAAAAAAAAAAAAAAAAGGACTCAGACTGGATCATTAAAGTCTTCTCATAAGCAAAAGGACCTGAGTTTGGATTCTCAGATCACACAATAAAATACAGGGTATATATGGCAGTGACCTGCAATTCCAACCCTGGAAAGGAGAGCCTAGAACTCCTAAAGCAAAGCAATAAGGAGGTAGAGCAATCCAGGATGATTCCTGAAGTCACTCTTGGCCTCCACAGGCACATATACACTCAAGCACTGAAGTACCCTCTGGTAAACACACACACACACACACACACACACACACACACACACACACGACTATTCTTATGCTGAGACAAAATGACAGTTTTAAACAAAAGGCATATGATTATATGATGTTATATTTACAGTGTTGAGAAAAGACTGAATGGAGCAAGAGCAGGACAGATCAGTCAAAATGCTATTTCAAATATCCTGGTGAGGCCACTTGGTTCCAGTGGACGAAGAGAGAAGCTATGAAGTGATTATGGCTATGGTCTGAAATAGAGTCAGGAAGTTTTACTGACAGAATAGTTGTTGTATACACACACACACACACACACACACACACACACACGACTCAAAGATAATTAAGATTTTTAGTTTGAGCAAGTAGAAGGACAGAGTAGCCTTTTATTAACACAAGAACCATTGCATAAGGAGCAAGTTCTCTGGGAAAGAGTAGTTTAGTATTGAATAAAATGCATAGCACACACATCTCTATGGAAGTATCATAGAAGAATTCAAAAGTTAAAATTAAAGGGTCTGTATAAAGCTCTGGTTCCCAATCACAGCACAGACAGGGACAAGAAAAAAAAAAGGAAATGGAAGAAAAAAAGTGAGGAGGAATATATTAACTTGAAAATCAAACAAAGCTAGTAATTCTGAAATTATCAAATACAGATGACATGTGAAGCAATGAAGAGGAGTGGGACCTCCTCCAACAGGTAGTAGTACATAAAAAAGCAAATCTCTAGAAAGACAAAAAAAAAAAAAAAATCCAAGAAATCAAGACAGAAGACCTAGAAAGAGAGAGAGAAAAAAATTAGTGATGTTTGAAGTTTTGGAAATCAAGTGAGAAAAGATTTTGAAGGACAAAGAGAACAACTGTCAAATATTGCTAAGGGGTTAATTAGAAAGAATCACAAAGCATTTCATAAAAGGTAGTGATTGACTTTATAAAATGATTTAAGAACAAAACTAGAGACTTCCAGTCAAGCTGGGATACACAGTAAATTTGTTGAGAGACTAATCAGCTCATCCACCAAAACTAGAGTGTGGACTACCTGACAGATCTAGAACTATTATTTGTATCTTGATCTTGGTGTTATTTTTACTGCACTGATCCACTACTATACATTAAAATGTGAATTTGAAGTATATAACATACATTTCGAAAAGCTTTTCACTTACTATCATGTATTTTTATGGAAAGAACTTTAGGTGGTTAATTTTTAACATGACTACATGAGAATACTAAATCCATTAGTTCCATTAAAATTCCTTCCTGAGTCAAATATGCAGGCTCACAGAGAATACAATAAAACTTCTGTTCCCTTGAAAGAGAGGTCATGGTTAATGTAAAACACATATATTGATTTATGTCAAATAGTAACACAGGTAATGCTTTGTATACTCAGCATAAAATATTTTAATGAAATATTATTGCTTCAAATATACCATACTAAAATTAAGCTGATAACAGAAAAAGGTTACTAAATCATGGCTGACAGGGAGTTAAATGCATTCCTAATATTCATCCAGTTCTGTCTAACCCTCTTGGGTCAGTTTGGGTCATTATTACTTTGGAGTAATTCCAAATGATTCCCTTGGGTTCTATTGTTATATTCAGTAGAAATCCAGAAGAGATTCCATGTTAAAAAAAATAGGATTTCTATTATTTTCTGACTTTCACTGGGAGTAATCCTTCCAAAAAAAGCAATTATGGTCAAGTTAATCTAATTACTTTGCTACTAAATGATAACCCTACAGGATTTCCTATTCTCTGACAGAAACCTTACCTTGGTCAACATATAATCTACTATACTGGCATCAACTCCTTAGTCTCCTGTTCTTTAAAACAACTCATGCACTTTCCCTTTCTCTTTTCAGCCTCCGGTATCCTGCTAATTCCAACTGATTTTTCAGACACTTGTTCTTTGTCTCTCCCAAACCCTCTACTTTAGCCACTTGTAATACAAGCATAATGACAACTCAATACTCATTATCAAACATTGTGCCTGACACATAGGAAGTAATGTACATGAATATATTCTCAGAATGTGGACTTTCTTAAGAATTCTTTGACTCTGTATCAGTTACACCTCTGCTTTCTCACATCATCCTATATTTTTTGTATGGGCAGGAAATTCCACATAACCATCTAAAACAAACTTTAAGAAGCACTGACATAAAGCAAAAACACTGACATCGTTCAGATTTCACAAAAGCATTTCTTAGTCAAAGTCCCTGCCTTTTTTCCTTGTCAGAGATTGCTGCTGTTAGTTAACCCAGACATCCCACATCAGTTGTTTTATGTAGGTATCTAAGAGCAAATTATCACAAGGTGAGAAGGTCAATATTTCATTTCAATCAAGTAAGACACAAGAATTTAACCATTTCTTTCTACCTTTCATTTAAAACTAGACAGTAAGACATTTTTTTCTCATAGCTAGTCTGCTATGAGACTAGAAATACAGAAAAATATTAACCAAAGGAAATGTGGAAAACTGAAAGCTCTGATAAAATGATTTTAAGGCATATTTCCTAAATGATGAATGCTGACTAATCTCAGCATACAATCAAATAGCACACACACCAAGTACCAAAGGCATTTACAAATATAGCCATGTTCTGTTTCCCTCAAGTAATATAATAGCTTTGATGTTCTTGGAGAGTAGTGGTAAAGGCATTTATGCTCTTGGCTCTTTCAGGGAAGATACATAATTTAGTAGTAATGTTAACAATCCATATATTATCCATTAGTAGTGGCATCTCACTCTGCCTTGTAGCTTGGCATGTTTCTAATGCTCTAGATGAAGTCTTATTTTTAAAGGTACAGAAAGGGCTGGGTAAGATTGTAAGAGCAAAAGGATGGGAGGAGCAACGATTTGCAAGATTCTCAACAATAGTTGGGGCCAAAGCAATCATAATGGAACTTTGCATGCCCTGCGCAATGTCCAGCGCACTGTTGCCCTCATAAAGTCTAGCATCTGTTAAGGGCACCGAGACCCCTGGAGGCAAGGGATTGACAGCCATAGTAGTAATCTTATGATTAAGGGGAACAAGAGAAAGGGCTTATGGAAATGCCACTGGGTCCTTATATGTCATCGGAGAGGAGGACCCAGTGGAGAGTTAGGCGCACTCAATAAAGGACTCTCTGGGAATTGGGGGGGAGACACTGGGGGAAGGGGAGGGGGGAGGGAGGGAACTGGTAAAAAATTTTAAAATGTATAATTAAATTTTTAAAAAAAAAAATAAAATAAAAATAAAATGTTTTATTCAGCAAAAAAAAAAAAAAAAAAAAAAAAAAAGAAAGGGCTGGGGGCATTGATCAGTGGTAGAGTATACACTTAGTATACACAAAGTTGTGGGGTTCAATAACAAGTACAAACAAGATAACTAAATTAAAATTAAGCAACAAAAAAAATTTAAGAGCAACACATTTCTATTTCCAAAGTTGTTTTTTCATTGATGCACTTCTCAATTTTTGTGATTTACATGGTAAAATGAATTCTTACTGTTGTCTTTCTTAATGCCAAAACTTGTGCATTTTCTTTTCTTTCTTTTTCTAATGGAATATTTTACAAACATGCTATCATCTTTGTGTAGGGCCATGCTAATCTTCTATTTTCCTCATTTTTAAAACTTTAAAGCATCTTTTATTAAATTTATTCTTAAGTATCTTATTCTGTTTTATGTTTTGTTCCAACAGTAGTGCAAGTGCTGCACAAGTGATCAAGCCATACATCTCCAGTGGGAGGTAGAAGCTGGAGGCTCAGCAGTTCAAGGAAACCCTCAGCTTGGCCACTTCTAAGACAGCCTGGGTTGCATGAGACTGACTTTAAAAAAAGTTCAAGTAATTGAGTAAATGATGAATGTCATAACTTTGAAGCTCTTCCTGAAAAGTTTATGTGGTTTCACCACAATGTCCAAGTGACTATATGACAGAGACCAATTATATTGCCCCTTTCACAAACATGCACAGATGTCCCATACCGAAAAAAATTAGCTTAAAATTGCTAATTTACATAAGCGAAAACCCTTGACACAGAATTTTTGGCCTAAATGGCAAAAACCTTTAGAAAATGGTCTTTTACTTTAAAAAAAAAATCCATCTGTGTAGTCTTTGGATCCAGAATGGCGTCAAGCACCTACATTGTATACAGATGTTAAGTGAATGCATAGAGCTAGGATAAGCTACACCACATAACACAGGATTATTTTCACCAAAACTTTTTTTTAAAAACATGGATTCTGTAATAGTAGGCTAATAAATCAATAAAAACTACTTTTGTAATTTACCACAAAACTGAATTTCCTTAGATATATTTCTTTCATAAGCAAAAGTTTAAGTCCATTACTCTAGGATACAATAATACATACCTACAAAGCACCTGGAAAACACACCATATAAACACAAAGTAGTAGCACCAAAGCAAGTGACTGGGACTGGATGCTAGTCTTGGTTTTATTTCTAATCTATCTTGAACAAAAAATCAATCTGTATCTGTACATGAAAGATTATTAGAGTCCAAGTCACCTACATTCACATAGTACATGCTATGAAAATACCAATGGGTACATTCTCCCATCACACTGCCAACATAGGCTTAGCTGATACACTTAAACATTCTCTGAGGTAGAAGAGCTAATTCCTGCGTATCTCCCCCCTTTGCTTTTTCATTCAGGATAGAGTTTATCATCACCACTCAACACACTTTCCATTTCTGTTGTCTCTCCTTATAGAACTGGGCTGCACATGAAGAAAGGTGTATTTATTTTAGCACCTAGTACATCAATGACATAGTCTTTTCCACAAAGATTTCTATTTTATTTATTTGAGAGGAAGAGGGGGAGAGAGAGAGAGAGAATGCACATGCATGTCAAAGCACAGGGGTGGAAGTCAGAGGACAACTTTCAGAAGTCAGTTCCACCATGTGAACTCCAGTGATTGAACTCAGCTCCCCAGGTTTGTAAGCAGGTGCCTTATTCACCGAACTATCTCACCAGTCTTTCTCCGCTAAGTTGTTTAAAAAGACATGACTGTGTGTGCTGTCCAAAGAAAGCAGTAATAGCTTTTAACAATTATAACATTAGAAACTTCGATATTCTAAAAGTATGAATGCAATATTTATGAGTGCACTGAAAGAAAAAGTGCACTATTTTTTATCCTAGTAATTTGATGTATACTTTTAATTAACCAGGACAACCTTTTAATTAAAGGGGTTTATCATTTAAAAATTTTATTCTTGTTCATTTTGCAGAAAAGGTTGCGTAAGTGGCAATGAGAACCCACGTTCAGGAAGCATGACAGCTACCCTGTACCCATCTTTAAATTTGTCTGGCTTGCAAAAGGATTTATAGCTCACCTAAATTCACAGAGGAAGACTTGATATCAGTAAAGGAGATGCACCTTAGCAATGCATCCAACCCCAAAGGTTATCATGCACTGCCCCTTATTGGTCTCTTTATAGTGATGACAAGGTCTAATGCTAGCGAAGAAAGTCACCAAATTTTGCAAGAAACGCCCCTTGTAGGCAGGTAAAGCTTCTGCCAGACATGGGGAGGCACTTTTGATTTACGTCAACAACTGCAAAATGAGTATTAGGACTCACTGACATTTCGTACACGTGAAACATATCCGTATTCCAAAAAAAAAAAAAAAAAAAAAAAAAAAAAAAAAAAAAAACTGTCTCCGAGGCGAATGGACAACCTGCCTGCAAACTGCCTGGGGCGAACACCCTCAAAGAACTTAATTAACGGCCAGCTTCTGCTTTAGAAACTAGCCAAATACCAAGGGGACTTTCTCTTGCCCGAATCCAGCCTGAGGACAACAAATTGGTCAACGGCGGAAGTTGCCTGACGAAATGACTGTAACACGAAATCTAGTTTTACGATCATAACAAAACCTTGTTTCCGGAACCAGACACCCCTCCCCCCAAAAGAAGAAAAAAAAAAGTTGGGAAAACGTCCTTCGGGATGCAACAGGCCACGCGAGGACCCCGAGGCCGCGCAGGGAGGCTCGGCCGCGGCCCGCCGCTCCCCCCGCCCGCCGCCGCCGCTCCCGCGGCCCCGCCGCCCGCCGCGCCCCGCGCTGACCTTCCGCAGGGCCGACACCAGCAGTCCCCGCCATTTCGGGCTGTTCTCTTCGCTGAAGAACTCGTACGGCTGCGGCGCCTGCTGCATGGCCCCGGCGGCAGCGCCTCCGCATCGAGGGCGGCTCGCGGGCCGCGCCGCGCCGGGGCCGCCGGCCTGACCGCCGCGCAGGGCCCGGGCCGCCGCGCCGCGCCGGCCACCGCCGCCTCCCGCCCGGGCCGCCGCTCCGGCCGAGGCGCTCGGGGGGCGGCGCCGGCGGGCGGGCGGGCGAGCGGGCGGAGGCTCCGCGGACGCGGCCCCGGCCCTCGCCTCGCCCCGCGCCCGTCGAGGGAGCGCGACGGCGGCGGCCGGCGGTTCCTCCTCCTTTGTCTGCGTCCGCGGCCCCGCGCGCCGGCCTGGCCCGCGCCCCGGGACTCCCGCTACGGCCGCGGCGGGCGGAGAGCGGCGGCGGCGGCGGCGGCGGCGCCGCTCCTCATCGCCTCCTCCCCCTGCGCGCCGGCAGCAGCGCCGCTCGGCCCGGCCCGCCCGAGTCGCCTCCGGAGGGCCGCGGGGACCGCGCGGGGCGCGTCCAGCGAGCGAGCTCAGTGCGGCGCGCGCAGCGCTGGCCGCCGCCGCCGCCCCTTCAGCAGCCGCTCGGAGCGCCCCGGGGCGGCCGCCGAGCTCGGGTCCCCGCCGCCGCGGCTCGGCCCTCAGCCCCGCCCCCTCCGCGCGGCTCTCAGCCCCGCCCCCTCCGCCCAGCGCTCAGGATCCCGACTCGCCCGGCAAGGCCGGTATGGAGCATGCGCGCCGCGGAGCGGGCCGGGCGCGGGGCGAGGGGCGCGGGCGCGACGGGGGTCTCAGACCCACGGCGCCTCTCCTGGGAGCGGGGCTGGGAGCTATGCAGAGTTCCGAATGCTTTCCACGTGTCTACTCCCCCTTCCAAGACAGTCCAGATTCCGTGCGGTTCGGGCTGAGCCCCGGGACCCGTCATGGGAAGTAGCACAAGGATGTGCTGAGAAAAGAGCATTAAGCTGTCGACATGCCGAACTGAACGTTAAGCTCCTTTGTGAACACAGAAGAGTTTCATAAGGCGGGATGTGGACAGCACCAGCACACTGCCGTAGGGACAGAAGATGGCGATTATTTTAGATTTAAACTCAAACGTCCTGCACCTGAAAGTCCGCTGGGTATGCACGAACTATCTTTAAAAAACTTCCAGATATGACGTTGATTTGTCTATAGTACCCACCAAGTCCTGGAGGCTCCAGGATGGACAACACCTGGATCTCGGGACACAATCATCCTCAGTACCCAGAAGAGTCCCAGGCATTAAGGTTTTCTGAGTTGCAAAAGCACAAACTCTGGAAACTTTTTCATTAGACGAATTTCATCCCACTCACCATGCTGAACTTAACTACTTTTAATACGTAAAGAAAAATTATGTGCCACCTGCAGTGAATGAACAAAGGAAAGGAAGATAATGCTAAGTTGGTGTCATAATTTCCGTTCCAGAATCAGATGACCAATTGTTCTCTCCCAAATATACACCATTTTGTCTTTGAGAAATAAAAATGGCAGAGGTGGAATGTTTAAGGGATTGTTCTTACGTCCGAGTCTTCGGAGTTAAAAAGGTTCCCTAATAAATGGCTTTGTTCACATTGCCATGGGCTACACTCTGGCTCGTATAGAGGACCCTCACTTTTCTCTGCAGTTCCTAGACTCCAGCTATAAACTGACGGTCTGTCAAATCATAGACTACGATTGTATTTCCTCATAAGAAAGCTGTTGTTGGGAGGTTTATTCTTGGCCCAGGATATTAGAAGGCTCCTCTGGGCCATGTGTAGCCTGGAGACGCATTCTGTTTAGCTAAAGGCTCTATTAAATTTTTAAAATTGTTGTTGCCATTTTAAAGTCAACAGATTATAAATAAAAATCTATATTTCCAGCTTCACTTGACAAAAAGCTGGCAACACTGGGCCTACTGTATTTGTGCAAAGGAGTAAAGAGCAGGCGCCGGGTAGTGGCTGGCCTCTTTAGAAAAGTATGCCACCCCGTTTTCTAGTTGGCTGTACTTCCTATCTGGCATTCTTCACCCTTTTATGTAACCTGCCTAGTCTCTACAGGCATCTAGCTGTGATCTCTGGGTTGGCAAACAGAAATATGATCTACATGCATGTGGAGGATGATTCAAGAATGACACCAGTAAAATCTCTCCAGCTAGATAAGCAGGCCATCAAAAAATATTGACTCCTTACCCCCATTATGCAGGGCCCAATGTCAAAGAATTTATCTGTTAAAAAAAAATCTTAATAATCTCAGAGTAAAACTTCTTTTTACAAAGTCTAGATGGATAAATTTGGTTTTCACAATGACAAAAAAGAAAAATTTAGTGGCGCAAACACTGATATATTGGAGCCTATGCTCCAAGTGCCCACGTACATGCCTGGAACTATATAGCTTACTTACATTTTCCTAAGGAGTGTCTTAGCAAAGTGAGTGGGTCTCACACAAAAATTTATTTGGAAGATTTTCAGGGAGGAGAGGAGATGAGGTAAGGTAACATTGGGTAAAAAATAATGACAAAAATTCACATGAATGAAACTGCCAAAAATTTCAAAAATAAAAAAATGTACAAAAGAAAACAAGGAAAAAAATTACAAATCAAGCCAAAAGGCAGTAATGGTGAACTGAAAATAAAAATACACTGTAACTGTTATGACTCTTTTTTTATTAATTTCCCTAAAATATAAGGGTGTTCCTATAAATATAATAGGGCTAACACTCAAGGGAAAAATAGGGCAGAAGATATGAAGAAGATTGTTTACAGAAAAGGAAATGTGTCCTGTAAACATGTAAAATATACTCAACTCCACTTCACTAAGAAAAATTCAGTCTTATAAACTGTCAACTATTTTTTACCCATAGGAGAGCACAGATCATAAGTTTAATTAAGACAGTGACAAAGGAAACAAAAACTCATTATTTCAATTTCCATGAAGGGCAGCTAGATGATGCTTATCAAAGTTTTAAAGGTACATAACCACTGACTTAGCAAATTCTGGAGATATGTTCTAGAGATATATTTGCTCATATGTGAAATCACTTAGTGCAAGGTTATTCACTGCAGCACCATTTGTTATATTAAAACACATGGACACCAGCACATCAGAAACAAGCAGTCTAACATGAATATGCTTACACACACACACATATATAAAGGTCATTTTTAAAGCCTCTATAGAACATTCCCCAAAATATACTGCAAAGTAAAAATACAGTAAAACAAAATAAAAAATATTGGTTTTTTTTTAAGGTAGTATTTAGGTTACATAAATATAAGAAAGCTACAAAAGATTTTTATTGCTATGGGGATGAAAATTGGGGGTAGGGGTTTGAGAGATTTTTTTTTTAAAATAAGGCACACTTCATGAATTTGCGTGCCATCTTTGCGCAAAGGCCATGCTAATTTTCTTTGTATTGTCCCAATTTTAGTATATGTGCTGCCGAAGTGAGCAGGAGGAATTTTTAAGTGTAACTTTTGTTATTTCGAGTTTTCAGCCATATGAATGCAGTATTTACTAAAAATATTGGATTATTATTAATAAACGATTTCCAACCTCATCACAAACTTTTGCTTCAAGTATTAAAAACTGAAAATATTAAGATACATTTCATGTAAAGGGACAAATGTAACAAAAAAATCAAACATAAATTCAAACACAAGCATGAACTTAAATACAGAGGTTATTGTTTATAGTAGTTACTCTTATTTGTTTCTGTGAGAGAACACCCGAAGTCAAGCAACTTAAGGGAGAAAGAGAGATTTATTCAACTTACAGTTCTGGAAGGAAAGTAGTCTTTCATGGCAAGAAAAGGCATGGCTGGCTGGCAGAAGCTGGAGGCAGGCTAAGTCACTGCAGACATCTTGGAGAGAGCTGCATGACAGCCCATTGCCAAAGCAGGCCTCTCTTGGGAGTAGGGTGGGACTAGACCATCTCAAGGCCCACCCCGTGACTGCCTTCTTCCAGCTTATCTCCTAAAGATGCCATGACTTTCCCATATATGAGACTGTGAGGGACACTTTCAAGTTATGACACTGTCTTCATAATTCGATGGTAAATTTGGTTGTTTTTTTTTAAATTTAGAATGGTTTTTGGAAGATACTTTGAATGCCTAAGCACATCTGTCATTTTAAAAGACAATTTTAACTTACCCTAATATTCTCCCACTGAAAGAACGTTTTTAAGGATCTACTCAACATTTCTCCCATTTACTGTTTCATACTTCTGCAATTTATTTAAAGTTACCAGTGCTTGTCAGTCAGTAGTAAACCAAAGCAACACCACAGGAAACAATAAATGTTATTGCCGCTGGCTTTCATGATCCACTGTCACCGCTAGTTTTGGTCCACTTACAGCCGCCTGAGAGAAGTGAGCTGGAGAAGGCAGAGAGAGTCCATCCCTTGCCCTATGACCCTTAATCAGAATCCAGTCCC
The DNA here is from genome assembly GCA_023101885.1 of Typhlomys cinereus. NCBI lineage: Eukaryota > Metazoa > Chordata > Mammalia > Rodentia > Platacanthomyidae > Typhlomys > Typhlomys cinereus. The sequence goes on along the minus strand of JALPQD010000290.1, from coordinate 1,335,323 downwards.
TGCAAAAGATTAGATTGCATGCCAAAAAAAAAAAAAAAGTTTTCCCAACAGGAGCTATCATTTTCAATGGAATTCTAAATGACTTATTTTTTGTATCTGTTCCTCAAAAAAGCTTTATGCATCAATAAGTTATACACGATCTATTATTAAACAGAAGTGCTATTCTGTGGCTCCAGAAGATGAGTCTAAGGTCTACATAGTGTTACCACTATGAGATAGGAAGTCATTTCTTTGTAAGGAGCTGCTCCAGACACCAACTCTTACCATAAAGGAAAGGATCATTCGGACTCTTATTATTTATACTAAACCAATAAAATCCGAATCTTGTTGGTTATTAAGGCATTGACAATGTATTCACAACTTGTAACTCCAGGCTCTGGGTTTGTATATGGATCCTGATTCTGGAATAAAGAACTTAGTAAAGAGAAAATAAACAAAATATTGTTTGCCACAAGTATTAATAATTATAGTAATTGACATAATTCTTGATGAATTACTAGCTGTGATAAAAAACACTGATAGCAAAAGACATCTCTTGCATTTTCGACAAACAAGTAAAATTAAGTTGGAAAGGCATTAAAAAAAAAAAAAAAGATTGAGCCCTTTTACCCAATCACCATTTCAAAAGTAGTAATAACGTTTTTTAAAAAGCAGTTTTAAAGATAACAGCTTTAAGCAAAATATGCTGAAGTTCAAAGTTTTCTGGAGGGGAGACCTTTTTAATACTGTTCCTCTGTTCTTTCCTTAAAGCGTGGTTCCTTGAGCAAAAAGCATATCATTATACACCTTTATGCATCAGTAAGTTACACATATCTCAACACATCTAAAAGTTAAATTTTTCTATTTTACCCAAGTGGCAAAAAGAATTTTAAAACAACTTTAGCAGACAATAACACTTGGCATAAAGAACATAATTTTCCATAGGAATTGAAGGCAGAAAGCAGAGTTGGTTGGTATAATTGTTGTTCCTTTTTCCATTCTTTAACTTTTAATGGGTATGATCTATCAGAAAAAATCTCTTTCCAAATTTTGCCTTGTGTTTTTGCCCACCCTTTCATCTTAAATCATGAAGCAATTTCAGAAATATCCTATGGATATATTAAGACTACAATTGTTCCTCAAAAATGTCTTAAGACAGATAATATTATCTAAATATAGATAATAAAACGATGAGGAAACACCTGACCAAAGAAAGATGCAGATCAGAGCCATTCCTTAGACAACAGACATCTTACCACCTGGTTCATAGGGAGGGCTCAGTCCCTGCCACCAGGATGGACAACCTCCGGGGCAGGCCCTGGACTTCCATGTTCCAGGGTCTGGCAATACCAACCACCCCAACCACTATCCCATGAGGGAAATTCTAGGAGGTGAGGTTAGTCCACTGGACGGTAGGCAGATCTCCAAATGGCCTCAGGGAAAGGGAAAGTCTGCCAGCAGAAACAGCAACACCCCACCAGTGCAAACTCTTGAGAATCAAGGAAATAACTTTGATATACACGTATGTGTTTAAGAATTATGTCCATAACATGAGAAACCAAAAATGTGCTAGCTGGTACACTCAAGAGTTTTCCACAAGCTAGGGCTGGAGAGGTGGCTCAGGGGTTAAGCCTCCGCCTTGCAGGCGGAAGGTCCCGAGTTCGGATCCCAGATCCCACGTATAGACGCCAGACGGAAGCTGGGGCGGCCTGCGCTTCTGGTCCTGGTAGGGCGGAGCCTGTGAATCCCGGGGCAGAAGGAGGTGGAGGCGTCCATGGTGGTTCGCGAATTCGTCCGTGGTTCTACACACACATACACACACACACATACACACACACACAGACACGCGCGCGCACATACAGTTGAATAAAAAAAAAAAAAAAAAAAAAAATTTAAAGAGTTTTCCACAAGCTAAACTGAGGCCAAATCTAAAATGTTTCACTGCCAGTCCCAAATACAAACTTGTACAACCCCTTCGTTTCCACATTAATCACAAATACAGAAGTGTTTGTTGTTCTGAGACAGGTTTCCACCATGTAGCTATTGTGAACCTCTTGCTTCGGCTTCCTGAGACTGATGGTGCAAATATTCATTATCACATCCTGACTCAGAGTGATTTTTAAGGACAACTATCTATGACTATGTCAGTTTATGTTTACTGTAGGATATTTAAGCAAAAGTTTTTATGAACATTTTAAAACACGATCAACACAACACCAAGGATCATTAAAATATTTTAATGTTAATATACATTTTTCTTTTCTCAGAAAAACATGAAATTCTTATAGATCAATATTTAACAGGAAAACCTTATTGATAAATATAATTTACAAATAGAATAATTTACACATTTCAAAATACTTTCAATGAATTTTTTTCTCATATTTTTAGGAAACATAATACAGACCCATACAGAATGAGAATTCTTTCAATCAGGACTTTCATAGTTTCATATGTATACATTAAATCTCACCGTTGATGAAAATGAGAACTATAATGTTTGCATCATTTAATAGTCTTATAACAACAAAATATATCCCGTAGAATACATTTCTTGCAGAAATGGGTTTTTCTAGAGACTCATGAGGGCATGTTTCTTCTGAAGGATTTCTGAATGTTTTTGGTATGTCCACCCCAAGCACTCAATCACTGCTGGTCTATTTGCCTGGGATGTGCTGCCTCAGAGCTGGAGTTGATGATGTGTATCCTTTCAAATTAACGGATGAGGTAGCTCAATGAATGTAATCCTTAAGGGCTGCTGTAAAGGGAAAGGTTAAAAACAAAACAAACAACAACCAAAAAACAACCCACAATGTGCACACCATTCTCCACTCATCCATCACACAGTGCTGGTAAGAATGGAGGATTAATCCTGAGAAAGCATGTGAAAGAATGGATGGAAATATCTCTCACGCGAATGTCGGCTTCATTTCCAGTTAGGCCGTCACATCTTCATGTGACTTGTATATTTCATGTACATTTCTATGTTCTAGTTCTCTGAACTGTAACACATACTTCATCAGATGAAACACACACACATACAGTATAGCACTGGATGCCAACTAGACATATTTATGAAGTACATATGAATGTAAGGCACTTTCGCGGCTTACAAAAGTGAATGCCTCCAAGTTAGGTATTAGTCAAAAATGGAGAAATAGCCTCACAAAAGTTTTCAGGAACCCTGAAAATCAAATAGGTATAAATCATTTGTAATCTTATCCAACATTTAGAGAACTTTACTATGACTGAAGGACAGAGATACAAGTAATTGTTCAAGATTACAGAGTTCTACATACACATCAGTGTCAGGTTCTAAAACTACTCTTGTGAAAGCATAGTAGTTTCGAGGGGTTTTAGTTTCTCAACTATAAAAGACTATAGTGTAAGTAACAATCACACATAGTACACTTCTATTTTTTTTTAGATGGAGTGATAATACCACACCACGTTATAAAAAGACTTAAAAACAGACTGGGAGTAGTAAGATTTTGAGATACTTAGAAGTATGAAACTTCATGTATTTTCTTCAATTTCCAAATATAAATGCAGACTAGATAACATGAACTTCTATGTCTCTTCAAATTAAGACTGTTTATAACTATAACTAATATTTTTCCCAAGAAAGATATGACTTGAATATTAAGTCAAAAATACTGATTTAAGAGAATAGTCCACTTTTTATGCTATCTCTCCCAAAAATTCTAGAAGGAAATCTATAGAGCATGGCAGTAGGGAAGGATCATTAACAAAGTAAAGGCTTCAGATTTTGTTAATGGTCCTTACCTTTTTTCCATATACACAAAGTAAAAGAATATGGAATTAAATTTTTAAAAATTATTTTTGTTACAATGTATTAACAATTCAACAGTTACATTTGCCTAAATGTGAGGCTTTTAAGTCATTTTCTTCAGTTATAATTAAAGAACACAGAGTATTCTTGTTGCTGATGTGGAGATTACAATGGGCAGTTCCTTCATTATTTACAATTTGAATCTTTTCTGTACTTCGTCTGCTATCATTCCAGAAATGGCCAGAGAAGAAGTGGCAGCGGGGGAAGGTGCATTTCTCACATGAAGAATACGATTCCCAATATCCCCAGCTCCTCCATCAAATACAAAATCATCTACCAGATTTCCATCTCGGTCCAGGGCTTGGGCTCTCACTCCAGCTGGACCTCTGCAAAAGCAAAAAAGTGTTAGTCAAGTGAACCAAAAAGACAGGACACTTTAAAAGTAGTAGTTTTCATAGTATTCCATAACAAAGCCTCTATTATTCTAAATGTACAATTATGTGGAAATGCCTTCCCTCTTTCTTAAGAAAAATGTTCCAACTTAATCCTTCCACTTTTCCCAAACCTAAATTAAAAAAAGTATAAAACAAATGTATTATAGAAATAAAAATTGGCAACAAATAAAGGAAATAGAGTAACAATGTTATTATATGTTAATTACATATGCAATTTTCAGTTAGCTGTTATATTTATTTTTATACTTTTGAAGAGACAAGCAGGCATACATGTGCAATGGCGAGACCATGATGAACAGGTGGAGGTCAGAGGTCAACTTTCAGAACTCAGTTCTCTCCTTCCACCACATGGGCTTCCCAGGCACTTTCAACCACTATCCATCTCACCGGTCTATCAACAGACATAATCTTAAAATCATCCAGCACAACTGATTTCTACTGTCAATTGTGTCATTTTTTTTCCTTTTGCATTAGATAGCTATGCTGCTATTATATAAAAAAACTAGATAGCTATGCTGCTATTATATAAAAAACTTATTACTAATACATTTATTTCTAAAAATTTTATCCTTTATTCCAAATACTTTTGCCTTAAAGTATATGTCATCTAAAATGAACACAGCACCTATCTTTTTAATAAGCTTTCCTTAGCACAAGGATGCATATTCTTAAACCAGTCTAACACTCTTCTCAGCTAGGTTAATTATTGGTATACATGATTTCTATCATGTATCTTCTCTGTTGTTGTAAGACACTACTCAAAGTCAAGCAACTTAAGGGAGAAGGAGAGATTTATTCAATTTATGGTTCCAGAGGGGAGATACAGTCCATTACAGAGGGAAAGGCGTGGCTGGCAGAAGCTAGAGGTGAGCTACGTCATGCCCATCAAGGAGGCTGAGAGCTTCTGCTTCCAAGCTCAAGAGCAGACTCACTACCTCAAGCAGAGTAGTGTTAACCAACTTTAAGCCCCCCCCCATGACTGCCTTTCTCCACGAAGGCACCACCTCCTAAAGGTGACACAACTTTCCCAAATTAAAGATTCAAACACATGAGCATGTGGGGGGCACATTTCAAACCATGACATATAATATTACTTTGTATAATCCAATCTGATTTTTCTAAGATTTTTTACCGTCCCTTTCTAGATTTACTGAACTTTCTAATTCCTTTTTCCTGTTAATTCAGAAGTTCATTTCCATTCTTTAGTTCTATTTATCTATTTAAACAAACAAAGAAGCAAATAAATGCTATACGTGGTTTCTCTAGCATTTCCAACAGCAGCAGGAGCTTTCTGATTTTTCTTTTACACGTCTTTTAACTTCTGCAGATGCATTTTTGAGGCACACTATTGTTCTTGACAGTCTTTGCATTACTTCTAATTATCTAGCATTCCCTTAGGCAGGGCTAACCAGCAACCTAACCGTTGAGCTTTAAAATAAAATAGGTCTGGGGACAGAGCGCAGTAGATTTCTTGCCTCGTACATGCAAAGTCCCAAGTTCATGCCTAGCACCACAGTCATCATTATCACCTTCATTTTTAGAAATTCTAATTATATAGATTCCAGATTTGTCTATACTGCTTAAAATTTTTTTTTCTACTGTTAAGTGTGTATGTGTATGTGTGCATATCGTGCATCTGTGTTTGCATGTTCACCTGTGTGTGGGTGCATGTATGCCAGCAGACACATTGTATGCATACACACATGTGAAAAGAAGCCCAAGATTAATATTAAGAACCATCCTCAATCACTCCCTTATTCTTTGAGACAGGTCTCTAATCAAACTGTGAACTGACCAAAAGGACAAATCTGGTTAGCCAGGTTGCTCTGGGGATTTCCAGTCTCTGCCTTCTGAAGATGGAATTACAGGAAAGCCTCAATACCCAGATGGCATTTTATACAGGATCTTGGTATCCAAACTGACTTTTTTTGGAGGGAGGGGAGATATGCAGCAAGCACTTTAAATGTTGAGTCATCTCCTCAGCTCCTGTCTTATTCCTTTACATGTTTTCAATTTTAAATTCACTGACAAATATTTACTTTATCAGTTCCAAAATTATGGACAATAATAATGAATCCAATTCTGCTGAGCCTCACGGACAGTGGGGCAATATCTGATTTAAATCTGTGTTCAGCAGGACTTTATCTGAGGGAATCCTGTGGGAACAAGTACACCCCACATAGAGATTTTACATTTATTTCAACTAGGAATTTCATTTTAAAAAAGGAACAGTATTATGAACTCTTATGTATGAGTTATCATTATGTATGATAAATATTTCAACAATTATACACATAGCCACTATTGTCTTATCCATATTCTCACCCAACATTCACCTTTCGCCAATGGATTATTTTAAGGCAAATTCCAGGTTTCAACATATGATAGAGCTGGACTTGGAGCTTATGGCATTAGCGTCCCTTGTCTGGGTGTAAGAGCATAAATTTCAGTTACCAGCTTCATTGTAATACAGGAGAAAAGGGCACATTTGCGATCAGAGTCAACTCAATCACAGATGAGTTCCTCTGCTGAATTTTGTTCCTTCTTTTAATTCCTGTAGGTATTACATGCATGAACTTAACAATAATGAAAAGGAAGTTGAAGAAAATATGTTTCATAGTCACATAGGTTAAAAACAAACATAACAATGTTACATATTAATTACATATCCCTGAAAGTAAAAAGCATGGTACTAACAAACACCTAATTCAGGAGAGTGGCTACATCTGAGGCAGGAAGAATCAGGATCCTGTGACTACCAGAGGTCTCTAGTGTATCTTTAAATGCTTTAGTTCTTAGGCTCTTTGGCTACAAAGGTACAGATATATTGTTATTTACATATTTTCAAATATATTCTTACCAGCCTGAAATAGTAAATAGTAACATCAACAGACTTTTCTATAGCTTGAAGCCTAAGTCCTGCCTTGTCTTATTTGTCTTGCAGACATTGTAATGCAGACATTAAAACCATGTCAAACAGATCAAGCAGCTTAAACTAGTAAACACTAATAGATTAAGCATGAGGTCCTGGGTTTGATCCTAAGCACTGTAAACAAGCTTTTACAGTATAGTGCTACGTACCCCTTTCTACTGCATTACAATGAGGCTGGTAACAAATTTATATTCTTACATCCAGAGATAGGAGACACTAACACCCATAAACTCCAAGACTATCATATGATGAAATCCACAGGTCTAAAGGTTTTGCTTCAGCCTTCAATGAAAGGGCAGCGTTGCAATCACTCTGCACTGTTGCTTGATAAATTCACCATTAAACAGTTTAAGGGAACAAGGGATTTTTATTTTGGCGTATGATTGTCCAGTTGCAATTTCTTTCCATTGTGGCAGGAGAGTGCACACCAACACCAAAGGCTGAGGGAACTGATCCTCCACATAACAGCTGAGAGAGGGACAATCTTTTCTTGCCAGACCAGCATGTCTGGTCAAGTGTACAGGACACCGACTCTCTCAACCAGCTTCCTCCACCTTACTCACCTGCCCAGGGACTCGTCCCGCCCATCATGGGGTTGGCCTTCCCCATAAGCTAGACAATCTCTTGCAGGTTCACTCTGGGCTTAACTACTAATTCTCTACAAATGTGACCAGACCTCAAATCCTCAATCATCAACTTGACACCTGCATCTAACTATGACACAGTAACTGCAACTGTTTCTATACAGACTGCACTATACCCAGCCTAGGAATATTAACAGCTGCAACAGAAACCTGATTTAACTGATCTGTTTTCAAATACAAGACAAAGTAAGTCTGCTAGAACAACTTACTGAAAAGCTACAAAAAAAAAAAAAAGCCTTGATATTTTTATCCGTTCCATTTCAGAATGTGAGCATAAGGGAGGAAATAAAACAGGACACATTAGCTAAGTTTGAATAGTTCTAAGGATTCAGAGACTGGTCTTCGAATGGTATATTAGAGACAGATTTAGAACAGGACGATTCCCTAAGGAGGACAGCTGACATGACCACTGCTCTCTTCCTGATACACAGTCAAGCCTCTGACATTTACAGCAGGCTAGTTGAACAGCTGCTCAAAGAAGGCAGACATTCAGTGCTCTGGAGAGCTGTGGAGGGATGGAGTGTGATGGGTCAGTACCTCCAAGTACACTGCTGATTAGGCCTGAAAAACAGCTTGCTCAGGGAAAAACGTGAATGCTAAAAATATCACCAACGAGGATGGTATTTAGGATAATCTACAGGTCAAATTCAGAAAGTCTTCATTCTAAGAAAAGAACACTTCTCCCAACACACTTTCAGAAAGGACTTAGATCAATTGTTGCCACACCACTTCCCACTTCTGTCCTGCAAGCAATGTTCCTGAGGGAAATAGACCCAAAACAAACAAAAGAAATAGAGAAGTACAGTAAGGTGTCAGGTCTAGGAATATGTGTCTAGAACGTTTTTAAAGTAAGTCCAAATATAAAGCTTTAATGTGTTTATTAGTGTATTATTAGTAATGTAGCAATCACTTAAAAAGGTGTGATCACTGATTTTATTCAGAATTAAAGTCGAAAAGTTTTCAAATCACAAAACAAGCTATCAGGGAAATTATAATTTTTTAAATTTCAGACGAGACTTTTTAAAATCATGAATGACAGCTAGCTTGGCTGAGGGCATCAAAATAAAGCTGTAGTGAAGATTTCAATTTAGTGCTCTGAAAAGGTTTAGATGATTATACACGACTAGTACAAAAGGCCTAACACATGTACTGATAACAGAATTCAGAACTCTTGGGAAAGGCAGTAAAGAGTCAGTGGCTATACTGATTGAAAGAGAACTGACTTATCCCTCATTTAGCGAGCTCAGGACTAAATTCACAATCCTTATCACTTTTCCTTACCTAAGTATGTCATTGATAGTAATTTCAGGGATGAACTTCTGAAGATGTTTCAATGTTGCACTAAGAAAACAGGATCTATACATTTCATTAGCTCCATACGAGAAATTCTGCAGCGCCAGTTTAATCAAGCCACTGCAAGTAAAGAAAAATACGTTTATGAAAGACAGGGATTCTTTATTATTATAAAATACATTTAAAATTATTAAATTTTTTTGTGGCACCACAGCAATCTATGTCAACCTCTGGTCTCTGACATGTACACACACCTGTACATATATACACACACACAAGCACATACAGTGTGTACACGTGTATACACACACAAATATGGAAGTACAAACAGAATATTCCATGAAACTATTTCTTAAAAAAATAAAGAATCTACATTTTTAGGACTATACAATAGTACTCTTTGATTTCCATAAAAAGAAACATTTTTCATCAATAATTTCTTTATAGTACCTTACAAAATAATGTTTAACTTGAAATAATTTATCAAAAGTAAATGGTTTACTAATTTTGAATCTTTTAGCAATACATAAGATTTGGATTGCTGGATATATATACATGGTTTTACTTTCTTTTTAATATAGATATATCAGCCTAGCTCATCAAAATTTTGTGAGGTAGCTAAAACATTATGCTTGAGTGTAAGGCTCCGTGGAAGAACTTGTGCTTAGTATGTGCACTAAAACAAACAAAAATTATACTTATTCCAGCAAGCTAAATATTTTTTTAAGAAAAGCACAAGACTGAGGAAATGGATCAGTGGGTAGAGTGTTTGCTTTACAAGTCTACAACCTGAGTTTCAATTCATAGACGTCATGTAAAAGCCAGACAATAATGTAAGCATGCTGACAAGGAATGGCAATAGGAAGACTTGAGAAATCTCCAGAAGCTTGGCAGCTTACACAGCAGCAGTGAAGAGACACAATCTTAAACAAGATGGAAAGGTGAGGAAAGGTCTTGACTTCCCCACAAATCTGTTGGGTACATGCGCACCCACACATTACAACATATATGCTTGCTTGTCACATTGGCGTATGAAATATCGATACACACACACATATACATAAAATAATTTTAAGGTAAAGTTATTACCTATTGAAAATTACATCCATAACATCTGTGGTACTAAAGTCAAAGGGTCTATAACCTTCTCGTTTAAAGGCAAGTATTGCATTAGGGCCTAGCCAAATACTGCCATCCATCTTTGGTGTGAAGTGAACTCCTAGGAAAGGAAACCGAGGGTCTGGGACCTATGGATTAAAAAAGCAAAGAACTGTTAGCCTGATTTCTCATTCCATTTTATTAAGGATACAAATATTCAGCCGGCAATATAAACACTTCCTTCTAGACATTTGATGTCCATTATGAGCTACACTTGGGTGTGCTTCTACTTAAAAAACGTAACCCAGGAAAGACTGATGCTGTTACTCACACACACTGTCTTGTCCATTCATTTTTCTGATAGAAGGGGGAGGAGAAATGAACTGTTCTAGTCCAAACTGATTATTACCTCTTTTTCTTATAACTAAGGATGTCTGTGACTTAAGTAAAATTTGGACTTTCAAGGGAAAAAATGCACACATCTTTTACTGGCTTTAGTGAAGTAGGAATGTAAAAGGTTCAAAGAGATAGGTTTTTGACAAAATAAAAAACATCAAGTAGCTAAATACATGCTGAACTAATTTCATCGGATCAATCTAATGTACTTTAAGGGATTTGTTCATCTCTAGGGTATCTGCAGGCAGACAAATGATCTTGCTTATTTAAGCACCCTGTCTTCAACCCCTTGGAGCCAGAGTAGCACATCTCTTTTCTGTTCCTACACATGGTGAAAGAGACTGGATATATGCAATTTCCCAAAGGTATATTTTTCTATGAGTGCACCCTCTTAAACAGACGAGGAAGACTCTGTTTCCTTCTTGTCAGTAGTGTACTTGTGCTTTCTGAACACATGCACCTGTGGTCATTAAGTATAATTAAATGACCATGATATTGGACAAATACTTAGGAATTTAGCCGTAAGAAACAGACAACTGCAGGTAAAGGTTTTTCTTTTCATGCCCTTTACATCCACAGGCAGCTTGAGGAGTGAGAAGGCAGAAGCATAATTACCTACCGGATAGATATTTCCTTTCACAAGGTAACATTTTTTTGGATTCAAGAGCAGATAATCTCCCCGGAATGGCACAATTCGAGGATTAGGATTGCAGCCACTTAACTCCGAAATACGGTCTGAGTAAAGGCCTGCACATGTTACAACATACTGACTTTGAATTTCCTTTCCCTGGTACAAAATGAAAGAACATGATTAGTTTTTGAATATGAGACAGAAAAGGTGGTAGCTATGTATCCATATGTGGAAGCTTTAAGAAAAAATTAAGCTGAATGAAGAATTATGTAAAATGCAAAATGAACCCCATTAATAGCTGTAATTAATACATTCTGTAATTAGTTGTTTTTCTCATTGCTACATCAAAATACCTAATAACAATTTAAGGAATGGTTTATTCTGGTTTACAATTCTATCATGGTGGGAAAGGCACAATGGCAAAGGCAGCAGGCCAGATGGTCACATTGTGGGCAGATGAATGATTGTATTCATTCGCTTTCTCCTTTTTACTCAGTTTGGGATCTAGTTCATGGAATGGTACTATCCCCACAATTAGGATGGATTCTCCCACCTTAATTAATTTTATCTAGATAATCCTTCATGGACATAGTCAGAGCTTAATCTAATCTGGATAAACCCTCACAAACATGCTAATTAAAATATAAGTTATTTTTAAAATATCATGACAGAAAATAAAAAGTAAAGATATGAACTTTTTAAGAAGAAACTCATAAATATCAGCAAAATGAGGATTTTTTGGCATTTAAATAATAGAAACTTAGAAGAATGGCATGCAAGAGAACTCATCTTAAATTTTGTGCTTCAAACTACATCAAATGGTTGAACTAACAAAGGTAATTAACAAGCTATATGTACATGCATATACTGACTTGAGAATCAAACACAGAACTTCTGCTCTTCTTTTTTTTGGTTTTTTTTTTTTAACGTGGGACTGGGGATCCGAACTTAGAACCTTCTGCTTATGAGACAGAGTCACAACCCCTGAGCCATCTCTCCAGCCCCAAACACAGAACTTCTGTTGCAGGAAGATGCCAACTTTGTTTAGATGACCTGGCCTAACTACTTTGCCCTGTTTTGCGTTTCAAATAGCTTGTCCTGCCTTGTCTGGGTACAGCCCTGTTACTCTTGGGTTTGGTCACATTTGGGTTTGGTCACATTCAATAATCTTGCTCTGCTTCAACTGCAGCCTAATTATCAACTAATATCTTTCTGGATACTCGTCTACTTTGCAATTGAAGCTATTTAAGAAAGTTTATTTACTCAATCCACATTTACTGAGCGTACACACAATAGCCAAGATTTGCTTTAATGATTAGGAGAATGCTGAACTTACGTTATTGTGATTTTTCAAATTTCATTTTATGATTATCATTTGCATAAACCCTACCAGACATAGCCAATTTGTCACTCAATTCACATCTCTTTATTTTAGAGTATACAACCAACAACCTCTTGCTCCTGGTAAATTCTTGTTCTTACTTCCAGTTGACCTACTTCTGAAGTTAAGAGTTCTCAATTGTCTTAGTATTTTCTTTCTTTCTAGCTTGTAGTTCTTTTTTTAAACTTTATTTATTCATTTGTGTGTGTGTATCAGAGGGCACATACATCCCTGTGGAGGACCAAAAATGACTTCAGGAATCATCCTGGATTGTTCACTTCCTTGCTGTTGTGGAGTTTCCCAGACTCCGCCTACCAAGGCCAGAAGTGCAGGCCGTCACCATTTCCACCTGGCATTATTTCCATAGAATTGGGGATCTGAACTCAGGAACTTCAGCTTGCAAGGCAGAATCTTAACCCCTGAGCCATCTCTCCAGCCCCTAGCTCTTAGTTCTATTAACTATTTTCAGGTCTATAAGCATTCTATTTTCTCCACTTAACAGAAGACTTTTCAAGAGTCAAGTAAATTACATTTTTTTTTTACTTTTTAAAAAATATGTGTTTACTTCATGAATGATAAAATCATGCTAATTGTTTTTATTTTTAGTTATTATGGTTTATTTTATTTTATTATTTTTTATTATATAGTAAATTACATTTTTTGAGAAAAATTGTATGAAATTTTTCTATAGCAAATTCAAACTTCCTAGCCTAACCCCTGACAGTTTCAAGATTCTTGGGAGTCAAATGGACTGTAACAACAGAAATGCTTCCTGTGAGCTGTGCATTACGCGGTTGTAATCCCAACACTTGGGATGTGGACAGAGGAGGATCTTGAGTTTGAGGTCAAATGGGTTACATTGTGAGCTTCTCTCAAAAGAGAGAGAGACAGACAGACAGAGAAGAGAGAGAGGGTAAAAGAAGACAGGGAGGGAGAGGGGGAGAGAGAGAGAGAAGACCTACCAGATGACCCAGTGGGTAAAGTGCTTAAGCCTGAGGAATATCGCTCACTCCCCAGAGTGCATGTGTGGCAATTAGTCTCAGCTGTCACTTGACGCTTGGAAGGTAAGTCTCTAAGGTGAGTCTAACAAGTCTACGAGGACTTGTTTGGCTAAGGCAGACTTATGGAAAAGCCTTTACAAGACTGTCTTAATTGCTTTAATTGAAGTGGGAAGATCTCCTGCTGCAGGCGGGACTATGTTCTGGAGATGTGGATGAAGAGAAAGAGAGAAGGCAGACTGGCAAGCTAGAAAGTTGGATGCAGAAGTGGTCCTTGCCTTCTGCTCTTTCTGTGGATGTGATCCTGATGCTGGTATGAATTTTCCTGACATGACAGACTGTAACTTGAGATAGTAAGCACAAATAAAACACCTTGCTACCTTGAGTTGTTTGGTTCAGGTATTTATTATGCCAACAGAAAACAGAACTAAGACATCAAGTAAAAAGTAGAAGGATAGAACCAAAGGATACTACAAAGTTGTCTTCTGAACTGCAAGCACTCAAATGCCTCTCTCTCTCTCTCTCTCTCTTCTTTCTCTCTCTTCTTTCTCTCTCTCTCATACACACATATACACACACACACATTCACAAATAAAGCTAAAAATATTTTTAAAAGAATTAAAACCTTTCATATAAGAATCTTTATATACCAGAAATTTGCACTTTACATACTGAAGTATGAACATATATACAAAAAATATTTGCATATGACATAAAATACCAAACTTAAAAGTCGACAGGATATTGTTGATAACAAATTTGCAAAACAGTATCAGCAAACAATTGTTAAAATGTAGTTGCAGTTCCAAAGGAAAAAATGATATTTAGGATTTCGGATCTCAAGGATTGGAGATATGGCGCAGGGATTAAAGTCTTTGCCTCACAAGCAAAAGGACCCGAGCTCAGATCGCAGATCCCACATGAAAATGGCAAGCAGAAATAGTGGTGGTCTGCACTTCCCAGCCCTGGACATGGGAGCCTGGGAAAGCCCAGAGCAAAGTAATAAGGAGACAGAACAATCTAGGGTGATTCTGGAAGTGACCCTTGGCCTCCATAGGCTTGTACATTCTTGTACACACACACACACACACACACACACACACACACACACACATTAACAATCACAGGTTTCAGAAATCATTTTAAGCTATACATGAAGCAACAATAAAGTTCAGTAAAATATTTATTTCACTTCCAAGCTGAAGTTTAATGAAATATTAAATGATACATTTGATTAGTCATACTTATTTTTAAAAATAAGCTATGCATTTATATTCTTCTTTCATAAATAAAAAAGACCTTTTGTTATATTCAACTGTAGAAATTATTAATTTAGAACTTCTCCCCCAAAGTTTATTTTTAAAATTCCTTCTTTTAACCTCCCATAATGCAAGATATTCACCCTGATAAGTAGATTCAAATCTGAACCCCAGAACTAAAGGGATGATGGTGGAAGGAGAAAAATGATTTCCCAAAGCTGTCCTCTGTTCTATGGCATGCAAGTGCATGTTTTATCTCTCTCTAATAAGTAAATAGAATATTAAAAAAAAAAACACAACCAAAGGTCTGAGAGCTGGATCTGCAGGTAAAGAAAGGTACTTGCTGCCAAGCCTGACAACCCGAATTCAATCCCTGGAACCCACATGGTGGAGGAAGACACGTGACTCCATCAAGTTGTCCCCTGACCTACCTAAGCGTGTGGTACACACCCACCCAAACCCACATACAGAGGATAAAAAATGTTGAAGATAAAAAGCAACAGCTATGGGACTTTGGGTAAAATACATAACCACTGGCATGCCACAGACCTCTGTGTGTCTTTTGCCACATGATGACAAACTTCAGTGAAAATCCCATGATAGCTGCAGCAGAAAGATTTCTAATCCTGCTTTGAATAGAAACCCTGTCTGATTTCTCACTTGTATCACCTGATCCAGTAGGTTTGATGGTACTTGCAAGTGTCTGTGGCAGACAGTAATGTCTACAAAATCTTTGGCAGGCCCTTACAGGCAAACTAAAGTTGAAGACTTCAGTATTTTAGAGCCAAAGTTACACAGTCCTCTGCAAGTCCTCTGCAGATAATAATTCTTCTTTGGGGAAAGTACTTTTGGTTTTGACAAAACACTTAACCACAGGTTACCAAGTTAGCATGTGAGCTGCCCATTATTAACTGGGTGTTATCTGACTCACTAAACCACAAACTGGGTGTGTACGGCAGTACTCCATCAACAGGAAGTATTATATAAGGTCAGGGCTGTACAGGTCCTGTGGACACATAAAAGTTACAGTGGCAAGTGGTATCTGCTTCTGCTAATTTGTCTATTTTCTCTCACCCTGTACCTAGGACCCAAGAGGGAGTTAGTTAACCAAAGGAAAAACACAGACTTAATTTACAAATGGTTCTGCACAACATTCTGTCATGACTTAGAAATGAATAGTTACAGCACCACATCTCCACTTAGGGCTGGACTGATAGATGAATACAAGAAAAGCTTCCCAATAGACAGAACTTTGAACCCTACTACTACTTCGTTCTATGAAGAGAGATGGCCTGAGACACAGAAATTTACTGCTTCATGGACAATTATTACTGGTTCAGCTAGATAGGAAAAGAAGTTATAAAGAAAATATATGTTAAAGGACCACATCAAATGGCCTCTGTGACTGCTCACTAAGATGAAAAAAAAGGTGCTCTGAGGAAGTGAATTATCCTCTTTTTTTCTAGGAACCCCAATCTTTATCCAGTAGTTTCAAGAACTACATAGTTAGGAGAAAAGAAAATCTCTTCAGTAAGTGGTGTTGGACATGGTGCATACTCCTATAATTATACTACTTAGAAGGCTGAGGTAGGAATACTGGTAAGTGCAAGACCATCCTGGACTACACAGCAAACACTATACTAGCTAAGGCTACACAGACCCTGCCTCCGAGAACTAAAGGTTTAAATGTAAGACATAAAACTATAACGCTAAAAGAAAACAGAGGAGATGCTCCTTAGCATTGGCCTTGGCAATGTTTTTTGGGAATGGGCACCAAAAGAACAGGTAACAAAAGCAAAATTAAGGAAAATAAACTACAACAAATTTGAAAGCTCCTGCATAGCAAAGGAAACAACAGAATAAAAAAGTAACCTATGAAATAGAAAAAAAATACACAAACAATGCATCTGATAAAGAATTCAAGTAACTCAGCAGTTTCTAAACAAACAAACAAATAAAGAAAAATAAATAGAAATGAGCTGGAGAGATGGCTCAGGGGTTAAGACTGCCTCGCAAGCACAAAATCCTGAGTTCGGATCCCAAGTGCCACATAAAAAATGCTAGGCAGAAACGGTGGTGGCTTGCACTTCTGACCCTGGAGGGTGGAGCCTGAGAAATGGCAGAGTGAGGGCTGGAGAGGTGGCTCAGGGGTTAAGCCTCCGCCTTGCAGGCGGAAGGTCCTGAGTTTGGAAGTCCTGAGTTTGGATCCCAGATCCCACGTATAGACGCCAGGTGGAAGCGGGGGCAGCCTGCGCTTCTGGTCCTGGTAGGGCGGAGCCTGTGAATCCCAGGGCAGAAGGAGGTGGAGGCGTCCATGGTGGTTCGCGAATTCGTCCGTGGTTCTACATACACACACACACACACACACACACACACACGCGCGCGCGCGCGCGCGGACATACACACGCATATGCACACAGTTGAATAAATTATAATAAAAAAATTAAAAAAAAAAAAAAAAAAAGAAATGGCAGAGTGAAGCAAAAAGAAGGTAGAAGCAATCCAGGATGATTCCCAAAGTCAGCCTTGGGTCTCTAAAGGGACACACAGTACCCTCTAATACACACACACACACACACACACACACACAAATAAAATTTTTAAAAAGCCAATGATCCCAATTAAAACTAAGTAAAGAACACAGATGAATAGGCAATAGGTATAAGAAAAGGTGCCAATACTGACTCATTGGAAAATGCAAATTAAAGCCCTTGCAATAACACCTCATATTTACATTAGCAAATAATTTCTCTACAATTATTTCTTTATCCTCATTATTATGCATATTTTCCACAATTATTCCTTTTTTATTATTTATTCAACTGTGTGCATATGCGTGTGTATGTGCACGCGCGTCTGTGTGTGTGTGTGTGTGTGTGTGTGTGTGTGTGTGTGTGTCTGTGTATGTGTAGAATGGACGCCTCCACCTCCTTCTGCCCCAGAATTCACAGGCTCCGCCCTACCAGGACCAGAAGCGCAGCCCCCCCTCCCCCCCCCCCCCCGCTTCCGCCTGGCGTCTATACGTGGGATCTGGGATCCGAACTCAGGACCTTCCGCCTGCAAGGCAGAGGCTTAACCCCTGAGCCACCTCTCCAGCCCCACAATTATTTCTTTATCCTCATTATTATGGGATGAATTATGTTCCTCTAAAAGTCACATGTTCCAGCACAAACCCACACATTTGTAGGTAAGACATTAGAGAAACAATTAAGGTTAAACAAGGTAATAAGGGTACAGGTCTAATTCAAAGGATTAGTATTCTCTTTAGAAGAAAAGATACCAAAGATCAAAAGAAGACGTGCAAGGACACAGTGAGAGGGCAGCCATTTTTATAAGCCAGGACAAAGACCATTCCAGAAAATAACTTGGACAGCACCTTGACACTAGACTTTAGAAGTCTAAGAAAATAACTTTCTGTTGTTTAGGTTATCCAGCTTGTGGTGTTTTGTCACAGCAGCCTGACAAAACTTAATAAAACCAACCCTACTACTCTCTCATTATCTAATACAAGTTTTCTCAGCTTTAGGACTATTGCTATTGAAGCAGGATACTTCTTTGTTTGGAGAACCTAGTCCGACACTGAAGGATGCTTATCAGCCTCTCTAAATGCTACCTGCTCATTGTCAGTAGCTTCATCCCTCTGCTCCAATTACAAAAAATTAAAAGGTCTCCAGACCATGTCGAATGTCTTCTGGGGCTCAAAATAATTTCTAGTGGGAAACTATCACCTAATGAAGATGTTTAAATAGTGGACAGACTTATACCTCAATATCTCAGGAGCTCAAAGGGCAAGTATGACTCATAATGAGTTTTATCCAGGTGATAAGATAGATTTTGTATTTTGGGAAGGGAGTTAGGAGTTAGCATTATTTTAGTTTTATGAAGAATAGTTACATTTTTGACTACATTTACTTGGAAGCTAAATATAGTGGTGATAAGATAGATTTTGTATTTCGGGAAGGGAGTTAGCATTATTTTAATTTTTTTTTAATAATTTTTTTTATTTTTTTATTATTTTAGTCAATTGTGCGTGTGTGCGTATGTATGTGCGCGCGCGCGCGCGTGTGTGTGTGTCTGTGTGTGTGTAGAACCACGGACGAATTCGGGAACCACCATGGACGCCTCCACCTCCTTCTGCCCCGGGATTCACAGGCTCCGCCCTACCAGGACCAGAAGCGCAGGCCACCCCCGCTTCCGCCTGGCGTCTATACGTGGGATCTGGGATCCGAACTCAGGACCTTCCGCCTGCAAGGCAGAGGCGTAACCCCTGAGCCACCACTCCAGCCCCAGCATTATTTTAATTTTATGAAGAATAGTTACATCTTTGACTACATTTACTTGGAAGCTAAATATGGTTTTAAGGTCTGGGTATAGTAGTGATGGCCAAATTGCAAGGTCTCACTTTAGGAGCTGCACACCTTGACTTCTCAGATTATCTAGGAAGTGTCTGACCTACCAACTACCTCTGAATCCCCTAGACCATCTCACACCTGGAAAGGGTCACTCTATAAATCCCTCAACTGTCATGGTTGACTCTGTGCTCTTCACTGACTTCTGAGGATGTAGGCAGGTTGACTATCTACACCACTCGAATGGTTCTTGCTCTAGAAATTGAGAAGATGAAGGAAAGCAATCATCTCCTTCTGCACAACCTGTACACTCCTGCCGAAGCCTAAGAATTAGAATAAGTGAATATATATCAGTGGCAGAGTGATAAAATATCTATCAGTTTGGGCTTAAAATTAAAATACTTCAGGTGGGCTGGAGAGGTGGCTCAGGGGTTAAGCCTCCGCCTTGCAGGCGGAAGGTCCTGAGTTCGGATCCCAGATCCCACGTATAGACGCCAGGCGGAAGCGGGGGCGGCCTGCGCTTCTGGTCCTGGTAGGGCGGAGCCTGTGAATCCCGGGGCAGAAGGAGGTGGAGGCGTCCATGGTGGTTCACGAATTCGTCCGTGGTTCTACACATACACAGACACACGCGCACACAGACACACACACACGTGCGCACATATGCACGCACATGCACACAGTTGAATAAAAAAAAAAAATTTAAAATACTTCAGGTGCTTATTATACTATCTGCCTTTGAAGCTACTTTATGAAGACATTCCCAAATTTAAACCCTTATAGAAGGTGTAGTTACTTTAAAAGAATTTCTCAAGCCAGACACAGTGGTACACACCTACAATCCCAGTATTTATCAAGCCAAGGCATGAGGATCATGAATTTGAGGAGAAATTAAGGAAAAGGAGAGAGAGAAAGCAAAAGAAAAATGAGAGAAGAGAAAAAAATGGGAGAGAAAAAAATGAAAGAAAAAGTAAACAAAAACGAGAAAGAATAAAGATAGAGAAAAGGGAAGGAAATGAGAGGGATAAAAAAGGGAAGAAAAAGACAGAATAAGAAGTATATATAGAGAGAGACAGGAGAGAGGAGTGAGATGGCAAAAAAAGAGAAAGAGAGAAAAGGAGAAGATTCTCTCTCAAAGTGGTAAAGGACATGCCTTGCAATCATGAGGATCTGAGTTCAATCTCCAGCACACAGATTAAAAAAAAAAAAAATTGGGCACAGTAGTATATATGGGCTTGTAATCTTGCATGGGGGAAAAAGAGATGTTTGGACCCTGGGGTTCACTGATGAATCAGTTTAGTCTAACTGGTGAAATCCAGGTCAATGAGAGATCCAGTCTCAAAATACAAGGTGAATGCACAATAGGATAATGTTGCTGCCCAAACTAAGTTAGTAAATGAAAACCTCAGTGGGCTACATCCCTACAACTTGTTTATCACAGAGACCCCTGAGATCCCCCATGGATACAGACAACTGTCTTTGCTCTTTATTAGTAAATTCTGTGGCTGAAAACACTGTGTCTTCTTATCAGAAGATACAGAGAATCAAAGATATAACTGGGCTGGAAGCGTTCTCCTGCTAGAGAGCCCTCAAGTGTCAGAAGGTGCTATGTGAAGGAGAATTGTCATCAACACACATTGCACAGTGCTGACTAACCAAACAAGATGGCTACCATGACAGCAGAAACTCTGTTATGGGGATAACCAATCATTTTCTGATTGGATTTGAGGATGTCACCACTGGAGAGAATTCACATCGGGAACTATAAACCTAGTCAGAAGTCAGTATGTCCTCGTAGTGAAGTTATTATGGTTTTTTTTGCCATAACTACAGACCCATAACTGGTTAAAGTGAAGTGAGCAAGAGACTGTTGAGTGTCCAGTCATTAATGGGACATCTCTATCACATCCTCCAAGGCTCCGAGAACATCACAGAGGGGGAGAAAAGAATGTGAGAGCCAGTGGTATGGAATGCTGACTTCTGTCACGGCGCAGCTATTGTACTCCTGAACTCCTAGCAGCTCTGATACCCTTATATAAGACTGGGCCTGTCGTGGAGTGGGAAGGGGGTCACAAAGCTCCAATCCCTCCCTGAGGATATAGTTAACAGGAGAGAGACATTTTCTTCAGTGGTAAAATGCCTGTGCTTCTATAACCAACTCTTCACCCCTGTTCCTGTAAGTGGCCCTAATAAGATTAAGTCATAAAAACAAATAAGCCAAGATTTAAAAGAAAAAAAAAAAAATAGAAAGGTTAACAAGGAAGAGGTTCAGCTAGTGCAAAAGGGAGATAAGAGAAAGTAACAGGAGATGCGTATGATCAAAACATATTATATACTGAAATTATCATAATGAAACTCATTATTATGTGTAATTAATATTGAACATTAAATAGTGATTTAAAAAAGGTGGGTGGCTCCTGAGGAGAAATACACACACATAAAAATATCCAACAATAATTCAATAATTCAACTGTAAAGTAAAGGAAGGGCATGAAAATGGACAATGGCTCTGTGTAGAATCTTTACCTTTGTGTTCTTTATAACAATTGGATATTTCATCCCTGGAGGTAGAAAAAAAGAAATAAGTGAAACTTGCTTTAGCAACAGAACACTTTCTGAATTAGTTACTTTTCTCATGGCTGTGACAAACTATCTGACAAGAAGCAGCTGAAGCGAAGCTTTCTTTCAGCTTACAGTTGGAGGAAACACAGTTCATTGTGGCAGGGAAGGTAGAGGGCCTGGGGCAGCAGCTGGGCGGTCTCATTCCATGGGCATTCAGGGAACTGTGGTGAATGCTCAGCTCCTTTTCTTCTTTGTATTTACTCAGGGATCCCGTAGAATGGTATGTGTTGTCCACATTTAAGGTACATATTTTCACCTCATTAACCTAAATCAGAAAATCCCTCACAGACTTGCCTAGGATTTGTTTCCATGGTAATTTTTAAATCCCACCAGGATGACAAACAAGATTAACTATAACACCATCATTATTTGAAATATTTTATGAGTAACAAATTTAAGTGCTATCATTGTACCTTACTTTTCATCCCAAAGTTTTTTTAGAAAGATTGATGTAGTTCATATTTAACAATATATAAAATTCTGACTTTTAGCTTGTCTTATTTCAACTCATTTTATCTATGCTTACTAACCATTCTCAACCTTAGCCCAACACATATTTCTAACTTTTTGATGAACTATATAGCATACTGTAAGTCAGTATTAATTTACCCACAATGCTGCTAAAGCTTGAAAAACAAGATACTTTCAAGAAACTTTGATGTCCAACTGTTGGCTATCTGCTTCCTTGAAGCATTTGGGTGTCTTACAGAAACAAGAGTTTTCACAACACAAATAATTCTATTAATGAACTGGGCATTTATAAAATTTGTTCCCTCTTATCAGTGGGATCCTGCAGTCTTACAGGGTATATGTATAGAAAATAAAGACTACTATCTACTAGTACTAAGAATTTGACTGATTACCTTACCCACCTATACTTTACTTAATAATTTTCTTCAATTTTAATACTTAGGACAACATTGGAAGAATGATTCATATACTAAAGTGGGCTGGCGAGATGGCTTAGCAGATAAAGGCTCTTGCAATCTGAGTTCAATCTCAGAACCCACGTAAAGTAGAAAACTGGCTCCACATAGTTGTCCTCTGACCTCCACATGTACACTGTGGCATACATACACAACAACCATACTCTGTAAAAACCTGTTAAAAAAGATTTTTTCTCTCTTTAAAATCTCCTTGTGGCAAACAGAAAGTTTATAAATCTCTCATTTCAATAGAAAAGTATATAATACTCTCAATACTACCCCCAGACAAAACAAACTCCAACTGCACTCTAAAATGGGGTAGAAGCAGGACTCATAAAAGCTGATTTTGTGATAATGGACTGCCACTATGAAATTTGTATATGTTCAAGAATCACCAAAACTTTATTCCTAGGCCAAAATTCAGACAGTGCTAAAATGCTATTATAGCAAAGACTGCCAAAAAGATTCTGACTCTTACCTGCAGGAAAGTGTTTGTGGCTAACTACAAAAACAGCCTTGGCAGTTTAGATTTTAGTGCCAATCAAGATGTCTGTTTAGAACCCAGGGATGTCAGCACATAAACTCCAGGAATCTGTCTTCTTTGTCTATTATCACACTTGCCCCTTCCGCACCAATCTCTGCTGGCTAGCTCTGTGCCCTACTCTAGCCCGGCCCTTCTACCAGCACTCCTCCAGACAAAAACAATTTTATTTTTTAAAAAGTCAGTACAAATATTCTGAAGACATTGCTTACCATCGTCACTTCTTGAAAGACTTTCTTTAACCATTTTAATATCTTTTACTTCAAACTCTGTCAAGATAGAGCCACCTGCATCTTGGAAATCCTGGGCAAACGACAAAGCTACCTGTCGAAAGTCCACAATGCCAGTGTACGGGCAATCAATAGCCATTAGACCCTAGAACAGAAGTGTGAAAATGTCAAATAACATACTCAATCATCACTAAGGTTTGTTCGAAATTTGATTTTTATCTGAAATTTTGTACTTGTCTATTTTGATGGTTAACACAAAAATCTAAATCTTAAAGAAAAAAATAACAGAAAAGATTGCTCTTTTAAATGCCTAAAATTGAAAATGAGCACACAAAGTGTCTAACAGAGGAGAAACACTGACTAGATAAGAATGTCTATAATCAGGAAACGACCTTCCTCCTTAGAGAAGTTAATTTTGTCAGGTTCTTACAGCTGCTACTTTGAGTCTTCCGCTTTTATTCACCCCTCATCATTTCCGACTCTGATCTGATTTGTATGATTCTTGGACAAAATGTATCACCAATTATGTTTTAGGTAAACTCTACTGAGATTTTTCCCAGTGATTTATCTGTGTCATGCATACTGAGTGCTATAGCTAGCCAGTTACTACGTTTCCAGAATAATGCCAGGATTTGATGCAGATCTTATCGTCAAGACCACGTGATTAACTCAGAGTTTCTCTTCAGGTAGTGTGAACAGTCTGGTTGTACCAGACAGCCTGCATAGTTGCTGATAAATCACCATCAAACGGCAGAAGGGAACAAGAGGTTTATTTTCTCTTACAATTACTGGTTACAGTTCTTAGTCCAGCTTGCCAGGAGAGCACACACCAATACCAGGGTTGAGGGAACTGGCCACACCATCTCCAAATAACGGCTGAGAGAGGGACAATCCTTACTTGCCAGACTAGCATGTCTGGCCAAGTGTACATAAGGAAGCCAACTTCCTCAACCAGTTCTCAGTATTTTATTCACCTGTTCAGGGCCTAATCCCAGTCACCATGGACTGGGCCTTCCCCATCAGCTAGACAATCTCCTGCAGGTTCACTCTGGGCTCAACCCAACTACTATTCTCCACAAATGTGCCCAGGGCTCAAACCCACAACTATCTAATTGACACCTGTGCCTAACTATGACACTGGTATTTTATTTTTTTCCACAAATTTTTATCTAAACTCAGACTTACTTTATTTTTTTGGAACAAATGTCGAGTGACTGTTGGCCTTTTCTAATTCTGAAGAAAAGATGAGAGTAGGATTTCACACAGCAAGTACTATGCTGTGGTACTAACACTTTAATAATTTTATGTTGCCTTATTGTGCATATCCTTATCAGTTCTCTGAATCTATTTCTCATAGACGGTGACAGGTTCCCTGGACAACTAACGTTTAGAGCTGAGTGAAATCAGAGTCCTCTTGTTTGGTCAAGACAGCATTGTTGTTACATTTTTAAAAACAGTATCTTAATAGCATTTTAAATGTCTCTCTCACATATTTACTCCCTCCCCCACAACAACACACTACTTGTTTGGTCATTAAAGCTTTTCACAGACTGGAGAGATGGCTCAGGGTAAAGCCTTTGCCTTGAAAGCAAAAGAATCCCAGTTTGGATCTCAGATCCCACATAAAAATGCCAGGCGAAAATGGTGGTGGTCTGTACTTCTGGCCCTAAGGAGAAGAGTCTGGGAAAACCCCAAAGCAAAGCAAAAATTGGGTAGAACAATCCAGTAAGATTCCTGAAGTCATTCTTGAGATTCCACAGGCACATATAGTATCCTCTTGCACACATACACACAAATGCACAGCCTTTGACTTTGCCATCCATCTCCAGCCAGTGCTTCCAGATGGCTAGATCATGTCACGGCTCACAAAACTTGTCTTCTTTACAACTGAAAAAACTAACATTTGGCAAACCTAATTTTTACTTGAAGTCTCATTTCTAAAATACAAAAGCCTTTGTGAGGTCTAGAAAATAACTCTTTTTTTTGATGTGGTTATACATGTAAGACACATCAGACTTAGTCACTACTCAATAATCTATCAATTCACCAGTCAATAGCTACAGGTCAATTTTAATCTATAGAAAGTATGTTAGGTGCAATAACCTTGGGAGCTAATATAGAGTAAAAACATAGAGTTTAGTCCATAAAACTTTCTTATTTAGCATAAAATTGTACCAAGTATAATAACAGAAGGATAAAAAAATGTGCTGTAAAACGCTTTACTCCAAATGAGTAGTTCTTTCAATTCCAAAACATCTTTATTCATCCTGTATTTCTATTACCTGTACAATGTCTAACACACACAGATCACTTAAGCATTTACTGAATGAACTTTTTGAGGGCTGATTCTAAATATACATCTTCAGTCCAGAATTCCACTAAGGCCTTCCTTTCCACCTCACCCCCCTTTAAGTCTTGGCTCTTCTTTTTGTAAATTGGTGATGGTAGAGAAGGGGAAGCACTACCAAGCAATCCAATTCCAGGGCACACTGACAGTCAGCAAGGAGGACAGGCATGCACTGTCTAGGTCAGCAGGTCATGCCTTGAAACCTAAGGCCACAGTGGGCAGCTGGCTGGAAAAGAAACCAAAGAGACCAGGAAACTATGGGAGGTACTCTTGGTCAGGAGACAGAGCAGTAAAGGAACATGTCATTAAGCTGTAACATTTAAAAGAAAAGGCAGGGGCTGGAGAAATAGCTCAGGGGTTAAGACTCTGTCTTGAAAGAAGAAAGTCTTGAGTTTGGATCAGCCTGCACTTATGGCCCTTGTGGACAGAGCCTGGGAAATCCCAGAATGAAGCAAAAAGGTTGATTCTCAAAGTCACCCTTGTTCCTCCAGAGGGACACATAGTATTCTCTAACACACACACACACACACACACACACACACACACACACACGAGGGGAAGAGAGGGAAGAGGAAGGGAAAGGTCAGCAGAACTGAGATCAGGGATGGCAGTGAGGATTTGCCCAGGAAGGGAGTTGTCAAGAGTTATTGTCCTATATACAGAAGCAGTGTAAATTTTAAAGATCTGGGGCTGAAGAGATGGCTCATGAGTTAAATGTTTATGATTCTGGAACTAGAACCAGAATTCAGATGCCCGGAATCTACATAAACGCCAGTGGGCGTGAAGCCTGCCTGCAATTCCAATCTCAGAAGGCAGAGAATTGGGATCCTCAGAACAAGCTGGCTAGTCCTACAGGCGAGCTCTGGTTTTATAGGGAGCAGCTCAAGTAACAAGGTTGAAGAGTAACTGAGGATGATTCCCACCAACTAACTTGGGTCCATTCACACACATACATACCTAAGCAAATGCACATACACACATACATGTACACCACCTGTACTCCACAGAAACTTCACTTCCCTCATTCACAGGGTTTAGAAGATCAGACGCAGAGAGCAATACACAGACTCATCCTTAACCTTGACAACATGAAAAAGTATGTTTTTAAGCATAAAAGCCTCAGATAAAGAATTGTGGGGTCCTGTTCCCTTTTATACTTGTTAATCTTTAAAGCTCTACACAAGACTACTGAATATCAGACAGCTATCAGATGGAACCTCAAAGCCCCCCAATTTCAGTACCACCAGGATATACAATATAATTGAATTATTCCTATATCCTGGCTAAACTGATAGTAGAGTCGACTCAGATGCCCCTTTAACTTTTGAAATGAATTTTTAAAAAACACTAAAATTGATATGCCTTTTGGCAAAGGTTATAAACTGTTTTATTCTCAAAGATAATACTTGATAGGAAAATGACAGGAAAATAATCAAATTCTATCTGAATCCTATAAAGATATGAAACACCAACAAATTTCAGTGTACTTTCAGGAAGCACTTATTCAATAAAATTTATAGGAGGCCAATGTTTTAGACTGAGCTCTCCTGCACTGAGCCCCTCAAACCAAATGAAATAGATGCTTAAATTCCATGCCAACAAATTAAGTTGCTTATCTGATTTTCCAAGAAATTGGGGGAAGGGAGGTACAAATATCCAAACAGGCTAGTTTTATCCAGCATGATAGAGAAATTCCTATATTCTAAAAAAGTAATCTTGTGACAACTAACTTGCTTTTTGCTGTTTGTTTTCTTCAGCCTTTTTTTTAAGGAGCTTTACTTCAAAGAACTTACCTTCATGTGAAGGTGTTTTTCATTTTTTTCTCACTTTATTTATTTATCTTTCTACTTTTACAAACATACTGAGTATTTATCCTAGCTTCCCCTCCCTTCCCCATCTTCAGCCTTTTTTCACTTATGAAACCAGGGCTCAGTTCATTGAGCCCATTTCACCCGGGTATGACTAAGACATGATGATAGTACAAGGAGAGACAATGGGCCACAATACAGCACATCCAAAGACCCCACATACAGATGTTTAATATCACAAAGACACTGGGCAAACGATGGCCTTTTTGATAAATGGTGCTCTTGCCAACTGGATAGTCATATGGGGAAAGTAAACCTTGTCTTGTGTCCCATACCATATTTTAAAAAAATCAATTCCAAATGGATTGCAGACCTCAACATGACAGGTAAAACAAAACTTAAAAAATACTCTAAATTTTAACAGTCTATGAGGTAGGAAAACTTTCTCAGAACATAAAAAGCACTACACAAAAGAGAAACATATGAATTAATTTCTGGATTGATTACATTAAGATTAGGGACCTCTGTTCATCTGAAGATATGATAAAAGCAAAAGATCAGGGAGATGGCTCACAGGTAAGAGTGCTGGCAGCCTGGTGACCTGAGTTCAATCCCCAGAACCCACATAAAAGCCAGCATGCACCTGCAATTCCAGCACTTCTCCAGTGAGATGGGAGACAGAGACAAGAGAACTGTCCAGAAGCCCACTGTGCCAGTTAGCTTGGTGTGCAGGGCACAGTGGCAGAAACAAGAGACCATGCCTCTGTTCAACATGGAAGGCAGGAAACAGCTCTCAATGGTTGTTCTTTGACTTTCAAACACATCCATGCATACGTGCACAAAATAAGAAAATAAATTTTAAAAGAGAAGTTACAGAGAGATAAGACAGGTAATATATTTAGTTATACATATATTGTAAGACAGGTAACATATTTAGTTATATATATATTGTAAGACAGGTAATATATTTAGTTACACATATATTGTGCTAATACATATCTATACACATTACAGACATATTCAGACTGCAATGAATTTCTAAAATTAGCAATCGTAAGACAAACCCAGTAGAAAAATGAGCAAAGTAGTCAAAACAGGTA
Source organism: Typhlomys cinereus (assembly GCA_023101885.1). Taxonomy (NCBI): domain Eukaryota; kingdom Metazoa; phylum Chordata; class Mammalia; order Rodentia; family Platacanthomyidae; genus Typhlomys; species Typhlomys cinereus. The sequence continues at coordinate 1,306,544 of JALPQD010000290.1, read as the reverse complement.
CTTTAGAAAAAAATTCCAAGTGGCAAAAAAAATATAAAAGAGCACAAAACTGAATCATTAGGGAAATGTAAAATAAAATCATGCTATAGTCTGAGCATCCATAATCTGAAAATCCAGAATCAAAATTGTTCCAAAATCAGAAACTTTTAAAAATAACAACAAAATATTCAAAAATGTTTGGATTTTTGGAGTACTCCAATCTTTGGAATTTTTAAATCAGACATGCCCAACTGGTAGAAACTACATAAATATTTCAAAATCTGAAAGACATTAAGATTTCTAATTTTAAGCATTGTGAGTAAGAAATACTCAACCTGTGCCACATACCCACCCAAATGACTAAAATAAAAATAATCAGTGCCAAGTGTCAATGAGGATACAGAGCAACAAGAACTTAAAAATGAGAGCATAAGCTGGGACAAACACTTCAGAAAACTCTTTAGCAGTTTCTGCCAAAGTTAAACATCTACTGCATAAACTGAAACACAGTAATTTCTCTCTAAAGTACATACTTAATAAAAATATGAACATGGTATCTACCAAGACATATGTTCCAGAATGTCTTCATGTTGCTGAAGGGGATAAGGGGTTTTATATGTGCTTACAATTCTGGTTACAGTTTATAGTCTAGTTTGGCAGGAACATTCATATCAACACTGCTACAAGAGATCTGAACGTCCTCACTTACCAGCTAAAGTATGCTCAAATATGCCAAACTACTGAACCAGCTCTCTCCATTGTGGCCCCCCCCAAGGAAAGGACCCACCCATCGTGGGCTGAGTCTTCCTACATCAGTCAATGATCTTCTACTGGCATGTTCTTGGTAAGCCCTCACTACTAATTCTTTATGTATGTGCTCAACTGCCATGTTGACACCTATAACTAGCACACTGCATTTCTTCACGGTAACTCCAAATTGGAAACTACCCCAATGCCCATCAACAGAATAAAACACGATATATTCACACAACGAACAGATATGATTATCAACAATGATAACAAACTACAAGCAAATGCAAGAATATGGATAAATTCCATAAGCAACACTGACTACAAAAAGTCCAGACACAAAAGAGCAGATAGAATGAGTCTACATACATAAATTCAGTAACCTACCATGAAAGGAAATCAGGATAGTTACCAGTAAGAGGAATGCATAGGTGAAGGGCATAGCGGATACCAGGTGGCCACTGTTGTGTATTTTTCCTCTGGGCAGCCATCTTAGACTTTGCCCTAGTCTAAGCTAAGGAAGGTGTTGAAACATCCCTTCTTGGTGGAAGTCTCAGTAAGAAAGCGACTCTTCATTCTCAGGAAGTTCCTGAGAATAAGAAGCTAATGCAGAGCTCCCTGCAGGATGCGGGTGGGGGGGGGGTAAGTAAACAACAGCTGGGAGGAGGAGACTCTTCTGCCAGCCAAGTCGGCCAGTTTAGTGTGAATGAGACCCCTGGCCAGTGAAGAAGAGGAGGAGGCTGCTGAACGCCAAGCAGTCTGGAAGAGGCCAGACAAGCAGTTAAGTTACAAGATGCCCCAGCAGTTGGATTTGGAGATCTCAGCAGTTAAGAAATAAGTGGAGAAGAGAAACAGAGAATTCATTCTCCTGTAAGTACAAGAAACACTTTGGCCTGTCTGGAAACTCCTATCTGGGTTGGACAGTGGATAGACAGTTGTGTAGCATCTCCCCAGGAAGTCTTCACACAACAGCTACATTGAAAATTCATTAAGTTATATATATTATGATGTGCTACATGTATGGGTCCAAAAAGTTGGGCAGAAAAAAAATTAGAGGAGAAAGATGAAGGGAGTCAGCACGCAAAATAAAATGGATATTTAAGGCCTTAGATGTGTGGTAGGAAGAGGTGTTAAGTACCTTTGAGCTTCTTTGTAGTCTAAGCAAAGAGATTAATGCAATGAGTTAAATGATTCAGTGTCCACAAGTAAAAAACAGGCCAACTGTGCACAGAAAAAAACAAGCTATTCTTAGAAGTAAAATCTAAGAGAAATTTCTTCTTGGGGTTCCCGGTGTTAGAGTCATAGTGAGTTAATGTCCAAAAAAAAGTCAAAAGAAGCATTTGGGATCAAGAAGTAAGATGTAAAATCGAGGAGTAAGAAGTAAGGCAAGGCACTATAATGTAGACTGATGGTCTGGAGAGATGGAGCAGAGTAAGTGGTCTAAATATTCTTTACACTACTTCCCATAGTATTTCTGGAAACCAAGCATTTGATAAACCTTGTCTCACAATAAATTCAAGATCACATGCTCTAAGACCAGGTACTTAAAGCCCAACTCTAGGGGAAGTCAGTGGAACTGGGGTTTGAACTAATAAGTCTGTGAAAGATAAAAGTGAAAGTTGACCTGCAGAGAAAATAATATATTATTATTCACATTTTTTTTCAAGAGCAAAGATACTTTCCCCCAAAGAATACTTCAAGATGCTCTACAACTTACCTTTCACATTCATGCTAGGAATTTTACTAAAACACAGAGCAGACACTGTTGCTACTCTCCTCAAAAACTGTGTCTTGCTCCCATGCTTACCAGAAAAACTTCAATTAGTACAACGCTGCTAGTTCCTTCAGAAAGGCTTAATCTTCCCTTTCCAGTTTCACTCTTACTCTTTTTGTACACTGTATACGCCAAACACTCTCTGTTCCGGTATTTTCACTCACTATGTCAAGTATTTTCCAAACATGACACATGGTCTCAGACCTCTTCTTGATTTTTGTGTTGGCAATTCTGGTATTTTCTTACAGGTAGGAAGAAATCAGGTGTCCAGAGTTCATGATAATGCCACCTTGTGTGTGTGTCACTTCCTTGATACTGTCACAGGATTATCTATGGTTTTTATATGATTCCTATTTTCTATAAACTTAACTGTCAGACTCCATAAACCCTACATGAAAACACCCCTTTCGGACCATGTGCACTAGGCAGGTGAATCACTCACCCTACAATGTGGTTCCTTCTTTTTTATATCTTCCTGTTGGATCAATCTCAAGCCTTTGACACCATTCTGCAGGCCTCTTTCATACAGAGCCTGAAGTCTGGGAATTTCTTCTTGTTCAACAGCTACTATTAGCTTTTAAAAAATGACAAAAAAAAATTGATAAAATTAAATGTACTGTCAGCTATAAGACATATAAAGTCAATGGAAAAATCAAAATTATTACATAACTCAGTTCATACAAAACATTTTTCTTATACAAATCTCCCTTTTCTTGCTATTTTATTTCTTCCCTATACCAAATGTAGCCTCAATTTTCATTTGTTATGACAATTGCTACAGGAACCTCAGTTATATGCAGTTCTTTTGTCACACCTTCTCAGTCCCAGAGGTAAGAAAAGCAGAGGGTTATCAGCTTCTACATCTTTCAGAACAGTTATCCTTTTCATATCTATAAGGAACTGTGAAATGTCATTTCATTAAAAAGATAGCAGTATCTGGTATACTTTGACACCACTGACAAAAAACTCTTCCTTTTATTTCCTTAAGTAAATTATATAATATTTGCTAGCACATTTCACAGCAAAGGGGGGAAAAGCAAATTTAATCAATTTTCCTCAAAACTCTTCTACTTACGTCTAGGAAAGGTGATTGAAATTGAAACACAGATATGCATGCTCACAAGTATATTAGGATTCACAAGTCACTATTCCATACCAAGGAAATGACAGAATTTCATGAGGTAATGCTTTTATGCAAGGTGTAAAGGCTCTTGAAATCAACAAATGACTAACTCTATAAATAAAAGATGAGTCAAAGCCCCATCAAGAGAGTGAAAAGGGATGGGCGAGATAACTCACTGGGCAAATGTGCTTGCCTCCAAGCCTTACAACCTGAGTTTCATCCCAGGAACTCACATAAAGAAGAAACTGACTCTCAGGGGTTGTCCTCTGATCTACAAGCACGCATGCACAATAGCATGCACGCAATAAATACAGAAATGTAAAACGACTGTATACAAGACGTGGAGAGATGGCTCAGGGATTAAGCCTTTACTTCAAAAGCAAAAGGACATGAGTTTGAATCTCCACATCCCACATAAAAACATTGGAAGAAATGGTGGTGGCCTGTACTTCCTGCCCTAGAAGATGGAGCCTGGAAACCTCAGAGCAAAGCAGTAAGGAGATAGAGCAATCCAGGATGATTTCTGACGTCACCCTTGAACCTCCACAGACATACGCAAGTGCTCTCTTCCATACATCCATATATGTACACAACCACACCTGCGCATGGAAAAAAAAAAAACTATGTAAAAAAGAAAATGAAAAACCTACAGTAATTGCAAGGATTATGAACAGGAAGGATGGGGATGGAGGGCCACACCAGAAACAAGGAGAGAAGAGACCATGTTACAGTAGAGAAAATAGGCCTCCATCAAGGACTGCAAGTAAGCAATGTGACACCTGGTTAAGTTCACAGACGTTCGTTCCTGATCATTTGCAACTAAGGGGGTATGATCTCACCAGAAGGGGAGGGCATATAGTCTGGCAGATAAAAAGTAACCAGTTTGCAAATGGGTGATTGACTCCTCCCTCACTGAGGTTTCCTACTTTTATTACATCTACCCTTGAATGTGCTCTTATAATAAGACTCCAGTTTAACAGCTTTTTGTCTCTGGCCAGGGGGTGACATACAGTGCCCAGCAGGATGGAGTGAAGGGCATTGCAGGAGCAGCAAAACTAGAAAGAAAATCAACAAACCAGAATCCAGAACTTCAGAGACTATATCAACCACCTAGAACTAGGCCAGACTAATCTCTCCCCATCCTGAAGCTCAGGGAAATTTGCAGAAGAGGGGGCGGTAAGAGTGTAAGAGCAAAAGGATGGGAGGAGCAATGATTTGCAAGATACTCCACACAAGTTAGGGCCGAAGCAATCATAATTGGACTTTGCATGCCCTGCGCAATGTCCAACACACTATTGACCTCACAAAGTCTAGCATCTGCTAAAGGCACCAAGAACCTTGGAGACAAGGGATTGGCAGCCACAGTAGTGTTCCTATGCTTAAGGGGAACATGGGAAAGGGTTCAGGGAAATGCCACTAGGTCCTTGTATGTCATCGGAGAGGAGGGCCCAGAGGAGAGTCAGGGATGCACATTAAAGGAGTCTTTGGGAATTGGGGCGGGAGGCACTGGAGGATGGGGAGAGAGGGATGAGGGGAGGGGGAGTAGGGGGTTGGGGGGGGAGGAGGGAGGAAGGAAACCGGTGTACCTATTAAGTTTGTATGATGGGAAATAATAATAAAAAATGTTTAAAAGAAAAGAAAATGAAAAAACAATTCACGGAATGGGAGAAAATATTTGTAAATCATAAAACTGATAAAGATCTGATGTCTTGAATATATAATAAACTCTTACAACTCAACAACAAAAACTATATAATTTTATTTCATTTAACATTTCGTTGGGGCCATTTTCTCACTAAAAAATTTTTAATGCATCTTTAGTGAAAACAATGAGCTTCTGCTGGAGAATGAGCTTCATATGGAGAAAGGACATATAATGGAGTATTATTCAGTCATAAAAGAGACTAAAATATTAATGTTACAAAATGAATAAAAAGTTTTTAAAAAGTCACAAAAGACCACATGAAAAGATTCTCAGATATGATTCTACTTATATAAAATGTATAAAACAGAAAAAAGTATAGAGATATAGAAAGTATACAAAGGTTGTTATTGGGGGCTCAAAAGAAGTAGAAATAAAAATTTTTTATGGGATGGTAAAAATAATCTAAAATGATTAAGATAGTGTAATGATTGCACAATTCTGTAAATATACTAAAATTGAACTTAAAAGTGTAAATTATCTGTCAATAAAACTTATTTTTAAGCTATATACTGTAAGTCATAACATCATTTTTGTTATTCTCGCATAGATTTCTCAAATTACATAGGTAAAAAGGCAGGGAAAATTCATGTTTTAAAAGTTCGATACTAGACATTGCTAAGAAAATGCCAGTTATAATAAGTCAAGATCATAGTAAAATGCCATACCTTGCCACATTGCTTGTAGGGAATTCCCTTAAGTTTACAGTAGTCATAGATGAGGGATGAGCCTTCTACACATAATTTGGCTTTCAGAGATGCAGGTTTATAGTAAATTCCACTATGTATGACACCACTGTTATGACCAGTCTGATGAACAGCTACAAAACAAGAAAAACAGGTTTAAGAAAGAAAATGACTCATACAAAATCTAACAGGCAAGAAAATTATTGAAGCTATCAGAGGCCACATAATTAAAATTTTTTTCCTGAATATATTCTTATTACTTGTAACTTTCTACAGACGTCATGCTATCCAGCCAAAATCACTCTTGCCCACCTCTGACTCTGGTGAAATACCACTGCAACGAACCACTTTATGGCCCTACAAGGGCTCTCTTCACAGTGCTCTAAGGCCTTTCCTATCTCTCAGGGGGAGGCTGCTAACATCACTAGCTAATTACAAATGAGAACAACCTGGAAACTTGGGATACCCTGTGCTGCCACTCTTCAGGGGTTCCAGAGTACTCAACATTCTAGCAGCAACGTTGGTAAGTGTGCCCTCATCTGGCTTTACTTCCTGCTCTGTCTTACATACCTCATCTCTTTATCCCTTGCTGCCTCTTCAAATAACCCATCAAACAGAACATCACACAAATCTTTGTCCAAAGCTTTGTTTTCAGAAGAACTCAAAATGAGGTACTAACATTTATCACTGATTCACACTAATAAAATAAGCAGGTGCCCAAGCAAGTTTGAAGAGCAATAACAATCACATACATACCTAAATCTTTCTCCTTTTCCACCACACCAATGGAAAGTTCAGGATGTCTCAAGATGAGTGCTCTGGCAGAGGCAAGTCCCACAATTCCACCACCAACAATGACTATGTCAAACGAGCTTTAAGAGAAAGCAACCTTAAAGGAATGTACATTTATAGTAGACTTCATCAAACTTTGCTGGCACAGTTATCACCATCAGTGAATAATTAAAACAATAATTTGTAGTAATTTAAATAAAATATATACTAGACTTTGTACTTTTTGGCTTCATACTCTAAAACAAACTTTTAGAAGTTATACACATGGTTGGATAGTCGATTAATCTATGACAGCCTCCTGGGAGGAGAGTGGCTACTGCCCAAGCTGCTGTCTCTTCAGTATCTGCTAGACCAGTTACGCTAGTGATTATTTTGTGTTAACCATCACATTTTCTCTAGCATCTCTTCTTTCAAATTCAAATCAGTATTCTGAAGGATATTAAGCCCATAATATATACTTTTGTTTTTCTGTTGAAAAGGAAACATCATCAAACCCAGGGGAAAATTAGTTTAGAATGCACTCAGAACCACAATCTTGGCCAAGACCAACAGTGACTACATAAGTAACTTAAAAAATTATAAATGTTATGCATAATTTATTTAACTCTGCAATGAAAGGCTTGAAAGATCACTTTTAGCACCAAGCTCATGGTCAACTAATATATATGTTTTAAATAAGTTTTATGGACACAACTGAGTAAGGTAGACATCAGAGATTAAGTTCTTTCCTTTGAAAAGTGAGCAATTCAAAATCCATAACAGAAGCACATCAACTTGATTACAAGCCCATTTCTGTGGCTGCATCTGGATCATATACAGCTGTGGGACAGTGGGGGACTGACATGTGAGTCAAGAAATCAAATCCTGCATCTTAAATTGATTAGATTCGGTGATTAAAGTCCCTCAGTTGGTACAAGATCCTCAAAATTTAGACATGGGGAGCCTCCAGGTAGTGTTTGTAGTTCTCCCTGAAATACTTTTTTGTTTGTTTCGTTGTTCTAACTTTTATTTGGTTTTTAAACAGGGTTTCATGCGGCCCAGGCTTCAAACTCACTATGCTGTCAAGGATGACTTTGAACTCCCGACTCTCCTGTGCTAGGAGCGTAGGTGCGGATGACCACACCTGGCTCCCATGCAGCCCTCTGAACTAGCTGGATAAAAATAGTTATGAAAGAGAATATGTGACAGTGAACAGTGACTACAAAACTGAACATGAAAGGGTATTAAAAAAAAAAAAAAGGGCCGCACAAGTCAAGTAGGATTTGGATCTATAGCATCAGTAACAGTTATTGCCAAACGTTTGAAATGGTCAACTAAACAATTATTGGTATAAGTATGTGCATAAATGTACAAATAGTTTTTAAAAAACACAAAATTTATGGGTCAATACGATGGCTCAGCAGTTAAAGCCTTTGCCTCAAAGACAAAAAGATCTGAGCTCAGATCTCAGATCCCACCTGAGAATGCTGGGTAGAAATGGCAGTGCCCGCAATTCTGACCCCAGAAGGCACAACCTGGAAAACCCCAGATTAAAGCAGTAAGGAAGTTCAATAATCCAGGATGAAATCACCTTGAGCCTCCACAGGCCTCTTGTACACATAGCGCGCACACACACACACCATTCCCCAAAACAAAAAATACAGAATTCACTACAACTAAAGCACTGATATTCTACTATGTTACTTAAACTAATTTATAATTATCACTCCTTAAGTACCATTCACAATAATTTGGATCTTTCGTGATGTCTTAAAAACCTGCCTTTTAACAAATTCAGAAGATATATGAAATTGGCGTTGGGGATTTAGCTCAGTGGTAGAGCGCTTGCCTAGCAAGCGCTAGGCCCTGGGTTCGGTCCCCAGCACCGGAAAAAAAAAAAAAAAAAAAAAAAAAAAGATTAAAAAAAAGATAAAGAAGATATATGAAATGCCAAGAGAACATAAATAAAAAATTTAACTAAAAAAAGAACTCTAGAAGAACAACTATTGTTAAAATAGGCTTCACCAGCCTAATCTCTCCCGATCCTGAAGCTCAGGGAAATCTGCGGAAGAGGGGCGGTAAGATTGTAAGAGCACAAAGATGGGAGGAGTAATAATAATATGCAAGATACTCCACACAAGTTAGGGCCAAAGCAATCATAATAGGACTTTGTATGACCTGCGCTATGTCCAACACATTACTGACCCCACAAAGTCTAGCATGGGCTAAAGGCACTAGGATCCTTGGAGGCTAGGGACTGACAGTCACAGTAGTATTCCTAAACTTAAGGGGAACTGTCATGGTTTGAAATGTTTCCCCACAGTCTCATGTGTTTGGCAAGGTCATGGCACCTTGAGAGGTGGAGCCTTGCTGGAGGAAGGCAGTCACAAGGGGTGGGCCTTGAGGTGGATTAGTCCCACCCTGCCTCCAGGAAAAGTCAGCCTTTGCTGCAAGCAGTCTTGTAGCTCTCAGCTTCCAAGATGTCTGTGGTGACTTAGCCTCCTCCAGCTTTGGCCAGCCAGCCATACCACCTCTGCTTTGAGACTGTCCCTTCCCTCTGGAACCGTAAGCTGAATAAACCTCCCTTTCTCCCTTAAGTTGCTTGACTGTGGGTGCTCTCTCACAGCAATAGTTAAGAGTAACTGTTACAGAAATTGGTACCAGGAGTAGGGTATTGCTGTGATATTAAGAACAGCTGGTACCACAACGTGAAGTTGTTTGTGAAGCTGAGAGAAGTTGGTACCCAGAAGTATGGCCAATGCTGTGATGTGGCTAGTGTGCCTTTGGAACTGTTTGTTGGGAGAAATGTGGAGAACTTTGGGACTTTGTGCTGGGAAAATCTTTGCATCTTGGCGGTTGGGCCAAATGGTTCTTGTAAGAGCTCAGAGGAGAGCAATGCTGTGAGAGACACAGCAGTGGAAGCCCAGCTTGTGATGGTCCAGAGGGGAACAGAGACTGTGTTTGCAACTGGACGAGTGACACATGGAGCCATGTGTTAGCCGAGAGTTTAGTGAAGTTTGCCCTCATCCTGAAAGTTTGCCTGAAATTAAGCTGGAGTGCTTGGCGGAGGAAATTTCAAAGCAATGTAGTCTTGACAATGTGATATGGCTACTTTTTAGTTGTCTTCAGAGTTATGAAAAAGAGCAAAGAATCAGGTAGGAAGAAGCAAAAACTGTAAGATCCAATGATGAAAAATACAATGGCAAACTTAAAGAGTTGAACCAGGAAGAAGCAGAGAACAAAATGGCTGTTGAAGAGATTAGTTCCAAAGCCTGTTCTCAGTTTGGATAATAGGAGAGGCCCTACTTTGAGGCCCTACTTCCTCAGGGAAGGCTCCCACTCATAAGAATGCAAATCCTTTCAGAAGACTGGAGCTAAAGGGTGGAGTTCCAAAGCAAGAGTTGATTTCTCTTACAAAGCAACTGCCCAGAAGTGAGACATGGCCAGCATAGAGAAGCAGAATCAGCTGTGATTCAAGGGGGCCAGTCTTGGCAAAGTCATCCACGTGGTTCTGGTTTTAGAGGCATCAGTGATGCAAGAGGGAGGAGATCATGGAGTCCTCTTCCAAGATTTCAAAAATTGGCAGAATCCAGGCATCATGAGGCAAGAAGCCTGTAGTTTAGAGGCCCAAGAAGGGCTGTTTGTGCTGTGGAGTTAAAGCCTGGTTTGCCATTGAGAAGTAAAGATGTTAGAGATTCCAGACACAACGTGGGACGCCTGCCAAGGAGAGCTGTATACCCTGGGAGGAGTCAGCTCAAGAGACCAACATATTCTATGGGCAGCTGCATTGGAGGGTTAGAACCAAAGGCCTTTGGAACTGAGATGATTTCAAGAAGAGGCTCACCTGTTGGACTTGGAGCTACAAGATTTGGAGTTTGTCCTGTTGGTTTTTGGTCTTGTTATGGACCGATCTTTCCTGAATATGCCCCCATTCCTTCCTTTTGGAATGGGAATGTTTATTCTGTGCCATGTATGTTGGAAGTATATAACTTGTATTTTGATTTTATAGGAGGCTTTGGACTTTGGACTTTTGGACTATTCGGATTACTGATGTAGTCTATGAAGACTTTTAAAGTTGGACTGAGTATGGTTTGCATAATGAGATGGCAATGAGCTTGTGGGGGCCAGGGGTGGAGTGTCATGGTTTGAAATGTGTCCCCCACAGTCTCATGTGTTTGGCAAGGTCATGGCACCTTGAGAGGTGGAGCTTTGCTGGAGGAAGGCAGTCACAAGGGGTGGGCCTTGAGGTGGATTAGTCCCACCCTGCCTCCAGGAGAAGTCAGCCTTTGCTGCAAGCAGTCTTGCAGCTCTCAGCTTCCAAGATGTCTGTGGTGACTTAGCCTCCTCCAGCTTTGGCCAGCCAGCCATGCCTCCTCTGCTTTGAGACTGTCCCTTCCCTCTGGAACCGTAAGCTGAGTAAACCTCCCTTTCTCCCTTAAGTTGATTGACTTTGGGTGCTCTCTCACAGCAATAGTTAAGAGTAACTGTTACAGGAACTCAGGAAAGGGTTCTGGGAAATGCCCCTGGGTCCTTGTACCTCATGGGAAAGGAGGACCCAGAGGAGAGTTTGGCATGGACATTAAAGGATGCTCCGGGGATTGGAGGAGAGGGCACTGGGGGATAGGGAGGAAGGGGGGAAGGAAGGGGGGAACTGGGAGGTCGGGGGGAGGTGGAGGAATGAAGGGGACCGGTGTATCTGTTAAGTTTGTATGAACGGAAATAATAATAAAAAAAATAAAGATTAAAGCAACCCAAAAAAAAATAGGCTTCATGTCTTCCAAAGCCTCTAAACTCTTACGCTAAGGTAGGTGTTCACAACATTTACAAAATGTATGCTACATACAATAGCTTACACATAGTTTTTCTATAAGGTGATATATTTACTGACCAGACAGCTATAAATACTCTACATTAAAAGGGGCAGGAATGCAGTTCAGTAAGAGCATATGCGTATACTACTCCCCATCTACTATAAAAACAAGTCCACAAAAGGAAGGAGATATGTGTATGGGGTGTGTGTGTGTGTGAGAGAGAGAGAGAGAGAGAGAGAGAGAGAGAGAGAGAGAGAGAGTGCTTTTTCATACTATTCTTTCCTGCTTTCTTAGCTTTCAAGCTTCGCTTTCTGCAAAAAGTAGCAAAAGTAATCTTGATTTCTACAGTAGTGTTTCCTGCTGACTTCTGATCAATAAAACTTTTTGGTGAAGTTAACCTTCCAAAGAGTTTCAATATAGCCTTCCAATCAAGAAATTGTACATGGCTGTTCTTGATGATAACACAACCATCAGCAAACTATTTCTTGTTAAATTTAAAACCATCATACTGAGTCGAGCAAGCAAGCACACACACGCACACGTACGTGTGCGTGTGTGTGTGTGAGAGAGAGAAAGAGTATGTGTGTGTGTGTGTCATGGCATGTGCGTGCAGGTCAGAGTACACCCTGCAGTGGTCAGTTCTCTCCTTCCACCTTGTGGGTTTCCAGGGATGGAGCTCAGATTGCCAGGTTTGCAAGCAGGCTCCTTCACTCACTGAGCTATCTCACCAGCCCCACCACTCGACTTTAAAGCACTGTTTGGGAAATGGCTCAGTGGGCAAAAGTGCTTGCTCTCCAGGCAAAGGTATATGAGTATTAATCCCCAGCACCACATTAAACTAGAAAAAAAAAGAAAAAGAAAAGCAGGCATGGTTATGCATGCCTGTAATCCCAGCACTGGGGGGAGGAGGGTAGAGACAGGTGGACACCAAGAGTTTGCTGGTCAGCCAACCTAGCTGAAATGATGAACTTTCAGTTCCATGAGTGAAAGACACTACAGTGGAAAGCAATAGAGAAAGGTACCAGACTTTCTGCTTTGGCCTCTGCATTGTGCACACATGGGTGTATATGACCATACACTCATGGGCATGTCCCCCACACATATAACACCTATAGCACACACAAAAAATAAAATATAAATAAAATTTTAGAAATAAAAAGAGCAAAATCTTCAGAAGCCAGAACTGATGTTAATGATTTTCCTTTGTAGAAGAGTAAGTGCATTGATAAGACAAGGGGGACTGTGAACAAATGTCTATTTGGGGAAGTTGAGGAGTGAGTGTGGCTTCCTCTCAACTCGATTGAAAAAAAAAAAAACAAAGATTAGGAGAAAGTATCTGGAACTATACATCTAACAAAGGATTCATAACTAGAACAAAATGCTTGTAATCATATACCTAACATGGGACTCATAACTAGAATGTATAAAGAACTCTCAGAACAAGCCGTTTAAGAAATGGGTAATGTCTAATAAGATGTCACAACAGGTAAGGCTTGCAAAAGTGGCAATCTAAGTTTGATCCACTGAGGACATACGAAGGAAGGAGAGAACTGACTTCCAAAAATTGTCCTCCCACTTTGACCCATGTGCCATGGCATGTATGTAGACACTTTCTCTCTCCTCTCCTCCCTCCTTCGCTATTTCTCTCTATATATATTATTTCTCTCTTTCTTTCTCTCTCTCTGTTCTCTCAAATAAATATTCAAAAAGAAAAATAGATGAAAGAATATAAACAAACATTTCATCAAAGCAATAGATTATATAGATGGCAAATAAGCCCACTTAGTTGTTCAAATACCACTGCATTAGGGAAATGCAAACTAAGATGAGATTAACTACACCTCTCTCAGAATAGCTTGAAAAAACAAATAATATCACAACTTCTAGAAGCCTTAACCTAGTGTGTCACTTTTGGCCCTGTGCCAATGATAGGCTTCTCCACTGACTAACTCCACATCCTCCAGCCAGCCTCTGAGGACTTAGGTGGCTGACAGAGGTCTCAGGTCCCGGATGGTGGGTGAGCCAAGACCTTCTTGAAGACTCTTGTCTTTCTCCCAGTAGTTTTTCTGTCTAGGAGGCCACGTTTCTCCTCTTGGTCTGTGGATAAATGATCTCCTGATGCCTTTTCTATCTCCCTGGCTGTTCACATACCCAGCTGGCATGAGGCATTGAAGTCATGCGGAGACACTGAAGTCTCCAGATCAATCTACTGGTCACTGCACCCTCCTGCACTTAGCCCCAGCAAAACCATGAGTTCTGAAGCAGCGCTCTCATCGTGGTTTTCCTGTGACCTGGACTCTTCTGGCTAGGGGGCTGCCAGGGTCATGACAGAGCTGTGGGTGGTAGTAGAACTGGTAGTACAGTGTGGAGGGTTGAGGGCCACTAAATGAGATGGTGGCACTAGCTACAGATGAGGGATGCCCCCATGGGAGCATGCACCCTACAGGCCAAGTTCTGTCCAGAGACTGCAGATGATACTGCGGCTGCTATGTTACCTGTCTTCTCTGGATGTCCACCTCAAGAGAGAGGCCGCCCTGTACCAAATGCTAGGTGAAGGGGCCTCCTTTTCAGGACTTCATACTGTTCAGGACAAACAGCATTGGCACTTGAGAAGCTTCACCCAAAGAGCTCCTGTAGGTGAAGTTCCACAAGGTGAACATCCATCCCACCATAAGCAGAAGTTACCTGATTGTACTTCAGCCTTTTCAACACTGAATAATTGCTCATAAGTCATTTAATCTGGAACCTGACTCCAAGACTGTTCAGATGTTCCAGGCTATGTTATGGTAGACACTAACTCTGCTGACGCCCCCCCCTTCTGCTGGCCAGACTTAACTGGTACCCATTTCTTACTGGTATCACCACTGACTATCAAGGCAGAGTAACATATACTGTTTGCTCACCATTGCTGCATTTGACCGAGCTGCAGGGAGCAATGTGAATTTCTCTTTTCTGGCTAGCCCCTGGAGCTGCCTGACAGATGAATCGTGATCCCTGCCATCTTGGCAGACACCATATTGAGCGTACCAAAGAAGATTTCTATATCTCAACTGAGAGTGTGGTCGCATAAAACACAAAATGCACAGCACTGCACACAGACACAAATGAATGCATATAAAATAGATGAAATCTGAAAAAGACTTGTGGACTGGGTTTTCTAGCTTTGATATTATAGCACAGTTATCTCTAATCAGAGGGAGGGGTGAAAGAGGTCAAGAAAAATCTCTCTACATTTTTGCAACTTCCTATAACTCAACTGCTCTAAAACAAGAAGTATAAATTGTTGTATGAAATACTGTAATACCATAATAAATTGTATTATTAGTATCTCATTCCCTTTTCACTTTGCTAACATACAGCAGACAAAATCAACCTGTGAATATCAACGCGCAATTGTTACCTCGTTTTGAACCCCTTTTATCAGTTTCCCACAACTCTTAGAATAACACGCAATGTGTGGTTAAAACAAAACACGCTGCTGTGGCCCGGCCCTAGTCTGATGTCTTTTCCCATCTGTCTTCCACCAAGTCACACTTAGGCTGCCCACCTTCTAGTCATCAAAATAACCAAGTCTTCCACCAGCCTGGAGCCTCCACACCAACCGTTCTCTGTATAGAGAAATGGCAATGGTTTCGAATGTGACCTCTAAGCTTCCAATCGAACCCCCGAGTTCTGGTTCTCCCGAGCAACAACAGGTATGTCAACGAACAGTGTGTTTGTTTACAGTGCGTTAGAGCCCTTTATCCTCAAATCCACCACCTACAGAAGAGACGCAGGTCCTGGGCACGATTACCATGCCCGGGTCGTGCTCTCTGAAACAGCACGTGGAGGGAGGGGCATGTTTAGAGCCAGACTCACTCCTGACCTCGACTCAACACTGCCTGTGCCGTCGACCCTAAGCACGACAAACGAACTCTGCAGGTTGGTTAGAGACCGAGCCCCCGGGATGGAGCTCCACCACACCTCGACCCTCTCCCACGTCACCGACCCGGGAGGCCGTGCAAGGTTCCAACCCGAGCCACCTCGGTGGGCAGCTGCAGCGCGGGCGCCCGGGCGCTCCAGGGGGCCGCTCACCTACCTGGAGCTGGCGCAGCGGCTGCTCCCGCGCAGCGGCCGGGACCTCCCCGCCGCCAGTCCGCATGGCCCCGGGAAGCTCCCCCGCGGGCACCCGAGGGCCCGTCCGCAGGCAGCGCCCAGATACCGCAAGGCCGCCACCATCGCCCGCGTCGCGTCCCCTCCCTTTCGCCCGTGCCGGGGCAGCCAGAGTCTCACACCGCGCGAATACCGCTGCCCCCCCAGCCCCGCCCCGCACGCAGGAGCCAATGAGACGCGCGCTCTCGGCTCACGTGGGCGCGGCCTCCGCTGGCCAATAGGTGCGCGCGGCGCCAGGCATGGGGCGGAGGCCCCAGGGCAGGCTGGGGCTGGGCGGCGTAGACGCGGGGACGCTGGCTCGCTCGCTCGGTCGCTCCCGGCGACGCCGTGAGTAGAGAAGCGGAGGCCCGCGCTGGGCGGGACGACGGTGGGTAGTTTCTTCCGCGGCGCTGGGCTGATCGAAAACCTGTCCCGGCAGGCCGTGCGCGGCCTGCGTCCGCGGCGCAGGAAGACAGTGTGGGCGGGGCTAGGAGCCCCTGGGCGCGGGCGGGCGCTCGCCGCAGGCTGTCGAGCCGGGCGTGGGCTGAGGCGCTGCGATCGCGCCCCAACCCGGACGCCCGCGGCCGAAGCCTTGGTGACGCTTTAGGGGGTCCCGTTATGTCCGCGTAGATATATCGCGAGCGCTGGGCTGGGTACCCGACGAGCCCAGCTGCCTGGTCCCCCATCATTTAATGCTCTAGAGGCCGAGGCAGTTTGCAGTGTGCAACCCGAAACAGCGACTTGCCAGGGCCGGTCATTTGTTTTTATCTGCAAAAGTGAGAGCAACCTCTTTAAAAAACCCTTAATCTGTAAGATTACTTTCAGAGTAAAAAGTAATGTCATGTTCTTTCAGTTCGGAACCAATATAGAATATTAATTTATTTCTGGAAGGACTTTCCTTGCACGTTAGAATATCGGTTGTAGCCAGGTAAATGAGTTTCTATTATGCTTCGTGGATTTATCACATGAGCGGTAATCCTTGTTTTATTGATGGTGGAAAATCAATGTTGCCTGCTTGTTCCATCACAAATGAATAACAGGTGGTTATATTTTAAATTCAACCCTTTAGTTTGTGACAATTGTAGATTCTCATGCAAGGCTAAGAAATAAAGATCCCCTTGCACCTTTTAAACATCTTCCTGTAGTTGGGAAAACTGCAGTATACCACCATGGTCAAAATACAAAAGTAATTGCATCAGCCCGAGGATCCTTCCAGCTACACTTTTAAATAAGCACAGCTTCCCCTTGCGGGTCTCTCTCTCACCAGTCTTCCTTTCCAAAATGTCAGCTAATTAAATGGACAGCTAATTATACAGCGTATAACTTTGGGTTGGCCTTTCTACATACCTTTCCATAGTAAATATACACTGATAGTATATCTACCATTCCCTCATTAAAAGATACCTGAATTGCTTCCAGTTTTTAAGATGTCATGAATAAAGCTGTTGTGAACCCTAGTGTATAGCTTTTTGTGTGAACCTATTTTCATTTCTGTAGGACAAAGGCTCAAGAATCTGATTGCTGGGTCATAGGGTAATAGCATGTTTAATCTTGTTTAAAAAAAAAAAACTTAACTATTTTCCAAAGGAGCTATTCCGTTTTACATTCTTACAATGTTTGAATGATTCAGTTTCTTCCCATTGTCATCAGTATTAGATCTGTAACTGTGTTGACTGTTTTTTTAAGCCATTCTAACAGGTATGTATAGAAATCCTAGTTAGATACAGGTGTCAGCTTGATGGTTGAGTCCAGAGCAAACCTGCAGGAGGTTGTATAGTTGATGGCGAAGGCTAGTCTCCGGGCTTGTGAATAAAATGGAGGAAGCTGGTTGAGAAAGTTGGCATCCTTCTGTATACCTGGCCAGATAATGCTGGTCTGGCAAGTAAGGATTGTCTCTCTTTCAGTCATTATGTGAGTATAGTATGGCCGGTTCCCTTGGCTCTTCAGTGCTGTTGTGGGCTCACCTGCCAAACTATCATAAGAGAGAATATACCCCCTTGTTCCGTTAAGATGTTTTGTTGTGATTTTATCAGCAACATAAAAGTAACCACTACAGTTAGCTTTTAGTTTACATGGGTTGTAGTTGGCTTGCTGGAGATACAGCTCCGTGGTACACCAACAGCATAAATAAGCCCTAGGTTCAATTGCTAGTATTGAAAAAATCAAGACAAGAAAAGATGCACTGGATTCAATACTACAAAATTATAGACCCCCCCTGGATTGCAATCAAAATTTTGTGGGCCATCTCCATAATGGTGCTGCTTTTTTTGCCCCCTCTGTCTGTCTCTCTTTTTTCTCCCTCCCTTCTTTCCTCTCTCTCTCTTTTCTTTTTCTTTCTTGTTTTTTTGCTTTCATTCTTCGTCTTTTTCTTTTTTCCCTTTCTCCTAAAATTTGTCCTCAGACCCACATGTGGAGGTGGGGTCTATCTTGTTTCTGTCATTTACAAGCTGCAAGCTAGCTGGCCCAAGCTTCCAGGTGATTCTCTGGCCTCCACCTATCATCTATCCAAGGGGCTGAGATCATGGATGCATGCTACTGCATCCAGCTTTTTACATGTGTTCTGGGGTTGAACTCATATCCTCAGACTTGTCCAGTAAGCACTTTTATCAAGTGAGGCATCACCCCAGCCCCATGCATTCCGTTTTTAAAAATTAGAAAACTGTTTTGCAAACATAATTGCAAATTTTAGAAATGCTATTATAAACTTATGGATCCTTATGACTTTAAGTAGTCTCTTCTTCATAATTAGAATTTCTGCATTATTTACAGCATCAGTTATATAGTAATAGTATTTTGTAACTTTTAATGGGTTCTTTTTTTAATTAGAGTCAAATTTACTATTTCACCACTAGAGGGCTCCTCTTTACCTATAAAAAGCATTCCCAAGGATTCAAGTAAGAATAGTTTCCCCAAATGTTAGTTACTAGAGTTGCAATTGAGCATGTAAAAGTCTTCCATTTTTTAAAACATATTGATGAGCATAAATTTACATCTCATTAAAAATTGTTTAAAAGACGCTACTGTTTTCAAAGTCATAGCTCAAGTAAATTTGGTCTTCCCATTAAACTGAATTATTAGATGGACCAAAATTAATCAAGTGAAAGTATTCAGTTTTCTAAGGCTCTGCTTTTTGTTTTTTCTTTCTTTTTTTTAATGTAGGGCCTGGGATCCAAACTCAGGACCTCTGCCTATAGAGAGTCATAACCCCTGATCCATCTCTTCAGCCCAGGCCTGCTGTTTCACTTGCTTAATACAGTGTCTCCAGTCTGTCTTTTTCCATGGGTTTATGCCAACCATTGAAGGCTGTTAACAAACATTATGTGGAGGAAATGGAAATATATGTGATCTTTGTTATTCCCTTTCCCGAGTGCTTTTGTAATCTCTTCCTCACTGAAAACTCTTCAAATTTATTTAATGTAGATGTGTGCATACCATGGTGCGTGGTTGGAGGACAGTTTGTGAGAGTTGGTTCTCTCCTTGCACTATGTGGACTTGGGGGATTGAATTTGGACTGTCAGGCCTGTTGGCAAGTGCCTTTGCCCATTGAACTATCTCACTAACCCCCTCATTAAAAACTCTTAAATCATTTTTAAGACCCATCTGAAAAAATATTTGTGGCATAAACCTTTCCTTTATTCTCCCTTTTCTAGGCACCATTTTTACCTCAAGATACCATACTGGATAATGTTTATCTTTTTACATGTCATCTCTGTTAGACCGTACATTCTATTCTCATGCAGACAGGAAATGATTTTTTTCCTCTTTATCTCTCCCTTCTCTGCTTTATCTCACTATTATTACTTAATGAACATTTATTGAATGAGTGAATAAACGAATGCACAAAAATCTAGAGTAGTTGAGAATGCAGAGGTAGCCAGAGATTTGTAGTCACGAAAATAGTGTTGGTAGAAAGGATCAAGATAAAAAGGACTGAGAGATATAGTTACCTGAACCGCAGAGCACTTGCCTGTGCACAGGTGATTTCCAGAACTGCCAAGAGAAAAAAAAAGTGGGGAGAAGGGTATGGGAAAGGATGGGAAAGCAAGATAAAGAAGACAGATAGGGCAGTGGCTAATCCCAGGGCTATCATGATCCTCAGTCTTCATTTGCTACCTTCATGTCCTATCATTTCCTCAGTTCTAAAGTGGTTCCCACAGGGACATCTTTCTACTCTTCTTTCTCTTGTATTCTAGAACCATCCAGTGATTGAGAAAAGGACACTGGACTGGTAGGAGAGAGAACTGGGTTCATATTTCATCAATGACACCACTTACCCATGAAACATTGAGCAAGCTCCTTTAAACACATGCATTTATTAATGCCCCACCTTGCTCCAGAAAGGATTTAGAGTGTCAGCATGTTACTTAATATCAGGGCTTCAGTTTCCTCATCTCTAAATGAGAGGTTTGGTGTAGCTGGTTGTGTTCCTTCCAGCTCTAACACTTTGTAGCCCTGATTCCATTTGCTTTTTCTTGCTTATCCCCACCTACCAACACTTTTTTATTGTGGTGTTTTTATATATCAGTTGCTAAAAATAAAAAGAAGCCCAATGTGATGATTCATATACTTGAGAAACAGAGGCAGGATGATTGCCATGAGTTTGAGGCCAACCTAGGTGAAATAGTAAGATCCTGTCTCAAAGTAAAAAAAAAAAAAAAGCAAAGTAAAACAAGACTCACAAGTCATATATATGCAAAAAAAAAATCCGTTAAAGTATGATTTTTTTTTTAGATGGGTCTTACTGTGGTTGACCTGGAACTCGCTATGTGGACCAGGCTGTCTTTGAATTTGCAGTGATCCTTCTCTTCCTTCTCCTGTGATTTGGGATTATAGGTATATCCTGCCCACACTTCATAAAACAACCTACAACCCTGTCATTTTGGTGTTGATTTCTTTGCATTTTTGTGTGCGTGCATGTGATATGTGTATATATTGGTGTGCATATGTATACATATGAGCACATACATGTGAGTGCCAGAAATCAACATTCAGTGTCTTTCTTAATCACTCTCACCTTATTTTTTGAGACAGGGCTTCTCATTGAACCTGGAGCTCACAGAGTTGGCTAGCCAGGCCAGCAAGCCCCAGCGATACTCCTTTTTTTACTTCTAGCACTGGCATTATAGATGCGTGTGGGTAAACAAACTCAGATCCTCATGCTTATAGGCAAGCACTTTACCAACTGAACCCCTGATGCTGGTTTCTGATAGTGAAATCATCATCTTACCGGTGATCCAGCACCACAACTTAGTGTAGACTCATCTTCAACTCTTGCCCTTGCCCCTTATAACAACTCCCTTCGTGAGTCATGTGGAATGTAACTGTAATGTCATTCCCATCCTTTTCTGACTATATCCTTTCCTGTGAAGCCCTTGTTGGTAGTTTCTGTACCATTCTCTTCACCTTCAATCTTTTTTTTTTTTTAAAGACAGGCTCAAGCTGGCTTCAAGGGATCTTCCTGCTCAGCTTTGAATAGCTAGGGTTACAGGCTCATGCCGCCATGTCTGCTCTGACTTTCAGGTTTGATGTTGCTGAGTAAATTTCCTCAAACGTAGCTTTGACAGTGCTAGTAGTCTTTTTCTAATGCTCTGAGTGACTGTCTATAGAATGTAATCTAGATTTCCTGTTTGAATATGAAGACTGTTCATGACCTAGCTGCAAACAATATCTGCTGCTGCTTTTCACACACCCGTATACTAACCAAATCAATCTGTAACATGCCTTAAGTGACCCTGCCTCAGCACGACTCTTTCTAACTCCTTTGTCTGTTGTAATTCTGTCCTTGTTTTAGCTCTTTTGAGGCATTTGTCAGGCCCTGCCATTTATTTTAACTATTCAGTAACTTGTCTTAAGATATTCCATTCTACATTGTCATTTCCTCAAAGGCAGAGGCCATAGTTCATTTGTCTTTTAACCCTTTCCTTACCACACTTACATATACCTAGCACATTACTAGAAAAACTTGAATTGAGATAAATCATATTGAGACCCAGTGGAAATCACTTTCTCAACTCATGAATCTGAGCTACAAATTATCTGAACAACCTATCTTTTTACAAAGGAGAAAATCCAGGGTCCGAGAGGCAGAATTACTTATTATTTGTAATAGTTCTTTCTATGAAAGTGACTCCACATGTGGCTTTATCCTAACTAGATCTATTTTCATGTCTCCTTTCACTTTCCTGATAGAAGTGTCTTAACCTTGTTATGTTGCTCTCTAAATAACAGTATCTTGGCTTGGCTACTGAAAATGTAGATTGGAAGTGGAGCTGGTTTGAGCAGATTTGTAATTCTGCTGCCCAAGTGGACACTAGATGGCAGCACTGCAGTCTTCAGTTGAAGTTTGAACAATGGAATTCATACTACAGAGAACCCTAGACATCATGGGTGGCACCCATCCCGCCTCATCTTGCAGGAAAAAAAAAAAATCAGGATGACTAGGTCAATAATTGCTCGAGGACAAGTGTATATCTTTATTGATTCAAGAGCCTGGACTCTGAAATTGTAAAGAAAGTTACTAGATATGAGACTGATTGCCAGATAAGCTAATGTGAGAACTGTTTTGTATGTCTAGATCAAATGATGCTGTTTGCAAAAATTTCACGGCAGCTGTGCAGTTTAAAGAAACTTCCATGGTCATGTGACCACAGATACTTCTGGGAATGGCTAAATACAGTGTTTAATAAGTAAGTGGCTTTTATTAACTGAAGAAGTGGGATTTTTACAGCCGAATGGGCTCCCAATGGTTGGTTATTTCCTGTATTTCAAATGGTTTTCCTTTGGAACATTGTGTATACTATAATTCTTTTTTTTTCCCCTTTTCTTCTTTTTTTTAATACAAACAATGAGTCATATATAAAAATGGGAGAACAAGATGAGAAAAGTAGCTTGCAAGAGACTCATTGTGCTTGTCTGTGTTGCAGAATATTTGTGATTTTTCTTATTTGTCTTTTAGATGCCTACAATAAATATTCCTAAATAATATTTCATATTTCCTAAAATCAAAATTTTTATACTCAGGAAGACAGAATGTATAACTTTAAAATATTTTATTCTATAGCTTCTAAAGGAATATTGTTAGCCTTTTGAATACTACCAAGGGAACTCAGGAATAAATATGGCATACTTCTAGGAATATCACTCTGAAAATAAAATAGCAGACTTTTTCCTCATTGATTAGCATTGCAATTGCTATCTAGAGAAGACATATGTAGAATTATTAAGTATTACAAGGAACTTAATTTGAATATGGGTACAAAATGATTCCCTTTTTTCATGAATAATACAAGCACTAAGCCAGTGAAGTCATTCGTTCCCTACATGGTGATTAGGTATGTATCTGTGGTGTCAAGTACTGTACTATGTATGTGCGTTTTCCTAGGATGTGTGAGGTCCTGGTTCAAACCCCAGTATCACAACATGTCTGTAATCTTGTTAGTATTGATGCAAAGGCAGAAGGGTTTTGAGTTAAGGTAAGCCTGGGGTACATAATGAGGCATGACCTCCAAAAATAATTTGTAATAATTTTATGTGTTTTGATAGACCTTCTCTGGAGATAAAAATTAAAGCAAAATAAGGCACCAAGATCCTTGGAAGCAAGGGATTGGCAGCCACAGTAGTGTTCCTATGCTTAAGGGGAACACGGGAAAGGGTTCAGGGAAATGCCACTGGGTCCTTGTACGCCATCGCCATCGGAGAGGAGGACCCAGAGGAGAGTCAGGGATGCACATTAAAGGACTCTGGGAATTGGGGCAGGAGGCACTGAGGGATGGGGAGGGAGGAGTGAGGGGAGGAGGAGCAAGGGGTTCAGGGGGAGGAGGAGGGATGGAGGGAACCGGTGTACCTATTAAGTTTGTATGAGCAGAAATAATAATAAAAAATGTTTAAAAAATTAAAGCAAAATAATGAATAGGAAGAGCTACAAGTTTTTATGTTCATTGATCTCATTAATACATTTATTTCATTAATACATTAATACATTTATTTCATTCCTCATTTGTTGCTGACCATGTTTATATTGGAGAATATAGTTAGGAAACTAGTGGCAATAGAAAGAGTGAACTTCTGTTCTTTCACCAACAGAGTAGATTATGAACGCATCAGGGACGTTGGGCCTGATAGGGCTGCAGCCGAATGGCTGCTACGCTGTGGGGCACAAGTGCGCTTCCATGGCCAGCACAAGTGGCAAAAGGACTACAACAGCCTCCCAGTAAACTCCATAAGCGCATACAAGATTCAAGCAATTGATGCCACCGATTCTTGTATCATGAACATTGGACTCGATCACATGGGTAACTAGCCTGTCATTTTGCTGTAAGGAAATGTATGTGATTTGCAATGATCATTCCCTATTATAGTCATCTTTTTCCCCATTTCAGTACAGTCAAATTTGCTTCTGTGTTTATTTGTTGTCAAGAAATAGAAATTATATACACCTTTATCTTTTTTCATCTAGCAAGCTTATTTCGGTATTCTTTTGTTAACTTAAAATTCAAAGCCTGTTTGATTTGTTAGATTACGTCAAGGTTTTTATCTGTGTGATACCCTCAGTAACGTAAGACTAATTATATCCTGTTACAATTATATCCAGCTTCTGTTCAATGGGCATTTCTTTCCTCCAGTCATGGACATCTGACTGCAGAGTGACTCTGTCCACTCCATAGCCAAAGAGACAATACTCTGTATGAGCAAACCAAGACTGTTAGCCATGGTAATGGTAAAACAGATTCTTGAACTTCACATTTTCCCCCCAGACGGCCTCGAGCACGTTGAAAAAATAAAATTATGCAAATGTCATTATATTGAAGATAATTGTTTGCAGAGATTCAGCCAACTTGAAAAACTTAAAAAAAGCCTATTGGAAATGGAAATAATCTCTTGTGGGAATGTTACAGACAAGGGCATCATTGCTTTGCGTCATTTTAGGTAAGTGGTCAAAGCCGAGATGATATACTTGACAATCATTAAGTCTGAAAAAAACAGGCTTTTTTGGCAGAATTATTTTAATAGTTGAGTATTTTTTTATTTTTTCTTTTTCTACTTTTACAAGCATATTGAGTACTGCTTCCCTCCTTCTCATCTCTTCCCTTCCTTTCATCAGCCCCTCCCATTCCCTCCCACTCTTTTGCCTGTGTGCTTCTATAGACCTCACGGTTCACTGTTTTGTCTACTCTTGCGGGAGTTCAAGCCTTGGGTGTCCACATGTAGGTACACACCTGTGCCACAGATGTGAGAACATGCAAAGGCACACACATATATACCATACACACTGACCTAATTTCCCAAGGTTATGTTAGGTATCTTCCTCCACTTCTCTCCACTTTCTTCATTGAAGGCAAGGTCTCTCAGTTGAACCTAGAGCTCACCAGTCAGCTGGTCCTCCTAACCAACTTGCCCAAAGATCCCTATCTTTGCCTCTAGAGGATTGAGATTATAAGCAGCAGTTTTGTGGGGGTTCTGGGAGCCTGATTCTGCTGTTCTTCTTGTGTAACAACATGTTTTATCCACTGAGCCATTTCCTTAGCCCTTCTATGATACTTTAAAACAATTAATTAAAACAATTAAAATTATCAGACTAAATATTATAAAGTTTCATTGCATTTTTAAAGGAATATTTTTTAATAAAAACCACCTAATATAGTGCCTACCATAGTTACACTTTCTCTTTCTTTTAAAGCCTTTTCTTCGTGTTTTTGGTATCCTAATGACATTCAATACATACATCAACTAGCATTAAACTCTATCATTTAGTTGACCTGAAGAGTGAAAAAATAGCTTTCTCTGTATGGAGAAATGACACTAATAAATTTCAAAGGAATCCATTCTAAAAAAAACTAAGAAAGTTATTGTAGCATCCCCTTCTACCACCAAGTGGACCCACGCTCTTGCCTGCAGCAAATCATCAATCTCAAACATAATAAATGCTACTAGCAGGAAGCATTTCATTCTAAATTTTTAGGGGATCTGGGAGATTAGGTCAGTGGTATTAGTACCCCATTAACACATATGAGGACCTGAGTTCAGCCCCTAGCACTAAAAGAAAAAAAATTTTAGGATTCTGAGTCCTATATCAGAATGATGACAAAAGATGTAAGTTTAATCACATCCCAGTTTCAGAGACCCTGTCATTCAAATTCCGAAACTAGTTAATGTAATTCTGTTTTAGTGTATATAATGGATCTGTCAGTAACCTCATTGTAATAAGAAATGACAATACTAGGTTACTCACCTATCAGTTGAAGTTTCAAACCTTCATCTTCTAATAGAAACTTGGGTACCTTTGAGAACTTTCCTATTGTTTTTTGGTTATGATTAATATTTAACATGCAAACATCTATTTTATGTGTATAAAGATTTTAGAAGGATTGAGCTAGAAACAGCTCAATTTTAATTTCTAGAAATTAAAAAAGTAGTTTCTAACATCTGGGTTAGTTTCTAGCATGAAGTTCAACTAAAATACTAATATACTGCTGCTCTCAAAGTCATTTTGAAGATGTGGAAGAATGCAAACTCTACATCTATGTTTTTTTCCTAAGAATCATAGATTGATTTCATTTTTAAAGCTATAAAATAAAGTGACTTTCTTTCTCTATTTGCAGAAACCTCAAGTATTTGTTCTTAAGTGACCTTCCTGGAATTAAAGATAAAGAAAATCTTGTCCAAGTCTTTAGGACAACACTGCCTTCTCTGAAACTAGAATTAAACTTGAAGTAAAAATAATAGCAACATCTTACTTCTTTATAAATCGCTTGAAATTATTGATCTTAAATAGCAACAAATATATAATCATCAATAGAACTAGAAAGACATGAGTGGAGAATCTATGATGTACAAAATAAATATTCAGAAATGACTCACTAAAGTTATCATTAAAGTTACTCAGTTGGTAATGAGAAATTATGTACAATGAATCATTTTAAGAGAAATGCAACATAACATTTAATTCTAATGTAATCATCACAATATATGTTCTGTAGATGTTCCTTATAGATGTTGATTTAGAGTTATGTAAAGTGATTAAACTAATGCAGCACAGATATTTGTTGTGTAGTTTCTGTTTTAATTTAAAGTTGTTAAAGCATGTTTGTATAAATGCACAATTATGAAAATGGAAACGCAGTTATAGATTCATTAATGGAATCATTTGTGCAAAAGTCAGTGGTTGCTGAAGCCAGCATATCCTATTTGCTTCTCAGGGTTTTCATGCATTTTCCATGCTCCTGCATTTCTGTTTGTTGCAGTTCGTCTACATGGTTGCTGATAAATCACCATCAAATGGCTTAAGGAACAAGGGGTTTATTTTCTTACTGATAGTCCATTATAGTTCATAGTCCAGCTTGATTGGACAGCATGCACCAACACCAGGGCCTAGGGAACTGGCCACACCATCTCTACATAATGGCTGAGAGAGGGATGATCCTTACTTGCCAGACCAGTATGTCTGGCCAAGTTAGACAAGGATGCCAACACTCTCAACCAGCTCTCTGTATTTTTTTCCTGGATCTAATTCCATCCACCATGGGCTGGGCCTTCCCCATCAGCTAGACAACCTCCTGCAGGTTTGCTCTGGACTTATTCAACCACTAATTCTCCACAATGTACCCAGAGCTCAAATCCTCAACTGTCAAGTTGACACCTGTGCCTAACTACGATAGTGTTCTTGATATCAAATATACCACTTTTCTATACATACCCATTTTCAGAATGAATAATTGCTGGTTAATTTGTTAAGCTTAGTCGACTTTTTTATTAAAATTAAATATAGGTACTTGCCTATATTCAAAGAGTTTTGTAGATAAAATAGAACAAGAGGAAACAATTGAAAAGACTGGCAGGCTCTTTACTTTTCCCATCTGCTTCAAAGTATTAATGTGTCAATTAGTAGCTAATTTCCCTCAATTATTCCTTTAATAAGAGCTTCCCTCAACTATGTGGAATGCTACCTCCTATGAACTCAAGGGACATCAGAAAATATGAATACAAAAATGAATTTATATCTAGGAAATAGTAATAATGTCATAAATAGGAAGCTGGTGACATGGCATGATGGATAAATACACTTGTTGCCAAACCTGAAGACCCAAGCTTGATCCCCAGAACCCACATGGTGGAAGAAGAGAACTAACTCCTACAAGTTTGTCCTTTGACCTTCATATATACTGTGACAGGTGTGTGCTATCATACACACATGCTGTCATACACATGCACACACAGATAAGCATATAAAAAATGTCAAAGGATAAAAATGTCTTTATTTTTACCTACTTGAAATAGCTGTGATTCCATTATTGTTAATTATATACTGACTTATTTGTGGATTTCCATGTTAGGCTTGAGAATTATGTTGCTGAATATAAATCTGACTAGAAGTGATTATAAAATAAATATGTTCTATAATGTAGCTTTCTGATAGGTGAATTTTAGTTGTATTTAAAGCTAAGCTTATAGGAAAACAACCATAATGAGAAAAATGTAAATTACAGATAGCAGTAGTGATATATTTATTAATAGAATCATCACTGAACAAATTTATATACATTAGAGAAAAAGAAGCTCTCTTCGATTTTCATTGCCGTTTGGTGAAACATGATTCATCATAATTTAGTTCAGAATTAGTTGTCTATTCTGACTGTGAAACTGTTGAATAAATTGGGCAGTTAGAATTATCTGCCTCTGTCAATACGTAGTTTTCAGTTAAGGAAAAAGAAACAATTTCAACTAGTCACAGAAGTTGAATATCCTTCCTTGTCAATTAAATTATGATTATATAAAATGAATAGTACTGGATTTAAACATGGATCTGTGCAAGATGAGTACATTAGGAAGCTTTAGAATCTTATGTCAGCTAGGGTAGCCAATTTATTGAACAGATAACAGACTTTAGTGGATTATTTAGCAGTAAGGAAGAAAACAAGGATGCAGGGGAAATGTCTGGAAGATACAGTGAAGTACAACTTGGAAAACCATGTCTGAGAAGTGCTATGAACTAACAACAGCACATCAACTAGAAATGGTGTAATAAACTGACATGGGACTTCACATTGCTCTTGTGTCCCGGAACAGGGAAGAAAAAGTGTTTGATTGAATAGTAAGTCAAATCAAAGGTAATTTTATGTAATCGTTTAAATCGCATTTTTTTTCAAAACCAGGAATAAATATAATTTACTTAATATATTAATTTTTAGTATGTGTATATACATATGTGTGCAAGTATATATGTATGTGTGAATACAGACATATGCATACACATATATGTAATAAAAAGATATTTCGGAGAACATCAATTAACCTAACATCTTTCATGATTCAAGTAAAAGTTCACAAACAGCTTCATCTAAAATCCAGGTCGTTATGTGACCTACATAGAGAACTGTTTTCCAAGTCTGAGACTGAGCTGGAATGAATGAAGTGTTCATTTCTTTCAGGCCAACAGGTTCAATTCCTGTGAAATCCGTGGGCCATGCTCTACCTCTCTGCCTATATTGGCCAGCTGCCAAGCTTCATGCCATTGTTTGCCAGGTGGATTGGATGAACCAGCATAGGTGGGCTACAGTAGTCCATGCAGCCTGCAAAAATGCCTGAGATGCATCCTTTCCAAAGGTTAAAAGCATATGTAAGAGATTTATAAATATAGTAGTTATATAAACATAAGAATTAAAACATTTTCATGATATTCTATGATTTAAGATATTTTGAACAACTTATTCAAAAAAGTACAAAGATCAAGACAGTAAATGGGAAATGGAATTCAAGAACTAAAATTATTCTTAAATGTAAGGTTGAAGCAATCTGGAAGGCAGGAGATAGAACTCAAGACAACACAGGTCCAAAGATAAACATATAGGCATTTTGTGATTCATTTTTCACATGTGACATAGAGTACATCTGAAGTTTTTTGATATCATCTATCTTTGCAGAGTTATGGGCAGTTAGGTAATTTGCATTCTGTCCATAAACTTAGCTGCTTAGATAAACAACACAAGTGAAACTCTAAACAAGTTTTTCCTTTCTTTTCCGGATCTCCTCACCAAGCATGGGAGAGTAGATCTGGAATTCCCCAAGTGGCCTCCAGAGACCTGTTTATGATTTCTCCTGGTATGTTTTCAATACTAATCAAATGTGCAAGTTGTATTTTCCACAAAATTATCCATCAGTTCTTATCATCAGTTTCTTGATCCTTAAATGTTTGGAAAGTGGTAGCTAAATTTCTTGGTATTACAGCAGTACTTCTTATTATCCAAAGCTGGAAGAATGCTGCTGCCAGTTAGCTGAGGTAGATACTGCAGCTGAAAATGCAAAATACAAAATCCAATTCAAAACTGGGCTATACAAGGTTCGTTGTTACTATTCAGAATACATCACAAAATAGATAAACATTGCAGCCCAAATTTTTTTGCATAAAATCCAGAACCTGAGAGGGCAATCTTTAAAAATTTGGTCTCTAATTTTCCTGTTAAAGTTTTGTTGTTTCAACAATTAAAGCTGGGGGTGTTATCACCTGTAATTCCAGCACCTGGAAAACTGGGGTAAGATGATTACAAGCTCAAGCCAGCCTAGTAAGCCTCTGCTTCAAAGCAAAGGAAAGAATACTTTTTAAAAAGGTCTTGCATCTCTCTCTCTCTCTCTCCATTATTTAAAAAAAAGAAAATAGGACTGGGATATGAAAATATGGTTTCGTGGATTAAAATGGTTATTGTGCAAGCCCAAGACCAGAGCTTGGATCCCAAAACCCACATAAGAACTGGGCAGGCTTTGTAGCTGTAGTCTCATTACTTGGGAGGCAAGCTGGGGATTCTCCAGAGCATATTGCTAGCTACAGTAGCCAGTTGGTAAACTGCAGATTCAGTTGAGACACCCTGCCTTAATAAAGCAGGGAACAATTAAAAAGGCACCTTACATCAGCGTAAGGCCTCCATGTGCATTCACACATGTGCCCAAACACAAATGCACATATGTCACACACACAAAAAAATCAGAGCTTGAGATGTATTTGAGTGATCAGAGGCTTGTTTAACACTTGTGAAGTCCTAGGCTCCATCTCCAGCACCAGAAAGAAAAAGCATATTAAAAGATTATGGGAAAAGAGACAGATGTCTTCATTATTAGAAAAAAATACAAATTTACAGGAGTTGAGAGTGTCATTTAAGACAATGCCCTGTCAAATTGATGCATAGAGCACTTTAGCATTTTGCCCACTTATTCCTTCAGTTAAAAAGGCAAAAAAAAAAAAAAAAAAAAAAAAAACTTCCTTCAGGCTTCCAGAAAAAGATTCTACTATCAAATTGAAGTAAGAATATACCTGTATTTTTTGTACTTCACCACATGACCTTTTAGGTAGCTGGAAAGAGGTTATTCTTGAGTACTTTTAAGTCAAATACCTGAATCCTTCAAGTATTAAAAACAAGATGTCAAACAGGTTCCCTTATTCTCCCAAGTAGAAATAGCTCCTTCGTGTCTCCTTGCTCTTGAACACAAGCTAACAGGTGACTCTGGATCAGGGGCAGGGGAATCTATTTCTGGACTGTTTTGTTATGTGAGTTACACATAATGGAGAGAAAAAAAAATTCCTGGTCCAGCAAAATTTCTCAGTGGGCAAAAGCACTTGCTAATCAAGTCTGACCACCTGAGTTCTGTCCTCAGAAGCTACATAAAGGTGAAAGATGAAAACTGACTCCACAAAGTTGTCTTCTGACCTCCTATGCATGCTGTGGCGTATGTCCACACACAATAATAATGCTTTGCAAACTCTCCTAATTTTGTAACCAAGATCTATCTCTCAGTCTTGTTTTCACGTGACATTTATTCCTAATGAACTCTCCACCTCTTCCTTGCTCAAACCTCTCAGACCTTTCAAAAGTGTATTCCAGGTAATTGGGGATGCAGCTGTAGATCCGGAAAAAACCAAAAGCAGCCAGCCACATCACATACGATTTGGACTACCATCCATTCTGGATTCTCACAGATTCTAGTGCTTCATGTAAGGTCTTTGAACCACTTTATACCAGTCAGAATTCTTCACTGACTCGTGGTATACAGTTGGATATTATTTTCTAGTTAAATTTGAGGGCCCACTGATAGCCAAAAATCTCTGGTTGCTGAATTTACCCTCATCGTCGAAGGACCAGGAAGGAACAAAATTTTTCTATTTTTGGATAAACTTGTTATTACTGAAGATAAAGGTGATGGCACAGAAATATGCCTGTGATAGATCCCATTTCATTTTCCAAAGTGCAGGAAGCATGCTCATTCAACTGGAGTCATTGATGCACCTGACTGAGACCTGCATTCATGCACATCAGAAAGCTTGGAGAAAATACATGGCAAAGATATACATAGGACCGAAGAGAAAGGGGCCTCGAGAGACAGATGTCTGAGGTGCCCCCATTACCAATTCGGATGGCCTGTTTCCTAGTGCTGCAATGTATATGCTAGAACTCCAAGTTACCATTGCCACTCTCAAACCTGGTACCAGCTTGGTACCAGGTAACAGGAAGATGTCTTAGAACTACAACCTTGGGTGTATCCGTAAGGCAGTGCACCGTTTTGACCCCAGGCAGGTGCTTTCGGCTCTGTCTTAGGGTCTTCCTCATTGGCTTGCCATGTTCTCGGGCCAAGTCGCCTCCTTCTCGGATGCTGTCAAAGTAAGAGTGCTGCAGCAGCTGCTCGCATGTCTGTCTCTCAGCTGGGTCCATGTGGAGGCAGCCCTGAAGGAACAGAAAGTCCTTAAAAGTTGCATTAATTTACTAATTTCATTTTTTTTGATTTTTCATTTTAATTGACAAATAATAGTCACACATATTTATGGTCCACAGTGTGATAATTAGACATACAAGTGTATAACGATTAAGTTAATTAGCATCTCCATCTCCTTAAACATTTACCGTTTCTTCATTTTAGGAAACTTCTTTTTTTATTATTATTATTATTATTCAATTGTGCGTGTGTGCATTTGTGTGTGTATGTGTGTGTGTGTGTGTAGAACCAGGACGAATTCGGGAACCACCATGGACCGCCTCCACCTCCT
Source organism: Typhlomys cinereus (assembly GCA_023101885.1). NCBI lineage: Eukaryota > Metazoa > Chordata > Mammalia > Rodentia > Platacanthomyidae > Typhlomys > Typhlomys cinereus. The sequence goes on along the minus strand of JALPQD010000290.1, from coordinate 1,273,794 downwards.
CCTTGTTTACTCTGCCCCGGGATTCACAGGCTCCTCCCTACCAGGACCAGAAACACAGGCCACCCCGGCTTCCGCCCGGCGTCTATACATGGTGTCTAGGATCCGAACTCAGGACCTTCTGCCTGCAAGGCAGAGGCTTAACCCCCGAGCCACCTCTCCAGCTCCCATTTTAGGAAACTTCTAACTCTTCTAGTTCCTATAAAATATGTAATAAATTATTGTAAACTACATACTACCATGTTGCAGTATCTTAAAATGTGTTCCTCTTGTCTACTTCAGCATCCTTTATACAATTTTCCTGTGTCCTCTGTCTTGCCCTCCTGTGCCTTAAATGACCAGATTCTCTACTGATATGAAATCATCTTCGTTAAGCTTCAGCATGAGTGAGAAATGGATACTTGAGAAAGACTAAACCCTTCAGCTAGGAATTAGAAGTAAGTGTAGGGAAACCACGATAGGCCATAATTTCAGTTCCTTCCAAAAATCATCCCTTTAGGAATGTAAATAGTAAATAGTTTCCAGAAATCCTAACAAAAATGTTCTGTCCGGGAGTACAGTATGAGTTTGGAGTCTATCTCAATAGTCAGCCCGACTGGAATAATCCAATTAGCTACTTTTTTAAAAATCTCTTCCAGGTGCTTTGGAAAAATTAGTGCTTTTATTTAAAAATTATGTGTATATATATGGCACACATAAAATTCATGTAATACATAGCAATCTATCACTCTAGTTCTTACACTTAGTTTTCTAGACTCAGCTCCTTTTTTTTGGTGTATTGTTCCAGAAATTGTCTATGGATCACAAGCATATATAGTACGTACAAAGGAAATGCATATTATATTCTTCTATATTACACCAATCTTAACTCCTTTGCCCTTGAGTAGAGCATGGAACTTATTTGGATATATTAATCTTACAACTACATAACCCAAAGAACTATATCAAGGTTTTATTACAAATGCATCAGCAAACATATTAAATATGTTTTCAAATAAATGGGAAATTGACTCTAAATTACAAATTGGGACCTCATTTTACATCCAGAACTATATTTCTAAAAATGTATGCATATTAGAAATATATTTTTAAAATATATATCTATTTCTAAATATATATACAATGAGGTTGATTTATAATATATAACAAAATTTATACAATATAAATATGTAATAGGTAAACATAAATATAAAATGTTTTAGGAAGCTGACTGTTAAAAGGATCCTATAAAAAAAGAATTTTTGAAGGATATTTTTATAAAATAAATGCAACCACCTTGAAATTTATATCATATTGTGAGTAAATGTAGAGTTCAAATATATTACTTTTATTTAAAGTAAATAAAAAAGCACAGCATTTTTCACTTAAAAGATGTCTTGTTTTCTGTTTTTAAAATTGGTATCATGCTTTTTAAAGAGAAAGATACTAAAAAAAAAAAAAAAAAGGATTGACAAGTAATACCAATGACAACCTCTGTTTCATCGAAAGCCATGACTTTACCTTTAAGAGCCCCAGTGCAGGATACGAGATGTTTGGAAATTTTTCCTCAAGTGTTTCCTGTCAAAAAGAAAAGGGACTAAACCTACAGCATATATTCAAATTAAGGTTACCTCAAATTAAATTTCTCCTAAGTAGAAATATCTTCCTGGCATCTCCCCGCATCCTCCACCCTTCCCCACTAACACCTCCTACCAGCAGGTTATTAACCTCCTTAAACCTCTTTCATAAGCATCTCTCTCTTCACCTCCAAGTTGCTTTTCCAGATTATTACTTAACTACTTCTGTGCCTCCTGAAGAAGCAGCAAAATCACAAGTAAATACTAACGAGAGAAAATAAAACAACAGTAACAACATACTTGCCAAGCTATTGTTACTTGTTTTTCCTGCCTCACTTTATACAAATTGCCTTTTCAGACGATAACTTCTGGCACTTGCAATGACATTATAAAAAAGTCATTAACTGTTGCATTTATTGACATTTATGTAAAAGGAACTTCAAAACGCCTCTTGAATTTCTGGAATAAGCCCTGTTGTCTCCTCCCACAAGCCCCTGCTTGTTTCATGATCATGGATGGTTTAAAGAGCATCGTGACCAGGTATTCTTCAGACACTCTCCATCTGTACAAGGCTATTTTGCTCCATCAAATGCTGGAGTCAAGCGAGAATAATACTACAACTGAGGGGAATATCAGGTGCACAGTCCAGTCAAAGAGCTATACTGCTAAAAAAGGCTGATTGAAGATGGCAGCTGAGCAGAATAAATGGCCACAGGGCGTTGTGTGTGTGAGGATGGCAGAGTGTGGAGCGTGAACCATAGCAACTGGCCAGGTACATTGAATGCATGGCTCCCAGCTGTGTGGTCTAGCTTCAGTGTTCAACAGGAGGGGGAAAAATTCTAAAATAGATTTGCATTGCCCTTGAGAGTAACCTTTGCCCCATAACTAAAATAGTTCTCTGTCTATGTGTTGACTGTGAGCACGGCCAGGAACGAACGTGATGCCGTTGGTGTGGGCCCTGCTGTCTCAGCAACAATGCCTGGGCTGAGACCTGCTGGCCCAGGGTGATAGGCAGTGTGCATCCTGCCTGCCGAGCCAGTTTCCCAGCCCGAGCAGTCTGCAGGCCTTGCTCTTCAGGGTTACTGACCAGCAGAGGCACGGGGGCCCAGATGTTCAATCAGAGCAGCCCAATGCTGCTGCTTCCTGTGTTTTTGTCAACAGGAAATCTCCTGCAGGACAACCTCTGGAAGCCAAGGGAAGCTCTTTACATTCATGAACCAAGGCCGCTTCTGAGGCTTCATCAATAGACAATTAAACAGGAAGTTGCTAAGGGATATTTGGGCAGAACTGGGAATGTCCAGGTCACAAGGGAGGCAGTTGGCTCGCCGCCCGCATGCCAGGTGTTATTCCTTCTCTGTCCCAGCATGACCCACTTTTCCCAACACTAGTGCTACAGGAGGGGCATTGGGAGGTGGAAGAGGGTCAAGGCCAAGAGGGTTAGGGACAAGATGGGATGCACCTGCAAGGGACAGATGCAACTTCCATCTGGAGACAACAGTGTTTCAGTTTGAAAGTACTTTTCTCAAACAGTAGAAACTATGAGTCTCACAAACCTTAATTAGGTTTTGAGGTTTACAATGCTGGGGATGAATTCAAGTCTCCTTGCCTGCTAGGCAAACACTGTACTGTTGCATGACATACCCAGTCATGCAATATTTTTAAACTTTAATGCAGGCCCATTATGAGGTATTTAAAAATGAAAAAAAAAAAAGACAAAAAATTACCCCAAAATCTCACCTAAAGACATACCCACTATAAACTGGGCAAGATGGCACATACCTACAGTCCCAGCACTTGAGAGGCAGAGGAAGAGAATCAGAAATTCAAGGCCAGCCTGGGCTACACAAAGCACTGTCAGAAGGAAAGAAGGAGAGAGAGAGAGAGAGAGAGAGAGAGAGAGATCTTTGTAGCCATTTAACAAATAGAAAAAGGATTGCAGGAATATTATGGTTCTTGCTAATCTTTACTTCAGAACCTCAGGAGATAATTCATTACCTGGGTCAATTTTGTTTACCCTTATGAATCTGACTATTCATAAATGATATGAGATAACAAAAAAAGGTTTTCATGAACTAAGTGTGGTACATGTCTATAATTCCAGCATGAGGTAGGAAAACCAAGATATTAAAGCCAGCCTAGATTATAGGATGTATCCTTTTTCACAAAACAAATGTGCAAAAAAATTGTTTTACATGATTTCTAGAGATTGGTATATTATTTTATATTATATACTTAAAAGTATCTATTATTATTTATTTAATTATATCAAATTACACTATTTCATACTCTTTTATTGAATAATATATTATAGACTTTTTCAGATTAATAAATACAGACCTAATCATATTAGTTACCTACTATATGGATATACTATAACTTAATCCCCTACTGAAATAATATTCGAGGAAGTGATTTCTTTGAGATGCTACATGTTTTTTCCTGGTTTTATTGGGATAAACTGTTCAAAGTAGGTTAAAGGCAGGAACGTTTATATTGTCTTGGCCTTTTAAAATGTGTGCTTTCCCACATTAGCCTCAGAAGGCAGGCAGCATAATAAGGCTGGCCAAGTAAGATCATTTCAGTTTCGCTCCATGGTCCAGGAAGTGCACAGATGAGTGGAAATCTGAACACTGCTGAGGAGGTGTAGGTGAGCGTTTGCTGGACAGGTCACTATCCAGGTTTCCGTAAAAACTGATGAGCTCTCAGCAGATTATGTTCAGTTGATGAAAATGATAAAGGACCAGTACAAGCAGGGCAGTCAGCTCCACTTTCCTGTCCTACAGGCTGGCTAAACCTGTTACCAGCAGCTTCTAAACCAATGCTGAGGGCCCAGATCTTGCTCACCAATTTGCTCTAGTTTCCTTCTTTGCTCTTGCATGAAACATTCAATGCAGGATTGAACTATAGGGCTCCGGCAAGTATATAACTACCACAAACTAGTTAGTTTGGTCTCAAGAGCTTCCCTTCCCCTCCAAAAAAAATCACTTACCATATCTTCAGGGTCTGGAATTTTCACCCCATTGAAGTACTGATTCATGCTAAATACTTGCTGGTGCCTAGGAATGAGATCCCCTTTGGACAAGAGGAGAGAGGTGAGTGAGGTAACTTAGCAAACACTGATCTATGGTTTCACTCAGCTGACATCCCTGACATCCGCTGAGGCTACAGTTTTCTTTTCCGACAGGAGAAGCGATCAAGCAGTGCTGCTAGTGCTGAGTTCGATAAGGGACACTATTCCTGTGTCAGGCACAGAAATGTCAGCCACAGAAACTGAAAGTGACAGCGGTTCTTACCCTCAAGGACTTGCAATATATTTGCGGAATCTCATCCAAAATAAAGCCAACGGGAGAATTTTCTGAACTAGAAGGAATACACTTCTACACTGGAACCACTTTTTCTTGTTCCACCAATGAAAGATCTTTGGAAGTTCCATTTCATCTAGTGTTTAGAAGCTCTCATCAGTGAGAAGCACTGAAACGCAAGGAGCACGTCTGTATTCCCATTAAATGAAGCTCACATTGTAGCCACTGCAGCCGATGAGCTAAACGCACACTCACGTGAAGTTCTAGGGATGTTGCAGAAAGGGAACCTTTGTTAGGAAAATATAAAGAAGTGCTTCCCCGGGGCACGACCAGACCACTTTCCAGCACAGAGTGAGAAGCAAAAGCCTCCTCCAACCAGAAGGCTGCACACGCTGCCCTCGCTGTCACTCAAATCCAGAGACTTGCTCCATTTAGGACAAGCAAGCAAAAACATAGCCTCTAGTGTAATGACTCACATGTATGAAAATGTCATAACGAAACCCATTAGTTTATATGCCAGCTTTAAAAATTAACTCTACATGCGGACCCCAGCGGCTCCATCAAGGAACAAAACTTCCTGAGCCCAAAGTCAGTGGAGGAAACGGAGTCAAGGGAGGTCGAGTGGCCCTAGAGAGGGACTGTGGTGGGCAAGACACTGGTGAACGTGCTGGTGACGGGGATCACAGATGCCACGACAATTTATGAGGAGGGGGTTTTTAATAAATAGGGTACTTTAATGGGGAGTAGCTTATGAACTCCCAAGATTACCTTCCCTCCCTTCTCCTCTTTCCCCTTCACCTCCTCCAAGGGCAGAGAGAAATTGGGCCGGGAAAGCCTACAAGAAGACGGATGGTAGAAGAACCAGTCTTTCTTCCTGATGCTGAGAAGGTTCAGAATCTTTCTCCAAGTAAGACAAACTAGTCAGACAGGCTGGAGTTAAGGAGATCTAAATGAATTATCACAACATAATACAGGTTTGGCATCCCTAATTAAAAAAAAATCTGAAACTGAGCGCCAACATGATACCACAAGTAGCAAATTCCACACCTAATCTCATGATGTTGCACCCAAGCACAGTGTACAAAAACCACCCTACGCATTACCTCCAGGATATGTGAATAAAGTACATGTGAAACACAAGCGAATTCTGTGTTTAGACCTGGGTCCCATCCTTAAGATACTGCATAAAAAGTACCCCAAATCTCAAACACTTTTGGCTCCAAGAATTTGGGATGAGAGAAACTCAACTGTGAAAGCATTCTGTGAACTATTAAGTCCTTGTAGAAATGTTTCTGTTGTTGCCACAAAAATTTTTCTGTTTTAAATTATGTCTTTTATTTATATTCTTTTGGGCGTTCTCATTTTCACACCTTACTACCCAATCCCAGTAACCATTTTTCCCCCACTACAAACATTCCTTCTCCCCACCTGTCTCTCTTCCGCTCCTGTGCCCTTCTGTGTACGTATGGCTTAGTAAGTCCCGTCTAGGTTGCTGTTGATGATGTGTGTCTGGGTACTTGACAGAACAAGGACTGTACCAGTAGGCAGATCTCTGGGGAGAGCTGCTCCCCTCCCCATCTGTCCAGCTGTGATAATGTTTCAATAGTTGACCCAATACAAACTGTGCTCAAGAGATAAAGCTACATCTTCGGGACAATTACTTGTTCATTGCTCACTATTTTTATTAGGACAAACCTTGGACACCTTTATTTTTTAATGTTTTATTTATTATTTACTCTGTGTGTGTGTGTGTGTGTGTGTGTGTGTGTGTGTGTGTGTGTGTATGTTGTATGTATCAGAGGGCACTCATTGTGGAGGGCCAAGGGTGACTTCAAGAATTATCCTGGATTGCTTTCCTACTTCCTTGCTTTGCTCTGGGATTTTCCAGGCTCCACTCACTAGGAGCAGAAGTGTGGACTGCTGTTAATTTCCACCCGGCATTTTTTTTTACGTGGGACCTGGGATCCGAACTCAGGACCTTCTACTTGCAAGGCAGAGTCTTAACCCCCTGAGCCATCTCTTCAGCCCTTTAGACACCTTTAATAGAGCTATTTCAGTGAGGTGCCAGTGCTTCCCTTTCCCACTGGTATCAAATGAGTTACGAACCGTTGCTCCACCAAGAAGCGACATGGGTAAAACTAGCCAGTTTCCCAAAGGCAGGACTAAAGCATCACTTACCTAAGGTTTTTCTAATCAGATAGAGCTGATCCACGTCTGACTTTCCCGGCCACAGAGGCATGCCTGAGAGCAATTCAGCAAAGACACAACCGATTGCCCAAACGTCTACTGGGGGGCCATACTGCGTGTCCCCCACCAGCAGCTCTGGGGAGCGGTACCACCGGGTGGCCACATAGTCTGTGTAGTAGTCGCCTGGCCCGGCTGATCAGCGGTGGAACATGGAAAACAGAAAGCAGTGGATGTCTAGAGTCAAAACTGAAGGGTAAAAATCTAAGAAAGCAAACTTATGGCTTCTCAGAACCATGGATCTCAATGGTAGTTACATGTTAAAATCACCTGAATATAGTATTTCTCTAACTACTGGTGTTTAAGTCACACTTCACTCCAGTTCTTCAGAATCTTTGGGGAAGGGTCTACAACGCTAAGTATATTTCTTTCTTTCTTTTTTTTTTTTTTTTTTAGTGTGTGCGTGTGTGTGTGTGTGTGTGTGTGTCCATGTATATCACTGGACACTGTGTGTGCCAATAGAGGCCCAAGGGTGTTCGGGGAGTCACCCTGAATTGCACTACCTCCTCTTTGCTTTGGGCTGGGGTTTCCCAGGCTCTGCCTTCCAGAGCAAGACGTACAGGCCACAGCCATTTCAGCATGGTGTTTTTATGTGGAATCTGGGATCTGAACTCCAGATCTTCTGATTGCAAGGTAGAGGCTTAACCTCTGTTGCAGTTAGCCTGCATGTTGTTGATAAGATCATGACAAAACTGCTTAAGGAAACAAGGGGTTTATTCTCTTATGATAATTCTGTCATGGTTCTTGGTACAGCTTGGCAAGAGAGCATGCACCATCACCAAAAGACCAAGGGAACTGACTATACCATCTCCAAGTAACAGTTGAGAAGGGGACAATCCTTACTTGCCAGACCAGCATGGATGGCCATGTATACAGAAGGATGCCGGCTTCCTCTACCAGCTCTCACCTGTCTAGAGTCTAGTCCCATCCATCCTGGGCTGGGCCTTCCCCATCAACTAAACAATCTCCTGCAGTTAAGCTCAGGACTTAACTCAACTACTAATTATCTACAAATGGGCCCAGAACTCAAACCCTCAACCATCCAGTTGACACCTGTACCTAACTATACAATGCCTAAGCTATCTCTCTAGCCCTCAGTAAACTTATTAAAGTTCCACGAATGATGTTAATCTTCAGCCAAGGTTGAAAACTACCCTCTTAAAGTAGTACTTGTAAAAAGTATCTTAGGAGAAAAAAAAGCAAAAAAAAAAAAAAAAACCCCAAGGTAGTAGCATATTTTAATGACTTTACAGTAGTATAGTTTATATATGTACATACATCTAAGTTTTCAAGTTGTAATTCTGTTACAGAATTCTACAAGGAAAGAATTAAAATCAATAGCAAGTCTGTGCCTTAAATATAAGAAACAAGAGCCAACTTCCTATAGCATCCAGACCCTTTATCAGAGCAAGAATGTTTTTGTCTATTGCACTGAAAAACATTTCAATACTCACTCAAAAGCCGAGCAAACCCAAAGTCACAAAGCTTAATGACTGAATGTTTCGTGATAAGGATATTCTCTGGCTTCACATCTCTGTGTATGCACTAGTAAGACAAATAAAACAAAAACATTATGAAGAAGCAACTACAAAACGCATGAGTATTTAGAAAATATTATGTAAATCATTTGAATCTCTGATTGACCTGTTGGATAATAACAAAAAAGTAGAAGTGAAATTAGTTCTATACTTAGCAATACAATTGCCGACAAATTCTGAAGAATTCCAAAAGACTAAAAAGCATGCCAGGAAAAATTAGAAAAGCCAGACTAACAAATAAAAATAGACGACACCTCCTTAGAATTGAATATCAGGTTCAAGTTACTCTCAGTGGTGGGAACCAAACCACCTAAAAAGCCTTGGGTCTCAATAAATAGTCTAGATAAGTTCCATAAGTTTGGAAAATACATTTAAAAAAACTATGCTGTTTTCTTCCTTGAGAGCCTAAGGAGGCTTAATGCTGGATGTGGGTACGGGAGCTGTTTTTTTCCTCAACGCTGTACCCACTGGTATGTGATTCATGCTCCAGCAAGTGCTCTGACACATGCCATCAAAGGCAACCCACTGATGAAACTCAGTGGACCACACGTGTGAAAAGACGTGAAAGTGGGAGGGAGACTGAAAATGAAGAAATTTTGTAGGGGGAGAAGAAGGGGAGATGGGATTAGGTGATAAGGGGTGAAAAATGACATAAACTCACTGTATTCATGTATGAAACTCTTAAAAGAACAAAAATATTTAAAAATATGCTGTTTTATTTGAATTTCATATTCTGGGAGTCTCGTAGGTCATCCGACAAGGAGAGGTCAATGGGAAAATGTGAAGGAGGCCTGTGTCTGATCACAGGAGTGGTAAACTGGTGTGTAAGCAGAATTCGCAGATGCTCCGCTGAGAACAGAATGTAGTGGGCCTCGTAAACAGGACAAGCCCTGCGCGGGCTGAGATAAGCCCAGGAAGAGAAGGGCGGGAAATTCCAGCCTGCCAAGAGTGCTCCCTTCCAGCTCTGACATGAGTCCTGACAAGATAAACAAGACCAGGCGGCAAGCCTGGCCTCTGGAGAGTCGCTAGATGTCAGCACTGTTCCGCAACGCACGGAGCGCTGTTGGCACTGCCCGCTCCCTGGGGATGTGGTTCCTGCCCCGTAATTTAGACTCAAATCACCTGGTTTCCAGACCACGGCCTACATTCTTTGACAGGGTGAAGTTAAGGGGGAGGGGGGAGGGGGGAACGGGACATTTGAGAATTTTCACATGACTTTCTGATTAAATGACCATTTTCTTGGCCCCAACCCCCAGAAATCAGCCCAAACTCAACAATGACATTTGAAAAACCCAGTTGGGACAAAATACTGCTCAGGGTTCCTAGTGATCTTTTCCTTCCCTGTGGGTTTTACTCTCTGCCGGGGGACATGGGATCTTTCTGAAACCCAAGAGACTGGGTTGGCCCGCAGCCTGGAACCCTGGGGTTACCCTTGGCTTTCTAGAATCTGGAAAAAGAACAGGGGTTCTTCTGAGGCCTAGCCAATTCCCACTCCACGGGACTTTCAGGGAAAGAGATCGACATGTGTTTCCCCCCTGGAATTTATTACTCTGAAGAAAGAATTGGAGGAGGGGAGCCAGTTTGGGGTCATTTTATTGCAGTGACCGGCTCTGGGGTCTTATGCTTTCACCAGTGGTCTATTGCTATAAATGGGTACATCCAGGAATATCATGGTGACATATGGCCAGAAGGACTCGTAAGCAAGAATGTGCTCCTATTCTGTCCTGGGAATTCTTCACGAGTTTCTTCACCCTCCCCCATCAGCACATGGAGCCAAACGAGCATCTGGGGCTCTCCAGGGAACTGTGGTATGCTTTATGGTTGCCTTCAGCTCCCCTAGAGGCGCTCCCAGGCCCCCCCTTTTTCTCTCCCCTCCCCCACTTGCTGAAACTTGCTTTATGGAATATTGTGACCATCACTCACAGTGACTAGCAACATATCCATCTCTCTGCTGCAAAATGGTGCCTTCGACCATGTCTACTCCCTGCGTTAGAAATCAAACACAAGGCTCATGGATGTTCTCCACTGAGCGATTCTTAGGATTGTAAAAGGTGCAGCTAATGAAGGCCCCAGACGGAGACGTCCTGGCTGCTCTTATGTTTTCTTCTGGAAATGGAGCTTCAGAAAAAGCTCACTTGGGACAGACACAGAGGGGATTTAACCCACAGGCTCACTGAACCCTGGCAAGGGGATGGCAGATATGCTGCAGTCAGATTGCACTAGCGGCCAGAAAAGCTCCAACAGTTTATGTTCATTAGGTGTTTGGAATTGGATTTTTTTTCCTTTTTGCTATTATACATTATCTATTTTTTTTTTCACGGTGCTAGGAAGCAAATTCAAGGCCTCCCACGCGAAGGCACTCGAGTGCAGAGGTATGCTTCAGCCTGGAAATCTGACTTCCCTCTCCAGGAAGCAGACAGCCTCTGTGAAGTCACATCGCCACTCATCCGCCATGCCCTGAGCGGTCCAGCCCAGGCCAGGAAAGCCAGAGGCTCCCGCTAGGCTGCTTGGGTGCTGCCATCTCACTGCACCTGCTACGGTACAGCTAAGCAGGCAAGAGGCTTCTTGGGGTTACCTCTTCCAATTTCAAAGCCTTTTAGGGGACCCATACCCAATACAGACTCCAGTGAGATAAATGGAATTCTATCTCCTCTTTTACGAGTTTCTAAACACTTGACTAGCTTCTTAAGATCACTTTAGAGCACATGTTTTATAAGACCTGTGCACAACAGAGTAGCTTTGAATAGACTTATAACAGATTGCATGAAAAATTAGACCCACAAAGATACAACATTAAACAAGGCTCGGCCTCAGGTTACGGAATGCGGTCTGATTTTTTTCAAAGGACATTATGAGACTTACATTGTGTTTATGGCAGAAATTTACAGCTTGCAGCGTTTGCCAAGTTATACTCTTCACGAGATGTTCTGGTACCCTAATAAAAAAATAAAGAAGCAACACAAACACATTCTTTAGTGTAGCCATGGAGTTCAGCTCAAACAACAAGAAGCAAACCAGAAGACAACTCGTTCCTCAGATAGTCATTGCAGGAGTCCGCAGGTTTGGGAATGTGTGACCAGCACATTACTGATTCAGGGAAAGGAGGTTAACCAAAGGCAAACATAGACTTTGACAGGGACCATGAAAATCTATGGGGATTTCAGAAAGAATTTATGACCAACCATTCAAACATCTACTACCTCTGGGAATGTGCCTGGAAGCTTGCACTCCATTTCTTTTTTAACATTTTAAAAAATATTGTGTGTGTGTGTGTGTGTGTGTGTGTGTGTGTGTGTGTGTGAGAGGTCACTGTGTGCCCCTGTGGAGGACCACAGGTGACTTCAAGAATCATCCTGGATTGCTTCTACCCCTTCTTGGTGCACTCTGGGATTTCCCAGGCTCTGCCCACCAGGGCCAGAAGTGCAGGCCATCAGTTTTCGCCTGGCGTTTTTATATGGGACCTGGGGTCTGAACTCAGGTCCTTTTGCTTGCAAGACAGAGTCTTAACCCCTGATTCATCTCTCCAGTCCTCCACTTCTTTTTTTTAAAAGGATGTGCTGAGACAGGGTCTTGCTGTATAGCCCTGATTGACTTAAAATTTCTGATCCTCTTACTTCAGCCTTTCAAGTGCTGGGATTCCAAGCATGAGTCACTTCATAGTTGGGCACAGGTGTCAACTTGACAGTTGAGGGTTTGAGTTCTGGGCACATTTGTAGAGAATTAGTGGTTAAGTCCAGAGCGAACCTGTAGGTGATTGTTTAGTGGCTGGGGAAGGTCCTTGGTTTCACAGTGGGCTCTCGTGTCATGCTAGACTAAGAACTGTAACAGGACTATTGTAAGAAAATAAACCCCTTATTCCTTTACGAAGTTTGTGATGGGGGCCTGGAGAGGTGGCTCAGGGGTTAAGCCTCTGCCTTGCAGGCGGAAGGTCCTGAGTTCGGATCCCAGACCCCACGTATAGACGCCAGGTGGAAGCGGGGGCGGCCTGAGATTCCGGTCCTGGTAGGGCGGAGCCTGTGAATCCCGGGCAGAGTAAACAAGGAGGAGGCGGTCCATGGTGGTTCCCGAATTCATCCGTGGTTCTACACACACATACATGCATACACGCGCACAATTGAATAAATAAAACATTTTTTTAAAAAATTAAAAAAAAGTTTGCGATTATTTCATCAGCAAAGTTTTTTGTTTTTGTTTTTGCTGATGTAAACTCACAACACAAAAGATGCTGTCTCTTTGTTCAGGTTTGCTAACCAATGGCCTTAAAGCAAGCCTCATCTTCTGTGAGTTTGCAAACAGTGCCTCCAGATTCCTGGGTCTATGCTTTGTTTTGTTTTGTTTTGTTTTGTTTTGCTGGAGGTTGAAATTTACTGAGACGAGGCAAGAGGTTTCTATCCCAGGCCATGTACAAAAGTTTAAAATAGTTAAAAACCAGATCCACATCTTGCTTCCCCCTTCCCCTGCTCCCCAGCTGTGACCCCTTGTCTTTCTGACCTTTCCTCCATCACCATATCTAGCTCAGCACCAGTGTTCTGCCCCTTCTTCCTGACCCTCAATCCATTTAACCAGGGGAACCAGTAACCCCAGTAGGTGCTTCGGGTAAACTGGAAAAAGGCATCTTGTCTGGGAGCATTTTTTTTTAATGTGGGACAATAAATGAAAACAGGGAGGGTGTGTTTATTTTCAGACTCCACCCCCCCCCACCACCAGGTGGACTTTCCATTTTTATGAATCAAACATTAAGTGATTTGTTGTAGATCTCGGTCCAAGCCAGGGAGGAAATTCTTCTGTGATTGTTAAAGGTGATCACACGAAGCCCCTGGGAGAGGCCACAAGGCCATGGTTGTCACAGACCAGACATGCAGGAAATCCTTTCCAGCAGTTCAGAGGATGCTTGAGCATGGGACAACGTGGAGGAAACGGTGCAAGCCCCCTCCGGGAAGAGGCGCCAGGACATTTTTAAAATAGGACCATGTCCCCAGGCTTGAAGCAGCTTTGTTGCAAATTCTCTTCCTGGCTGCAGTGGCACGCGCAGGCACTGAATACGAGATGTACTCTACTGGCCTAGAAGAGGACATCTCGTGTGTATGTGCGTGCGCGCAGGTGCGTGTTGTATGTGTACTATGTGTATGGATGCGTGCATTCAGTGTGTGTGAATGCAGATATATGCATTCCACTATGTGTGTGGATGTGTGAATTCAGTGTGTGTGAATGCAGATATATGCATTGCACGATCTCTATATGGCGTTCCCCTTCTGGCTTGTTTAAAACAGTGTGTCAGTTATTTCCCTACTGCATACACAGCCTATCTTGTAAGCGAATTCTCTCGTCTCTACCATCCACCTTCCCATAGGAGTGCTGGCATTATGGACACTCACGTTGTGTCCAAAGAACATGGGTTCTTTGGATTCGAACTCAGGTCCTCACACATACACAGCAAGTACCTTTACCCATTGAGCAATCTTCCCAGCCAAGTCTCCACTTTTTGTTCAGAAAAAAAATTGTATTTTAATTACTCAATGAATTACTACAACAATGTTATCAGTGCCAGGCAACTTGGTCTCCAAAGACACTTTCTAAAAAATTATACAAACAGGATACTTAAATGTGAATTAAAATAGCATATCATTAGTGTTCCTTTATTGCAAAGTACACCAGCACACAATTCTCAAACTGCACAGTATCATCTTGGGCTAGCTACTCATTTCACTCTTTTAATACTAAGTTTTCCCTCTGGAACATGGGTGACTCATCCTAAGACCCCTTTTAGCGGCAATACTCAGAAATGATAACAGGAGCCAGGTTTTCACTATGGGAGAAGAAACAAATGTAGGAAGGAAGAAAAGCAGAATCTGTTCTGAGGTTTGGGACAGGATATGTGTGCGTGTGTGTGTGTGTGTGTGGGTGTGTGTGTGTGTGTGGGTGTGTGGAGAGAGAGAGAGAGAGAGAGAGAGAGAGAGAGAGCAATGGTAGAGAGTGGCGAGGGAGGGGTTGGGCAGAGAGGCTAGCAAAGGAACAAAGAGCCAGATTTGAGATGTTTTAAGAATAGAGCCTTCAGGATTTTTTTTTTGAGGGACTGGATGGAAAACAGATTAATTGCTTACTACATATCTACTGGACAGGCAGCTTGATTCACCAGGAGGGACAGGTGGGAATATAAATCTGAGAAGCATAAGCGTGTTGTTGGTAATGTGAGCCCAGGACTGAATTAAGGGGTATGTGCAGGCATCGCATGGTTTGGAAGTAAGCTCTGAGGCTTTTCAGTGTTCAGTCGAGAGAGAAGGAGCAAGTAGCAGGTGGAGGGGCTGAGACGAGCACGGTGTAGCCAAGAGGGTGCTCAAGGAGCGACTTGCAGAAAGCAACTGAAGACAATGCTCCAAAGGATTTCTGAATGAAGATGTGGATCAAACAAGCCATCTAATTTTATCCTAACCTAACTAAGATATTCTGAGGACATTTTTCTTTTAGTTTCCTTTTCCCCCTATTTCCATGTGTATGTGTGGGGTGTATGTATATACATGCTTGCATCTATGGGTACATGTGGAGGCTTGAGGTTGATTTCAGGGATCAGACTCAATCATTTTTCCGCCTGATTCTTTTTGAGACAGGGTCTCTAAAGCAAACCCAGAGCTTGTTACTAGGGCTGGTCTGACTAGTGATCTTGCTCTGGGGGTTCCCAGTCTCTGTCTTCTGAGGCTGGAATTTCAGACAAGCCACCACACCCAGCCAGCATTTTACAGGGGATCCAAACTCTGGTCCTTTCACTTGCATGGCAAGCACCTTAACCACTGAGATATCGCCTGGGCCCCCCAAATGTTTTTCTAAAATAAAAACCCCAGGGTGAAAGAAAACAGACAAAATGATAGAACCATTTTGGATTCTAGAAAGCAGTTGCATGAGTGGTAAATAACTTAACAGATCCTAGAAAGCTGAAATCAAACTTTGGAAAGGTAAAATGGACACCCAACCAATTAATCCCCAAAGGATCTTCGAATACTTTTAGCACAAGTCATCAAGATCTCGGACAAGATCTGGAAGCTAAGATGGAGGAGTGGAAAATCTGCTTATTAATAATTAAATCCCTCTGCTTCTCCCCTGTTCTGTGCCAGCTTGGAACACTTTCCCGATGCCAGGTTGTTTGTCTTCTCCAGAGGATGAAGTGCTGGACATTCAGCATCGCTGAGACAGTAGACACTGTTCTGAAGATGGGATTAAATGACTGTACCAACCCCTGAGACTCCCCGACCCTTGTCCCTCGCAGCTGAGAGACAGCTGTCAGTCACCACTACACAGCTATCTCCAGGCAAAGTACTGGAGGTCTATTTGGGGAGAAGCTTAGTAACAGAGATCTGAAGATTCTGACACTGGAATCCCCAAAGCTACAGCCAGATAACCAACTCCATGGTGAAGCTCAGAGCTTCTTAAAGCCCTCTACCCTCATTCCTCAACAGAGCTTCTAATAATATCCCAGACTAAGCCAATGTGATGCACACCTCTGACCTTAGCAGTCTGGAGGCTGAAGCAGAAGGATTACCTTAAGTTCAAGGTTAGCCTGGGATGCACAGAAAGCGCCTGTTTCAAAAACCAACTAAAGAACAAAAGCAAAAGTAAAACAAGCTAATGAAAGAAAGAGAGTAAAACAGAACAGAACTTAAACATTCTGCAGAGAATGAAGAGAACATTTTTAAAATTATTAATATCCTCAGAGAGACGAGGGAAGTCTCTCTTGAATGGGTGGGTATGGCGGCATATGCCTATGGTCCCAGCAGAGGTGGGGTCACTTCAAATTCAAGGTCAGTATGGTTTATACGGTGAGACCCTGTCTGGAAAAACAAAACAGAATAGGAAAAGAAAAGAGAGACCCATTGTGATAGTTAAGCCTGGGTGTCAACCTGACACACTCAGTATTAACTAAGCTGGGCTGAGACCACCTCTGGAAAGGATCAACTGAGACTACTTGAAAGGATTGTACACGCCCCAGATCCTGTCAGAACTCCAAAGCTCTGGAAGAATTCTCCCAATACTGCATCATATAAAAAGGAGCCACCAAGGAGAACAGATGCCTTCTTGCACCTGTGCTAGGAATTGTTCTTCCTTCTGGCCGCCCGGTTTCTTCCACCTTCTAGCCTTCGACTAGACTAAGATTCTAGGAGTTCTCCAGCCTTCAATCATCACCCACTTGACTACTGAACTGAGCAGCTAGCTATTGGCAGCCATTGTTGGAACTAGCTTGGCTACTAGCAGCCTTCGCTGGACTACCTCGGCCATATCTGTAAGCCAACTCAATAGATTTCATATATATATATATATATATATTCATTCTGTGAATTCCGTGACTCTAGAGAACCCTAACTAATACACCCATTGCAAGGTCCAGAAAAAATAAGGAAAACAAAGGACAGGAAGGAAAGCGTGTAACAATTTTGAAGCCTTTCCTCCAACAGAACTGGCCCACCAGCACCAGCATCCTGGATAATCACGGTCCATGGTTTGAATAATCCAAAACTGTGAGAACAGAGAGAAGATTCTCCACGCTTCTGGAAGTAAAAAAAGAACACGGCTTTACAAAGGAGCAGAGAATAGAAGAACATCAGATTTCTTAACAGCACAGGAGACAGAAGGCACCAAACAACGCCTTACACTGTGTGTGTGTATGTGTGTGCGCGCGTGTGTACAAGAGGGCACTGGAGTGTGTGTACCTGTGGTGCTCTAAGGGAACATCAGGAACCATCCTGGATTGCTCGACCTCCTTGTTGTTTGGCTCTGGGGTTTCCTAGGTTCCATTCTACAGGCCTAGAGTTACAGGCCGCTGCCATATCCCCCTGGCATTTTACGTGGGATCTGGAGATCCGAACTCAGGTCTCTTCGCTTGGGAGGCAAAACTTAGCCCAGGAACAATCTCCACAGCCCCATCTTCAAAGTTTTGGAAAAAAATTTCAACCAGAAACCAAATGATGGTCTACATACAAACAAAACATGAATGGGGCATGGGAATAAAGACACAAGGGCAAATCTCGGGCTCTTCTCCTCCTCCTCCTTCTCCTCCTCCTCCTCCTCCTCCTCCTACTCCTCCTCTTCCTCCTCCTCCTCCTCCTCCTCTTCCTCCTCCTCCTCCTCCTCCTTCTTCTTCCTCTTCTTCTTCCTCCTCCTCTTTCTCTTCCTCCTTCTCTTTCTCTTCCTCCTCCTCCTCCTCCTCCTTCTCTTTCTCCTCCTCTTCCTCCTCCTTCTCCTCCTCCTCCTCCTCCTCCTCCTCCTCCTCCTCCTTCTTCTTCTATCTCGCATACATGCTGTATCAGGAAACACTAAAAGTCGCTGTCTTTCAAAACAGGAGTAAACTGAGAAGAAAGTTAAACAAGATTGAGAAAACTACGTTCTCAGCATGAGAGAGAAGCAGCAGGATCATCAGTAGACTGATGAAACGGGGTCTGTGTGGCATGTGGGGTGTGTGGGGGGGCCCTAGGTGACAGCCTAACTGCCTTCCAGACCTGTTATTAGTGAATGAAGAGCCAGGAATGCTGAAGGTTGCCTCACACCATCTTAAATAAATGCAAAAAAATAGTTAACAAATGAAGTTCGAAGCTTTGGAAAACTCTGGGCAATGGGCTAGATTTTCTAGCTGAGACAGAGATTTCTAAAGCTGCAGCCTGTGCTGACATTCCTGAGAAACAGGCTTCACATCACAGTGCCTGGTGTCTGTACTAGCCGTAAATATTGATCTCACTGGGCTCTGGGCAGAAAGCAGGACTAGAACTGGTGAAAAAAAGGAGCCAATTCGCTCTGACTCTTTCCTGCTCCAAAGAGTCCCGCTCAGATTCCTGCTCAAAGGCAAGTTCTTCCCTCAGAGGAATGACAAATGCTCAAATTAAACCTCTGAAGGGAAGTGGGGTCTGGATGGCTCCCACCATATTAGGTGGTAGCCTCTAGACAAGCCGCATCAAGCATTCTGTGCTTACCTGGCAATCCAGCCCCGGGCCTCTTGAAATTCCCAGCCCCCTGAATCTAGTCTGCTGGGATCTGTGCTCTTAAAGAGTATAAGCCCCTGGACTTAGGTATAGGGGAGGCAGGGAGGCCCAGGTGATACAGTAAGAGAGGATCGAGAAAAAGCATTCATTCCCAAACCAAGGCGTCTGTGGCGGTGGGTTTCAGGTGTCATCTTCACAACTGAGAATAATTAGATATACCAGTGAGGATTCTCTGGTTAAAGCAAGCCTGGAGGAGGTTATCTTAAGTGTATGTGGGAAGGCCCAGCCCACAGTGAATGGAACTACTCCCTGGCAGGTGCATAAGGTGCAGCGAGCTGGTTGAGTAACTGGCAAACCGGCTGACTGGAAAGCAAGTCTGCAGTCCTGGTCCTTGCTCTTCTAACACACGGTGGGTGTTCGGGCCAGTTCCTTCCGCTTCTGCTGGTAAGGCCTCTCACCAGCTGCGAGCTGGAACAAAAATCCTAAATTGCTTGGGTCACATATTCATGACAGCAACTGGATTAAGATCGTGTCCTAAAGCAAGGTGACAGGAACTTAAGAAAAAGTACCCTGGGCTGGAGAGATGCTCAGCAGGTAAGGTGCCTGCTCACAAACCTGGTGACCAGAGCTGAATCCCTGGAGACCAGAGCTGAATCCCTGGAGTTGACTTCCAAAAGCTGTCTCTAACTTCTCTCTCTCTCTCTCTCTCTGCCCCCCCCCCAATAAATAAAAAGAAGAAACACTCTCCCATGTATAGTCAGGTGGTCCCCCTTGGGTCAATCAAGTTGCCTATTGAAAGCGACAACTGTCCCTCTGGAGTCCATAGGCTTCTGCCCAGCTCCATTGAGTTGCTGCTTCCAGGGAGGGTGGAATGGAATCCACTTACCAGTGAGGGATAAAGGAGAGGCATGTTCCTGCGTCCTCTGCCAGTGTGGCCATGCTGCGTTCTTTCTGCTTGCTTTGGGAAGACCCCTCCCCCAAAGCTTTACTCTAAGGAGATGTGAGGATCTGAGGTGGCATCACTGGATTTCTGAGTGACTATGCCATTGTTTTAACCAACTAGAGACAGACCTTCTTGACAGAAACAGGTATAAAGCCTGAAAGAAGACCGGACGCCCAGGAGTGAAGAATCCAACTGCAGAGAAATGCAGATTGGATCCAAAGGCTGGCAGAAGAAGAACTCCTGGGAAGCCAGCTGGAGAGCAGGCCATGAATCCAAGCCAGGCGCTGCCAAGAAAAACAGGATCCAGTGAAATCTGATATGAGAACCCCATGGGAAAGCATGAGAGGCCATTAAAAAGGGGAAAAGTTAGCAATCAGATTAAAGGATGTTAAACTGATTGTGTGTGTGTGTGTGTGTATGGATGTGTGTGTGTGTGTGTGTGTGTGTGTGTGTGTGTGTGTGTGTCAGAAGGCATTATGAGGCCCAAGGGTGGCTTTCAAAATCATCTTGGATTTCTTCTACCTTCTTTTTGCTTCACTCTGGAGTTTCCCAGAATCTGCTTTCCAGAGCTAGAAGTGGAGGCCTCCATTTCCAATTCTGGGATTTTTACATGAGTTCTGGAATCTGAACTCAGGTCCTTCTGTTGCAAGGCAGAGTCTTAACCCTTAAACCATCTCTCCGCCCCATAAACATTTTTAAAAGGAATGCAAGTTAGGGCCGAAGCAATCATAATTGGACTTTGCATGCCCTGCGCAATGTCCAACACACTATTGACCTCACAAAGTCTAGCATCTGCTAAAGGCACCAAGAACCTTGGAGGCAAGGGATTGGCAGCCACAGTAGTGTTCCCATGCTTAAGGGGAACACAGGAAAGGGTTCAGGGAAATGCCACTAGGTCCTTGTAGTCATCGGAGAGAAGGGCCCAGAGGAGAGTCAGGGATGCATATTAAAGGACTCTCTGGGAATTGGAGCGGGAGGCACTGGGGGATGGGGAGGGAGGGGTGAGGGGAGGGGGAGGAGGGGGTTTGGGGGGAGGAGGAGGGAGGGAGGGAACCGGTGTACCTATTAAGTTTGTATGAGCGGAAATAATAATAAAAAATGTTAAAAAAAAGAAAAAAAGAAAAAGAATAAAAAAAAAAGAAAAGTTCTGTGGCAGAAAGAAAACCTCAAACTCTGCTTTGTTGCTAAATAGTTTGCACAGTGATAAAAAAAAAAAGGAATGCAAGTATTAATTTCAAGGAAAAAAATTCCAAAAAAGCTACAAAAGAATACAATGTTCAGCTATATGTAGCAGTAACATAGACACAACGGAATAGTAAATATTAATTTAATAATATAAGGATTTGGAGGACCAGGGTTGAGAAACAGAGAGGATAAAGGTTTAAGTTGATCTATAAATCAAACCAGAAGCTTACATACAATGTCTAGAGATTGGGACTTTAAAAAATCAGCATACCGCTCTTACTATGTATTGCTGGATTTGATTTGCTAATGGTTTTGCTGGGGACTTTTAACCTAATCTCATGGGAAATATTCACCTGTTATTTTCTGTTTTGAAATGCCCTTATCTGGTTTTTGTATTGTGGTAGGGCAACAGAGGAAGCCCCTCTAGCAATTCAGGCTCAACCCCCATTGAGCTGTGATTTTTTTTTTTTTAACCAGGTCAGCCTTAAGAGAATTTACAAGGTGATGTAAACCTAAAGGTCGGGGCTCAGTAACAGTCTCCCCCTTGGCATTGGTTATCTTCCCCTGGGTTCTGTGTGCCACTCAATCAAATGAACTGAACCAAAAACGAGGTTGTAGACGCGCTGGCTTATAGCCAGTTGGCCAGAAACACAGTTAAAACAACCTGGGTGGGGCTATGACTGGCACCTTGGGAGGCAGGGCCAGTGTAGGACACTGAGTCATGAGTCTCCTGGGACCTGTTGTTGTCTTCATGTCCACTGTGTCAGAACTGAACTAAATTAGGGGACATCCTGCTGCTTTCTGCCTCAGAATTAATTACTTGCTTGTTGCACAGAGAAAACCCTCTCTGGGGATCCAGAAGTTTGTGTCAACTGTGGGTATGAGAGCAGAAGAAAATGGGTTCTTTGTTTTTCATAACAACACTCAGAAAACTCACAAAATAACTCTTTAAAAGCAATCTCTTTCTCTCCTTTTCATGCTTTGGGAGAGGACTGTACCGTAACCCAAATGTCTTGATAAAAAATTGAAATAGAGAAACGTAAAGGACTGATTATGAAAGTCAAGAGATCAAACCTATTAAAAAATTCTTCAGGACTAGCTGGGGTTTGAATCAGGTTAGGGGTGCTAGGATCCCACTCTGACCACTGGGGAAAAAAAACTTAAAAATAGGAGGGAGTCCGACAGGGGAGATGGAGGGTTGTGGGGGAAAAAGGGGGGAGGATGAGATTGGGGATTAAGGAGTGAAAACAGCAGAAGTTCACTAAAAATATAAAATATGTTTAAAAAAATTCTTCAGGGCTGGGGAGATGTCTCTATTCTAAAGCCTTCGCCTTGCAAGCAAAAGGACCTGAGTTCAGATCTCCAGGGTCCCCGTAAAAATGCCATGTAGAAATGGTGGCAGCTGACTCTGGAAGGCAAAGCCTGGGAAACCGCAGGGCAAAGCAGTAAGCGAAAAAGCAAGCCAGGGTGATTCCCGAAATTACCCTTGGACCTCCACAGATACATACACTCAAGCGACTTCTTGTATACACGTACATTCGCGTGCACACATAATTTTTTTTAAAGCCCTTCAAAAATGAAAACAGAAAGGACCCGTGTCTGCGCGAAGTCTTGTCACCACACAGACCCCACTCTTTCCATTGCTGCTGCTCTCATGTCTGTGACACTGACAGGTGGGCCGTTGACCGTTCACCATGACTCACTTCCACACAAAGCCACAGAAAGATCCGAAAGAGCTGAGGGGCTGTCATCCTCCTTCAAAATAGCAGCTTCTTAGCCTTCTACCCTCTGCAAAAACTTATAGAAGTGTTTCTTCATTGGTAGAACTGCTAGGTCAAGGGTTTAGATGGTTGGAGATTTAATATCCGTACAACAGAATGGTAAAAATACTTCATGGAAATCCTTCTCTTTCCCTCTTCTCACCTTTCTTTCGATCTCCCCTTTCCCTTTTTCTCTCCCTCTGAGCAACATCCCTAGCCCTATACAGCTGTTGAAAAATATCAGTGTAGGGCTGAGGGGATGGTCCAGGAGTTAAAGTCTTTGGTTCCAAAGGACTGAGTTTTGATTCCTAGATCCCACATAAAACCATGTGGTTGTGGCCTGTAATTCTGATCCTGGAGGGCAGAGCCTGGGAAACCCCAGAACAAAGCAATAAAGCAGAAGAATGATCCAGGGTGATTCCTGATGTTACCCTTGGGGGCCCCCAGTCCTTTGGCTTGAGCAGCAAGCACTTAAGCAATGAGATGTTTCCCCAGTCCTTACTGTTAAAATAGCATTCTTTAAGCTTCAAAAATGAAAGGAGATATGACCCAGTTAGAGAACAAATCTTGCTTTTCAAGTTTGCTCATTTAATAGTGTGTAAGTAAATCTAATGATTGACAAACCATGCTATTTTTTCATTTGGCAATGAGGTCGCTTGTAATTAATCACTCATGTACCTATTGTTCTTTCTTTCTCAAACCTACCCCATATCAAAGCATTTTCTATTTCCTGAAACATATATAAAATAGTTTAGTCAGTGGATTTTTTAAAGGAAAACAAACCTGCTTTCAAAAATCTAAGCACTTCTTGTCCCGTCCTTCCTTTTGGCCCAGATGCTAGGCGAACAAGAACTAACTAGCCCTGCTTGCTTGCTTTCCCCATGAGTCAGCATTACTAAGCTGTTCACCCAACACAAGTAGCCATATTCCCTGCAGCTCCTGGCACTACTGGTACCACACAGCCCCGCAGCCCTGAGCGACTAAGTTTCATTGAGGGCTTCTTGCAAGTCATCAAAAGAGCAAACATCATCCTAAGAATGTCTTGCTTTCTTGCTTCAACACATGATTTCTATTCTAGCAACTTCGTGAAGGGGGGGCACCTGCTCTCTTGACACTAACATTCTGGAATATGAAAAACATGTGTCATGGTCATTTTAATTCCACCAGTTACTTAAACCATGTGGGACCAGCCTCACAGGGCAGAGCAAGCGCTTGGCCAAGGCTGAAAAGAAGCATGAGAAGAGCCTAGCTGTCAGTCAGTAGAATGTGAGCAAGAACAGGATAGGGGCACCACTCCGTGGCTCTGACTGCCAGGCACTCTCTGTATTTCCCGGACCAAAGATGGGCTCCCAAGGCAGAAAAAAAGAAAAACGGGAGAGAATGAGATATGATTCCCTTATCTCCCGTTTCAACCTCAGTGCCATCTCCACCACGAAACCTTCTTTGATTGACTCACTTTGAAGGAACATGGCCCACTAACCATTCTCCCTCTCCTGCCAGTCACAGTGATTGACTCCAGGGACAGTTGCATCAGCTGAACTGAGGCCAGCCAGCGTGCCCATGGACTTGACGTGCAGCTAACGTCTTCCAGAAGTTCCTTTCTTCTAAAACAGCTGCCTGTGGCCACCATCTCTTTTGCACTTTCCCCTTCCACGTCCCACGCCGCGATACACCCAGACCCAGAGTCACTTCCCAGTGATGGCCTCCGACGCCTGTGTTGGCTTCAATATGGGTGTTGTCACTTGTACCAAAGAAGTCCTGACGAATACACACACTAGATACTGAACTGCTTCAGACAGTGTGTGTTTTCGTTGCAGCTTAACTGTCTCTCAGTCATCCAAAGGTGATGACAAAAGGTTTATATTTTTGAGATTTCTTTATATATGTATTCATTCGTTCGTTCATTCATTCATTCACTCATTTATTCAGATACACGGTCTCACTCTGTAGCCAAGGCTGGCCTTGTGCTTGTGGTTTTCCTGCCTCAGTCTTCCAAGTGTGGGGATTCCAACCACGTGCCACCAGCCCCCGAGGACTCTTCATTTTAGAGTCCAGGCATTATGCTGATGTTCTTCCCTTTCCCACTGTGAGGCAGAGATAATGTGCCAAAGAATTCAAGTCCAATCTACAATGCCGTTGCTAATTTCTTCATGAAAATGGCTGCTCAGAATGTCTTTCGCAATGTTTCTGACAATTTCCCAACTGTCAGTCCAGGGGCAGAGCATGCTGCGTAAACACAGGTGGTTATTATTTGTGTTTGTGTTTGACCCCAAGAGGGGCTCAAATTGAGTCTCCTGCTGGGATCATGTGGATTCCTCCATACATGGCTTCATGTCTAGTCTTAGAATCGCTTCATGGGACTGGGAAGACGTTCAGTGGACAAAGTGCCTGCCATGCCAGCATAAGAACCTGGGTTTGGATTCCAAGAACCCACATAAAAAGCTGGGTATGGCTCTGTGCGCCTGTAACCCCAGCATTAGGGGGCTGCTAGCCAACCAATCTAGCAATAATGCAACTGGTTTAGCAATGACAGGGAACTCCATTTTCAGTGGGAGATGGCCTGGATGAATGAACGAATGCTATACAAATGAACAAATAAGTAAAATTTATAAATGGAGGGCGTTAGAACAGATAACTGACTCGTGGCCTTCATGCACGGACGAGCACACCTGCACATGCGTGTGCACACGCCCGGCCACTGCAGCTGCTCTCCCAAAGTGCTTCCTTCCATGTGTGGTGGGCAAGGGAAGTCCACTCACCCTCTCTGGTATTTGTCCAACTCGTGCAGCACTGTGTGGTCACAATACTCAAACACCAGGTGAAGCCTCCGCTTTTTCCTGAAGACTTCCAGAAGGTTGACGAGGTTGGGATGCTTCAGTTGCTAGAAAGATAAAAGGCAGGGTGTCATTGGAGTGAGGCGAGAGACTTCTTATTTTGGCCCAATAAAAAAGAAAGCTGTTTTTCTTTGGAGGTTCCTCCCTTGGGCTGAAGGAGGTTGTAACCAGGCTCCTCTGATCTGTCTCTAGGGTTCTTTGTCAGTAACTCATAGAGAGGTACAAGTAGACCCCAAGTGTTTGTGAAGACTGGCGGAGACAAGGGAATACATAGGGAGGGGAGATATCAAGTGAAGGTAGGCTTGGCCTTAAGGCTCAGGTCTGTCTCTTCCTAAAGCCTCACCAGAATGGTTCTGATGTCACTGTCGCATCTCATTTTTTCACAGCTGCTAAGTAGTAGCTAATATGTGATGACTCAGTAATCATTGCTCACTCAGTTGCAAATGTTCTTTGGTGCCATAGATGCCCATAGATACAGGAGATCTGAACCCTGGCATCAGAAACTGTTCTCTTGTTCACTGACACTTACATCACTGTACCTCCGGCCTGGTGCACGACAGGAATGGTTTGTGAATGTGACAGTAAAGCACATCTCCCAGGCTCATGAACGGTTTCAAAGAGGAAGACAAGGGGTTTGGTGAAATGGCACAGTAGGTAAAGGCATTTGCCACACAAGCCTGACAACCTGAGTTAAATTCCTGGAACCCACATAAAGGTGGAAGGATAGACTTGACCCTACAGGGTTGTTCCCTGATCTCCACATATGCACACACACACCCCTGCGCACACACACCAGGAGGACTAGGGAGGACTCCCCAACTGGTGTGCCTGTATGTGTTTAGAAGAGAAGGGAACTGTGATGGTTAGTTTGGTTTGTCAACCTGATTGAATTAAGAAACGCCCAGGGCATTAGTGAGCACACACTGACTGTGTGTTCATGAGGGTTTTCCAAAGACGATTAACCAAGCAGAGAAGACAGCTCTGAATGTGGGTGGTACCAAGAAAAAGGGAGAGAGAAAGAGAAAGAGAGAGAGCGCTCAGTGACAGCATTCTCTTAAGCACCTTCTTGCAAAGTTGTATCCATTAAATAATATCGCCTCCAACACACACGTAATAACTCTTCGCTCCTGGTCATCCCCTCCCCAGCCACTCGCTATCACCATTTTACTTTTGTCTCTGTGAGTTTGACTACTGTAGACACTTTGTAACATTAGAACCATATAATATTTGCTCTTCTGTGACCGATTTATTTCACTTATCATGAAGTCTTCAAAAATTGTCTGTGTTACACATAAATGGGTATCTCCTTTTTAGAGGTATGTAATTGTTTTGCTGACCAGTCATCTGTTGATGGATGGATACTTGGGTATTTCTGGGCTACAATGAATAATGCTGTTATAAAGGTGGCTGTACAAATATGTCTTTGAGACCCTGTTTTCATTTCTTCTGACAGCAGGGAAGGGCTAGTCAATTAGTCTGATTTTTCTTCTCCAAGTTCTCCAGGTAATTCACTGTGTAGCTGGAGATCTTAGCTGTAGGCATGAGATACGATAAATGTAGAAGGATCATTGAAGTTTTAGAACAGCATGCATATCTACATGGTTTATGTGACAGATGCTAAAGACTGTGATGTTCTTTGTAAAATTCCTCTGACTTTCAAGTATTACATTTGATAAAACAAGTGCAAACCATCAAAGACACCTTAAAGTCCATGTCTTAGTCTGTCTGCGCTGCTGGAACAAAATGCCCAAGATTGCCTTATTTATAAGGCGCTAAAATTGATTTCTCATAGTTGGGAAGTGGAGAAGTTCAGGATCAAGACAATAGATCTGATGGCCTTGTGAAGGCCGCCCTGCTTCTTTCTGCCATGGACTTTGCTATGTGTCCTCTCATGGTGGACAGCAGAAAGGCGAGAAAGTGCTTCCTTAAGCATTGAACCCTTTGGTTTTGTTTTTCACTTTGTGTGATGATGGGGATCAAACCTGGGGTCGGTTACTCACTAACACATGCTCTGCCTGTGAGCTATGTCGGCAACCCTGGAGCCCTCAGGATGTTACAGTCACGCTCCTTTTTGCTCTGAAGCAATATACCCAGACTCAAGTAACTTAGGGAGAAAAGGATATTAGTCTGACTTATGGTTCCAGAGGGAATACAGTCCGTGATGGCAAGAATCACATAATGGAAGGCGTTCATGAAGGGACACTCCAAGGTCCAAGGCCCGCCCACTGTGACAGCCCACTGTGCTTTAGCAAAGCACCAACCTTCCCAAACACCAACAGCTAAAGATTCAAACATACGAGCCTGGGGGTGGGGGGCATCTCACATTGAAACCATTGTGAGTGTGGGTCTCAATCCAAGGAGGAGGGGCTCCCACCTGAAGACCTCCCTGAGCCCACACCTCTTACTGCTGGTGCAGAGACTTAAGTTTCAACAGGAATTCTGGAAAGAAGACTCTCATTCAAACCCTGATGGCACATTAGTCACATTTGTGTTTAGAATAGAGGGTCTTTTGGACTATAAATGCCACATTTATGTTACTGTACCTATGTATTAGTTACTCTTGTGTTGCTGTGAGAGAACGCCCAAAGTCAAGCAATTTAAGGGAGAAAGGAAGATTTATTCAATTTATGGTTCCAGAGGGAAGATATAGTCTTTCATGGGGGATGTGGCATAGCTGGCCAGCAGAAGCTGGAAACAGGCTAAGTCACTGCAAACATCTACAGCAAACTTCTCCTGGAGGTAGGGTGGGACTACTCCACTGCAAGGCCCACCCTCTGTGACCCTCTTCCTTCCTCAAGACTCCACCTCCTAAAAATGCCAGGACTTGCCCAAACACATGAGACTGTGGGTGACATATTTCAAACCTACTAAACATTTTCCAAACATAGTAGGTGAAATTGATTGTTGTCTTAAACTCATGAAGGTTTGGTCCTTCTTAGCTCTACTCTGTTTGTCCCCTGGATAGGATGGGACCCGGAGGCCCAGGCTTCGAATCTCAGATTCTTTCAATCTCTAGAGTTTCATCTACAGTTCCTGCTCTTGTCTCTGGACTTTTTAGCCAAAGGAGAAATGCACTGATTTTACCCCCAATAAATCCTGTCCCTTTCTGGGTATCAAAATAATGCCTCTAATCTGCCATGACCAAATGTGACACGATCACTGCAGGACACGGCTGCCCTCTCCGCTGGTCTTCACTGACCTTTGTAGCCCCATCACTTCCTGCAAGACACAAGCACCCTCTTGTCTCGGGACTATTTAATGTTTCCCTCTCTCATGTGGCCTCCATCTCTACATGTCCCCTTCTCTGTCCACCACCCTCTGTCCTACCACTATGCAATTGGTTTGTACCAAAAGAACTTTCTGTGACTTGGAAGCCAAACAAGTACTGCTGGGGTACTGTGACACCAGTCTCTACTCTTCTGAACGGGACCAAGGGTTTCATTATGTCCATCTTACAACACGTCCATCTTACAACACACCTTTTGCAAACTTAGATTCTAATAGCTACTCAGCATTCTGTTCAAGTAAAACAAATGTTCTTATAATTTGGCACTAGTACAAACAAACCTTCCCTTTTTTCATCCTTTTTATCCACTTGTTTTTATGACAGGGTCTTGATATGTAGCTATTATCTTCCTGCTTCAACTCCTCAGTTCTGGGATTACAGGCATATACTACCAAAATAAAGTTTTGATATACAACTTATTAGCAAGTTGATCTTAACTTTCAATAACTCAACTGTTCCTCAGTTGTCCCTGTACAAAAATAGGGATTATATGGGCTGAAATGACACATATTAACCTCTCTGTGAAAGTTAACAATAATCTGACTTTTAATTAATTCAATTTTTAAACAGAGGGAATACAGTCCGTGATGGCAAGAATCACATAATGGAAGGCGTTCATGAAGGGACACTCCAAGGTCCAAGGCCCGCCCACTGTGACAGCCCACTGTGCTTTAGCAAAGCACCAACCTTCCCAAACACCAACAGCTAAAGATTTTTTTATTTATTCAATTGTGCGTGTGTGTGTGTGTGTGTGTGTGTGTGTGTGTGTGTGTGTGTGTGTGTAGAACCATGGGTGAATTCAGGAACCACCATGGACCACTTCCACCTCCTCCTTGTTTACTCTGCCCCCAGGATTCATAGGCTCTGCTCTACCAGGACCAAAAACGCAGGCCACCCCCGCTTCTGCCCGGCGTCTATGCATGAGGTCTAGGATCTGAACTTAGGACCTTCCACCTGCAAGGCAGAGGCTTAACCCCTGAGCCACCTCTCCAGCCCCTAATTCAATTTTTTAAATTTGTGTGTATGTGTGTGTGTGTGTGTGTGTGTGTGTGTGTGTGTGTGTGTGTGTGGTGTGTGTGTGTTTGTCACAAGGCATTGTGTATATCTGTGAAGGCCCAAGGGTAACTTTGGGAATTACCGTGGATTGTGCTACCTCCTCTTTGCTTTGCTCTGGAGTTTCCCAGGCTCAGCTTTCCAGAGTCAGAAGTACAGGTTACCACCATTTTTGTCTGGCATTTCTACATAGGATCTGGGATCTGAATTCAGAACCTTCTGCTTGCAAGATAGAGGATTAACCCCTGAGCCATCTCTCCAGCCCTGATTAACTCTATTTTTGATATTATTTTCTTGATTCATCTTATTCAGCAATTATTTAAAAATCTTAAATTACACTAGGCTTTGTGCTAGCTCTAAAGAGATGGAGAAAAATTAAAATTAAATTAAATTAAATACTGCCCGGCGTCTATGCATGGGGGGCAAGTATTACTTCTACTCTTGACAGTTTAGAATCCAAGAAGGAAGACAGACTATTAATAATAGAAACGATGAACATTATAAAAATCCAGGGAAAGGGCTTCTGTTCTAAGGAGGAAGACTGGTCTAGGGAAAATTGGTCATTAAATTAATGGCTCCAGGAAGATCAAGGCTGGTCTGTGCCACACGAGACTGTCTTAAAGAAATAAAAGTTAATGGCTCATTAGCTAAGAATGAACTAAAGTTAGCTGAATACCATCTAGAGCACCAAATATAATTTTATGGCTCTAAATAGATATGCTCAGATTGTTTTGAAAAAAGATGTACTCTTTATGAAGTACATCTTTGCATACATGGCCGACTTTCATAAGTGTAGACAATAAAAGGCACGCTCAGCGTTAGACACTGCTCTGGACACTGGACATGCACTAGTGAATGAGACAGGGGCTCAGACATCAAATAAAGAAGCCTTCCATTTATGAGAAATTGGCTGTTTTAGAGAATTGGCCTTCAGTTGAGTCTGGAGGACTAAATCTAGAGCTAAGAGCAGAGCTGGTGAAGAGTCAGGCAGCAGCGTTTCAGACAGACTACCTGACTGAATCAGGAGGGGACTCGGGCCATCTAAGGAATGGAAAGCATGTGCCTTGCAGGTGAAGCTCATGGACAATGACCAGCCAGACAGTCAGAACGTGGGTCCTTCAGGGCTTTGTGGACTATGCTGGGAAGTTTACGCTTCCTCTTAATTGCAATGGTCACTAGAAGAAAATGTGGCAAGCTATGACACAACAGTTCTTGGGTTTTTAAGAGTGCCCTGTGGCAGCAGGATTTGGAGTGGCTTGGAGGAAGCAAAAATAGGCAAGAGGAAGAGACTGCAGGGCCTGTTGACAGGTGAGAGGTAACAGTGCCTCAGATGTGGGCAGAGGCGGAGAGATGGTGAAGAAAGGCCGTCTTGAGACACGGTAAGGAACTGAGGAGAGAGACTGTGGGGGCAAGATGTTGAGAATGACACACAGGTTTGTACCACGAAGCGATGTTGACACCATCACAGAGATGAGGAGTGGCTCTGGATGGAAGAAACAACTGCTCTTGGCCCTTTGGATTAGCAGGATTCTGGGCTATCAAAAGTGGTCTTGTTCGATTGGCTGGGGCTAGAGCTGAAGAGTAAGTCAGAGGATCAATGTGTGCATCAGTGGAACCATAGACAAAATGGAAGTGGGACAGGAAGTGTCTGAACACTCAGTGGGCAGAGGGGATGAACAAGTAGAGAAGAAGCAGGTTCCCAATGATAAGAAGCAACAGAGCACCATGTCAGAAGCATGTCCTGGAAGACCCGGTCAGCAACAACAGTACTGCTGAGACGGCAGGCAGGGGAATGGATGGACTGGCATTCAGGGGACTTCTCCTTTTAGGGCCTTGTGCCCTCCATGTGGAAGCAGTGAACAATGAAGTGATGAGACAGACATGTAAATTCAGCATCTTAATCTTCCTTCCTCCTCTCCGTCCACGAGCTAGCAGACCAGAGAGGGGCAGCTCAGAAGGACACTTCTGGTCCTAAGACCAGCTCACTCTGCCCCGTAGATTTCAATCACAGGCTGTGGATGTCTGCGTTCTTGGGGGCTCTCAGGCACGTCCGGCCTGCAGGCTGCCTGTGAATGCAGACCAACACAGAATCGTAAGCGTCTTAAAACATGGAGGTAATTTGTATTGGGCCTTAGATGTTTCCACCTCAGTACAGAAGAGACTGACTTCTTTAGAGGCATGGGAAGGAATTAGATGACAAGAACCAATGATATGTCCCACTGGCTTACCTACAATGTCAGCATACATACTATAATGTTAATAGACAGAATATGTTAAATCCTGCAAGGATGTGGCTTTCACAGTTATAATTGTTCTTATGTCTCAGTAAGTCACAGCCTCAATCTGGTCTTATTTCAAGGCATTCGGTCCTGAGAGGGTCTCAATGGTCGCTTTCAGCTCATCACCAATGGCCTTGAGTTACGCTCCATTTTAAAAAAGTACAATCTCTGCGCTCTAGCCCTTCATGGTACTCCAGGTGCCATGAGTTCTTTTTCTTGCCTGCTTCTCATGGAGGCACCCTAGCCCCTCATGGCACTCTAGTGCCATGGGTTCTTTTCTTGTTCCTTGCTCCTTATGGATTCCATGCCTAGGCACCATGAGTTCTTCAGGATGTCCTAGCCTCTTATGGAACTCCATGTCTGGAGTCCATGAGTTCTAACCTTTCTCTCCTCTAATAAACTCTACCTTAATCCTTAAAAAAAAAAAAAAAAGTAAAATCTACTCCAGCACAGAATTTCTCTCCTTTTTCTTTCTTCTTGGTGCTGAGAATGTCAGTTATGCCGCTAAGTGAGGCATTTTTTCCTGACATTCAAAAGAAAAGAAAAATCCAGCAAATGCTCAGGCACATGCCAGTATAGGTGACCCAGATGAAACTGAACAGGCCACACACACAAAGACATTAAAGTCGGAGGGACACTGGGGGGGGTAGGATTAGGAAATAAGATGTAAAAATGACGTATATTCACTGTATTCATCTATGAAGCTGTCAAAGAATGAAAAGCACACCTGGTTTTATTTTTTCCAGTTTAATTTGATGGGCACTCCATTTGTTTCTCCCGAAGAGCCGTACATGCCACATACCTGTCCTGGACAGCATCCTGTGTCTATCATCAGCTTTCTCTCTTTCTTGGCCACCCACCTGTTGCAATGAGCTCAGGACTTGCGTTGTTGGAGGTCTGTTCTCTGGCTTCATTAGTCAGTAGCTATTTTGAAATGCTATTAGTCAGTAGCATTTGAAGACATTATTCTAGTTGTCAACATTTAATGGTAGGTGTTTTAAAATCCTGGACGCCAGGACGCTCTGGAAAATGCTGGAGGGACTGGCAACTCTGGGCCTATTATCTTGGTGGCATGAATTATGTGGGCCAAGAGCAGTGATCCACTTTACGGAAGGCCTATGTGCTTTAGTTTGTTACAATCCCCAGTCCTCTGTATTGCCTTGATGCCAAGGCCCAGTGAGAGCAGTTTATTACCACCATGCTTACATGATCAATTTCTTAAATAAGTTAAAAATGGAACATTTAATATACCCATGTTTCTATATAACATGGAAAAAATGTACAACCAATAGAGACAATTTTCCTTTTTTTAAAGTTTTAACATTTATTTAATGTGGAAGGGAGGCCAGGAGTATGGTATGGAGGCCAGAGGACAATTTTGTGGGGCCAGTTCTCTTCTTCTACCATGTGGGTTCTGGGGTCAAACTCAGGTCATCTGGCTTGGAGGCAAGTACCCTTGAACCATCTCACTGGCCTATGACTGAGCATTTCAAGACTAAAAACAAACATGGAAGTGAATCAGTTCTCTGATACCTGCCTGGCCTCTGAAGAGTCTGGGTTTGTGACCTCTAAGGAGACCGCAGTGGACACATGTTTGTAGACTGACGGGTATAGGCATCATTATGTCTGTGGTCTCTCCAGTCCCTTGGGACTGCGCGTTCTCATGCCTGTGTTCTTTGTGGGGGGAGTAAGAGGATGTTTATCCTGTGTCTGTACGTCAGGGGAAAACAGCAGAGCATTTTCTCAATGCTTATTTCCTGTTTTTCCTTTCAAAAACATTCTTCTTCTCCCACAACTGTGGCAAGTAACAAAGGAACAGAAATTAAAGTTTAGAAAGTGGGAGTTGTTCTAGGAAAATGTTTCTCACAATCCTTTAAGATTTTTGAGCTTAACTCTAGGTCTCGCTCTCATCGACACTTTCAGAGGAGTCCTTTATCAGAGACCATCTACCAGGATGCAGGGCAGATGCCCATCTCTTTGTAACCATTAATCCTGGGTCCTTCTCAAGGATGCCCAGACTGTTCACTGTACATCTCAAGGATCTGAGGTGCCATGACACCTCCTGCATGAGTTTTCTCTGCTCCCTGTTCTACTGTCCCTCACTCCTGCTCTATGATGTCACTTGCCAAATTAAACCACTAACACACAGCCTCATGTCTCAGGCTTTAATTCCTGGACACACGCACAGGAGCACACCTGGTTTGAGAAGTGGGTTTCCATTCTACAGAACAAAGTTCTAGAACTGGATTGACCACCAGTCAGATGACACCAAGGACCCACTGTGGCAGGGCTAGGGGGGTGGAGGGTAGCCCAAAGGTTAGGTTTTCCTCAGTGTTGGTGCTGAGGGAGGCTCAGGGGCAGCAGCGGCTCAGGTGCAGCATGTTACGGGGGAGCAGTCATTACACAGGGTACCAAATGGCTGGCTTTTGTTAACTCTTAATCGATGAAAAAAGAAATGAGGAAAAGACGGGTCCAGGTTCACCAACAGACAGCCGTCAGCATGGTGTCCAAAGCCGCTCCAGCGCCATCTGAGGAACCTTTGTCTTCAGTGGCAGAGCCCAAAAGGAGACAGGACAAGTCCCCACAGGTTTCTGATGCCACAGTTAGGATTGGTGTCAGAAAAGAGAAAGGGCCCCAAGATCTGGGAGAGTGACCCATTGGGAGATGAGCCTTAAGCTTACTTTTTTTTTTTTTTTTTGACTCCTCAGGTTTAGAAGTTTCTACACACGGCTAAGATGAACCATGGCTGCTTCTGGCATTCCGGAAGATCCCTGACATTGTGTGGATGCCTCCTTAGATGTGACTCTTATTCCTTCCTAGCCCATAGGCTCATGAAATGGCCTGAACAGAGAAAACAAGCATGAAATAAGTGTCTTCAGAGAATGGTAAGATATGGCTCATACATGGCTCTTATATCCCAGCAGGGAGCTTGAGGGTGTTGGGCCGTGAGCATCATGAATCACAAACCCAGATAGGACAAATTTGTTGGTGCAAGTTCAGAAGTTGGGGACTCGACAAGGACAGCTGCAGACTGCAGCTTCAAATATGTCACCAGCATAGCTGTTTAAAGGTTAGGCTTTCAGTAGATAAGGAAGACACACTGGAACTGCAAGTAGACAGAAACTCTAGAATGGATCTATTAGGTGGGACTGCAGTACACCCCCAGTCATACACATCTTGTTTCCTTGGAAAGTCTGGAAGATACTCTCTTGCCTGAATCACAGGAGCAGTAAGGATGCCACTAGGGTTTAAAGGGGCTTCTTAGTATCTATCCTCTGTAGGCTCTGTGAAGATGCTCCCATGGGGATCTAGCCTGTCTACTTCCAAGGGGAGGAAGACTCCAGAGTGGCCAAGACTAGGTTCTGAGCATGTCACATAATGAAGTTGTGACCATAATGAGAAGCAAGACCAGAAAACCTCATTTCACAGAACTCTATACTGATAACACATGTAGCACATTGTGGAATTCCTACAGGGGAAAGGAAAGGACAATTGTGTATGACTCGACTTGCAGTCTTTCATACAGCAGCTTCTAGATCTGCATCAGTCTACAAACCAAAGTAATCGACAGGGAACGCCTGTGAGCCCACCGCAGCATTCCCAAAAGGGTCGGTGGCCATTTCCAAGTGAGCCTGGGAAGTGACTGGATTACAGAGTTTGAGCCTCTTTATCAGGGACCCATTGTGCACCCATGACAATGCCTAGCAAACTGTTTCACAGTCAGCCTACAGGCCTAAACTAATGGAGATGATTTCCTCTGTTCCCAAGGGAAAATTTGAAGTAGATACACTCGTCGGTTGGCAAACATTAGTGTCATGACCTACAGAGTAATAAAGAAACAAACAGAAAGGCCTAAAACTGCCCACCTTGTTCTCCACACCACCCTGGTCAAAAGAGTAAATTAGAAGGTAAACCACATTCCAAGGAAAATTGCAAGTTAGCGACACCATTAAAGACTCAAAGGAGGTAGAGGAGATGGGGGTGGTCCCATCCTATCCCCACATAAGCCACCTGGCAGCCTACTATAAAGCCAGCTCAATCAGAGTTCCAATTGTAGCTGCTAGGCCAAATGTGGGATCGGTCCTGGTACAAATAGACACAGTCTCTGGTTCTTGAAACACATTTCGATGTAATGAATGTGTCCTTCCTCATCCCAAACAAGGTGTATCAAAAGCAGCTCATGCTTTGCAGAATGGAGGACTTGAGGAATACCAGAGTACAAAAGGGCACATGTAAGTTTGTATTTCATACCCTGTCGTGCCCAGGGTAACTCTTCTGTTCTCTGTTACATTGCACAGAATGTCATGCTGCTCCATTGTATTGACAATATCTGCTAACTGGACCTCCTAATGAGCAGGAATAGTAAATACTCCAGATGTTCAATTAAGACACCAGAGTGCCAGAGAGTAGGAGAAACCTCTCTGGAGAATGAGTGTGGGTTATGTTCTTGGAGTCTAGAGGATGCCCAGACATCTTCTTTGGAGTACAGGATGATGTTTGCACCTTGAATCCCTAAAACTCCTTTGGTGGCTGTCATGCAACCCTCGGGGACTAGGTGATTTAGAAGGCTTCCAAGCCGAGACCCAGAGAAGGAGCTCTGCATAGGGTCAAAACCGCCTTACTTCTCAAGTCGTCTAACTGAGCAAACCCAAGCATGCGAGAAGTGTCCAGGCTTCGCATGTCAATGGATCTGAGAGGAGCAAGTGCCTGACCTTGGACCCTGAGTGCCTATGTAACCCGAAACTGGAAAACAGATTCATCTACCTGAGACTGAGTATGGATGCTGCAGCCATCCATTGTGTTGCAACCAAGCTCAGGATATGGCTCATCCCCATACCTGAGAAGGCAGCTCGTTCTCACGTGCCAATGTGTTCTGGCACCCTTTTCTCTCCTTACATGTGTGGTTCAGTGAGAGTTTCCAAGTCACAGGAGAAAAAAAAAAATTCAAGCCTAGCTTGAATTCAGACTCCAGGTTCATCGGCTGTAGTTGAGAATGTACGGTCAGTATGCCAGATTCCTACTTGACAGAGAACTCGGGGGACATTGGTGAAAACCAATGCAAATGGTTTGATGCAAATGTACTTGATGTTTCCCTTCATGTGAAGAAAGCAAGGACCTGAAAGGCTTATTTAGGAATTAAGAGTCTGAAAGAGGCAAGATCAAAAGATGAGTTGAAGGAGGGGCATCCATTGTAGTCCTGGAACCAGGAATATGGGCTGACTCTGGAAAAGCTCCATGGAATCTGGCAACGTTCCCTAAGCTATAGCCTACTTTATAGGAAAACATCAACCAAGGATGGAAAGGAGGTGGGTGAGATAACAGTTTACATTTCCAACTATTTACAATAGATGTCAGTGTGGTCACCGTGGTTCCCAGATGTAGCATCCTTCTTATCTCAAAGCTGTGGGGAGTTATCCAGACTGGCACTGCGTGCATTGCTTTCATCCCAAAGGCTGAAGATTCCCCTAGCCTAATAGCTTCTGGCTGGCAGCAGTTTTAACTCTTTTTGTGCTTCACATCCATGGCCATTAGCATAAGGCCATGAGATCCCTCTAACCCCTTACAAGCCAACTTAGCAAAACCATGAAAACTGCATTCATCATAGCCCTTTGGGGATATATATATGCACAGAACTAGTGGCCATTACAAAGGGCTGTCTTCAGCAGCTAAAAGGTCTTGGAACCAGGAGTGGAAGTAGGTTGGAGTCTCTTTCTATAAGTCTCATAATGTCCTTGAGGATGTCCTACTTTCTATTCCAATTTTCTCCCAAGCATGAAAAACTTCATGTGTACATGACTGGCCATTGGGAAACCAGAGTGCCCATTAATAGTAATTAGTAAGGCTAAAGGTCTCATAATAAATGATGAGGTATCATATAGCTAGTAAAAAAAAATAAGGCACATCTTTATGAATTGCTTACAAAGATGTCCAATATATACATCATTTTTGTTAAAATAAATCACAACAGTAAAAAATCATCCATATTATTGTTTTTAAAAATTACATGTAGAGAGCTTTAGAATGAGCCATGAAAAACTTTGATTGTTCAAGAATAAGAAAGGGGAATGAAGGGCAAGGAAGACTTTCATTTTACTTCATCACCTTCTTTAATTTTAATATTTTGCTTATTTGTGTTTTTTTACACAAACATAGTATATATCATCTCGCCATACAAATGGGTTTAAAATTTTTTTCATAACTCACTATGTTGAAAACCAAAGTAAAATATAAAGTTAGTTTCAGAGAGATATTTAATAAGTTTCAGGAGTTATTTTCATTATTAATTAGTGAAGATTCATTTAGATCATCAATATCGCCAGCATAGACTGCAACATTCCTTACCAGTCTTGGGATTGCTGGGAAATCCTTCTAGAACACCTGCTCTTGGGGAAGGGAAACCTTAGCCACGATTCCTTCAAATGATGAGACCCCCACAACTATTATTCTGGCCAGCATCTTGTGTAAAGAACTAGAGAAGGCAAAGGATTGACCACGAGGAATGGAGGAAACTGAAAAAAGGCCTGTGGAGAGCTCAGGCGCAGGTTTGTTTCTGTCACGCACGGGGACAGAATGTGCCAGGCTGGTTCTTTGGCCAGATACCTGGGCCAAGATTTCTTCTGGATTCATCCCAGCACCTAGCACGGGGCAGCGATGCAGTGATGCGTGCAGTGGTCTGTTTTATTGCGACAGGCACAGCGGAAGAATTATAGTGCAACCTCGAGATGACAACAAAAACAGTGTTGACTGGCCCAAGATAAATGTGCAGTGTCTGACAGAGACTAAGCAGGTCATTTGGTTCCTACCACGTGCCCACTGGTTTAGAAACTCCTGCCTTTCCTTGTTCTGTTGGAAGGGATCGGAAGCTCAAAGATTTTCAGCCATGCAAACTTGCCACTAGTATTTTCACTAGCTCTTAAAGTTAATAAGCAATAAAGAAAGGTAATGATTAGCAAGAAAATATGCCTGCTGAGAGCAAATCTGCAGCCCCAAACATGACTGAAGCCAAAAACTCAGGAGAATGAAAACATTAAAGACAGTCAAAACGTGAGACGCACACCTGACACATTTTCAAAAACTTTCCATTGCACACAAAGATTACTACCTTCCAGTGTGGTCGGATGTTTCCTAGCCACTACATGTATTACATATTTTCTGGCTAGACATATTCTCCACTGGAAATAAAAGTAACTCAAGTTAGAAAGAAATTCTGGTGTTCTACTACATGTTAAGATGAGTATATCTAATAATAACTGTTTCAAATAGTTAAAAGAGAAGATTTGAATTTTTTTCAACCACAAAATATTGACAAATATTTCAGGGTTGGGGAGATAGCTCAGTTGGTAAAGTGCTTGTCTTGCATGCATGGGGACCTGAGTTCGATCCCCAGAATCTAAATTTATTTATTCATTTATTTTTAATATTATTTTCTTATTGTGTGTGTGTGAGTGTGTATGTGTGTGTGTGTGTGAGAGAGAGAGAGAGAGAGAGAGAGAGAGAGAGAGAAAGAAAAAGAGAGAGAGGGCACTATGTGTCTCTGTGGAGGACCAAGAGTGACTTTGGGAATCATCCTGGATTACTTCTACCTCTTTCCTGCTTTGCTTTAGGATTTCCCAGGCACCTTCCACCAGAGCGGGAAGTGCAGGCTGCAGCCGTTTATGCCTGGCCACTTTACATGGGACCTGGGATCCAAACTCAGGACCTTCTTCTTGCGAGACAGAGTCTTAACCTCTGAGCCATCTCTCCAGCCCTATTTATTATTTATTTATTTTTGAGGATTAAGGCGGAGTTTATTAGAGGAGAGAAAGAACAGGAACTCACGGAGATGAGTTTAAAAACCCACATGTAGTGATGCCTACTGGTAATCTCTGGGGCTTCTGGCCAGGTGGCCTAGCTAATTGGCAAGTTCCAAGCAACGAGAGACTGTGTCTCATAAAACAAGGTGGACAGGACTGAGCAGACCACACCTAAAGTTGTCCTCTGACCTCCACGCACAGCAAGATGACAGGCACATATGCAACCACATACACAAACACACAAAGAAATGCCAGAGAGCTGAAGTGAAGATATGCTAGTTACTCTAATTTGGTCATGCCACAATGCAAGCACGGATTAAACATTACATCATACCCACGAGTACAACATATGTAAGATTATTTGTCATGAATGATTTGATCTCCAGCATATACACACCCAAATATATTCAAAGCTTTTTGTCAAAAGTCTCCTCACCCGTGGTATTTTATTTTGTAGTCCAGGTGTGGGCGGTGGTGGGGATGTCACCTCCTCGTAAACTGGTGCCTTGAAGTCTGTAGCAGCAATGTGCCAGCTTGTTGATTTCTGTTCCTTTTGTTCTTGAAATATTTGCCTGCCAGCTTATCACTTAGGAGTTTCACTACCCAGCAGGAATGTACAACCTTTCTAGAATAACACATTGCAAATTAAGCCACAACATCTTCCAACAAACACACAAAACAGCCTGTTACTATTTACAGTTTGTACATTATCTTGTAAAAATAAAATTAAGCAGGTCTCCACTTGCTGAGCAAATAGAGAGAGGGGGTGATAAGAGGCTGTTTGATTTCTCCCATTGTCTTTTGCCTGCCCACAACAGCTTACATAAACACCCAGCCTCTATCTCTGCTCTGTATTAGCAGTGGAACTCAACTGGCCAGTCTCTGCGGGACCCTAATGAGAACATTGCATAGAACAAAAGCTATCGAATCCAAAGTCCCAAACTGGGCAGTTGAAAAGTATCTGTCAGTACATTCTACTGGAACTGAATAGTGTTTGAATTTTAAAAAATTATTTTATTAACATTTTAAAATCAGGAGATTCTATTATCACTAAAAGGAAACAGGGTCCCTTGAGAATGACTGGTCACAGGGTCAGGCAGGAATAGGCTGTCTGTCACATTGTGTCTGTCACACAAGGAAGAAGTGTTCAAATGATGGTGGACATCAGTCAGAACCCCAAAGCAGATCAAAGGAACCCTAAAGACCCAAAAGCCTGTGGTACTGAGAATCTAAAATAATAACAACAATGGTCATAACTGTGTGTAACATGTGAAGTTTAAAAGTTCATGAATATAGGGGGCTGGAGAAGTGGCTCAGGGGTTAAGCCTCTGCCTTGCAGGCGGAAGGTCCTGAGTTCGGATTCTAGACCCCACGTATAGACGCCAGGCGGAAGCGGGGATGGCCTGCGTTTCTGGTCCTGGTAGGGCGGAGCTTGTGAATCCCAGGGCAGAGTAAACAAGGAGGAGGTGGAGGCGGTCCATGGTGGTTCCCGAATTCGTCCTGGTTCTACATACACACACATACATACACACATGCGCACACATGCATACGTGCACAATTGAATAAATAATAAATTAAAAAAAATAAAAAACAAAAGTTCATGAATATAGAGTGACATTAAAAAGCATGCATGTGAAGGAGTAAATAAAGGAAAGTTCTTTTCAAGAGAAAAAGAGATACTAGTACATAGGAAAAAAACACAGAAAAGCAACTGATACAATGATGTTTATCTGAATCAGATGAGGATCATCAATGGATAAAAGTCACTATTAACTGCATTTATGTATTTTTAATTATAGATATAGTTATATAGCTATTGTTGGGATGATAAGAAGCATTTTGTTATTGATTGCATATTAGATAACAGAAGTGGGTTGCTGATTAATTACAACGTGATTATGTAGAAGAATATCATCCAAGGACAGTCACATCTAGGAGAAGAGCTCAGTCAAAAATTTGTGTTTTGGACTGGTGAGATGGCTCAGTGGTTAAATATATTTGTGTGCAAACTTGAAGGCCTGAGTACAATCCCTGGAGAGACTTCAGAGAATTGTCCTCTAACCTCCATATGCATGTCATGGCGCACAAGTCGGGGCCCGATTGAACTCAGGTCACCAGGTTTTCGAGTAGGCACTTTCCCTGCTGAGCCATCTCACCAGCCTCAAGGATCAAATTCTTACAGGTGCCAGATGATTTCCCACTGACGCTTTTGCTGAATCGGGAGATATGTTTCCAAATAACATTGGGCAGCAGATGCCTTGAGAAGTAACAGGAAGCTGTGATTAGGTTTTGGTGCCTTAGAGTACCTGGTGGTCTTCTGGGGGCATTTGATGGAATGAGCCCAAGTACAGAGCTTACTCAGTTATGAGCTTAGTAAATGCCTGGTTTGAGAAATAGGGATCTTGGGTGAGGGGCAGCTCCCGTCTCCAGTGTGCCTGGAAGCAGGATGGAGATTTTCCAGGTACTGTTCTGATGTCTTCAGGCTGTGAGGCTCATGGGGAGGCTGCACTTAAGCTCCACCTATAGCACTTCCCTTGTTCAGATCCCACCCTTCTGCTGTCCCCTGGGCTTTCCCTCTTTCTCGCTACTGCTTCTCTTGGCCTTCCCTACTGTGTCCTTGAGGCTGCCTGACCTCTGATCTCTGCTGGGCCCAAGAGCCCTGTGTGCTCCACTCAGCAAAAAAGCAGGAAGAGTAGCAGGCAGAGCCCTAAATCAAGCGATAAGGGCGGGCCAGGTCCAGGAGGCATGGCAGCTTGCCAAGGGTCACCTGACAGCTCTGAGGAGGCTCAGATGCTCAGGTCCCTAACCACGAACCCTGCTGCCCCTCCGCACACAACCCTGCCCCTCCTGTAGTAGGGACCCGTGCTTCCAGCACCGTGCAGGTTAGCAATCTTCCTGGCCCCATGCATGCAGTGTAGACTCAACAGTCCCACCCAAGCCTGCCTACCTTTTCCTCATTGTGTTTTTCTTAGGAGTCCTCTTACACATTTTTTTCCCTTTAATCACTTATCAAAGAAAATTCAATGTATTGGGATAGGTGCATAAATACTGCATGCTTATCTGTGCTTTGCACACCCAAAAAGTTAGATCTTCTGGCCACCTTCCTCTCAGAAGCAGTTTTGATGCTTTCGGGAGTGACATTGTGCTCACACTGTTTGAAAGAACAAGATGGGATGCATCGAGGAACCCCCTGAGAGGTGCATATAATAGACACATGTACTCAAAAATAATGAATATTGTAATATAGAAAAATGGGGTCAAGTGGGACTTTGAATATTCTAGGTAAACTCCTTACTACTGGGCTGTAACTCTAGCCCTACAGTAAAGTTTCAGATGGACCCCCCCCATACACACACACATACATGCACGCATGCATGCTTATTCTTATCTCTGTTGGTAGCAAACTATAACATTTTTCCTGGTAAAATCTTCCCTAGGATTAAGGAAGGAGGGTTGGGAGAATCTGTACTCAGTTTTCCTTGCAAGCCACAAGTCTCACAACAAAGGCCCTGCAGGAACAAGTGCAGAAGAGATCCTGAGGGATCCTGTCTGGGTGATGCGGTCTGGTGTAGAGTGACAGCTGTCACAGCTGAGGGCAGAGGGACTTG
This sequence comes from Typhlomys cinereus, assembly GCA_023101885.1. Classification (NCBI taxonomy): domain Eukaryota; kingdom Metazoa; phylum Chordata; class Mammalia; order Rodentia; family Platacanthomyidae; genus Typhlomys; species Typhlomys cinereus. The sequence goes on along the minus strand of JALPQD010000290.1, from coordinate 1,230,457 downwards.
CTCTTGGGGGATGAACAGACCCATGTCTGCATTCCAACTTCCTTACTAGGTGGGCTTGGCAGATCATTAACTATCTGGAACAATTTGAAAATCGGGATTCAACACTTACCTTCTAAGACTGTTAAGACTTGGCAAGGTAACGTACTTGGCAGTTGCCCCAGTCCACTGGGTTATCAGCCTCTGCCTGCTAAGTGAAGAATCCCCTTATGTCATTTCTCTTGTCTTGCGGGCTGTCACCATGTCCTAGTTCCAGCTTGCATCCCTGACTGAAGTCGGTCTGACCTTCTGCCACAGGTAGGTCACCCACCCACCCACAGAACTCCTGTCCTACCTTTGACCTTCAACTGGCCCAGAGGCGTCTACTCTTTACTACTGGCTAGAATTTTTTCCCTACATTTCCAGCAGCTCCACCATTTCGTTCCACAGAGAAAAGGTTTAGCAGCAGAGAAGTCTGGGGTCTAGGGAAGTGTCTTGAACTGCACAGCCCTGTCTTTGGCGACACAGATATCCCCAGGGGGCTGGGATGGGTTCACATGCACCCATGAACTTGCGAGTGCTTTGTGCAAAACTAGTACCTGTTTTCCCCGGAGGTTCTAGCACAGGGTGCCTGGCTTCTTAATTTAAAGTGATTTTCTTTAGAAACCTCATCCTTCTCTGAATTCTGGCTTCTCTCATGATCACTCTATTTCCCATCCAATATATCTTTGACATGTTTAAACCCAAGCCATAGGAAGCCTGGAAGAATTCCTATAGAGTCTGCACATTACAGTGTCACCCACCCTAGCAGAGAGGAGCCAGCTGGAGGCTCTAGCACATGAAGGTCAAGGGCAGTGGATGTTAGAACATGCCCAAAAAACACTAAGCAGTATGATCTCCTAGGTGGTGCAAGAACCGGTTTTTAAATTTTTTCTTTACATGATATTTATTTATTTGGTTTTTAGTAGGAGTGGTAGTAGCAGTGTGCATGTCGCCACACATGTATGGAGGTCAGATGACAACCTTACAGAGTCAGTTCTCAGTTTTTGAGGGTTCCAAGACCTGAACTCAGGTCGTTGGGCTTATGCAGCAAGCATTTACTCCCTGAGCCATCTCGGCAGCTCAAACTGGTCTTAGACTATGCTACTATTATAAATTATGGTATTCTTGGTCCAGGGAAGAAACTCAAGGTCATGCTCTATTCCCACTCCCTCCCCTCCACTGAAACACCAAGATTTCTCTCTGTTGGATTCATACCAATGGACCTATTTTTCCCAAAATTTTATTTGGGAAACCTTCACCACACACATAAAAAAATTGAAAACAAGAAATGACAATCTCATCTTGACCTCACATCCCTCCAGGTGCCTGCTACCCCATTTCTTTGGATGAGGTATAAAGTGTCTCCCAATGGTCCGTTGTGAAACGTCTTGGTCCCCAGGGTGGCACTTGTGGGAAAGTGGTGGAGGTAAGCCCCCCAGGAGGCTCTGAGGTCACACAGGCTCTGCAGGTGGATCTTACGGGCTCATTGATAGGTCTCCTGAAAGGATGCTATAAAAGCTGCATTCGACCCTTCCCCTTGCTCTCTTTCCTGCTGCAGATGTGAGCTCTTGCCTTGACATGCACTCCTGCCTCTACCATCTGCCACATTTGCCACAAAAGTCATACCAAACCTGAATCGATTCAGGCCCCATGTCCTTAGGCCTCCACAATTGTGAGCTAAATAAACCTTTTTAGCAAGTTAGCTGCCTCAGGTGTTTTGTTACAGTAACACAAAGCTGATCAAAACACTGACCCTCCTTCTGTGATTAATTTCCCCAAAGCAGTTGCCAGTATCATGGTCTCCATTTGCCTCTCATCTTTCTTAAGCCTATGTAGAGAAGACTTTCTTTCCTACTACTTCCCCAAACAGCTCTGGTCAAGATCCCAGATGGCCCTCATATTTTCAAACTCTAAATTTGCATTGGTGGTGTCTTCTTTTTTAATAAGCAGCTGAAAATTCAACTCATGCTAAACAAGTGCTCTACCACTGAGCCATGTTCTTATCACCGTGGAAACTTCTGCTATTGCTGAGCATCTCCCACTGTGGGATGTTTTGTTTGTTTGCTTTTATTTTTCTCTCACGTGTGTGTTTATGGTGTGTGTGTGTGTGTGTGTGTGTGTGTGTGTTTGCATGTGGAATTTGCATCTACCTTTCTGCCGTGAGTCTGGGTCTTGAATTAAATCAAGAGTACGCCATCAGGGCTAGTCTAGCAGTAGGCTTGCTTTGAGGATTCACAGGCATGCCTTCCAGGGTTAGAATTACAGGCAGGATCAGTATTTTTACATGGGACCTGAGGATCTGAACTCAGGTCCTTTAGCTTGTAAGGCAAAGACTTTTACCACCAGACCATCTCTCCAGTCTTGTCTTTCTTGTTGTTGTTATTTGTTTTGTTTTTTTAAATTATTTATTATTTATTCAATTGTGCGTGTATGCATGTGTCCGAGTGTGTGTATGTATGTGTGTGTATGTGTGTGTGTGTATAGAACCACAGGCGAAATCCGGAACCACCATGGACGCCTTCACCTCCTCCTTGTTTATTCTGCCCCGGGGATTCACAAGCTCCGCCCTACCAGGACCAGAAACACAAGCCACCCCCCCCACCCCCCCACCCCCGCTTCTGCCCGGCATCTATACGTGGGGTCTATGATCTGAACTCAGGACCTTCTGCCTGCAAGGCAGAGGCTTAAACCCTGAGCCACCTCTCCAGCCCCAGTTATTTGTTTTTTAAATAGGGTGTACAGCCTCCTGGTATGGAGCTTGCTATGTATATAGGGCTAACCTTGGCAATCCTCCTGCCCTCCTTCATTCTTGAAACGTTTCTGTGCAAGGCACTTTCGAACAGTGTTCTCTGCATCTCACTACCCTATAGATCCCTATTTCTCATCTCCTTGTTGGTTCCTCTTCATTTTCCTGACCCCTGGGGTAAAGTGTGCTCCAGCATTCTTTGAATTGCATCTCTCTGTGGTCTATGGTGAACTTAGCCAGTCTTATAGCTTCAAGTACCAGCTGTGTATCTCTAATTAGACTTCACTTGAATGACAGGCATGTAGTCAACTGATTACAATTGTGTCTCTCCTTGGGTTCACATTTCACACTTGGTGTGCTCAAAACAGGACTTTAGACTGGGGAGATGGCTTAAGTCCCTTGCCTTGCAAGCAAACAGAACTGAGTTCAGATGCCCAGACTCTATGTAAAAATGTGGGGAGGGTTTAGCGACCTGCCTGTAATTCTAGCCCTGGAAGGCTGAACCTGGGAAACCCCAGAGTAAGCTGTCTAGCCAGCCTAACCTTAATGGTATGCTCTGTGTTCAATTAGAGATCCAGATTCACATTGATAAAGGCGGAAGAGCAATTAAGGCTGACCACGGGTATCACCCTTGGGTCTCCACTCAAGTACATTCATGTATATACACCAACCCATGTCCGCACAATCACCCATATGCACCTGCCCACATGTAAACACACACACACACACACACACACACACACACACACACACACCAATCACACATACATCTGAAATCCCAGCCATACACACACTAAAAAAAAAAAAACAGAATTTTTATTTTCTCATCTCCTAAATTGCTCCTGAATTTATCTGTCACATAAAGGATTTCTTCATTACTCCAGCAGCTTAGGTCAATTAGAATCATTTTTCAGTTTTGTTTTAGTGGTGCTAGAGATGGAACCCAGGGCTCTGTGCATACCAGGCAAGTGATTTACCATGGAGTTATATACCCCCAGCCTTAGACTTAGCCTTGATGTCTCATCTAATCTAGTCTCAGAGTAAATCTAAGACTAAGAATCTTTTACCACCTCTACCTCTCTGAATCAAATGCTGTCCCTTACACCTGGCTTATCAACCAGCAGCGCAGGGATCCTTTTGGAATGGAGCCATTCCACAGCACTATTCTGTTCAAATTTGTGATGGAGCCTTGGCTCATTCAGAGGGAGATCGTCCGGTCCTCACGCTTCTCCTTCCTGCTGCATCAGCTGCAAACACACTGAAGCTCCTTGTCCTCTGAGGGACACATCAGAACACACTAAGCACATACACACCTGCCCCTGCCTCAGTGCCCTCTCTCTGGAACGTGCTGCCCCTAAGAAGCTGAGTGCATCTCTCACTTTCTTCCTTTTCTTTGTTCAAATGTCATTCATCACAAAGGCTTTTCCTGATTACTGTGTAAAAAAGCAAGGTCCCTCCCACCCACACACTTTAATCCTGCTTTACTTTGTACCAGATAATTATTTGTTCACTGCTGGTTCTTCCTTGTTGAGATGTAAGCTTATGACGGCAGGAGCCAAAACCAGTCTGGTGTATGGCAGAGTTCTATAAACACCACATGAACGCAGGTTGGTTATTCTGTGCACAAGCGTTTTCACCCAAACTACCAACTAGATACACTTCATTCTTTTCACAAGGGAAAGTGAATTTGAAAGGGGGTATCCTGAGCTCAGGCGATGCACTACAATGTTATTACTAGAATTGCTAGGATGGCATTTAATTTGTCCTTAGGGTATGAACAAACTGATCTTAATGGGAGCAGCTGTTTACTTTTCTTCAAGCTCAATTATATAACCTAGAAATTATGGTGAAAATCAAAATATTAAATTTAAATTCTAGTGCGGCATCCTGGTGAGCACTGTGCTCATTTAGTTTAGGTAGCAGAACGAATGCCAAACGTGTGTTATAAAATATAAGAGGAAGACTTTCTTTTCCACAGACGGCATGGAATCACGTTATTTGTAAATGTTTCGATTTTGTTTTAGAAAGAAAAAAACCTTTGGTAAAGATCTTAGAAAAGTAGATGCCTTGACAATGGTTATCCTCTTGCTGTACCTTACTAATGTGATTCCCACCAAGGATGCTGCCCACCCACTCAGACAACACCCCCGTGATGCATCTCTGTTTATGAAGAAACAAGGTTAACCTTTAAAAGAGTTTGTGATTACTGGACAGTTACATTACTGAGCACAGTCTCTTTATAGAAAAAAAAATGTTTGAAATTACAGTGGTCCATGATATCCAAAGGTTTGCAAATGATGCCTCTTCAGAAGAGAAAGCCAGATTCCTGAGCATGGCGTCCAAAGCTACATTTCTAGCCTCAGTCTACCCCTCTCCCCTCACTGTAATGGGGCAGTCAGGGTCAGCCCTACAGGTCTTTACCCTCTGCTTTGAGTTTTTCACTACTCAGGAGTCAGGAAAAGCCTCAGTAAATGGACACTCACTGGCTGCAGGAGGCTGGGAGCTGTGTATCTACCTGTGCTTGTCTCCTCTTCCTGGGGCCTCGGAGCTGTGCCAGACAGCTCAGACAGCCCGAAACATGCTTGCCAGATCTCTCCAGGTTCTTGTCCTCAGGGACCTCCATGGGGGCCAGCTGGACCCTTCTCCACGCCTTTGGCATCTCCTCACCCCTCTCCCAGAGCTACAGCCACGCTCCCTCTTACCTGATCCTGGTTCCCACTGCTCCCCTTCTTTCATTGCTCTTAGTACCCGCTGGGTCTCTCAGCCCAAACTTTGGGATTATCGCCTGCCTTGCCCCAGGATATGAAGGTTCTGTTCTCTTTCCTAGAGGAGACTGTAAGCCTGAATGTTTCACTTCATTCCATGCCTTTGCAGCCACTTCAAGAGACCCGGGGAGCTCTTGCCAGCCCTGGGGACCCAAGGCTAGTGATGTTATCTCTGTCTACTAGGAAGCCAGTAAATCAGCAGTGAGAATCAAGGGGTATTCGACACCTCCCTTTCAAGAGTTGAGCCCTGGAAGTCAAGGCAACTTTGTACAGACACTGCTTTAGGCAAAACTGGGCTCTGTTGAATAAATGGAAAATATATGACCTTATTTAATATGCCCTCAATTCACTTAGCCAGCACATATTCATGTGTACACAGTAAGCATTAGGAATATTATAAACATCTGAAACGTTAAAGGCTAAAGAGACAGAAAGCAATAGTCTAGTCCCACCGCCTTATGTAGACCAGGGGCTTAGCATCAACTCTGGTACCCACAGTTCTACCTGTAAAGCACGTGGACTGTCAGTGAAGAACACACTCAGCCCCTACTCAATTCCTACACACCACACATCCTAACTAACTGGCAGAAGCAACATTTCTTAAGAGTTTATTTCATTAACTTGAAACATCAAGGCCTAGAATGCGCTGAGGAGTGTGTTACAGCCTCCATTCTGAAGGATCTCAGCTAATTCTGGGAGCCTCACCTGGGATTCTGGAGGATGGAATGTGGTGAGAGATTGGAGAGGGCATTCACAGGTGACCCCGAGAGGTAGAAGCGTGTGCCCACCACTCTGCTCGAGAACGATTCTCTTTTTTAGTAAACGAATCTTTTGAAGTTCAGTTACCAGGCTTAGAGGTACAGTGCTTGCTTAGCATGACCATGGCCCTGGGTTCAATCATTGGCACCCAATAACAACAATAATAATACAAATAAAATAAATACTATTATCACCTCTTCCCTCTGAGAAAGTGAAAATACCCAGCAGCCCACAAGAACAGGTGACAGGCAACCTCTTGATGTGCAGAGATGGGCAGGGGCAGAGGGGTTTCAGCAAGAAAAGGGGTCCCAGCAGTGAATGGGCAAAACTGCTGCGATCGCCCCTTCAGAGGAGACCCTCCTCCAGAAGTCACTTGGCAAGAGTCTTCTCAAAACAGAACCCCTCAAACCGTAAGACAGATGGTTTTCCTGTGATCCATCCATTTTAACTTACCCATGGCTCCCTACTCCTCATTTTAGGTCTTCTACTAGACATGATCCCCATGCACTTAAGTCCCATGAAAAGCCAGGCCTAGAGTAAACAAAGAGGCAAGGACAAGAGCAATCCCAGGTGTTTCAGCCATGTTCCATTGACAAAGTTACTCTGCCCTATTGATAGCGAGCCAGGTCAGAACACTGAGGTCATACTGTCTAAAGCAAGTTTAGCAGCCACTGTATACACTGCCCCTGCATCCTATGCTAGGATCTGGTTGCCTCTTGCAAATTCAGGAAAAAAGCCTCTTTGCATGAAAGGAAAAACATTTTTGGTCTGTTATGGGTGCTCCCTTCATCACGCCCTCCTGGGGTTCACTAGCACAGATGAAAATAGTGAAAGGTTCACTAAGATCTTTCTTTCAGACAAGACAAAATGATACTCAGTGGTGCATCCTTGTAAGGTGTTGTCAAAGCTCTGTTAGCTTCCTAGCACTTTGAAAACAGGTGACTTAATTATCTTAATGGATTAAGAACACCCACAGAGGATACCCTAGGACTCAGAGCATTAGCAAATTGTGTGCAATTTTTTTTAAGTTCCTTGCATATCAAAGTGTAAGGACTCTTGATAATCGAGGTCAGGAGGACCTGAGAGAGGACCTTGAGAAGAAAAATAAAATAACCCGAAGCATCTCTCCAAGCATAGATTAGATTGCCTCGCCCCTCTTCACCCACCTGCTTCCCACTTCTGTGCACGGAGGGACAACACAAGACTTTCAAGAGAGGTAATCACAGCCCACCAGGAATCAAGTACCTTGAGCATGCGGATCTCTCGAAGGGCGATCTTTTTTATGACAGGGTCATCTTCCGATTCCAAAAACCTCTTGATGGCCACGATCTGCCCAGTGTCTCTGTTTCTGCATTTGAAAACAACCCCATAGGAGCCTTCTCCAATTTTCCCAATTTTTTCATACTTCTCCATCACAGCAGAATGAATCTTCTTAAAATGGCTCTAAGCATAGCTTTCGCAGCGTTGTCGCTTACGAGATACTGGCACAAGCAGGCCGAGCTAGAGCCCCTTTAAGTAAGGGTTGTCATCGGGACCTAGAGAAAGCGGGGTGGGGGAGGCACTTGTTAAAAGAATTAGGAATGGCCGGGTGGACGCGCTCCGCCCCCTGCAATGACGTGGCGGTCAGGGGCGAGAGCCCACAGGTAGCAGCTGCCTGGGGGACCCATTTGCAGTCACCTTAGCGTCCTGGAGCTAAGCGCGGAGCCACGGCGTCATCCTAAAATGAGCCGAGCTGTAAGACAATCTGTCTTTTCAGTGTCGGGGATCATTCGATCTAAGACACGCGAGCTGGTCGGGGGCCCCCGAAGGCCCAGGGCTTCCCCGGTTCTGATGTCGCCTCTCGGTCCCGGGGGGACGAGGACGCGGGTGCTCGCGGAGGACCGCGCTCTGGCTGCTCCTCCTCCTGCCCGCGCCCGCCCGGGGCCCCGACTCACCGCGGCGCGCTCGGCCCAGCTTCGGTCCCGCCGCGATCCCTATGGGAACCGGCCGCCGCCGGCCAGTCTGGGCGGGGCGCTGCGGCCGACTCCCCTCCCTACCTCGGCCAAGGCGTCCCGCCGCCCCCTGCACCGCCTCGGGCCCGCGCAGGAGGTCGCGCCGCGCGCCGCGGTGCAGTGGCTGCGGGGACGGCGCCCGCACGCGAGCTGCTCCTTTGCGGGGCCCCCGATCCGTCAGCCCCGAAGCCTTACGGGGAGCCGGAGGAGCCTGGGAACGCCTGGCAGGCACGTCGGCTCCGCGCCTTAGCTTCAGGGAATGAATGAGAGCAGAGGAAGAGGAGATTGGAGTCAAGCTCATCCCTCCCGAAGCAGGGAGGGCGCCGTGCAGCACGACCTTGGAACCTGGGAGGGGGACAGTCCCATCTAGGACTTGATTACTGAGTCCCTTTCACCTGCCACCTCCCACAGATTCCTATGTGGGCGCAGTCGCTGCAGGTGATGGATGTGGACACCAAGATAAAGCGCCACTGAACACACGGCCTCAGCCCGCTTTCATGCGGTCCGCACTCAGGTGGGCGCCTGAGATGGCAGCGTTTCTCAGAAGAGAAAATGAACGCAGCATCTATGAAATAAGGGTCAAGCCTGTGCCTAGAAACAGCCACAAAGATGCAAATCTGCGCAGAGTTCAGAAAAAGCAGGAGCTGGGGAGCAAGGAGTTGGCAGCTGCCTGCAAAAGAGGTCTAGGGGTGACCTAGTGATGATCCGGGACTCTTCGAGAAACTATATGCACATGTGAACCCAAATTCTGTCTTCAAACCTTATGAATAGCTTTGCCCTTTTTAGAAGGCCATATAAAGAAAATCATACAGGCAGTCTTTGCGAATAAACGTCCCCAGTTAACGGGAAATGCATTGAGAGTCACAATCTATCATCAGCGCCTTCCTTCTTATTGCTGAACAGCACTCAGTTGAACGGATGTGCCAATACATGTTTCTCCATTTGTTTGTAATTTTGGGTGACACACTGAGCGTCTATAAAGATTTTATGCCCGGCCTTTTGCACACATATATGTTGTTATGTCTCTTGGGGAAAGACTTAGGAGAGGACTGCTGAGTTGTAATGACACATTTATGTTTTTGTAAGTAACAGAAGCAAAACGTTTTCCCAAGTCCTGTTCCGCTCTACATTCCTGCTAGTGATGTTCAGTTAATCTGCAACCTTGCAAGTACTGGGTATGTCGTTGCTTTTCACTTCGGCCATCTTAATAGGTGGTTAATGGTCTCTCCTCGTTTTATTTGGCATTTGGCTCTTGTTTGTCATCCTGAATGTTTTCTCACTGATGAGCAGGAGGCTTTTGGTAAATTTCTTGGGATTTCTATGTAGGTCATTATTCCATCATCTGGAAATATGGGAAGTTTAGTTTTCACAATTGGTAGGCCTTTTTCCTTTTCTTGCCTTTCTTACTACACTGGGTAGGTTCTCCAGCGAGCTATTAAGTCAGAGTGAAAAGCACACACATCTTGCTGTTATTGCTGAGAGAAATCTTAAGTCTAGTGGTGGCTATATAGGGTTTTGGTAGCATGTAGTAGGCAGCCTGTAAGATAAGAAGGCCCTTAATGATCTCTGCCCTTGGGGGTCTCTCCTTCCTGGGTCAGGAATTCTTTTGTGTCCCCAATTTTCATGTGTATGTGTATGGGGAATGTGCATGTATGTATATGTGTTGTCATGTGTGTGGATGCATATGTACGTGTGTATGCATGTGGAGGACACTGAGCTTGGGAATCGCCTTTGATCACTCTTCCACCTTATTCTTTTTGAGATAGAATCTCTAACCAAATCCAGAGCTGACCAATAAGGCTAGTCTGTCTAACCACCTTGCTCTGAAGATTCCCAGTCTCCACCTTTTAATCTGAAGAGATTATCTGGATATACAAAGACCAGTCCTAGATCTGATCAGACCTTCCATAGATCCCAATGGAACCTTCCAATAGTGGACCAGATAAAAAGGAGACACAGAAGACACGAGAGAGAGAGAGAGAGAGAGAGAGAGAGAGAGAGAGAGAGAGAGAGAGAGAGATGCTGCAGGAATATTCCAGCCATGTGGATGTCTACTGTGACTTATCTGCCTACAGCTTCAGCCACCAGCCATGTCACCACCACCATCACCACCATAAACGTCTGTTCTCCCCTCTGGAACTGTAAGTTGAATAAATTTCCCTTTCTTCCTTAAGTTATTTGACTTGGGTGTTCTCTCACAGCAATAGTTAAGAGTAACCATTACAGGGGAGGGTGAGCAGAGGGGTGGGGGGGGGGAGGAAGGAGGGAGGGAACCAGTGTACTTATTAAGTTTGTATGAGCGGAGATAATAAAAAATGTTAAAAAAAAAAAAGAGTAACCATTACAATGTGGGACCTAGGGACCCCAACTTTGGGCTTTTTGCTTGCATGGCAAACACTTTAATCACTGAACCATTTCTCTAGCTCTAAATCAGATTTCTTAAACTTTTCCTACTCTGACCCCTTTATACACAAGAAGTTTTATTTGACCCCAAATATACAAATATGCATAGGTATGTAAGTATATAAAATAGACATATGAATGAAACACTTCCTGATTTTTAAATCACAAAGAAAGTATTTTAGAACAATATTTTTGGAAGCCAGGCATGGTGGTAAATGACTTACCCAAGTATTTGGGAGAGAGAAGCAAAAATACTGAGTTCAAGGTCATCCTCAGCTCCAGAGTGAGTTCAAGCCAGCCTGGGCTGGTTGTGACCTGTCTCAAAAATACAAAACTAAACAATCCTCACACTTGAAAAACCCAATTCTTTGATATATGTGTAGTCTTACCATTCATTAAAGAGAAAAATAAATCTGTATACTATTTGATGTGCTTGTTGTTTTACGTAAGAAGCTAAATCTTGGCTATTTGATACTACGGGACATAGAATATGTTCAACATTTTTCAGAGTTGATTAATACTTTGATTTGTAATTATTGCTGGTAACACTGCTTTGCATAATATGGGCTACAAAATGGCTGCAGTATGTTTAGGATCATTTCAGAAATTGTTGTAATTTACAGGCTGGGGAGATGGTTCAGGGCTTAAAGTCTGCCTCACAAGCAAAAGGATATGAGCTCACAACTCACAACTTCAGATTTCTTTTTCTTTCTTTCTTTCTTTCTTTTTTTCTTTCTTTCTTTCTTTTTCTTTCTTTCTTTCTTTCTTTTTTTCTTTCTTTCCTTCCTTCCTTCTTTCCTTCCTTCCATCTTTCTTTCTTTCTTTCCTTCCTTCTTTCTTCTTTTTTTTTTAAAAAAAAAGGTTGGAAGGATGTGGCAGTGGCCCATGATACCAGCCTTGGAGGCAGAGCCTGGAAATCCCAGAGGAAAGCAATGAGGCGATAGAAAGATCCAGGATGATTCCTGAAGTCACCCTTGGACCTCCAAAGGCACATACATTCAAATGTCCTTTGCATGCATGCCTGCACACACGTGCACCCATTGCACACACGCACATACCACACACACACACATTATTGGAAATCCTGTACTAATCCCAAGCCAAAATATGTTTAGTGTTTTTTTTCCAATGAAACTCACGTCACCAGTTCAAACAACAACTTTTAAAATAAAATATGCCAACAATACAGTGCAAAGGTATACCAATTTAATGCTTACAAGCTGAGGAATAACTATAGGAAAATGCTCAGAGCATTTGTTTTTCATAATTAAACCATTATATTTCTGAAAGTGAAGAAAATCTTTTTAAAAAAATTTTTTATTTATTCAATTGTGCGTGTATGCGTGTGTGTAGAACCACCATGGACGCCTTCATCTCCTCCTTGTTTACTCTGCCCCGGGATTCACAGGCTCCGCCCTACCAGGACCAGAAATGCAGGCCGCCCCCACTTCCGCCCGGCATCTATACGTGGGGTCTAGGATCCGAACTCAGGACCTTCCGCCTGCAAGGCAGAGGGTTAATCTCTGAGCCACCTCTCCAGCCCCTGTGAAGAAAATCTTATAAGTTCAGTAAAAATATTGCAGTTCACAGCACACATTACCCTTAAAGTTCAGCAGAAATGTTTCAGCATGTTTGCTGGCGCTAAGCAGCATGAATGATGCACAGTGCGGAGCGTGTATACTGTGTTCAGAACCAAGGCTGCAATAACTGTCACACAAGGCCACACAGCTGGGCGCTACCAGAAACACCTTGGATTCTTACGCATTAGATTTTGCATTGGGTCTGTGCATTATTCTTCACAGGGGCTGGAGAGGTGAGGTGGCTCAGGGATTCAGCCTCTGCCTTGCAGGCAGAAAGTCCTGAGTTCGGATCCTAGACCCCACGTATAGATGCCGGGCGGAAGTGGGGGTGGCCTGCATTTCTGGTCCTGGTAGGGCAGAGCCTGTGAATCCCAGGGCAGAGTAAACAAGGATTCTGTGTATTGAGAAAACTTCCATTGTTTTCAATTTTTTTCGTGGCCCTTCATCATGCAGTCACACAGTTTAAACTGGGCCCTAAAGTATAGATTTTATCTAGTTCTTACTTCTAAGGAATACATTATGACAAAAGAGATGGCATATTGCTTCTTAGATTAGGTTGCAAAAGGACTTCTGCCTGGGTACTCTGAGCTGTCATTCATTTGAAGGGAACTGGGTGACATGTCTGTTTTGTGGAAAGGAACTGAGCTGCCAATAGACAGGAATGAACTGAAATTCTCAGTCCAATAATTCTTGAGAAAGTGGATCCTACTAGCAACTCCCTGAGCGGGCTTGGAAGATAATCTCCCTGCTGTCACCCCATAGAACCCTCAAGTATCTGGCAATTTTAGTTCAGCCAGAGGACACAACTAAATCATTCCTAGATTCCTAATCTCCCAACACTGTGAAAAATGTTTGCGGCAGAAATCTGTAACATAGAAGATGTGTTGAGAAAATTTAATTCCCAGTCTGCTTAAGTATGTTTTTTTTGCTTTAAAATCATGAGGCTCTCAAATTTGTCAAATTGTTTTCTTCATTTATTGAGATATCAAATTCTTTTCTTCATTTTTTGAGAGGACTTGATGATTTTTCTTATTAAGTCTAAGGACGCAATGATTTATGTCGATTTTAAAAAATATTGAATCAGGTCTGGGAAGATGGCTCAGGGTTAAAGTCTTGCTTTGCAAGCAAAAGGACCTGAGTTCAGATCTCAGATTCCATATAAAAATGTTGGGCATTCCTGTCCTGAAAGGTAGAACCTGGGAAAGCTCAGAGCAAAGTAATAAGGAGGTAGAGCAATCAGGATAATTCTTTGAAGTCACCTTTGGGTTCCAGACACAAACACTTCTATACACACATGCACACACACACACATTGTGTGTGCACATTACACAAACATATGTACATTGTGTGTGTGTGTATATATATATATATGCATGCAAACATGTGCTAAATAAATAAATAAAAATATTGAACCAATTTTTCATTCCAGATGAACCCGACCACTTATGATACTCTATCATGCTCATATATTCCTGGAACACTATGAATATCAGGGTAATGATGATCTCATAAAATGATTTGAAAGCTGCTCCTTGTTCTGTGTTTAAGAGGATTTTACAGTAGATTGGCATTATTGGTTCCTGTCATAATTAGGCACAGGTGTCAACTTGACAGTTGAGGGTTTGGGCTCTGGGCACATTTGTAGAAAATTAATGGTTGGGTTAAGCCCAGAGCAAACCTGCAGGAGATTGTCTAGCTGATGGGGAAGGCCCAGCCATGGTGGGTGGAACTAGGCTCTGGAATAAAATACCAAGAGTTGGTTAAGAAAGTTGGCATCCTTTTGTACACTTGGCCAGACATGCTGGTCTGGCAAGTAAGGATCGTCCCTCTCAGCCATTACATAGAGATGGTGTAGCCAGTTCTTCAGCCTAGTGTTGGTGCATGCTCTCCTATCAAGCTGGATTGAGAACTGTAACCAGACTGTCATTAAGGAAATAAACCTCTTGTTGCCTTAAGCCATTTGATGGTCATTTATCAGCAACCATGCAGGTTGACTACAACAGTCCCTTAAGTATGTGGCACAGTTGACTAGTCTAGCAACATAAGGCCTGAAGTTTCCCATGTTGAAATAGTTTTAAATTATGCATTCTATTTCTCTGAGAAGTTGAAGTACTATTGAAAATATTCATTTTTTTTTCTGGAGAGAACTTTGGTGGTTTGCTTTGCTGAAGGAATCTGTCTACTTTGCCTAGTTATTTGAACTTACTGATATTAAGTTGTTTATCATTATTATTGTTATATTGTTGTCATTATTTGTAGGCTCTGTGTCTTCAATCTCACACCAGAGCCCAGGCTACCCTTGAAATTGTGATCCCCCTGCCTCAGCTTTGGAAGTGCTGCTTCCTCACTGGCTGTGTCGCCATGTCCAGCTCTATTTCGTCTTGATATCGATCATTTTTTCACCCTCTATTCATTTGACTTGTTGATTTTATTGGCCTGTGAAAAGAGTCAGCTTTTTAAAAAAAATTTGATGTATTTTTTTCTATATGTTTAGTTCCTTGATTTCATCTCTTTATTTTTTCTTCTTTTGGCTTTACTTTCATTGGTGTGTGTGGGTGTGTGTTTCTGTATCAGAGCACGCTGTATGTGCCTGTAGAAGACCAAGAGTGACTTTGAGAACCATCCTGGATTGCTTCTACCTCCTTTTTGCTTTGCTCGGGAGTTTCCCAGGCTCTGTTTTTTGGAGCTGGAAGTGTAGACTGCTGCAATTTCTGCCTGGCATTTTTACATGGCATCTGGGATCTGAACTCAGGTCCTTCTGCTTGTGAGGCAGTCTTAATCCCTGAACCATCTTCCCAACCCAGTGTGTGTGTATGTGTGTGTGTGTATGTGTTTAAGATAGAGGCTTAGATATCTAATTTAGGTCTCCCTTCTACTTCTCCCTGTCACCCTATGTCCCAGCATCACACATTGTAGAAATCTTGATGTGTTGTATTTCTATTCTTGCTCAGCTCAAAATATTTTCTAATTTTTCTCGTGACTTCTTATTTGACCCAAGAGTTCTTTTGACATATGCTGTGTGATTTCTAATGATTTGGGAATTTTCCATTTATCTTTCTGTAATTCAGTCCCAGTTTAATTCTATTGTTTTTGGAGGACTCATATTATACAATTTAAATTCTTTAAAAAGTGTTAAGGTGGTTTTATGGCCTGGAATATGTAAGGTTCATGCTAGTTTCTTTTTGACAACAGAAATATTTTGAAATGAAGAGAAAGTCTATGTGAATTTTTCCAGAGCCACCTTGACTGGAGTTCATATCAGGTTAAATAAAGTTGGTCTGGAAAATTAACTTTATGGACTCCCCAAGGTTCAGTGCCCAAGGAACCTGGACCAGGCCCAGGCCCGGTGGTAGTTGGAATAGGAGCCAGTACTCTGGTTTAGTCCTAAGCAAGCAGTGAACTGGAACGTTAGCATGACTTGCAGGTGCAAGTTGTTTTGTTTGGGAGAAACTGGAGCAAAATGTTACAGGACAACTTTGAAGGGAGACAAATGGTTCGTGTCACCCAGACTGTCACATGGTAGCCCTTTCATTTGGCAGATGCGTTTTGATATCAAAATACAACTCCTGGAGAGTAGGGCTCTTGGAAGCTGAGACACGCTTTCACGTGTAGGATTATTTTCTCAAGCAAATGCAAAGAACAGGAAACCCATGTGGTTTTTCTCTTGCTAGAGATATCGTCTTAGCAGCGCTGTTCCTGGAATAGGATAAATAGGACTGTGGCGTTTTGATCATTCAGGGACAGCAGAGTCTAACGCGTGTTAACAGAAAGAGTTTGGTATTTGGAAACAGAAGACTGAGATCTCTACCTAGGGGCCTGTGTTCTATCTCTGGCACGGTGACTGTCATTACCTGTACAACAGCGGCAACCACAGCAGTGGATGGATGCTGACTACAAGGCACTAAGCATATTTTTTGCACCTGACCTTGGCAGCAACCCTGAGAGCTAGGCATTTTACTAGCCTGAGGATTCCAAGGAGAAAACCAAGTCAGAGCACAAGCTGTAAAGACACACTGCTAGCAGGTTGTAACATTGGCATTGTAATCCAGGCAGTGAGACCCCAGAACCCCTGTTCCTGTTTGCTCATACTGCTTGATTTGTTGTCAGGATTTCCGTGAAATGCAGAGGACTTGTGAAGTCAGCTCAGAGTTCTTATGATGTAGGGTGTGGCATACATACCCTTCCTCTCTCTTAACAGTTCTGGGGTTTGAACTCACAATCCCTCTTGTGGTAGGCAAGCACCCTATTACCCAGCTACTGCCAAAAGTCTATACTTTTTCTCCTTTAAGCTCTCTGGAAAATGAGTATGGAATCCCTTTTCCTTCTTGTGTAGCTCAGAATCTTCTCCAAGCCTCCCAGTGTCCGGAGAGTTTTCACCCATTAAGTGAGGATTCTTTGGAGCGTGGATTCCAGGGTTCAGAAGTATCCCTTGGGCTTGCAGTATCCCCTCCTCTCCCACCCCCATTGACTGAGGAGATGATTCAGCAGTTAAAGTGCTTGCTATTGAAAAAAGGGACCAGAGTTTGTATTCCCAAATCCCACATAAAATACAGGGTGGGACAGGCAACCCTCTTTAATTCTACTTTAGGAAGGCAGTTGAACCCTCAGAGCAAGCTGGCTAGCCAGACTAGCCCTATCTGCCAAACTCTGGGTTTGATTAGAGATCCTGTTTCAAAAAGACTGAGGTGGAAGAGTGATTGAGAGGGTGATTCTCAGTATCAATTCCAGGCCTCTGCGCATGCACGCATATGTGCATATGTGAGTTCACACTCCATTTGCCAATACACATGGAAAATGGAAAAAAAAATTGTCTCCTTTGAAGAAGAGAGAGTTCCAGACATTGGAAAAATGCCTTATTAGCAGCCTAAGGGAATTGCTTGAATTTATTTCCCCCCTTCAAGTGGATTTGGAAAGACAATTGTTTCCAAGGGCACACAGGAATAATTGTCAGTGAGTATTGTCTTCATATTTCTGTTGCTGTAGTGAACACATGACCCAAACAATCTTCAGGAGAGTTATACCATCCCAGGAGCTAAGGAAATTGGACACATCAAATTCTCAGCAAGAGCATGGAGCTGTCAAGGAAAGCTTACTTCTGTGACACTGGTCTGTCAACATGCCCTGTTATCCACCTTTCCCAGGTAAGGGTAATGGTCTTACCCAGTGTGGAGTAGGTCCATCCCACTTCAATTAGATAATCTCCTACAGGATCTCTCTCTCTCTTTTTTTATTTCCACTCATACAAACTTAACAGGTACACCGGTCCCCTCCCTCCCTCCAACCTCCCACCGCCCTATGCCCCCCTCCCCTCCCTCCTCCCTCCCCATCCCCCAGTGTTTCCCCCTCCCATCCCCGGAGCATCCTTTAATGTGCATGCCAGACTCTCCTCTGGGTCCTCCTCTCCTACGAGGTGCAAGGACCCAGTGGCATTTCCCAGAACCCTTTCCTGTGTTCCCCTTAAGCATAGGAACACTACTGTGGCTGTCAAACCCTTGCCTCCAAGGATCTTGGTGCCTTTAGCAAATGCTAGACTTTGTGGGGTCAATAGTGTGTTGGACATTGCGCAGGGCATGCAAAGTCCAATTATGATTACTTCGGCCCTAACTTGTGTGGAGTATCTTGCATATCATTGTTCCTCCCATCCTTGTGCTCTTACAATCTTACCGCCTCCTCTTCCGCAAATTTCCCTGAGCTTCAGGATGGGGAGAGATTAGGCTGGCCTAGTTCTAGGTGGTTGATATAGAGTCTCTGAAGTTCTGGATTATGATTTGTTGATTTTTTTTTCCAGTTTTGCTGCTCCAGCAATGCCCTTCACTCCATCCTAATGGGTATTGAATGTCACCCCCTGGTCAGAGATAAAAAGCTGTTAAACTAGAGTCTTGTTATAAGAGTATATTCAAAGGTAGATGTACTAAAAGTAGGAAACCACAGTGAGGGAGAGGTCAATCACCCATTTGCAAAATGGTTACTTTTTATCTGCCAGACTATATGCCCTCCCCTTCTGGTGAGATCACACCCCCTCAGTTGTAAATGATCAGGAAGGAAAGTCTGTGAACTTAATCAGATGTCTCAATACTCACTTGCAGTCCTTAATGGTGGCCTATTGTCTCTGCTCCTACAGGCTCTCTTAAAGGCTGGCCTTAACCCCACGGGTGTGCCAGCAGGGCCTTCTCTTCAAGTGTCAAGTTGACACCTGATATCAAACGTCCCAACTACCAAGGGACCTAGGACTCAGACTCAGGGTCCACGGTCTCACTAATTTATTAACCTCTCAGAGATTCACTAACTCATTGGCATTTGTAACAGATCTATTTTATGGCAGGTGCTGAGACCTCCAGATGTGGATCACTGTGGACAAGGTCACCCGCCACCTGGGACTGAGACAGGTCTCAGGAGCACTTCCACCTGTTTTCAAGTGGAGTTAGAACATCTGAGATCACAATGGGAAACACTCTCTGAAGCGGACCTGGTGGTCCCTCTCAGTGTGCAGCAATCTAAAGAACTGCCAGCCATCAGCCACAGGTTCCTGACCAGTCCCTGATGAAATGCTATAAACGCAGGCCTGGAAGAACATTTTTTTCCTTGTGTATGTTTGTGTGTGCATGTGTGCATACATGTGCATCTGTGTATGTGTGTGTGTGTGTGCGCGTGTGTACCTGCATACACATGTGGGGGCCGGAAGCTGATATTTGGTGTCTTCGTCAGGCTCTGCTTTTAAGGCAGGTCTCTCAATTGAATCCTAGGGCTTGCCAGTGGGCTAGATTGGCCAGCTTACCTGGGAATTCCCTCTTGGCCTTAGGAGGTGGCAAGAGTATGGGAAGCTTATGGCCATCCTCAGCAATATAGTAAGTTTGAATTCGAGATCAGCCTGAAACGTATGAAATCCCAACTTTATGGATCTTAGAAAATAAGCAATTGGGGCTTGAGAGGTGGCTCAGGGGTTAAGTCTCTGCCTTGCAGGCAGAAGGTCTTAAGTTCGGATTCTAGACCCCACGTATAGACGCCAGGTGGAAGTGGGGGCGGCCTGCGTTTCTGGTCCTAGTAAGGCGGAACCTGTGAATCCCCGGGCAGAGTAAACAAGGAGGAGGTGGAGGCATCCATGGTGGTTCCCGAATTCGCCTGTGGTTACACACACATGCACACACACACACACACACACACACACATGCATGTACACGCACACACGCACAATTGAATAAATAATAAAATAAAATAAAAAGAAAAGAAGTGATCAAAGTTAAGCTGAGCCAATATTAATTAGTAGATGACTTTCTTGCCATTTATGATTTTTAGATGGTGTCATAGCTAGATATAGGTGCCAACTTGATGGTTGAGGGTTGGCGCTCTAGGCACATCTGTAAAGGTTAAGTCTTAGGTAAGACTGCAAGAGATTGTCTAGTTGATGGAGGAGGTCCAGTCCATGGTGGGTGTGACTAGTCCCAGGGCAGGTGAATAAGATGGAGGGAGTTAATTGAGGGAAGTGGACATCCTTCTGTTACTTGGCCAGACATCGTTGGTCTGGCAAGTAAGGATTGTCTCTCTCAGTTGTTATTGGTGTGGTCAGTTCCCTCAGTCTTTGATGTTGCTGTGAGCTCTCCTGCCAAGCTGGACAAGGAACTGTAACCAGACTATCAAAAAAGAAAATAAAACCCCTTGTTCTTTTAAGCTGCTTGATTGTGAATTTATCAGCAGCAATGCAGAGTAACTGCATCAGGGGGCCTGTTAGTCCCTCTTTGGGGATCATATTTAAAGTGGTCCCAGTGTAACTAAGATATCAAAAACTGCCTCTGGAGAAAATATGCTGGGGCTGGAACTTGAAAACTCTTATTGCTAGTGTCATGGTTTGAAATGTGTCCCCCACAGTCTCATGTGTTTGGCAAGGTCATGGCACCTTGAGAGGTGGAGCCTTGCTGGAGGAAGGCAGTCACAAGGGGTGGGCCTTGAGGTGGATTAGTCCCACCCTACTTTCAGGAGAAGTCTGCCTTTGCAGCAAGCAGTCTCCAGCTCTCAGCTTCCAAGATGTCTGCGGTGACTTAGCCTCCTCCAGCTTTGGCCAGCCAGCCATGCCACCGCTGCTTTGAGAGATTGTCCCTCCCCTCTGGAACCGTAAGCTGAATAAACCTCCCTTTCTCCCTTAAGTTGATTGACTGTGGGTGTTCTCTCACAGCAATAGTAAAGAGTAACTGTTACAGCTAGAATCCATTTTCATGGAGTTCCACCTCATGGGGACAGTAGGAAGGGAACGGGTGGAGGTAGGAAAACTGGCTTTCCTGCCTCTTGCTGAACCTTAATTATGGAAGTTCCCTCAGACTCTGGCCTCTTTTTGCTTCTCCGTAACCAACCTCACTACTCATTACTCACCTTCAGAGGTATCCGCAGCTCCGCCCATTCCAGGCCTGAGTCCCAACTTTACTGGAACCTCACTCCAAACTCCTGAGGAGGTGGTGAGCCAGGCAGCAGAGCCTCCTCAGGTATGAGGGCGCCGATGCTGTTGCCTTTCCACAGAGGTTCCAGGCCTTAAAAATTCCATTTCCTATCTTTATTTTTTTGTGTTTCTTCTACTCTGCCGGTAGACAGATACTGTTTCCTGTAGTTGTTACCTATTTCTTTTTTAATTCTTCCGCCATCTAACAATTTCCATATCAACTCATTCTAAAATATTAAAACACACAGTGTAATTTGTTTTCTTGCCGAGACTAGGACCGATATATTTGCCTTAATGCGTTAAGAAAATATTCTCATGCTTCTTTTCATTTCAGGAAACCAGTGGGTACTTGGCTGCATTTTAGAGTGGATTTTAAGAACTAAAAAAGTTTCTTTGAAGAGTTACACTATAACTAAGAGTTACTTCATAGCTGACCCAGTGTTCCTTCTATTGTTTTGATATTTTCTACACCTGTCATTGTTCCTTATTGACAAAAGAAAGCACTTCTTAACATGCATCTTGCTGTAACTTTAATAAAGGGTGCACAGGTTGCGGGATTCTAGGATTGGAACTTTAGAGAATTTTTGTGGATGTTGGCATCCTTGGAGGGTTTTGGAAACCACTGACTGAGAAATGACACCCTTAGCAGCTGGACAGAATCAGGGCTTTACCTACAGACTTTGCATATCAGATGGCCGGCATGCCCTGGCAGATGTTCAGTGACCCACATAATTCTCTGGATGGGCCTCTATTGAGTTTGAGTCATCACACAATAATCACAGCGAAGCAATTAATCCTGAAAGACTTAGATTTGAGAAACATGACCAGGATGGTGAATGTATACAAGATTAAGTGTCATATTTGAGTGTGCTAACCTTACACTTACTAATGTTACTGAGGAATGTGTGGCTGGCGATCGTAATGATTTAATGAACCATTTCCCTCCTATGTGGTGAGTGGTTTTGTTTTTTAAAGCTTCACCAAGTGCTGGTTTACAGTGCTTTGGGAAATTGGCTGCTTTTGTCAGCCCAGTACTCACTCCTGTGAAAAGCGCAGCATTCCTTTTGCCTTAGTATGCATCTCTGTGGGATGTCAAGGATCCTGACCAAGCTGACCAAGCATTTTCTTCCCAAGGACAGTTCAGAAGACTTTCAGAGCTGGACTTTTTCAGATGTCTGAGGCTCCTGGTGCTTAGATCTTGACGGAGCCAGTTCAGCTTTTTCTTCATCAATTCCAAAATGAAAGACAGACTAGGCAAAATTCTGATACAGAAACTCCATCCTTTATTTTCAACAGAACTCACTCTGCCTGCAGTGTGGCTCATAACTGCCTTTGTTTCCATGTTACAGGCTCCTTTAGGGATGTGAACAAGCTTATTGATTTCCTTAGATATTTGATCTATACTTGAGAAGGCTGTTTAAACAGTCATAAGGGACTCGGATAGATGCATCTGCGATTGATCTCAACTTTCCAATTGACTTAATGCGTGTGGTAACTGTGAGTGTGTATCCATCAGCGTTCCCTT
The DNA here is from genome assembly GCA_023101885.1 of Typhlomys cinereus. Taxonomy (NCBI): domain Eukaryota; kingdom Metazoa; phylum Chordata; class Mammalia; order Rodentia; family Platacanthomyidae; genus Typhlomys; species Typhlomys cinereus. The sequence continues at coordinate 1,208,245 of JALPQD010000290.1, read as the reverse complement.
CCGGTAGAGTATGCTGCATGTAATTAGTGAACCTTCAGAGTGCACTCTGGCATTGGCCAAGCCTCTTAGGCAGATCATCTCTGTGACTTGCAAGTTGAGCTGTTCTGCCCCACCATAGATTCTTTATAGGCAGTCTTGACTCCAGAGATGCTTATTGTCTGGCTGAGACATTTCCTGCCGCACTCTGTTCAAGGTGAATCTTGTCTGTGGAAGTCTCTTTCTCCTGGTCAGATCTGCAATGAATCTCCCTACTTGCACCCTGCTCACCGTTCCTCTATTCTTCACACAAGGGGCTTCCTCAAATATCCTGCTTACTTGCATCGCAAGATACAAAAATAAATTTTTCCCCTACTATAGTCTTGGCACAAATTCCTTCAATGGTTTTATTAAAATATAAATATATACAGATTCCTAAGATATGAGTGTTCTTGTCACCAAGCAAGCAAGAAATGGAACATTTCCAGCACTTCCAAGTAGCCGCTCATAACCATGTCAACCATGTTCCTCCCACAGATAACTATCTTGATTTTAGAAATTTTATTTGTGCGGTGTGTGTGTGTGTGTGTGTGTGTGTGTGTATGGACGGTATGCATGTGGAGGTCAGAGGACAGCTTCAGGGAGTTGGTTCCCTCCATCTCTACCTTTTTGTGGGTTCTAGGATCTAACTCAGGTTGTCAGCTTTGTATGGCAAGGGGCTTTTTTACTCACTGAGTTATCATGACATCCCTCAATCCTGATTTCTCATACCAGTTTGTATCTGAGCTCCTACAGCATACTTTTAATCTCTGGACTGTTGCATGGAACACTATCGTAGCAGTTCACCTGCATGGTTGCTGATAAATGACCATCACACAGCTTAAGGGAACAAGGAGTTTACTTTCTTACGACAGTCCGGTTACAGTTCTCAGTCCAGCTTGACGGGAGAGCACACACCAACACCAGGGCCGAGGGAACTGGCCACACCATCGCTGCATAACGGCTGAGAGATGGACAATCCTTACTTGCCAGACCAGCATGTCTGGCCAAGTGAACAGAAAGATGCCAACTCTCTCAACCAGCTCTCTCTGATTTATCCAGGGCCTAATCCCACCCACCATGGGCTGGGTCTTCCCCAGCAGCTAGACAATTTCCTTCAGGTTTGCTCTGGGTTTAACTCAACCATCAACTCTCTACAACTGTGCCCAGAGCTCAAACCCTCAACAGTCAAGTTGACACCTGTGCTTAACTATGACAACTATTATATTGTGGGGAGTGGAATCTATATTGCTGTGTAGCAGTCCTTCCTGATTTCTCTGCAGTAGAGCTGTGACTGTACAGTCTCTTATCTTTTCTGGATGATGGGTGCTTTTCGCTTCAGTTTCTGGCAAGTATGAATGATACTGCTAGAAACAATCTTGTACATGATTTTTGCTGAGCACGTTGTATACAGACCTATGATCGGAAATGGGATATTATGATGTATATGCTTGACTTTAATTTTTCAAATGATCATATCAATTTTGATTTACACCTATACCAGCAGTAGCTAAGTGTTCCAGTTGTCCACATCCTCAGCAGTTCATAGTGTCCTCACCCCCACACACTGATAGATTGTGTTGTATTGCAATTTTATTTTGTAATGGTAGCATTTTTATTTGTATTTTAGTGGCAACTAATGAAGTAGAGTACATTCCCAAGTGTTCATTAAGCCTTGGGATGTTTTTTTCTCTGTTTAAATAGCTTTTTTAAAAAAAATTATTTTATCTTTTATTTTATGTGTGTGTGTGTGTGTGTGTGTGTGTGTGTGTGTGTGTGTGTGTGTAGGACCAAAAGAGACTTTGGGAATCATCCTGGATTGCTTCTACCTCAGTCTTGCTGCACTCTGGGATTTCCTAGGCTCTGCCCACCAGGGCCAGAAGTGCAGGCTATCACTGTTTTTGCCTGGCGTTTTTTACATGGGACCTGGGATCTGAACTCACGACCTTCTACTTGTGAGACAGTCTTAATTCCTGAGCCATCCCTCCAGCCTGTAAATAGCTTTTTAAATATTATAAGATACACATGGAGAGAGAGAGAGAGAAAAAGAAAAAGAGAGAGAGAGAGAGAGAGGAGAGAGAGGAAAGAAGGAAAGAGAGGAAAGAGAGGAGAGAGAGAGAGGGAGACAGAGAGGTAGACAGACAGACATGAGTGTCAATGGTACATGGGTGGAATGACTTTGGGACCTAGTTCTCTCCATCCACCATGTGGCTTCTGGGAATTGAACTCAGGTCACTACTGAACTACCTCACAAGCTCCTTAAATAGCTTTATTAAGACATCTTATAAACGAAGTGTACCTGGTAATTTAAAGTGTACAAATCAATGAGTTTCAGTAATTTTACACAACTATGACACTCTCATCCCAGTATAACCTTAGAATATTTCTAACATTTCAGAAAGAACCGTCATGCCCATTTGAGGCCACTCGTCCCTTAATCAACATCTCTACCTCACCCTATCAGCACTGTTCTATACTATTGTGAGCCCAGTTTTTTTAGGTTCCACATAAAAATGAGATCATTCACTTACATCCTCGAGGTTCATCCACGCTGCAAATGAAACGATTTGTGTTGCTGGGGACTGAACCCCGGACCTCACGTCATCAGGCAAGTGCTCTCCCACTGACCCTCTCCCCAGTCCTTCTTACAGAAGTTCCGCATATAATTTTCAGTTTTTTTTCCTTTCATCCCATAAATCATGTTTCCTGATTTTCTTTGTTGGGTAGAAAGCTTTTAGTGTAATATATCCTTTGATTTTTAAGATACCATCCACTGATTTTCCACCATGGAAAATGAGGGTGCAGATAACCTTCCTATTTCATGTATCTAGCATGTCTTCTAAATTCAAATATGTTGTCAAATCTAATTATCTTAATATTCATTGTTTACATTAGTGTATCGTTCAAACACTATAGTTTTTTTTCTATTTAACACCATGCTTTCCTAGAGTTAGTAACTGCCAGTTGTTTGATTTAAATCTTAAAATTTTGCTTCACACTATCATCTCTTCACTGTTCACTGACTTCAGTCAGTGAGATAAGACGGGGCAGACTCAGCAGGTTTCGGCCGCAGGATCATTTCTGATACTAGGGAGCCTATCTGTCTTACGGGCAAACTGCTCCGTGTTCATAGGGATGATACCTTTGGCTAACACATGACTACTGAGCAGCGACAGTCTGCAGATAAATGCTCTACCCACTTGTCTTTCAGGAGATCATTCTGAGAATTGTCACACAGTTCCTTGGAGGACTCGGTTTGGTATTCTTCTTCATGTCCGACGTACTACTGCCATCATTTGGAGATTATCTTCATCTTTACCCTACGCTCAGCCCCATGTCTTAATTTTGCTTAATTCGTATTTTTATGAAACATGTCTTTGAGCAGCTTCTTTTTTTTTATTTAATTCAATTGTGCATGTGCCTGTGTGCATGTGTATAGAACCACTGGCGAATTCGGGAACCACCATGGACGTCTCCACCTCCTTGTTTACTCTGCCCTGGGATTCACAGGCTCCGCCCTACCAAGACCAGAAACGCAGGTCGCCCCTGCTTCCGCCCGGCGTCTATATGTGAGGTCTAGGATCCGAACTCAGGACCTTCCACCTGCAAGGCAGAGGCTTAACCCCTGAGCCACCTCTCCAGCCCCCTTGAGCAGCTTCTTGAGAAAACACTTTAGGATATTTTCGTGGGTGACTAAAACTGTCTTCATTTTACTATTGCTTTCAACAGATATTAAACATTTAAAAAAATTAAGTGTACAAAATAAAGGGTTTCATTATGAATCATCACACATGCATATGAAGCACTGTTATCGTTTCTCTCTACTCCTATCACACCTCTTCTACCCCACAAATAGTCCCTGTCTACTTTTGTGTTGTGAATGATTAAATCTAGATTCTACGTGATGTATTTGTCTTTCTAGGTCTGGCTTATTTTGCTCAATATAATTTCCAGTTTAATCAATGTTCTGAAAAATTATGTAACTTTGTTCTTTATGGTCCAAACTTGATGTGCATTTTCTTTCATTTCTATTCATGTACTGATGGACATCTAGGTCAATTCTATGATTTGGCTATTATGAATAGTGCCACAATGAACATGCATGTACAAATTAACTCTGTGGTCAGCTTAGCTTCTGTTGGGTACATACCCAGCAGTGGTGTAGCTGGATCACTGAACAATTCTATTTTCACTTTTTTTGAGGACACTTCACGCTGATTTCTAGTAGCTGCAGTAGTTTGCATTTTCAGCAGCAGCATGGGAGGGTTCTGTTACATAACCTTTGGAAATTCACCAGTGATAGTTGTTCTTCATTATGACCATTCTGACTGGGCTGACATGGAATTTCAATGTAGTTTTGATTTGCATTTCCCTAGTGGTTAAGAATGTTCAGTATTTTTTCAAGCATTTATCTACTGAACTTCTGTTGGAAACTGTTCAATCCATTTATTCAATAGGTGAGTTTTCTTAGCATTTGAACTCTTTACGTATTCTAGATATTAAGCTACCAAATGTATGGGTAGCAAACATTTTCTCCTTTGTGTAGGCTCTCTGAACCATCAACTACTTCCTTTGCTAAATAGCCTTTTAATTTCATGCAATCCTATTTGTTAATTCTATTACTTCCCATGACATAGGAGTTCTTTTCAGAAAATACTTGCCTTGCCTGTGCCTGTATCTCAAAAGGTTTTTCTTACATTTTCCTCTAGCAGTTTCAAAGTTTTAGGTTTTAAAGTCTGATCCATTTTGAATTGATCTTTGCACAAGATGAAAGATAAGGATCTAGCTTTATTCTCCTACATGTGGACATTCATTTATTGGAAAGGTTATTTTTTTTGTCCAATGTATGCTTTTGGCACTAAAGTGAAAAAATCAGGCGGCCGTAGCGGTGTGTGTCTAGATTGTACTACTGACATCTGTTAGAGCAGCTGTGCAGGTTCTGTGAGAAAAGGAGGACACTGTCTTTGTAGTCATCATGTAAATATTCCTTATTTTGAATCCCCAGTCTAGAAGACTCGTTTAACATACTTCATATAGATGGTCATATGTGCATTTAAAGCTATTTTTAAATATTTTATTCATTTATTTATGAGAACACATATGCCACAGTGTGTATGGGGAGATCAGGTCAGAAACAGAAACAATCCTTGGTCAGTTTTCTCCTTCCACCATGTGATCTATGAGATTGAACTCGGGTCACCAGATGTGTGTGTGGATGCCTTTACCCACTAAGCCATCTCATTGACCCTCATATGCTCATTTTAAAAGAACGAATCCTTTAAGTTCATTTGTATAACATTTTATTATTAGCACATTGCATAGTGAAAAGAACAGAGTCAGAAGACTCCTGGTCTGGCTCAAGAACTAGCCTGTATGAATTGGGTAAGATACTCAACTTTGTTAAACTTTTATTTCTTCATCTGAAAAATGCAGGATAATAGGTACTTTATAGAACATTAAAGGTTGAATGAGATAGGTACATTGTTTTCCTGTCAAGTAACTTGTCAGACTAGTTCTATAGCTTGCTACTACTAGGCCATTGTTCATCATCTCAATGCTAACTCTTCTTAATAAATGCATTAAGACATCGGGTACCAATATAATACTTTAATATTGAATACTAAAAATAGTAAAAGAAAAACAAACTAAAAAATGGCCTGATCTTTTCTTAATTTTAGAATAATTTTTTTTTAACAACACTTTATCTAAACTATCCCAACACGCATTCGGTTTCCTTTAAAGTATTTTTTTCATAAACCTACTCAAAATGAACACTTATTTATGTGAAAACGCCAAGATTACATGTGCAATTGTTTTACAGTTTCTCCTCTTGCATAATATAAGTAAAATACATAGCATGGGCAGTTAAATACTTTCTCCCTTTCATTAGGGATGGTAATATATATGAAGATTAATTTCTTATGCATTATCCCTAATGTAAAAAAATCACAGGTATAGTATACCACTTGTCAAAAACACAAATACTCGGTAGTCACACCTAGACGTTACACACCCCTGCTAAGGATTTTTTCAACCATCGTCAGTATCTTCTGCATGATCCTTTACCACTGTTTATAACTGAAAACACAAAGCTCCCTTTAAGGCAATCCTGAATGAAATTCTATATAAAATACTCTGGTTAAGTGAAATTGCATGTGTTACCCCAAACACACTGCCTTTAACCCCTAAAGTATGACTCTGAAAGGTAAACAAAATTTTCATACATTATAAAAAAATTAAGCTGCTGTGCAACCTTCCTTTGCTAAAAGTTAGATACATTACACCACTCCAGCAAGAGATTAATAAATAAGGATTAAATATTCTATCTTACAAAAACATACAGAATGGCCAATATAAAAGTGAAAGCCTGGTTTGATAATCCTTTATCAAATTATGTCTACTAAGAAGAAATAAGACATGGTATAAAATGATAGAATGGTCACTAAATTTCTCTCTGAAGATAATCACATGAGTTATTTAAAAACACATGGCACCTTTGTTACAAACATTATTATTATTTTTTTAAAAGACTGTGTTTCCTGGAACTGGAGGACTATTCGTCTCATAGCTTTTATTAAGCAAACTTGATATAACCACCACACAGTGGCAAGAGATAGACTAGCTGTTTCCAGCTACAGAAAATATTGAATTCTACCCTAACGTACAAGTCATTTGAAATCTAACCCACAATAGTTAAATCACATTGCAGTCTGTATTGAGTTTCCTTAAAACACGCTTGCTTGCAATGGAGTAGATTCGTTTTTCTGTCATTTGAATTAGTTTCTGTTGCTTAGTAACTATTTTCATGTCCAGCCAAGATGTAGAGATTGCTATGTGCAGTAGGATTTTCTGTTGGTCTACTTTCCAAAACGACAACCCTGCAATGAAACCAAAAGAAAAGGCTTATTTAGTGGAAAGACTGGTTCCAGTGTTCAACATCAAGTCGGTAAAGAATAATACTGGTTTACCTTCTTATAAAAATCACATGAAGCACACAGACATATAATCATATTCATTGTTATATTTTATATCTTAAAAGCACAAATAACTGATCTACATAAAATTTTGAAATAGTTGAGAATAGTCTCATTCCAACTAAAAACAATTGCTTACTTACTATATATGTTAACAGTGGGTGTAATGCTTTAGGAACTTATATAAACAGGAATAAAGTGAAGGACTAGAGAATAAAACAGGACCTTAAGAGATACTCATCTGAACTGTTCTTCATTGTCTTTGAAAACAAATGGTTTAAAACAAAGTATGAAACTTACTGGATTTTAGAAACTGAGTTGAATATTTTCTGACATAAAATCTCAGGAGATATATATGCATAATACTTGACAAAGGACAATACATTAGGAAGATATGATGAAAATAAGGGGAAGTAAGGTATCTGCTGGGGACATAAACATCTGTATTTACACATTTGTCTTGGATGAGTATAACTGTCTCAAGCACAGTTCTCAAGCTGAAAGATCTGTAAACTGATACAATAAAATATTATTCAATTTTCAATAAAGATATGGTAAAAATCTTCCTAAGCTGATGAATACTCTAAGATTTTTGTTTGACACCCAATACAATCTGACAGCAATTAATCTAGAGTAATTATATTAATAATTTGAATTCTATTAATAACAACCAAACTATTACCTGTCTGATCCCAATAAGCGAAAAACTCTTGTTTCATCTGAAATTTCTTGGGTAACCTATGGAGGCAAATACCTATCATTAACACTTTATTCTTTATATTGCTTAGTTATTCAAAAATCTTTAGATAGAGAAATGAAACAAATTGAATAATTTTTTATACATTAAATTCCTCAAATTGAATATGTTTCAATAAATTTCTTTTCTTTTTGACTACCTTATCAGTAAAATGAGTTAACATTTATACACATCTGGTATGGGCTAGATACTTCCTTAGGAGAACTCTGTAGTATATATGGTCTAATTCTCATACTGTTAAAAGAATCTAAGGTCAGAGAGGTTAGGTAACTAGCTTAAGGCCATACAACGTTCTTTAATTTTATAATGTATATGTTTGGGGTAGTATCCAAACACCAGGCTCTCACATCAGTGTTACAGTGATATTGGAACAACCCTCAATCAAGGTGAGATAGTAGTTCATGCAAATGTGCTCTAGCTTTCAATCTCTAGATGAGTCAGTTCTGAGATGTCTTCTATAATTATCCTTAGAATACTCTGCTCAAGTTCTGGTTGTTTA